>CM060945.1:160130188-161380188 GCA_030765085.1 Allium cepa | reverse complement strand
GAAAATAGATTTTGTAATAACTTTAATAAATAAAAATTAGAAAGATAAATTAAAATTGATTTGGAATTTAATTTGTTTAAGAACTGAATAAATAAAAATTGATTTGGAATTTAATTTTTTTAAGAATTGAATAAATAAAAATTGATTTGAAACTTATTGATTTGAGATTTTATTAAATATGAATTTATACTTGATTTTGATTAAACGTGATTAGATGAATATTTTAAAAATTAAATATATTTGAAGTTAGATATTTAGTTATTGATTTTAAACCTGTAATTTGAGATTTATTTAATGTTTATTAAAGTAGTTTATAAAATGACCACAGTGTGAAATAAGCATTTAGTTATTAAAGAGACCGGGATTGGATATTATCACTCTCTGCCAATACCGAAAACCACTTTAACAATTGTGCACGTGGTGGTGAATCCAGAACGAAGTACGATGGTTTGGCGAACGTTTGTGTATGATGTATGAACATAGCCCTGACCCCCTCTAGTTAGCTTGATATGACTAAAACAGAAGCTATACCTGGACCAAGTGAAGTCGCACCTCCGATCGAGCATGCCTCTTTGAAACCATATCTATTACTTTGTGATTTGATTGGATGCAACTTTGACTATGGGAATGTGTGTCTCTAGGTAGACGATAGTAGCTGTTATGCGTTACCACCAGCCTGGTTCTACAAACGGTAGTATCCTACAATGGACATTGTCTCACATGCCTTGTCATATGCCTTATCGAGCCCATTACGGCTTTGGTTTGTATCATACATATGGAGTGCTCCCTGAGTATCCCACCGGTTTGGTGGATCTTACAGTGTCAATATAAACTACTATATTTATATAAAATGTGTTAAGGGGGATATGTGTAACGCCTTAATGCTATTTTAATATTTTACTATAATGTAGACATTATCTATGTAGCGTATTGTATTATATATGTAGATAGTTCCACGATCCTTAAAGGATGAGAATCTCAAAATCCTTTAAGTTATATTGTATTTCACTTGGACATTTCACTTGAGTTGATTTACTTGCATAAGAATGTTAGTCCTGACTCAAGTGTCTTGTTGTATGCTCGAGTAACCTTTGGAGCTTGGAGTTTGCTTAGAGATTTATCTCTATTTATTCAGTTTTTCGAATATTTCTGTTATTTCCAGTTATTTATGTTCAGACTTGTCATTTGCTTATGTATTAGAGGCTTCATTATATTTGGGATTTCTGTCATATTTGCTTTAGACTGATACTTTTGTAGTAGCTTCATGAATTACTATTTATCTATTCAGCTGCGTGTTCTTGTATTACTGTGTCTGTATTCAGTGATTAATTTACTTACCGTATATACTAAATTTTGCCAAATATAAAATAACAATCTGTTGTTTTGGGCAATTTAAGTCTCATATGTGTGGATTACTGTCGATTTGAATGGTTCAAAATTGCGGGTCGTTACATATTTCTTCCACTGTGAGTTTTAGAAAATGTAAATTTTTGTATATGGCTTTGCGAATTGTATTATATATTCTACCTCCAATCATCCTTCCTCTATGAGGACTGCAATGTCCGTCTTATGCGTGAATTGAGACGTCAACGTTGTTAAATTATTACATAACATTACTTTAATTCCATTATCATTAAAATTGGGGCATTTGGTCTAGTGGTATGATTCTCGCTTAGGGTGCGAGAGGTCCCGAGTTCAATTCTCGGAATGCCCCTTTCTTTTTAATAAATCATTTAGCTTTGAAATGAAAGAACATTAGTTTCACCCTTACCAACCTCTAAACTGGTTTTCATTTTTGAACAGTATGTTCCTAATGTTAATTTTCCATTATATATAGACATCTCTATGTTAAATCCACATTAAAGTAGTACATATAATTTGACTTATTAATCAGTGTTACTTTACCAGATTTTAGAAATATGTAAAATTTGATCATACTTGATTGCATGCAATTATTATGCAAGTCTAGTAAAGAGTGGAGTAAAAGGTATCTTATCCTTGGAGCTTTTGAAGGAATTTGTATGCCAAACATGAACTCGCCGTCGATAAACACCACTTTCATGCCTCCATATGTGAAATTGAAGAAGTAGAGCACAGATCTGATGAGGAAGCAACGAAATTCCAAGTAGAACCAATGGATCTGCCATTCTAGGGTTCTACAACATTGTCCTTTTTAAGTATTTTATCTTTAAAGTGTAGTTTATTAGGAACCGCTTAGCTATTGATGCGTATTAATTCATGAGGCATGAATACATACCCCGCCGCCCTATAGGAGCAAATTTTGTTTTCTAGTAGTATGTTTTTAAGTGTTTTTCCTATTTGGGGCTGGTGTTTCATTTGCATTCAAACTTTTATTTTTGTGTGAATAATAAAGTACTATATTTCTACAAATAACGCTGTACAAAATAAATCCAATAGAGTACGGACATGCCAAGTGATCAAAATATAATGGAATATTAAGCGTACCTCATGATAACATAGTTATAGAAGGGATTAATCTTTGATTCCTTTTCAAACCCAGCCGTTGAGGTTTCTATAGAAAAAATAAATATTATTCTAAGATTCAAATGTTTAATTGATTGATGCAGGCATCACATGGAGCACAGAATCTATTCGAAAAATCATACAATTTAGCAGGTTGCTTAAATTATAAAAGGTTCTCAGCAGTTGGAAAAACATCTTAATACTTTTTTATTGTGTACTATCAATTAACACGTAAACATACGACAGTTATCTACTAATGAGTCCAATCCAAGTTAAAAAAAAGATATATATAAGCACCTTAGAACTAAAAGATGAGCAAACAAATGAACCTTACAGATTCAAATCTAAGACGATTTACACTACATATCACAGAAAAGAAATTCGGGGTATAGGATGAATGGCGTAATTATGGTTTTACAATGGTCAGAAATTTAACAATAAGAACGCTACCCTTTTTATTTTTCAGTTTCATTGTCAAAACTTGTGTGCAAATTTGCACGTGATACCAATACATTAAATCCCCATGTATGTTTGTTGCAAATCCAATGGTTCTTACCATACATCCTTTTCTACATTACCATAATTCAAATGATCAATGTTAAATAGTCACACAAAACATTCATTTTAGTATTTTTGAGTAATAGAATGAAAAGCACAATTTATCCAAATTCATATGAGAAACATATAGTGTAAGCATTAGGTTGCAAATCCAATGGTTCTTACCATATATGCTTTTCTACATCACCAAAATAAAAATAATCAATGCCAATACATTCTCAAATCACACAAAACATTCATTTTAATATTTTGGAGTAATAAAATAGAATGAAAAAGTATAATTAGCCAAAATCAAATGAGGAACACATAAGCATTAGGTTGTGGGAGACTAATAACTTATTGTGCATATCAAATTCGAACTATTTCACAGTTTCTATCAGAATGACTATTTAGAAAAATATTTTAACAAGATATGTAGATTAAAACGAACCATTGTGGACCCATTGTTTTTGCTACAAAATGAAAATCGACAGTGAAAATTAATAATTTGATGCCCTGTCACAAAAAGTAAAATATACTACAATCAAAATCAATCAATAATAATATCAAAAAACAAAATAGGAACATTAAATACCTTTTATAATGGATCAGTGGAGTAAAAATTGAGGGTTGATATGCAGATGGCTTTGGTGATGGCGATGCTGGTACAAGCAGCGTTAGTGATTGAAAGGATGCAGTGCTGTCAGATTAGTGTTGGTTAGGAAAGATGAGTTAAGGTTTAGAGTTTAGATATGATTATTTTGGGAAACTAGTTGAAATAAATTGAAGAAAATAGATATTTTAGGGAGAATGGATATTTTCCAGTGGAAAATGAGTTGAGATTTGTTTGGAGAGGTAGAATCGAAGTTGTAGAGGATGATGAGTTTCGAAGAGATTCTCATGGGGAAATTATATTGTGCATCCGAATAAAATGGTCTTTAGAGAGTTTTATTTGGCTCTTTTGCATTAGACAAGCCTCCCTAACGGTCAGGTTGGCTAATGAAACAACACACCATTGGAAAACCAACCGATTGGTTGTAAATTTAAATTTGTTTTATAGATTTTCATGAATTTCAAATAATATGTTTAACATGATTATTTGCAACTTCCGCAAATAGAAATTAAAATTATCAAAGAAAATTTACTGCAAAGATCGGTTAGTGATAGAGTGTTGAAAATGATATGCGTATGTGCGAAAATTATATTACACAAAAGCGCACACAAACTAAAGGAAAATCCAACCATACACATTCGTAAATTGATAAGTTTTTTAGTTGAACATGTGACGTAGGAAAGAATGTATTTTAGTTGTATAGTTCATAATGAACTGTTCATTACAAAACTATAGTTTTGTTTCCATATTTTATTGAGTATAATGGTGGATAAATACTAATATGATTTTAAAATCAAGAATTTATTAACATTGCCTTATTAGTAGGATAGAAAGCAGACAACCTTTACTAATTTTAGAGCACATATGGCACATGAAAATAATTGCACCATAATTTTCTTAATCCAATGAATGGTTCTAGTAATTACAAATAAGTCATGGTTGGATTCAATAAATAGAAGAGAAGAAATTACCGTTACATGTCTGTTAAACTATCTATTTATTAATGAATATGAACCTCTGAATCTCCATGTGTGTAAGATGTAGGAAATACCTAAAATCAACATAATAAAAATGTTTAATGGAGTTGGGTGCTGAAGATAAAAATAAATGAAAGCAGTGGAGTAATCTCAAAAAATATTAAAGAAGGAGCATCGACAATAGTAAATATCTAACATTAGTAAGTTGGATGAAAGCAATTCACAAAGTAAGCATAGTTAAGAAGATAATCTGCTCCCTCCATGCCAAGTCAAGTAATACAAATGCAGCAAAATTTCATAATTGTAGAGGTACCTTACACTCAGAAGCTACAGCCTGTAGACGATCTCTGGATAATTGTGTTCCACTCAATCTGAAATACCTACTCTTTGTTCTAGCCAAAGTTACAGTCTCACTTGCTTCTAAGCTATCATCATTTATTCACAAGCATTGTAGGAAGAATCTATTCCCATGCATCAATCCTCCAAGCTACATATGAGGGGTAGTTACCTACATTATCCAATCTTTCACCTAAAAAAACGAATAATAGTAACACCTATGATTGTTCAATCTAACAACCATTATCTTTACATTGTTTTGGAAAATATATAAACACGGTCTTATTAAAGATCAACCAACTTATATATGATTAAAAGCATCCTTTGTATATGAAATGTCTTTGAAAATGAATGCAAGAAAACCTTCATCTTACACCAAAATTAGTTTGGTGAAATAATTAAGGTGGTGTTCTTTAACCTAGATTGTGAAATAAATCTTTGATGAACCCATATAGGGGGGGTATGGAAAATCGGTTTGGACGCAAACAGATGACGCAAGTGGTAATGCAATAGATATCAACCATTGAATCTCCTCCGGATTTCAACTCTCGTCCAATGTTAGCCTCTCTCGCTCCCTCCCTCTCCCCCCCACCTCCTCTCTTTCCCAAGGAGATGCATGCGCAGATATATATATATATATATATATATATATATATAAAGCCAGTATACGGTTTACGTTTTGATATTAATTCTTTTCTTTTTACAGTGCTATTTGTATGACCTTAGCGCCCTCATTAATGCAAGAAAAAAAAACTGATAAGCTACGCACACAGATGCGTGCGCAAACACACATGTGTAATTTTGGAAAGCTCGATGTGCAGTCATTTATTCAGTAGACATTTTTCTTTATTCTAACTTTATTAGAATTTGGTTATAACACAAATAATAGTGAAAGGGAATGTATTCAAACTAAAATTATTGAAACTAAATGAATTGGAAAAAAAAACCTTGATCTGAAGAATTATCAACTAGGCAGAATATCAAATATGAAGAGAGAAAAAATTGACCAATCATAAGAGAAGTTATAATTTATTTTCATATGCACCTATCGTGATAAAATAAATGTTTTGAAAGCCATTATGCGATTTTGAACAGCTGTGAGCTACATATTGCAGAAATAGTTGCTTAAACGAAACACATGTGGTTGGTTTGTTCTATGATTTATAGATAAAATTAGTAATAAAATTAAGTTTGCAAAGACATAGCTATATACAGTTATATTTAAAATTCTTCCATAACTTATAATGCACCGACAATGTTGATTACTTACATGCAGTAATGAGAACAATGTCTATAAAATGTCAAACTTAATTTTTTGGCAAGGCCAGCCGGTTTTATAGTGGACCGTCCACTTTTTATTACGAACGTAATAAAAGTTGAAGTACAGGAGTAAGGTAGAGGAACCTTAACTACTAAAAAGTAAGAAGAAAAATACAGCACTGGAGTGTGACAGCCAGTCACAACTACAAAATGTAACTAACAAGACTGGTCTCCTCCGAAGAGGTAGAGACACCAGCACCATCAACCACCTGGGAAGAAACATTCCCAAGTAACCCAACGTAAGGGCGAAACAGGACTGCAAGTGAAGGATCATAAATGTCAGAGTCAGAAGAGTAAACAAAATATCGATCCCAGGAAGTATCAGCTAACACGATGGAATTATCTCCGGCGTACGTACCATCCAAGTCAAGAACCAAAGATTCACCAGAAGGACTATAATATAGGCATCGAAGGTCCAATAGATTGTCAGAAAAATCTAAAATAAGAATTATCCTCCGGGTTGAATCGCATATCAGATCAGAGATCAACCCAACAACTCTCAGACCCGGCCCAAACAACATGAGGCTGAGAATGAACCGGCAAATCTAGGGCATCAGTAGTAATATCACCAGGAACAAAAGATGAAGGGCGAGCAAGAAAAACTTTAGGGACAGGGAGACTATGTCGCCCTGACCTTTGGTTAAGCCGGTTTTAAAATGGCAGTGCACTATGTCTCATTATTGTGGCCGCTGGGAATCGATCCGGTGCCACTACAACACAATGTAGCAACATCCACTATGTCGAAAACTTAATTTATTTTTGAATACCAATATATTTTACCTTAAAATTAGTGATGCTCTGGAAGTTTTTGGTTAAATAAAATATGAATATATGCTAACATGTGATTGTTTTTCATTTTAAAAATTGTGATAATTAATATATCCAAACTCGGCAATGCGTTCTTTGAGGGATGAAGTATTGTGAAGATCCAAATAACAACCAATAGATACTATAACTAACTAATGCTTGTTCCAAGAAATTACATGGAGTGATTAGTAACTTTTTCTTTTGCATCTGTTAAGTCAATTACAAGTGAAAAATTAAAAGAATTATCTTATTAAGGTCATCAAGGTAGACTACATGCAATATAATATGATAATTTAAGAGCACAACTTGCATTTAGGGTAACGTTGTCTGCATATTATGGGCAAAATTAATATAAACCCTTGACCAAAAGATCTAATTTCACAAAGGACAATCTTCAAACAAAATTTATGCAGTATGTGAAGTGATAACATAATCACCATTTTAGGAAGGTGGATAAATAAAATAAAAAAAGTAAGTAGATTAGAAGAATCAAAACATTATATACAGCTGAGTCTGTAATATAACTTGGGTTGTTCTTGTATTTAGGTTTCCAAGCCATGCATTATTTTGGATGCCATGATTATAAAGAACTAACAAGCTGAGACACATGCAAATAATCCTTTTAAGTGCCTTTTCACGTTGATTCTAAAATAAACACAAATATTGGTCAGAGGAATTGATCTTATGGGAACTACACCGAAAGAACACAACATTATCCATTTGGGTGTTAATGTTTCACTGAATATTCAATTATTATGCACACATAAAAATTTGTGCAATTTTTTCTTTCATATTTCATTCAACTTAAGGAGTTTTCCAAGAACTCGGGCTTGGGTTGAAATATCATTTAGTTCCATATGAGACTGAGGTATGAAACAGATTGTACTTTCAACAACAATGCAACACAAATCATATAAATGGACTTATAGAGGAAATATAGTGGTCATAATATTCTATATACACAAAATTATAAGTTTCGTACATAGGACAGTTAACCTTTAAATATCCTACATAAGTAGAACCAAAATATACAAAGAAAGACTGAATAATATTCAAGATCTATTTCTGTACTAGTTCAGGCTTTAGTAAAAATAAAATAAAAGGAGGAACATTATCTTTCTCTGAATAAAGAGTTACAACTAAATTCTTGTTCGAATTTCAATCTCAAGTTTCACTTTCCAACCATGACTGGTTTACTGATCCCAACAGTTATAATTCCTTTTCACGTGTCCAATTGTAAAAATAGAAGTAACTTGCAGCATACGTGCTTCCAGCTTAGAGTTATTGTGTAGAATATCAAGCATGGTCTTGTAGGTTTTTACGGTATCTTAAACCATGGAGTCATGAGTTCCCTATCTAACCTATCATTTCCTTCCACTCCACTGTTAAATGAAGAATTCTAGTTCAAAAGGATACTAATTTTTCATGCGTTGGGACTGGCTCGTGAAGTATCGACCGGAAAAGCAATCGACAGGGGTGATTTGAAGGTGAGTGAAAGCAATTTGGGAGAGGAGAAATTTGGGGCAGGAATTTCTGAGAATTTGGTAATAGCAATTAGAAGGGTTTTAGCCTTTTAGGAGAGTTTGAAGGGAGTGCAGAAGCTCATCCAGGAACAATTCTCATCGAGGAACAATTCTCGCCGGCTGTCTCAATGAAAATAAAATACGACATAAAAAAGCAAGGGGTAGAAATATGCTCCCAAACTTTATTCCAACTGTGTTTTTGCTCTATTGTTTGGATACAACTTTGAGACATCATAATTTTCTCATATCTTGTTCAAATTGCGTAATTTTTTTTCACCTAATGTATAGTTATTGAACTTATACATGTCAAATTTCAGGTCATTCCGATATCTGTAGCTTATAAAAACATGCTGTCAAACATCAAATCAGAGCATGTTTTGCTCCAGCCATTTACGGTATAATCTAGCTGTGAGTTCAACTTTGTGATATTATATGTATTTCGTTTCTTATCCAATTGTATCCATTCATTTTATATTTAAAGTGGAGTTGTTGAACTCTATGCCTGTAAAGTTTCAAGCTTTAGACCTTTGTAACTAGTTAAAAACTTGCCTGCAAATTTGAATCAGAGCATGTTTTGATCCAGCCGTTTACGGCAAAATCTGACTGTGAGTCCAACTTTGTTAGCTCTCTCATTTCTTATCCGACAATATTCGTTCCTTTTTCTATTTAAAGTAGAGTTGTTGAACTCTATGCCAGCAAAATTACAAGGCTTTAGACCTCTGTAATTAGTTGAAAATTTGCCTGAAAAATTGAATCGGAGCGTGTATTACTCCCATTGAAAATTTCTGAATTGTTTTATATGGATTTCTTTCGATGTTGCTTTTAATCGGCTTGATCCTAAGATGGAAGAGCCAATATTACCACTTATCCGTATTTCGGATTGGTGAGTTTGTAGAAGATTTTGGTATGATGATTTTATGAATACTTTGATTGAATTTTTGTTATTTCTTTGCACTTGCTTTCTAAACCGATTTCGAAAGATTTTTCAAAATATTTTATAATATTAATTATTATTTTAAAGCTATTAAAATTATATATTCTCTATAATAAGATAATTTTGAAAATTTGTTTTCCAAAACGATTTCGAAAATTATTTTCAAAAGCTAGTTTTCTCAAACAAATTGTTTTCTATATAAAAATACACGTTTTTGCACTACTTAAGCGTATGAGAAGGGGAATTAAACGGTTTAGAAAAAACACGCGGTATGGGACATGTGCGTTTAATTTATCGGTTAATTCCTGACTTGTCCGTCTGAATGTTTTGACCTTCGGGTCGTATTTGTCGATGAGATGAGGCAAATATTTTTACTGCTTTCTAGTGTGGCATTGACTAGCGGTTAGGAAACCTTTAAGTAAGAACGTGTGGTTTAATACGCACTGTTACCACTTTTTGGATTCCTCTCTGGGAGTTTGTGACACATTCACAAGTGATTGCCAATACTTAGACTGTTGGGTCGATTGTGTGTCCTATGTGCATATATACAGTTGTTGGACTGTCCATGGACTGTTGGGTCCTATAGAGACTGTTGGGTCTCTTATGCATAAGTACTTGGCAGACTGTTGGGCACATATTGGACATCCTAATTATTTATAGCTGTTGGGCTTTTATTGGACCGTTGGGCCCTATACGCATTTAGTTATTGGGCTTTTATTAGACTGTTGGGTCCTATTTCTTATACTGATGTTTTCTTGATTTTCTTGTGACGATTTCTAGAATTTTGATGATTTATAAATGTTTTCACCATAGTCGCCTTTGTTGAGTTATCTATTTAGTCCGAGTGTTATAGTATTGACTATATGGTGGTAACATTCGGAGTTTTGAACTCTTAGTTGATTTCTATTTATATTGTAATTCATATTGCCATTCTTTGGCCTTTTTGAGATTTGTATACGCCAATGAGATGAAGCGTATATTTGTGAATAATTGATTTGTTGTTGCTTAACTTAGCTATTATATGGCTAATGAATAAAGCCGATGATATGAGGCATTTGTTGTTGTGACGACCCGCCCTTCTCGACCCTCGAAAATCAACACAAAATAGCCCACGATATGATATACCGACGATCAAGTGCCGGAAAGGACAGATTGTTGAGGAAAAAGAAAGAAGGTAATAGAAAGAAGGAACTAAACAATATGAAAAACTCACTGTCGCAGCGAAATAAAATATAATAGTCAATAATAGAGCTTTACACAAAATGAAAACTATATCGGGTTTATATACTACATCATCAGAGTATCAGAAACAAACAATTACCAGTCAGACAATCTCATACAATATCAGCAGCGGATATATACAAGTACGGATAATACGTCTCGGACTCCAGCTCCTCTCCTGATCCATAGCATCCTATCCTGAACATATAATACTCGGTCTGACTCGAGCATTATAATGAAATATCACCCGAGTCAGTCTAGAATACCAGCTGATAATAATGCACCAAAATTGATTATTAAAATTTCAAAAATCCTTTTGAATACAAAAGCATCTCGTAAGACCACGCCACAAATAAACATGTCGGGTTTTACCTTACGATAGCTAAAACACTTTTTATATAAATCCTTTGATATTATAATAGGGTCTATGTACAAATACTTATAAAATAGCCGAAATTGTTACATTCATTAAATTCCAGCTACTAGCCACAATCGTGGGTAATACAAACAAAACTCGTAAAAGGCGCGTAGGGAGAATGGATTTCCAACTAATGACTAGGCATTGGGGTACCACCTGTCACAGTACCTGGTCTAGATCAGTGTACCGAGGACCATGCCCGATCCCCTGCAACACAAGGCCCGGACTATCCCTTACTGGATAATCCCGAGTAAGATCACCCCACGGTTGGGATCAGCAACCGCACCACTAAGTCGAAATAAAAAGGGACATCTAGACAGGGATGACCTTACCTGGAAATGGGTGCTGCCCACCAAGCCATTGTGCAAAACCCCTGATTTTCAGTCATTCCCAGTTGATGAGGCTTGACGCTGAGTGTTACCTTTTAGATCGTTTCACTTAGAATGCCCACCGCCAACTTGACGATGTTTCGAAAGCATTCATCCATACAAGTCCGTCTCGGGTTCGAACGGAACCGAAGGCATTACTCCTACTACATCGATTTTGGAAATATCCTCAGGATTAGTAGCGACTAGCCCTTGCACTTCACCGCTCCATCTTCGACTCCGAACTCGTCTTCCCACGAAAACGTACAAAACGGATCGAAATGGTTTTCGAGAAATTAATCTCGATCCTGGTCTCTTCGAAACGATCAACGCATTTGTCCAGTATTGATAGTTGGGGATTTAACTATCAATTAACATTCATAAGCATCCATCACAAATAAATAATTTCCCACATTATTTATTTTCCTCAAAAGAAATATCTTTACAAGATATGTTTCCATTCTCAAATCCCATTGAAACACTTTTCAAAACCCAATTTTTCTCAAGGCATAAATCCCCTAAATTTGTTACTTCCCTTGAAAACATCCAAGCACCAATACTTAAGATTTAAAATAATTTAAATACTTTATTCTTCAAATACATTAAAACATTTGTATTAAAAATACTTACATACTTAATTTAAAATATATATACCTTTTAAAAATATCTTGAATAAAACTGCTTAATAGAATATAAACTAGAATTTTTAAAATAAAGTTAAGTCATACTAGATTTTAAAATAAAGCTATGAAATTCTATACAAGTTTTCAAACAAAACTTTAACTAATTATCTTTAAAATATAACCATTTTACAAACATAAATATTAATAATATCCCTTTAAAACATAATGCCAACTGTCCCTTAACTAATTATTACTATAACTACTCTAGTACATATTTACTTTTGAAATCTTTTCAACCTACATAAGAATTTTCTTAAAACATTCTTTTGAAATCAAATTTAAAACCTTTATCTTTTACTTAGAAATCTAGTTAAACGTACTTGGCTTTCAGGGAAATACACTTCCGTTTATGATAACCCAAAGAATTCTTTTTACCAATCCAACACGATTTATCCCAATTAAATTTTACGTTCATCCCGTAAAATTCCTTTCCATACTTTAAAAATAAACTCCTTTTTATTCTTAAGCCCATTGTTATTTCATGGAAATCATTTTCAAAACATATGTTTAAAATATTTAAAATAAAGCTTCTTGAAATTATGTAATTGAAAATAATGCTTAAGCAAATATAAAGAAGTTTCCTAAGTACTTAAAGTTAAGTTTAACTTTTGAAAATAAAGTTATTAAATTGAATATTTATATTATAATTTCCTTTTGAAAACTTAATGCTACTTTACCTTTTTAAAATAATTAATTACCGTAATTACTTAAATAAATATTTACTTACACTTTAAACAATTTAAAATAATATTTCTTTCTAAAATATTCTAAACATATTTAAACTGCAGATTTATATTTGAAAACTTTTCTTATAAACATACTAAAGTTTTCTAGGAGAAAACACGCTTCCCATTCTTTCAAATAAATCTCGCTATTATTTTAAACAATTAACATTTCCCTTTGAAATCACAATTTCAAACACTTCAAATTTTTCAACCCATTCCTTGAATTTAATCTCTTTTAAAATTCTTTACTTAAGAATTTTCTTTTATTTCCTTTAAACCCAATTCATTTATTTATTTTAAATCCCCAGGTTGTATCCACCAATCATAGCACAATCACAATTTAATTTCAATTTAATCTAACACAGTATATAAATAGAGCATAGCACAACAGGATCTAAAACAATTTATCACAGAATATCAATGAGATATATATTAGAATATAAATAAAATTTTCTATTTGTGAGGGATCTAGTTGGATCCCTCAAACATGTTCCCTGCATCCACAAATATTAGCACAACAAATAAATATCTATTTAATTTGATAATAATTATCATATTCAGCTAATCAACCAATCAAACATTTATATATTAGCTATTTAAATTATTGGTATCCAGATGTGAGTGAGATTAACTCACCTTGGGTTTTCGACGAGCGCTCAAATTTAAATTAAGTCGAACGGCGTTCGATTTAACCTAAATTTTTACTTGCTCGGAATGATTCCGGAATGGCTCCAATGTGTAGTACTCATCTCTGCGATTCCGGCGTCGTCAGTTTCGTCGAAATCTGATAATGTATGCGAAAGATATTCAAGTTTAAAGTTTGAATATATAATTAAAAACAAATCTTATTTTTATTTAAATTTTAATACCAAACAAAATTCTTGGCCCACAAGATCTAGAAACAAAATCAAGGCCGCACACCCTATCTTCTCTGTCGCGCACGAAACAGTTCAAGGCCGGACCCAAAACACGCGACCTAGGGTTGATCGTCGCCCCCTAAATGATCATCGAGATGACGATCAGAGACTGCCACATCGAAGCTCTCCTAATCCTCAACCTTCGGCCGAAACATCATGAAACTCGGTGGCTCCAAAGCACGGAAAAACGTGCACGAACTTCGCGCGAATGCAGCCCCTAAACACCTCCTCTGGTCGACGAAAACCCATCTCCACCATACGAATCGAAGATCCCGACGCTCTCTACGATTCACTAGTTGGTGATTTCTGCTAGATGTTGGTGGATTTAAAGAAATTGAGGGAGAAATGAAGTTGTTCTTCGGCCATTGAATAATATGGTGGCGGCCGAAACTAAATCTAGTGTTTTGGTCATTAAAACATGCTTTATAAACGTTAATTCATATTATTTTATCAATAAAATTTCCAAATAACAAGCTTATACAAACGAACTCCAAACAACGCATGCCGACCGGCGTTTATAATGTTTTACCGCATTCCGAACATAATGGAACGTGTTTTGGAAGCTAATTTGTTCGTATGCGCGAATTACGGAAATAAACGATCAATTTTAAATTAAATCGATTAAAGTAATTTCTATGCGTTTTAAGCTGCCGGGGTCAAACGACAACTTCGATTGCTACGAAAATTGAAATCCCATAATAACTTACTATTATGGATCCAATGGAACTGGTTTCGTCGAATTCCGAGACCGTGTCCAGAAAGCTAATTTAACTCGTCGATTAAAACGAGCGATTTTCAAAATCGTCGAAATCACTTGAAATTTCACTTTTAAAATTTTATTAACTCTATTATAACTCGTATAAAATTTATATTCACATTAGAAATCATCCTGATACAGTTTAAATCAAAATCTGATTATTTGTGTTATTATATTATTAAATTCCATTATTCAATTAATATAAAATTCCAAATTCAACCTATCGACTTTTAATTTCATCCAACAGTCCAATATTATAATTCAAATCGAAATAGACTTAAAACAAATTTTTAAATCTATTTTTGTATCTACTTACACCTAGAACCACTAATTATCCCAATTCTAACATTAAATTATTATTAATCAAATTTCAATTAAATCCCCATATTTGAAATTTTAACCTATTTTACTAATTTAACCAAAGTCTTTTATTTCAAATTCAAATTATAATCCATATTAGACATTTAAAATGAATTAGATTTTCAAATCTAGCGACCCAAAATTCCGGGTCATTACATTCCTCCCCCCTATAAAAATTTCGTCCCCGAAATTTTGCTAAGGTAGAAGAATGTTCCAAACCCAATAGCAAAACCTACTTAGTGAAAATCTCAAATTTCACTTTACCTAAACTCTTTTGTTTCGAATTAAAACTACTAGTTTCAATTCCAATCCCAAAATCTAATTTGAAATCAATTTGTCGTTAATAAAACATTTTAAATTTTCCAAAAATTTTAGCAAAAATTTTCTAACTCCCAAAATTTTCGAAAATTTTTGGCAGAGTCTCCCTTGTGCGGAGGAGCTTTTGCAATATCATAATAGATAAATATATATACATTGACCCACACGGTCAGAAAAACCCAAAACAGTTCATATTTCCTATTTTTATTGCGTAGGCGTACCTTTTATTAGCATTTTAAAAGAAAGCAGCTAATAATATTGCATATACGCACTCCAACTCTATCTACTGCCTCCCGTACCTGTACTTACTCAAACAACACATCAGTTTTCAATGAAGATGAAAATGTATTAACATTCTACTCATTAAACTAGCCAAACACATCAATTTCATAGTTTAAACCAATAAACCTCATAAATTTAATATGTTAACCATATTTTATCAGCAATCCAAAGATTTCAATCACTATTTTAATTTTATCAAATCTAACTTCATTTTATTTCACTTGAATGATTTACATTCAAGTTTACTACTCTCAATCCATATTCTCATCAATATGATTAACATGTGCTTCACTAACATCAATTTATTTCAGTTCAATTCCAAATTGATCCACAATCAAATTCTTATTTTCAATTTGAAGCATTAGCATTTCTTTTATGATCCATTTTCATTCATATGCAAAACCACTTAATAAAATTCCAATCCATTCCAATTGATTCAAAAACTAATTTCATTAGCTTCTTTAAACCAACTCAATTTCGAATACAACAAAACGACCTATTCTTATGCAAATTTAAGGTTATCCAAGCAAGTGACCATCACTAAAGCTTATAATCATTAAAATTAATTCCAGTTTAAATTTATATATTAATTTTATTCCATTTGTAATTATTCACAATCCTAAATATTCTTATTTCCTTGCAATTTCAAATCAAAACCTTATTCTCACTTCAAGTTCCTTATTCAGCTTAAATTTAAATTAATATCATCCTATTCTATATTATTTACAACTCATACATTCTTATTTCATCACAATAATTAATTAAAATTCTTTTCACTTGCATTTCATTTTATTATCTCAACAAATTCCATTCAAGACCCCTTATAAAGCCCGACCACAATTTTTTTTTCAATTTGCTTATGTTCTTTCATAATATTTTATTCCTTCTTAAATCAATTTTATTTCATTTTCATTTGATTCACACTAAATCAAATTCTAATTTATCTACAATTTTTTTTAATTCAGTTTGTTTATTTATTCTATCCATTTTAAATTTATTTTATTAACAAAGTGACCACTTTAAATTATTTCACTCATTTGAATTTATTTATAATTCAAACCATCACTATTATAATCTAATTTCATTATTCATTCACACTCTCAGCTTTTATTTCCAAAACTAAATCCCATACTAGAACTGGGTTTTTATTTTCCTTTTCAAAAATTTTCTTAACAAACCACCAATATTTCATTCATGCCAATACAAATTCCATTTAATTTAGTTTACACTAAATTCATTTTCAAGCTTCTTTTTATTTAATTCAGCTTATGCTAAATTCATTCTCATACAATTCCTTTGAATTCAGTTGAGTTAAAATTTTATTCATACAATATCCTTTCAACTTAGTTAAATTTTCTTTCAATTGAATTCTTTTCCAATTCTAATTCAAGTCTCACTAAATTTATTTAGCCAACTTAAATTTATGCTATTACCTTTACTATTTAAATAAGACTTTAATTCTATTCAAAATTATTTGTAACACAACTGAATTTTGATTTTAATTCAATCCAAATTCAAATCCATTTCATTTAATCGATGTAAAATCCAATTCAATCCAATTTTAATTCTCCACATACAAGTTCAAAATTTATTTACTAACTTAAGTTCATTCACCCTTGTATATTTTATATTTTCTTCACCTTATCTTACTTTACATTTCATTTAGGATTAAATTTGAATCCACCATACCATTCAACTATTTCCCATTTGGGATCATAATTCCATTTTCTATTTATAAGTTCACCAACTTATTTGTTTAAAAGCTTATATAGCTCATTTTAATCCACTTACATCTTATAATCATCAATTTCAAATTATATATATATATATATATATGTGTCTCTGAAATTTTTTTTAAGGGTATAAATCTTCTTCCAATTTAATTCTTTGAAAATTTTAAATCCACAAATTTCAGATTATAAGTATAACGCTTAATAGCTTATGGTACAATTCATTACACAATAACCCACAATTACAAAGTCATTTTGTATTTCGATTAATCCCAAATCAATTTGATTCTAAGTCCAATTTATTTAACTTATCCCAAGTTAAATTCAAATTTTCTATTCACTTCCATACACTCAGGTTAAATTTTAATTCCAAGATTAAAATTTTCATTTCCTTCTTATTAATATCAGTTTCACTTAATAAGTTCAATGGTTGACTCATTTTAACTTTACACATTATTTAAATAGAATTTTCCATAATTTAGTAACCCGGTCTTATTTCAAAACCATTTTGAAATGATAATCAACACATACTCATTTGGTATATCAATAAATCTTCGGATTTCCAAAACAGCTTGGTTGTACCAAAACAATATCCCCCTTTTGAAATTTCTAAAATCACTTGTATCTCAAACAAGTCCAACAAATATCATAACCATTCAACATGATAGAAATCCATCACTTTAGAAACTCGAAAATAAATTATAATGATGTGGCCATCATCATCAGGATTATTTTCCAGCGACTGAAGTGGGTTCAGTGCTTCCTTACTTTCACAAATTCATTACAAAACAATTTCCATTCAAACATATTACCTAAAATAATACTCCATTATTGCCTTCAAATACTTTGGAAAAAATTCCCAAACATTCCCAAGATTTTAAATTTCCAAACTTTTGTTTTCAATCATTTAAAACGCTTTGCAAAATTTCCGAGATTTAAATTCTAGTTTAATTCAAATTTAGTTATTCTTCTTTTGTATAATTTATACTCATAGAATTTTATTTGGTTATAACCATTCCAAATTTTAGATTAAGTTTAAATTCTTATTTGTTTATAGTATTAACAACCAATCATCCAAATATATATATATATATATATATATATATTAATTTCATAAAATTTATTTCTTTTATATCAAAATAAAATTTTGGGTAAAATTATTTCATTTACCCACTTTAAAACAATACTATGTCGGTTTATCTTGTTTAAGAGTTTAGAAACCCCTATCGGTATGGTTGTACTTCCCGCACCGATCAAAATTCATAAACACTCAACCGATAAGTCGACACAGTATAAAAACAATTTTATATTCACTAATAAGTACGCTCTCATATCTATTATTACACTCAACTCATTATAGAGTACTATCGACTCTGCTTAATGAGTAATTTCACCACCAAAGCCTAGGTTGTCGCCAACCTAAGCTCTGATACCAAGTGTGACGACCCGCCCTTCTCGAACCTCGAAAAACGACACAAAATTGCCCACGGTATGATATGTCGATGATCAAGTGCCGGAAAGGACAGATTGTTGAGGAAAAAGAAAGAAGGTAGAAGAAAGAAGGAATTAAACAATGTCAGAATCTCACTATCGCAGCGGAATAAAATATAATAGTCGATAATAGAGCTTTACACAAAATGAAAATTATATCTGTTTTATATATTACATCATCAGAGTATCAGAAACAAACAATTACCAGTCAGACAATCTCATACAATATCAGCAGCGGATATATACAAGTACGGATAATACGTCTCGGACTCTAGCTCCTCTTCTGCTCCATAGCATCCTGTCCTGAACATATAATACTCGGTCTGACCCGAGCATTATAATGAAATAACACCCGAGTCAGTCTGGAAAACCAGCTGATAATAATGCACCCAAATTGATTATTAAAGTTTCAAAAGTCCTTTTGAAAACAAAAGCATCTCGTAAGACCACGCCACAAATAAACATGTCGGGTTTTACCTTACGATAGCTAAAACACTTTTTATATAAATCCTCTAATATTATAATAGGGTCTATGTACAAATACTTATAAAATAGCCGAAATTGTTACATTCATTAAATTCCAGCTACTAGCCACAATCGTGGGTAATACAAACAAAACTCGTAAAAGGCGCGTAGGGAGAATGGATTTCCAACTAATGACTAGGCACTGGAGTACCACCTGTCACAGTACCTGGTCTAGATCAGTGTACCGAGGACCACGCCCGATCCCCTGCAACACAAGGCCCAGACTATCCCTTACTGGATATTCCCGAGTAAGATCACCCCACGGTTGGGATCAGCAACCGCACCACTAAGCCGAAATAAAAAGGGACATCTAGACAGGGATGACCTTACCTGGAAATGGGTGCTGCCCACCAAGCCTTCCTGCAAAACCCCTGATTTTCAGTCATTCCCGGTTGATGAGGCTTGAGGCTGAGTGTTACCTTTTAGATCGTTTTACTTAGAATGCCCACCGCCCACCTGACGATGTTCCGAAAGCATTCATCCATACAAGTCTGTCCCGGGTTCGAACGGAACCGAAGGCACTACTCCTACTACGTCCATTTTGGAAATATCCTCAGGATTAGTAGCGACTAGCCCTTGCACTTCACTGTTCCATCTTCGACTCCGAACTCGTCTTCCCATGAAAACGTACAAACCGGATCGAAGTGGTTTTCGATTATTAATCCCGATCTCGGTCTCTTCAAAATAATCAACGCATTTGTCCAATACCGATAGTCGGGGATTTAACTATCAATTAACATTCATAAGCATCCATCACACAATAAATAATTTCCCACATTATTTATTTTCCTTAAAATAAATATCTTTACGAGATATGTTTCCATTCTCAAATCCCGTTGAAACACTTTTCAAAACCCAATTTTTCTCAAGGCATAAATCCCCTAAATTTGTTACCTCCCTTGAAAACATCCAAGCACCAATACTTAAGATTTAAAATAATTTAAATACTTTATTCTTGAAATACATTAAAACATTTGTATTAAAACTACTTACATACTTAATTTAAAATATATATACCTTTTAAAAATATCTTGAATAAAACTGCTTAATAGAATATAAACTAGTATCTTTAAAAACATTCTTTTAAAATCGAATTTAAAACCTTTATCTTTTACTTAGAAATCTACTTAAACGTACTTGGCTTTCATGGAAATACACTTCCGTTTATGATAACCCAAAGAATTCTTTTATCAATCCAACACGATTTATCCCAATTAAATTTTACGTTCATCCCATAAAATTCCTTTCCATACTTTAAAAATAAACTCCTTTTTATTCTTAAGCCCGTTGCTATTTCCGGGAAATCATTTTCAAAACAAATGTTTAAAATATTTAAAATAAAGCTTCTTGAAATTATCTAATTGAAAATAATACTTAAGGAAATATATAGAAGTTTCCTAAGTACTTTAAGTTAAGTTTAACTTTTGAAAATAAAGTTATTAAATTAAATATTTATATTCTAATTTCGTTTTGAGAACTTATTGCTACTTTAGCTTTTTAAAATAATTAATTACCATAATTACATAAATAAATATTTACTTACACTTTAAACAATTTAAAGTAATACTTATTTCTAAACATATTTAAACTGCAGATTTATATTTGAAAACTTTTCTTAAAAACATACTAAAGTTTTCCAAGAGAAAACACTCTTTCCATTCTTTGAAAATAAATCTTGCTATTATTTTAAACAATTCACATTTCCCTTTGAAATCACAATTTCAAACACTTCAAATTTTTCAACCCATTCCTTGAATTTAATCTCTTTTAAAATTCTTTACTCAAGAATTTTCTTTTATTTCCTTTAAACCCAATTCATTTATTTATTTTAAATCCCCAGGTTGTATCCACCAATCATAGCACAATCACAATTTAATTTCAATTTAACTAACACAGTATATAAATAGAGCATAGCATAACAGGATCTAAAACAATTTACTACAGAATATCAATGAGATATATATCAGAATATAAATAAAATTTTCTATTTGTGTGGGATCCAGTTGGATCCCTCCAACCTGTTCCCTGCATCCACAGATATTAGCACAATAAATAAATATCTATTTAATTTGATATAATTATCATATTCAGCTAATCAACCAATCAAACATTTAAATATTAGCCATTTAAATTACTGGTATCCAGATGTGAGTGAGATTAACTCACCTTGGGTTTCGACGAGCGTTCAAATTTAAATTAAATCGAACGGCGTTCGATTTAACCTAAATTTTTACTTGATCGAAATGATTCCGGAATGGCTCCACTGTGTAGTACTCATCTCTGCGATTCCGGCGTTGCTAGTTTCGTCGAAATCTGATAATGTACGCGAAAGATATTCAAGTTTAAAGTTTGAATATATAATTTAAAACAAATCTTATTTTTATATAAATTTTAATAGCAAACAAAAATCTTGGCCGCAAGATCTGGAAACAAAATCAAGGCCGCATGCCCTATCTTCTCTCTCGCGCACGAAACAGTTCAAGGCCGAACCCAAAACACCCAACCTAGGGTTGATCTTCGCCCCCTAAATGATCATCGAGATGACGATCAGAGACTGCCACATCGAAGCTCCCTTAATCCTCCACCTTCGGCCGAAACATCACGAAACTCGGTGGCTCTAGAGCACGGAAAAACGTGCATGAACTTTGCACGAACGCCGCCCCTAAACGCCTCCTCTTGTCGACGAAAACCCATCTCCACCGTACAAATCGAAGATCCCGACAATCTCTACGATTCTCTAGTTGATGATTTCTGCTAGATGTTGGTGGATTTGAAGAAATCGAGGGAGAAATGAAGTTGTTCTTCAGCCGTTGAATAATATGATGGCGGCCGAAACTAAATCTAGGGTTTTGGTCATTAAAACATGCTTTATAAACGTTAATTGATATTATTTTATTGATAAAATTTCCAAATAACAATCTTATACAAACGAACTCCAAAAAACGCGTGCCGACCGGCATTTATAATGTTTTACCTGTATTTCGAACACAATGGAACATGTTTCGGAAGCTAATTTGGTCGTATGCGCGAGTTACGGAAATAAACGATCAATTTTAAATTAAATCGATTAAAGTAGTTTCTATGCGTTTTAAGCTGTAGGGGTCAAATGACAACCTGATAGCTACGAAAATTGTAATCCGATAATAACAAACTATTACAGATCCAATGGAACTGGTTTCGTTGAATTCCGAGACTGTGCCCCGAAAGGCTAATTTAATTCGTCGATTAAATCGAGCGATTTTCAAAATCGTCGAAATCACTTGAAATTTCACTTTTAAAATTTTATTAACTCTATTATAACTTGTATAAAATTTATATTCACATTAGAAATCATCCTGATATAGTTTAGATCAATATCTGTTATTTGTGTTATTATATTATTAAATTCCATTATTAAATTAATATAAAATTCCAAATTCAACCTATCGACTTTTAATTTCATCCAACAGTCCAATATTATAATTCAAATCAAAATAGACTTAAAATAAATTTTAGAGTCTATTTTTATATCTATTTACACCCAGAATCACTAATTATCCCAATTCTAACATTAAATTATTATTATACAAATTTCAATTAAATTCCCATATTTGAATTTTTAACCAATTTTATTAATTTAACCAAAGTCTTTTATTTCAAAATTGAAATTATAATCCATATTCGACATTTAAAATGAATTAAATTTTCAAATCTAGCGACCCAAAATTCTGGGTCGTTGCAGTTGTACTTAGTAGTGTTTATTGATGGGTTATCTCTTTCGAGGACATACACTTAGAATTACCTCATTGAAGTAGTGACATGCTCTTATCATAATTTCTTCTCATTTGAGAGGATTCTCTACCCTTTACCTTATGATTCATATTATCATTTATTTTACTAAACTGATGTTTTAGCCAGACTAACCCATGTATTGTATACTCGGGTCAGACCGAGTTGTTTCGGGTTAGATAGCTTTTGGACTAACCTTCGTTTTGGTGCTCCCGCTTGGATATCTATTTATCATCTTTTGTTGTTATAGCCTTTTGTTTGACTTTGATATTTATATTTTTGACTCGTTGCATATAGTGTGGTCTTCGAACCACTTATGATGTATCATTTTGTATCGTACTGTAATATACCGGTGTATATGTGTGTGTGTATGTGTGTATTTCTGTTTATTATTTTGTGATGTGTTGCACATTTAGTTGTTATATTTTGTTCTGGTAGATCCTTTAGTCACCTGTAGTTTTGTATTAAACACTTATTGAATATGTCGATCCAATTGGGATTGGAAAAAAAATGGAGCACCAAATCGACGTATTTAATGGATGTTTAAGACAAAGCTATGGACGGTCGCTCCGAAACAGCCCTATTCTCCGCATTAGCAGACTGTATTATCCAGTAATACTCTTTGTTAATGTGGGTCTCGAGGTGAGGCGTCACAGCTTGGTATTAGAGCTAAGTTCAGAACAAAATATGATAAGCACAGAACAGAACATATATTACGGTACGTGGAAGTGTAATACAAGTGTTACAAATTCCCCAATCATCGTGTCCTAAACCTATCTCTGTCCTTTGTGATAGATATAAGTTGCAAATATGTCTAGGAATATTATTTTTTCTATAATATTCTATAATTGAATTATTGATATAACATCCTAAGAATAATCCTTATCGTGATTATTTATTCTATTTCTCTTCGATACGGGTGCTTGATACACATTCGTATCGAAGGAGCTTGTTGATACCATTGGATGTTTTCTTATCTTCTTATTTCTTCGTGGATTGCAAATCCTAATGAGGGGATCCGCAATACTTGGCATGATGTATGAAATTTTTGAGATTGATCTTGGTAGTTTTTCTTTTCGTGCGAATTTGCACGCTATTTACTATCTTGAGTTTGGAATGATTTTGGGAAGCCAATCTTATGTTCTGTATGGATCATATATTTTAAGCATCCTAATTCAGCTGATATGTTGCCTCTTGTTCTTCGGAATATTGATGAAAATTCCAAAGTATCTTTATTCGTTCTTGAGTTTTGAGGTGGTGATGACATATCTCGAATTCCTATTGTTTGTGCTTTTGTAGATATATGTGAGTGGGTTTTGAGCTTGCTACCCTATCGGGCAATCGAGCTTTGTGTTGGCCTCATTTCTGGTTTTAGCCTTTCGGTTATCCTCCTACGAGGATGTCTACTAAGGAAATGAGGTGATTAATTAAATTTAATTGATATTGTCGTTCTTGCTTCTTTCGAGATATCCTCTTAGGATACTCATTTGGTTATATACCTTGTGATATTACTTTACTCGAAATAATGATATCGTGTTAGTGTTATTTCTTCTCATTCGAGAAGATATCTTACCCTTATCCTTATATCACATTAATCTCTTGTTGATTTATTGAGTGATGTTAGGGTCTTTTCTCACCTAGATCTTGCACCGATTTTCATCAGCTACGAGTTGTGGAGGATATCGTCCCTCTTACTGCTGTAACGACCCACCTTTTTGGACGGTTTGAATCGACAATAAACCACACATGTCTAGTTCAAACCATTAAAAGGGAGGATTGTTAATGGGGTAAATTAGAAAACAGAGAAAGGAAAAAAAACAGAATCTTGCAGCGGAATGATAAAATATGATAATTAAATAATAGTTCATGAAGCTGTTTACAAACATTTGATTATATTAATACAATATAGAATCAGAGTTACATAAAACAAAAATAAATACATAAATGCAGCGGAATAAAATGATGCGGTGGAATAAATATCATAAATAGGAATAATATACTTTCTCTTCGTCTTCGTCCTCCAGAAAATAGTTTTAATACATTGAAAAGCTCAGACGGACCCGAGCGTAATGAAAAGACAAAACACTCGAGTCAGAACTAAAAGATCTTATCTAAGACAAATCAAAATAAATAAAATAGAACAATTAGTGCAATAGTTTCGTAGATGTTATAGGATTTTCATATCCTATCAAGTGTACAACGTGACTATAATATTTTAAAGGGTTTCAAATAATTTCGAAATATCAATCTCAACCATCTAACTAAAACAAATCCGAAGTTTAACTAACCTTTACATAAATTAATTCCAATCCATAATCCAATTTCAAGCATTTATATATATATATATATATATATATATATATATATATATATATATATCAACCAGTATCATAATAATATTTTCAAATTTTCAAATCAACGAAAACCGCTCGGGTCTATCATTTCAATCCATAACGATTTTCCTCTAATCTATAAGATCGTTCGGGTATGTATCATTTCAACCCATAGTGAACTTGCAGTACTATAACGATATAAAATACAACATCCATTCATTCAATATCAAAATCAATCATCTATCACAATCATCATCCAAATCAATCAATAAACATCAATATATAAATTGAAATCAATAATAGGTATTTAACTGGCAATTTAAATTAGATAATGAATTAAATAACGATTTAATTTAAATAAATTCAAATTAGCCGAGATGATGATTTAAAATATACCAAGCATTGATAAATAAATTTCCAATCACATCATAAATCTAATTTAACGAACATAAGAAGTTTTAGAAGTTGTGAGCGGGTTAAAACGCTCAACTTTGAATTTAAATTGAATTTAAATCCAATTTAAACCCATCTTCGAAATAAAATGTATTTTCTTCCTATTATATACTTGATATAATCTGATTATATTAATTAATTAATTTAATTAAAAGTATATTTAATATAAAATCCATAAATGGTATACTTTGTGATAGTAGTTACAAAGTGTTGTAACAGTGAATAATTTATCACAACAAAAAAAATATCATTTTAAATGTTCCTAGTCAAGATGCATCGAGACTGGATATCGATGTATCCGTTGAGACTGGAGCACGTATATCTTCAAATGTTGGGTGGTGCATTACTCATGACTGCGGAAGGCAACTAGGGGTTACGTATTAGTAGTTATTGGATAACTATGGAACGACTCACTCGATAGTTTTCTATTGGTTAATATAACTAAGGTCAAATAGAAAATATCGACTCGACTGATTTACATAGTTCTCTCAATTTGAGAATACCATGGATCTTCAATATGAAAGCTTGGATTTGATTACAGCCAAATCATGGCATGGCGTCCATCGAGTGACTATAGTTGGAAAGAGTGGAAGTATTGAAAGTGAAGCACTATTCAACAGAGGATTCATCTCCTCAGTTATATGCGGTTAGTACCACAGTCAACTCAAAGTCAAAGTCTCTAGTTAGAGCATTTCGGTCAATAATAATTGTTATTATTGAACTAAGGAATTTTTGTTGCTCTTCCTGGTAATTGTTCCATCGATCATAGGCTAGCTTTTCTATCTTAAGAACTAATTCTTGTCATCCTCGTTTGCATAATTCGTCAAGGATTGGCTCTGGTCGTAACTTGAGATGATTTGAAAGTTGTTCGTGGGTTAGGATTTTAGGTCGTTTTGGAATTTGGTTGAGGAGTTCTTCTTTTTCATGGACTAATTGTGAAATACGTAGTTCTAGCAGCTGATTAGTTTTGTCGACAAATGCATGGTTCTGGTTTTCTCCTTCTAGGAATTGATTTCTTTGGATGTAATGTTGTAATTGGGCTTGACTTCATTGATATAGGTTTTGTGAATCATTTAATTGCAAGGCCTGGGAATTTATAAGGTCTGTTGGGATTGAGGAGTTGATGAAGCCGTATGAGAATATGATTGCTGGCAATCGAGGTCAATGTAATAATTAGGACCAAAGAAGTTTCTTGCTTCGTCTAGAGCTTATTGCAGACCGTAAAAACCTTTGAAAATTGGATTTTGAAAATTTTGTATAGCCATCTGCACTTGGCTATAATGTTTAAATATTCCTATAAAATTGCCTCTAAAAACTATATAGTAAAAGAAATTTTTAGAAAGAGGATTTTGTTGAATTTTTGAAAAGTAATATGCAAAACAGTTTCCAAGTCGTTGTTTATTTGTTCGTTCACTTTCAATCGTTTTCAAATTCCAAAGATGGTCGAGTAAGAATTGCTGGGATATATCATTTATTCTGACAACGGGTTTAAATTTTATGGGATCATTATTTTTAAACTGAATAAGAGAAGTCTGACCAAAAGGTCATGCATGGAGTATTAATTTCCATCGTTTGATTATCACTCGTTTTTACTGGAGGTGGAGTTTGTGAACTGGATTTTATGGGTGGCATTGCAGGTGTTTTCACCACTGTTTTGATTGTTGGGGCTTTTGCCTCCACATTCATTTTGATATCATTGTTATCTACAGACTTTCCTGTTTCTTTATTCATATAATATATTTCCTACATATAACAAACTTTGTTAAACACATGAGATAATTTTCGTGATAGAATATCGGCTAACTGACTATTTTTTTCCTTTAATGTGTTCAAAGTTTATTTTATAACCATTACCTTGTATAAGATTTTGCAAATTTAGCCATCTAGTTCTATTTACTTTTTTAGAATTTTCATTTGAAATAAATTTAACAATTGCTTCACAATCAGTTCAGACTGTGAATTCTTTATTTAGATATATCCTATACTTATCTAAGGCATTAATTAATGCTTAGATTTCGAAATCTAGAGATGTCCAATTAGTTACTTTGTTAAAGTTGCCACTTGCGTAAGCTGCAATTTTTTCTGTTGACTTATCACTGTATTTAAATGGTTTACATTTTAGGATTGCTCCCCATCCTTCTTTGCATCCGTCACATTCGATAATGATATGATCTATTTCTAGTGGAAGTTCTAATGGATTAATTTTCTTAACTTCTTCTTTAATTCTTTGAACTAGTTTAATATCTTATGTATTAATCATGTTTCTTCGTTTTTTGAAATTTTACCATATAGGGGTCCTACTAGTTTTGCTAAATTAGTAATAAATTTTCTGGCGTACTTTATCAATCCTAGAAAACCCTAGATTTTCTTTTTACTATCTAATTTATTTGGGAATTCTATAATCCTTTGGGAAACATGTGGCTGAAGTTCAATTTTTTCATTACTAATTTCTAAACCTTAGAACGAAATTTTTTGTTTAAAAAGTTCCATCTTTTTTCTTGATATTACTAGACCATTGTTTTCAACTTCTTTAAATACTGTTTTTAAATGTTGTTCATGTTCTTTAATATTCTTACTTGCAACTAAAATGTCATCTATTTGACTAAACAGAAATCATTATTTTTAAATATATTATGCATAAATCTTTGGAAAATTGCAGGTGCTGTTTTTAATCCAAAGCTTAATACGTTCCATTCAAAATGTCCTTCGGAGCACATAAATGTTGTCCAAGGTTTAAAACTTTCTTCTAATTTTAACTGGTTGTATCCTGATTTTAGATCAAACTTGCTAAAAATTCTCTTATTTTGTATTAAGTTAATCAATGTATCTTTATTTGGTATATTACAACCATCATTTTCTGTATTATCATTTAATCTTTTATAATTGTAGACGATTCTTGGTTTTCCACTTTCCTGTTCGGGGTGATTTCGAACTTAAAAGGTTGCTGATCTATGTCTGCTGTCAGATCTCCTGATTAAGTTTTGTCTTAGCATTTCTTCAATCTGTATTTTGAATTCTTTTATATCAGCTGATGAATAGTCATTATTTGCTGTTTTAATGGTTATTTCTGGGTTTATGATTTTTATTTTACAAGTGTAGTTAACTTTGTTTTTTACAACATCCTCACTGATTAGTCCTAGTTTTTCTAAGTGTGAAATAATCCGATAAGGAATAAATTTGGTTTCTTTTCCTTTCTATAGTTCTCTAATTGTTTCGAATGCTAGCATGGCTAACATATTTTTATATTCTTTGGTAGGTGAAGTATGTTGTTTTTCTATTTCTGGTTCGAAAAAATCTAGTTCAGCCTGTCCACCACGCTTTCGAGCTAAATCTGATTGATAATTGTGTTAGTTGTAGGTAATGTGTAGTTGTGTTTACTGAGAGTAATACTATTTCTGGAAATTGAGATACTACCTCGATAATTAAGTATAAAGTTTAAACCTAAAAGAAATTCTTGACTTTTAATCTCCTTTGGAGTAATAGTACATTTCCCTAATTCGTTGCCCTAATTCGTATTTGCAACTGTAATTACCGGCAAAGTCTCTAAATTGAATCATTGATTCGTCTGGAAATTTATGTGTTAATGTCATTAGACTTTGATTAGCTGTCTTTGAAGTGATAATCTAATTTAGAGGTTTGTGATATTGTAAAGGTATCAATGAATGCGCAATTAAGCATTTAGTGCTACCTATATCTATTATTATTATTGTATCGATAAACTTGTTATTGTCGAACCAGACACGGCAATTTACTGTAAGTAGGGATGTATTGTATTTATTAATATTGACTGAAAATTCTGTATTTTCTTGTATGCTATTATTCAAATTATCTATCTGTTCCATTTCAGTTGATTTGGATGAACTTCCTGGTTCATTTTGATTATAGTCTTTATATTTTTCTTTCAAGAAACTAATATCATTTTGTAAAGTACTAAGTTCTAGTTGTAATAGTTTTATTTGTGCATCGTATTTATCTACCATTTCTTGTAATATTATTTTTTCACTTATTTTATTTTGCTTCAATGGAAGTTCTAAATTAAACTGTCTTCTGGCACATAAAAAAAATATTTCTATAAAACATCTATCACATAAAAAACGTTTAATAATTTTGGGATATCTACAACATACAAAACAAGGTATATGGTCATTACCTCTATTTTGTATCCATTGGTGTTCATTTAATTTTGGTTATCTATTAATGTGTAGCTAATACTGTTTTGTGAACTACCTTCATCATTATCTGAGACAATGCTATATATTGATTCATTATTGTCAAAATCGTTTTCACTAAGACTTTCTATTTCATATTCTCCTATTTCATCAACTAAATTAGAATGTTGTTGGTAATTTTGCCTGTTTTGACATCTATTTTCTAAATGATTCGGGTCACCGCAAATAAAACAATTACACTTTCTATTTGGCTTACTTTTTTTAACATATTTTTCTTTTTTACGTTTATCAAAATGCTTAGATTTTCTAAGATATTTTCTTGGTTCATAGTAGCCATAAGCTTGTGTAGTATAGATAGCTGTTCAGCAAAATGCCCAAGCTTGTGTAGTATAGATAGTTGTTCAGCAAAATGCCCAAGCTTGCCTTTTAATCTGTTCTTGCAAAGTTGCTTCTTTACAACATTTTTCTAATTCTTGGAATACAAACATTATTCTTGGACCAATTCCTAGTTTAGGTATTGTTCCATATTGTACATTCTAGTCTTCTTGCAGCTTTCGACCTAAGTCTCCTGGTGGCTTTGAAAAATATTTATTACATAAATCTTCATCCATTTCTTTACCCGTCTGGGCTAAAGTGACTGTGAAGTCTTGGCTAAATTCCTATATATACTTAAAATCTCCTATACTCAATTGTTCTAGGTTTCTTATTGCTGTATTTTGCATTAGCCTACCGCTTTTGCCTGGGTCATTACAAATTAGTAGTAATCTAGTAAAGCTTGTAAAATTATAAGGATTGTTTCCCAAAGCTTTATGTTCAGTAATTACGGCTGGGTTATCTGTTTTTTTACTTTGATATATTCCAAATGCTAATGGACCGAGGGTAGTTTCTAAAATTGCCTAGATATCCATTTCCAGCTTTTTATTAACTTTCCAATATCGAACTACATTTTGTTCCCATAATAGAATTTCTTCTAGCCATAATTGTGGCGACTGTTTTTCTAGTAATAGCATATTGTGGCTATAAAGTTTTCCGTACGATTTTCTTATTCCTTTTCCTACATATGGACTTTCTTGTAAATAATCTACTTCGTGTTTTGCCCCCTTTTCTCTTTCTAATGGTCCTTCTTTGTATTGGGTGCTTGGTTCGTTATCAAATCTACTACGTTTATTGTTGGTATCATAGCTTGATCCATATAATTAGTTTCAATAAAAAAAAGTCACTAAGAGGTATCTGTTTATTTAGGATATCTTCAATTAATGGCATATGTAACGACCTGGAATTTTGGGCAATATCGATTTAATAATCTGTATAAATAATTTAATTGGTTTGATGATTTTCTTTGTAATTTTAATTTAAATTGATGAATTTAATCTTTTAAGGGTTAATGAATTTTTTTATCTGGCAAAATTTGATAAGAATTGTTTTTCAAAAGCTAATAAATTTTATTCTGTTTATAATATATACGTTTGATATATATTGTGAATAGAATATCTATTGTTTTAAATAAAAGATGAACTTTCAAATTTTAATATATATGTATGTATATGTTAGAGTTTGAGTTGTTTTGAAATTTAATTTTTATCTATTGATAATTTATATATGTTTGAAATTTATAATTTAAAGCTTTATTTTAAATTTATATTTTCAAAAGTTAATTTAAATTTGTCAAATTGTTTTCTAATATAAGATAAATTGTTTGTTTTAAATAAGATAGTTAAAAAGGATTTAAACAAGCTTTGTTTTAAAAATGCTTAATACAAATGGATAGGAATGTATAAAATAAATGTTTTAGGTTTCTAATCCATGTAAAAGATACATTTGTATTTATTTGTTTAGAATATTTTTATTTTAAAAAGTAAACTTGTATACTTATGTAAATGTTAATTTAGAAACTTAAGAAAGTAAGTTTTATTTACATTTAAACTAAATAAAAATTTACTTAAAATACTTAGAGACATGTGTAAATATGTAAACTCCTTTAATAAACAAATGTAAGAAGATTTAATACTTATGGGACAAGTGTCTTCATTTAAGACTTATTTTCTTTAATTTAATAAAAACATAACATTTTCAATTTACATTTTTTTTCTTTCTTTCAAATGTTTTAATGGAAAAACAATAAACCACCTTCTCAAATCTGAAATCTAAATCCAAAGGAAAAATCAAAACCTGCAAAGTGAAAATCTGCAACATTCAAATCAACTGCAATTCAAATGGAGTTCATCAGCAAGATTCAATCTTTTAAACATCAAACGGGAAGCATGCGTTCTATTACAACAGCAAAATCAAAGGCATGCAAAGGAATTAACTTCAACAGCAAAGCCTGGAAAAGAAAAATAATAAACCTGCTCTGTTTACTGCAAAGAATAAGGTGAGTAAACAATCTTAAAAACAGTTTGATTTTGTTTCATTGCCATGCATGTGATGATATTTACTTATATCAAAATTCTTTTGCTTGAATCTAAATAAATTGGTATGAATATGTTATGAGTTTGTCTGTTTTTATATATTCAATGGTTCTCTGTTGATTTCAGTGAAAGTTCTGCTTAAAAATTTCAATACCAACAACTCAAAATCCATATTAGCCTTTTGTATTTGAATGAAATTGATTTGTTAATGATTGATAAAGATTATAAAATAGTTTCTACAATTTTTAAATTCACAGATAATTTTTAAAATAAAAGACACAGTGAAACATTATTATATGACAGAATTCAATTTATTTAATTTTGGATTTGGATTTCATGAATATATTAAGGATCAAAATTATGATTTTTGAGATATATATCATAATTTTTAATTGAGAAATTCTTGTGAAATTGGTGTTTGTGTGGAAATTGGGTTTTTGCAAATTGCCGAGAGATGACTTGATGATTTTAGCTAGAATTTGGTTCGAAGCAAGTTTATGGATCATAGATTAGGGGAAAAATGATATCAAAATTTTCCATTTACTGATTTGTTGGAATTCAATCGAATTAGTGTTATGTCTGCAGTTGCTTTCGGCTTGAATGGTGAAGCTTTACCTCGTGTATGTTGGATCGAATGCGATCGCGTCTAAGGGAAAATGATGGTTATGGTATGGTGAATCTTCAAGGTGATCGGCGAAGTTCATCAACATTTGATTCGGCGGCTACGGGGGTTTTTCTGGTGATTCATTCCCTGCAGTTTCGAATGCGAGATGATATTTTGAGTCGCGCGCTTATTCATGATTCTGGGTGGGATTTTGGGTTCGCATGTGAACGTGGGAGTGTAGGAGATGGTCGCACCGATCAACGTCGGCCGGAGTTGTTGGTGCATGTGCACCGTGATTGTGGTGTGCACTGGGGAGAAGGAATTGGGGAAGACGTAGTTTTTGTTCGAAGTTTTCGTGTTTCAGACCGAAGCAGCTCGCGTGATTTCCATGTGACGACTCGAAGTAAGGGGAGTTTGGGAATAGGACTCGGGACTGGCCCGAGTAGTATGGGTGTTTGTCTCGAATAATTAGAGTGTTGCTGTTTATTTAGTACTGCTAGTGAAATAAGGTTGCAAAGAAATATTGAGTTAGGTCTAAGTGCAACTTAATTTGTTGTTGAAAATAATTAGAATCGAGCTTATATTATAAACAAGTTTATAAGATAACAAATATACTAAGTTAAAACTTGTTGTTGTAAATAAAAGTTAATTAAACTTTAAAAAGTGTTAGTTGATTCAATTTTAAATTTTAAATGATTTCTTTCTGAAGTAATTATCTTAATTAAATTTTGAAATTTCAATTTAAAACGAAATGTTTTCATTTTAAAATATTAAATTAAAGTTATTAAGTAATGATTTGAAACTAAGTTTCAATTTATTTTGAAAATAAATTAGTTTAAACTTGATAATTTAAAGTGTTTTAAATTTGGAAATGATTTCTAAATGCTTGATATATAAGTAAGACCATTATTATGATTTTGTAAACCAAGTTTAATAATCTGTCTTTGAATTAATAAGATTTAAATAATTTAAATAATTTATTTATAGAAATAAATAAGGTTAATTTATTTGGAAAATTAACTTAAGAATACTTATCTGTTAATAAGTTAAGTTTGATTAAGATTTATGGTTTTCTTAATTTATTAAAGATTTTTATTTAATATTAGATATTAATTAATTAATTAATTAATTAATTTTAAATAATTAGTTAATTGTTTATTTAATTTTAGATAATCACTAAATTATGGATTAATTAAGTATAATTACTTAATGAAGGAATCAATGGTTAATTTTTGAATGTAATTAGAATGGTAATTACTTAGGGAAGTAATTAGAGAAGTTACACGTGGGAGTAATTAATGGAAGTGATTAATGGAATCACTTAATGTTATCAATTAAGGAATTGATTAACTTAATTGTTTTGAAATTAATTAATTATGGAGTAATTAATTGGTTAATGAATTAACAATTATTTAATGATGAATTAATTATTGTTAAGAGAGTAATTAAGATTTATTAAAGGAAGTAATTAGAGATAATTACTTATGTAAGAAATTAAGAGTTATTTACTTAATTATTTAAGATAATTAATTAATGTGATTAATTAATAAATAAATGAGATTAAATAAGGATTAATTACTAAGTGTAATTAATTAAAATTGTAATTAACTAATAAAGTAATTAATTAAGAATTTATTTATTAATTTAATTGTTTAATAATTACTTAATGAAGTAATTAAGATTTATTAATTAAAGTAATTAATCAAAAGGTTAATATAATTAATTAAGATAGTAAATACAAATTGTTAATTACTGTTTAAGATTAATGAGATGATTAATTAAAAATTATTATTTAATTAATTAAAAGGGTTAATTAATTAATAAGAATTATTAATTTAATTAATTATTCAAGATTGATTAATAAAAGTAATAAATTTAAGTGTCATTAATTAATTGTAATTAATTAAGGATTAATGTAAATAATTATAGTTAATTAATGAAGAATCATTAATTATTGTAATTAATGATAGTAATTAAAGGTTAATTAATGAATATGGTTAAGGATAATTACTCGAAGATAATTAAGGATAATTAATCAGGGAAGATTAATTAAAGAAGGTCATTATGAGATGATTAATGAATTTGATTTGTAATAAATCAATGAAGCAGGAGTTAGGATAATCCAAGTGATTAAAGGATAGTTTTTAATTTAATTAGAGATTAGTTAAATTGATTAAGAGTTAATCAATTCTGCTATGGGTGATTGATTAATATTGAATGGTTGGTATTGAGTGATTGATATTGGATGTTGAATGATATTGGATGATTAATATTGGGTGATTGGTTGATACTGGATGATTTGGATATCTATGTTGTGATATGCTTCATTTTGAGATGAATGTTGATATGAATTATCTATTGTGATAATGTTATTCATCTATCTGTTTATATCATCCTGAATAAGTTAAACTGTTTAAATCCCTTAAGTACAACTTGGACATTAAAATGGCGTTTGGTTTCGGTGAGACCGGGATCGGGTTTCCATATTTCGATATCCGAAAACCAAATCGATTCCAATTAAACGTTAGGTCGTTAATCCAAGTAGAGCAAGTGAAGACTCGAGGTGTAAGGGCGATACGTCAGTATAACTCTGTGGGTGATTCCGTGATGAGTTTGACGGAATAGTACTTATAGATTCGAGATGGAGATTAGAGTGCAAGGGCTATGGTCGTTGACTCTGAGGGTGATTCCAATAATGAGTGCAACGAGATAGTGCCTTCGGTTTCGTTCGAACCCGGAACGAACTTGTATGGATTGAATGCTTTCAGCACATCGTCAGGCGGACGATGAGCATTCTAAGAGATTGTGTCCTATAAAGGTAATCGCAGCCTTAGGCCTCATCAAACGGGAATGGCTAAAACAGGGGAGGTGTAGCAAGGCTTCGTGGGTAGCTCCCACTGGAGAGCAAGATTTACTCCTGTCTAGAAGACCCTTTTATTTCGGCTGTGTGGGGAGGTTGATCCGGACAACTTCCAGGGTTGTCTTGTTTGGGACTATTCAGTAAGGAATGGTCCCGGCCTTGTGTTGCAGGGGAGTGGGTGTACTCCTCGGTACGGTGATCTAGGCCACGTACTGTGACGGGCGGTACCCCAGTAGCCCTGCCATTGATGGAAACCCATTTTTCCTACGAGACCCTACGGTTTTGATTGTATTACCCACTTTTGTGGCTGGTAGCTGGAATTTAATCATGTAACAATTTCGGCTATTTTATATTTACTTGAAAACCCTAGACACTATTATAATATCACTGGATTTCCTATCAAATGTTTTGGTTAGCGTAAGGTAAAAACTTTTCCATGTTTATGTGTGGGAAGTCTTACGTGATACCTTTTCTTTCAAAGGGTTTTCTAAAGTTAAGCAATTTTAAACCGTTTACTCACACCAGACCCCTGTCTGACCCGAGTGTTTATTTTCTGTTTTATTAAACTCTTGGGTACTCATATTATTTATGAGTAGTCAAGTGATTCAGGTTTGCTTGACGAACATTTGGAGGAGATATGGAGCAGGAGGCTTCGACGTGTAGATATATATTGATTCCGCTGTGTGTTTGATATCTATTTCTTCTGTTGTACTTGAGTGGTATGAATTAGACAGATGTTTATAACTGTCTAATATGTGTTGTATAGTTGTGTACTCTGATGTATTATGATACTATGTAATATTTTATTTGATATATTATATTTTATTCGTTCCGATGTGAGTTCTCTGATGTTGTTCTGTTTCTTCTTTCTCTTTCTTTTCTTCTCCTATCCCTTTCTTTCTTCACTAGTGATGCGATTTCCTGGAGATAGGAAGTCGGGTCGCTACAGTTGGTATCAAAGCATTAGGCTGAGCGAATACCTAAGCTCTGAGTGTGTCTTTCTTTAGGGAGCGTTAGGTTGAGTGAATACCTAGACTCTGTAGTGGTGTCTTTCTTGAGAGAGCGTACTTGTAATTTTTGTATATAACTATATCTATATATATACACATTTATATCTACCTAATCTGTTGGGTTATCTGTTCGGATTTTCCAGCGTAAGTTTTAAAGGTAGATGGAGTAGTGGTTTGTGTGTGTAACACGATTACCACTGATGGAAAAGGTCCATATGTTGAGGTTGGAAGTATTTGTCGAGACTGTAGACCTAATACCGTCTCGAGTAAGATGAGCAGTTTGGAGTAAGGAATTCTCTGATATCCGAAGGAAATCTTTTAAAGATTCGGAGTCTATCCTTGAAGTGTAAGTTTGGATTTCGCTCGGGTGAGCGAATTATTCTTGAGTTTGGATTTGATGGAAGTGCAGAAGTAAGTGATGATATCTTGGTAACTGCGTGATGAGATGCAGTATTCTTGGATATTTCCGAAGAAGTTTTCTCTTGAAGCAGTTTTAAAGGTGGTTGAGGAGCAGTCTTTACCTGCCTCAGGGAAGACTCGTCTGTGTAGTAGTTATCTGGATCTTCAGTATGGAAGTTGACTGTTTTGGAATATGAGACTAAGGTCTATGAGTTGTTTCTCTTCAGGCATGGTCTCATTGTTATTCCTTAAGGAGTGTGAGGTGTTGATGCTTAGTTTGGAGTCCGAGTTTGTTGAGAAGTTTTCTGCCATCTTGGAAGTCAGTTGTGTGGTTTATAGATGGTTTTGCTTTCCGAGAAGCATTTGGATTAGAAGTCTTTGGATAGCTGTGGTAGCAGTTCAGCTCGAAGTGATCGGTGTGCTGACGAGAAGGTCTTTTGGCATGGCAGTATCATCGAAGTTGAGTTTGGAAGCTGCAGTGTAGCTTATTTCTCCGATGGTTCAGAAATCTTGGTGGTTCTTCTATCAGCAGCCCGAACTGTTGGTGATGTGTTCTTAAAGAATTAATGTGGTTTGGAAAAGTTTAGAGCTGTTCTAATTGGTAAAGAGAGGACAGTTTCTTTGGAATTCGAATTAAGTTGGATCGCAAAAGTGACTTGCGATTGGTTTGGAGTTTTCTTGAGTATTCTTCTGTTTGAGACTGAGGATTCTCATGAGGAAGTAGGAGCTGCTGATGTTATCAGAAGAATTGTCTGCATCTGGAGTTGAGTTCTGTATTGTTTTGGTTCCAGAAGCAATTTTTGGTGATTAGCCTGGTTGTAGGATGGTTCTTGGAGAAGTAGAGATTGGTGTAGCAGCTCAAGAATTTATTTTTGGAGTTTGGCTTGGTTAGATCTAGCTTTTTGAGATTGGATTCTGTGTAAAGTTGTGTGACTGAGTCAGATGAGTCACTCAGAAATTATGGATTTGATGAACAAAGTTTCTGGTATATATTGGAGAAGTTTGTACTCATGTTCATCAACAGTATTCTTATCTATTTCCGAATCAGAGTTGTGCAGCGGAAGCGAGGTAGCAGCTGTGCAAGGAAGAAGCAAGTTCTTTTGCTATTGCTTGAATAGTAGAGTTTGTGTTCTGGATTTCGATGGATTATAAAGACTTTTCTGTTGAATAGGATCCAGAAGCTAGTTTGCTTTGGTCTAGTTGTTCTGGAAGTATCGGCATGGGTTGAGCTGATCAGGAAGAGATTGGGTAGTCCAAGATTTGTCTGTTGAGTTATGCAGGTATGAGATAAGAAGTTGGAGTTTGAAGTTAGGGACTTCATTGTTGTTAGGATTTCTCTGGTTAAGAAAGCAGAAATTGAGTAAGATTGGTTGGTCAGTGCTATGGCATTTGAGATTTCTTATCTGTGTTCTGATAAGATAAGATCTGTTGTCTATGAGATTGAATTGCCAGTTTGGATAGCTGGAATTCATTATATTTCACGTATCTCTGAGGAAGTATGTGTATGATTTATTTTTGATTGTTGAATCTGTAGTTCAGATGGAGTTGGATGTGGAGCTGAATTTGAGTATAATCTGATATTCTGTTCAGATTGGTGGATCTAGAGGAGAGAGGAGCGCTGGATTTTGGTAGTGTAGTTAGTTCGTTAGCTTCTGTAGAGCGAGTCTCCCAGTGATTTATATTTGGGAAACTCGAGATAGTATTAGAGTTTTATTCTGATTTATGCCAGGATAATTAGTTAAGTTTGTTTGTGTGATTGATTGCTTTGGTTATTAGTTACTGGTTGTTAGGAATGCTTTGCTAATCGAAATTAAAATCTTTGTTGGGTTATTAAATTCACTTTGCTTTTAAATTTCGGGGACGAAATTCTTTTAAGGGGGGAGGATTGTAACGACCCGGAATTTTGGGCAATATCGATTTAATAATCTGTATAAATAATTTAATTGGTTTGATGATTTTCTTTGTAATTTTAATTTAAATTGGTGAATTTAATCTTTTAAGGGTTAATGAATTTTTTTAACTGGCAAAATTTGATAAGTATTGTTTTTCAAAAGCTAATAAATTTTATTCGGTTTATAATATATACGTTTGATATATATTGTGAATAGAATATCTATTGTTTTAAATAAAAGATGAACTTTCAAATTTTAATATATATGTATGTATATGTTATAGTTTGAGTTGTTTTGAAATTTAATTTTTATCTATTGATAATTTATATATGTTTGAAATTTATAATTTAAAGCTTTATTTTAAATTTATATTTTCAAAAGTTAATTTAAATTTGTCAAATTGTTTTCTAATATAAGATAAATTGTTTGTTTTAAATAAGATAGTTAAAAGGATTTAAACAAGCTTTGTTTTAAAAATGCTTAATACAAATGGATAGGAATGTATAAAATAAATGTTTTAGGTTTCTAATCCATGTAAAAGATACATTTGTATTTATTTGTTTAGAATATTTTTATTTTAAAAAGTAAACTTGTATACTTATGTAAATGTTTATTTAGAAACTTAAGAAAGTAAGTTTTATTTACATTTAAACTAAATAAAAATTTACTTAAAATACTTAGAGACATGTGTAAATATGTAAACTCCTTTAATAAACAAATGTAAGAAGATTTAATACTTATGGGACAAGTGTCTTCATTTAAGACTTATTTTCTTTAATTTTAATAAAAACATAACATTTTCATTTTACATTGTTTTCTTCCTTTCAAATGTTTTAATAGCAAAACAATAAACCACCTTCTCAAATCTGAAATCTAAATCCAAAGGAAAAATCAAAACCTGCAAAGTGAAAATCTGCAACATTCAAATCAACTGCAATTCAAATGGAGTTCATCAGCAAGATTGAATCTTTTAAACATCAAATGGGAAGCATGCATTCTATTACAACAGAAAAATCAAAGGCATGCAAAGGAATTAACTTCAACAGCAAAGCCTGGAAAAGAAAAATAATAAACCTGCTCTGTTTACTGCAAAGAATAAGGTGAGTAAACAATCTTAAAAACAGTTTGATTTGGTTTCATTGCCATGCATGTGATGATATTTACTTATATCAAAATTCTTTTGCTTGAATCTAAATAAATTGGTATGAATATGTTATGAGTTTGTCTGTTTTTATATATTCAATGGTTCTCTGTTGATTTCTGTGAAAGTTCTGCTTAAAAATTTCAATACCAACAACTCAAATCCATATTAGCCTTTAGTATTTGAATGAAATTGATTTGTTAATGATTGATAAAGATTATAAAATAGTTTCTACAATTTTTAAATTCACAGATAATTTTTAAAATAAAAGACACAGTGAAACATTTTTATATGACAAAATTCAGTTTATTTAATTTTGGATTTGGATTTCATGAATATATTAAGGATCAAAAATTATGATTTTTAAGATATATATCATAATTTTTAATTGAGAAATTCTTGTGAAATTGGTGTTTGTGTGGAAATTGGGTTTTTGCAAATTGCCGAGAGATGACTTGATGATTTTAGCTAGAATTTGGTTCGAAGCAAGTTTATGGATCATAGATCAGGGGAAAAATGATATCAAATTTTTCCATTTACTGATTTGTTGGAATTCAATCGAATTAGGGTTATGTCTGCAGTTGCTTTCGGCTTGAATGGTGAAGCTTTACCTCGTGTATGTTGGATCGAATGCGATCGCGTCTAAGGGAAAATGATGGTTATGGTATGGCGAATCTTCAGGGTGATCGGCAAAGTTCATCAACATTTGATTCGGCGACTATGGGGGTTTTTCTGGTGATTCGTTCCCTGCAGTTTCGAATGCGAGATGATATTTTGAGTCGCGCGCTTATTCGTGATTCTGGGTGGGATTTTGGGTTCGCATGTGAACGTGGGAGTGTAGGAGATGGTCGCGCCGATCAACGTCGGCCGGAGTTGTTGGTGCATGTGCACCGTGATTGTGGTGTGCACTGGGGAGAAGGAATTGGGGAAGACGTAGTTTCTGTTCGAAGTTTTCGTGTTTCAGACCGAAGCAGCTCGCGTGATTTCCATGTAACGACTCGAAGTAAGTGGAGTTTGGGAATAGGTCTTGGGACTGGCTCGAGTAGTATGGGTGTTTGTCTCGAATAACTAGAGTGTTGCTGTTTATTTAGTACTGCTAGTGAAATAAGGTTGCAAAGAAATATTGAGTTAGGTCTAAGTGCAACTTAATTTGTTGTTGAAAATAATTAGAATCGAGCTTATATTATAAACAAGTTTATAAGATAACAAATATACTAAGTTAAAACTTGTTGTTGTAAATAAAAGTTAATTAAACTTTAAAAGGTGTTAATTGATTCAATTTTAAATTTTAAATGATTTCTTTCTGAAGTAATTATCTTAATTAAATTTTGAAATTTCAATTTCAAAAGTAATGTTTTCATTTTAAAATATCAAATCAAAGTTATTAAGTAATGATTTGAATCTAAGTTTCAATTTATTTTGAAAATAAATTAGTTTAAACTTGATAATTTAAAGTGTTTTAAATTTGGAAATGATTTCTAAATGCTTTATTTATAAGTAAGGCCATTATTATGATTTTGTAAACCAAGTTTAATAATGTGTCTTTGAATTAATAAGATTTAAATAATTAAATAATTTATTTATAGAAATAAATAAGGTTCATTTATTTGGAAAATTAACTTAAGAATACTTATCTGTTAATAAGTTAAGTTTGATTAAGATTTATTGTTTTCTTAATTTATTAAAGATTTTTCTTTAATATTAGATATTAATTAATTAATTATTTAATTAATTTTAAATAATTAGTTAATTGTTTATTTAATTTTAGGTAATCACTTAATTATGGATTAATTAAGTGTAATTACTTAATGAAGGAATCAATGGTTAATTTTTGAATGTAATTAGAATGGTAATTACTTAGGGAAGTAATTAGAGAAGTTACACATGGGAGTAATTAATGGAATCACTTAATGTTATCGATTAAGGAATTGATTAACTTAATTGTTTTGAAATTAATTAATTATGGAGTAATTAATTGGTTAATGAATTAAGAATTATTTAATGATGAATTAATTATTGGTAAGAGAGTAATTAAGATTTATTAAAGGAAGTAATTATAGATAATTACTTATGTAAGTAATTAAGAGTTATTTACTTAATTATTTTAGATAATTAATTAATGTGATTAATTAATAAATGAATGAGATTAAATAAGGATTAATTACTAAGTGTAATTAACTAAAATTGTAATTTACTAATAAAGTAATTAATTAAGAATTTATTTATTAATTTAATTGTTTAATAATTACTTAATGAAGTAACTAAGATTTATTAATTAAAGTAATTAATCAAAAGGTTAATATAATTAATTAAGAAGTTAATTAATTAAGATAGTAATTACAAATTGTTAATTACTGTTTAAGATTAATGAGATGATTAATTATAAATTATTATTTAATTAATTAAAAGGTTTAACTAATTAATAAGAATTATTAAATTAATTAATTAATCAAGATTGATTAATAAAAGTAATTAATTTATGTGTGATTAATTAATTGTAATTAATTAAGGATTAATGTAAATAATTATAGTTAATTAATGAAGAATCATTAATTATTGTAATTAATGATAGTAATTAATAGTTAATTAATGAATATGGTTAACGATAATTACTCGAAGATAATTAAGGATAATTAATCAGGGAAGATTAATTAAAGGTCATTATGAGATGATTAATGAATTTGATTTGTAATAAATCAATGAAGCAGGAGTTAGGATAATCCAAGTGATTAAAGGATAGTTTTTAATTTAATTAGAGATTAGTTAAATTGATTAAGAGTTAATCAATTCTGCTATGGGTGATTGATTAATATTGAATGGTTGGTATTGAGTGATTGATATTTGATGTTAAATGATATTGGATGATTAATATTGGGTAATTGGTTGATACTGGATGATTTGGATATCTATGTTGTGATATGCTTCATTTTGAGATGAATGTTGATATGAATTATCTATTGTGATAATGTTATTCATCTATCTGTTTATATCATCCTGAATAAGTTAAACTGTTTAAATCCCTTAAGTACAACTTGGACATTAAAATGGCGTTTGGTTTCGGTGAGACCGGGATTGGGTTTCCATATTTGGATATCCGAAAACCAAATCGATTCCAATTAAACGTTAGGTCGTTAATCCAAGTGGAGCAAGTGAAGACTCGAGGTGTAAGGGCGATACGTCAGTATAACTCTGTGGGTGATTCCGTGATGAGTTTGACGGAATAGTACTTATAGATTCGAGATGGAGATTAGAGTGCAAGGGCTATGGTCGTTGACTCTGAGGGTGATTCCAATAATGAGTGCAACGAGATAGTGCCTTCGGTTTCGTTCGAACCCGGAACGAACTTGTATGGATTGAATGCTTTCAGCACATCGTCAGGCGGACGATGAGCATTCTAAGAGATTGTATCCTATAAAGGTAATCGCAGCCTCAAGCCTCATCAACCGGGAATGGCTAAAACAGGGGAGGTGCAGCAAGGCTTCGTGGGTAGCTCCCACTTGAGAGCCAGATTTACTCCTGTCTAGAAGACCCTTTTATTTCGGCTGTGTGGGGCGGTTGATCCGGACAACTGCCGGGGTTGTCTTGTTTGAGACTGTTCAGTAAGGAATGGTCCCGGCCTTGTGTTGCAGGGGAGTGGGAGTACTCCGCGGTACGGTGATCTAGGCCACGTACTGTGACGGGCGGTAACCCAGTAGCCCTGCTATTGATGGAAACCCATTTTCCCTACGAGACCCTACGGTTTTGATTGTATTACCCACTTTTGTGGCTAGTAGCTGGAATTTAATCATGTAACAATTTCGGCTATTTTATATTTACTTGAAAACCCTAGACACTATTATAATATCACTGGATTTCCTATCAAATGTTTTGGTTAGCGTAAGGTAAAAACTTTTCCATGTTTATGTGTGGGAAGTCTTACGTGATACCTTTTCTTTCAAAGGTTTTTCTAAAGTTAAGAAATTTTAAACCTTTTACTCACACCAGACCCCTGTCTGACTTGAGTGTTTATTTTCTGTTTTATTAAACTCTTGGGTACTCATATTATGTATGAGTAGTCAAGTGATTCAGGTTTGCTTGACGAACATTTGGAGGAGATATGGAGCAGGAGGCTTCGACGTGTAGATATATATTGATTCCGCTGTGTGTTTGATATCTATTTCATTTGTTGTACTTGAGTGGTATGAATTAGACAGATGTTTATAACTGTCTAATATGTGTTGTATAGTTGTGTACTCTGATGTATTATGATACTACGTAATATTTTATTTGATATATTATATTTTATTCGTTCTGCTGTGAGTTCTCTGATGTTGTTATGTTTCTTCTTTCTCTTTCTTTTCTTCTTCTATCCCTTTCTTTCTTCACTAGTGATGTGATTTCCTGGAGGTAGGAAGTCGGGTCACTACAGCATATTGAATTTTTTTGATTACGTTGTAAAAGCATCTTCGTACGTCATATCTAATTCTGTTATACAAGCAATAAGAATATTGTCTGTTTCTTCTCTTATATTTTCTACCATTATTTTCTTATTAATTATTTCATGTAACGTTCTTTTACTTTTTTTTTAAATGTTTCTTCTATTTCTGGATCTATATCATTTTCTTCATATTGTTCTTTATCCACTATGTATCCTAATATGTCCAAATTCTTCAATATTTCTGCTATCTATTTCATAATGGTCATAAATTGGTTCATCATCCCAATTTATAGTGTGAAAATGATCTAAGTGTTCATTTAGATTATGTCTTAGTTCTATTTATGATTCTGTATCTGTTTCTTCTTCATTTTGTTTAAACTTATAATTTCCAAATCAAAAACTTAGTTCTCCAAATCAGTTATTGTATATAACATGTGATTCTGGAATAAAAAGACTTCTATCATTTTCTACAAAATCTTTTAATTGTCATTCAAAACCTACTAAGTCTTTTGGACTATTTCTATGGGGTTCAATCATTTTAATTCCTTTGCTAGCTATATTCTGTACTGTGCCGTTAAGATTAATTTTGAAATTCATTCCTGATCTATTACTAGCCTTACCAATTATTCCTATACTGATGATTAAATTATTTCCAACATAGTTTTCAAAACCGCTTGCCTTGAATCCTAGTTTAAGTGTTTCAAGTCTTTAAAACTTTTAAGAATATCTGGTACACAATAAACTAAAGATGATTTATCGTTTAAATCTATTTCCATTCCTGAGAGTAGAGATTTTTCTATATTTGATGTCCGTGATTTGTCTACGAGCAACGTAAGGAGCTTTGTTCCTAAACCTTTTCTAGTTAGAGTTTTTATTCCTATGACTATTAGATCTAAATGGAAAAACCTTTTTCCCGTGTTTTTTAATTTTTTATGGTTTCTGGTGATAAAACATCTAAGGTTACACTGTTATCTATTACTCTTACCACTTCCTCTCTAATACTTCGAATTAAAGTTGTGTTAATATTTGTAATTCCTGTTTGATATAGAATCCGTGGGTTCAATAAATCTAGCTGATTATTGTTATATAAATCTAAGTTTTTTTCTAAATCTTCTTCTTCATCTAATTGTACAATTTGTTTTTCTTTTTTAGATTTCAATTTTGACAAAATACTAGAAATTTCATCTTTAGGTTTACCATTGGATGTAAATTCTGTTAGTGTCCTACTCGGTCCAGAGAATGAGTTTCTTGGATTCGTTTTGGGGTCCAAAATTTATACAATTCTGGAATTTTACTTTTCTTAACAACTGAATTTCCTAAACTTATATTAACTAGTTATTCTGATATCTTATCTAGTTCCTAGTCAAAAGTTTGTTTATTTTCAAGTTTTTCTTGTTTTTCTAAAATTTGATGAATCAGGCAAATTAAAATATTAAAAAAAGGTTATTCTTTATACGATAAACTATTCCATGAATAAGTAGCAAAACCTTGTTTTGGAACTGGCTGTGATGCAAATTTTGTTGCATCGTCTATCGCTTTTTGCAAATATTTTTTCATAAAATTAACCACTAACAATCTTTTTAACTTCTAAAAGGAGCATTTCTATCTGTCTAGTTTTCGAATCAAAATCACGGGTTCCGGTTTTAAGTTCTTCTAAAATACGTTTAGATTCTAATTCAATAGCTTTTGGCTTATTGTTCTCTAGTAACAATTTTAATTCGTTAATAATTGTCATATCTAGAAGAATATTTTTTAAGCTTATTAAAGTGCCTAAGATACTTTCGTTTTGATTTTTAATAAAATCAAAATTATCTACTAAATGTTTTAAAGTTTTATTTTCATCAGTAATAGATTTAGCAATTACTTCTAACGTCTTAGCTGTTAAATTATCATAGTGTTCTAAGGCACTCACTTCAGTCGCATCCATTCATTCGTTTGCATCGACCGTTGATTCGTATCCACTCACTTCAGTCCTTCGAATCAATTATCAATTCGCATCCATTCATCATTGCCCTTGTTCGTATCGATAATTATGGGTATATTTCATATCGATCGCTATAGGTACCATCATTACGAAACGAACTCGCTTGAGCATAATGGGTACGAAAAAGGACTCAGATGCTATCGATTCGAACAACCACGAACTGGATGGATACGAACTATGCTTACCTGTGATCGATACGAACCGTATTGCACCCTGATCGATACGAAGTAGTTCTATCATGATGGATATGAAGTGCAATCGATACACCGCTGTTGTTATTGGTTCGATGCGAAGAATCTAACCCCGGATGGAGTCGAACAGCATCGATTCGAAATGAGTCTTACGATGGATTCGAACAAGATTTTTCCCTAACTTGCATCGATCATATCTTGATCATACGAACTCTGTTTGACCTGAAATTTGAAATGCAGCCTCTCCTAGCCTTGATCAACGTCCCCAATCGATTTCGTCTTGATCGAAGCTAAGCCAAAGTTTAACGACATCGATTGTAGCCTTGTTTCCAATCGATCTTCAATCCCGATGTCCATCCTCTCTTGCCAATTTGTTGATATTCCAGCCTTGACCAAAAGATGGGATAACATTTGTCCCCCAAAACATGCCTTGTGGTAAGAAGGTGTGTTTTGAATAATTCATAATTTGATATCTGAAGTCCAAAGCCAATTCCATATCCATCCGGACTCGATAACCGAGTCTTAATCTATCCTTATTCAATAACCAGTAACCAAATCCATGACCTCTTCGGGTCAATATCCAAATCCGTAACCTCTCTGGGTTCTTGGTAAGTGCAGTCCACACCTGACGACCGTGGTCCAGTGTTCCTGGACGTTGAACAATGCCATGGCTTAAGTCCTAAGCCGAATCCTGGTCACTCCGGACCCTTGTCGAGCATAGCCCATACCCGACGACCTTAAAATAATAATTAATAATACAAGGCCTAAGTCCTAGGCTGAATCCTGGTCTCTTCGGACCCTTGTTGAGCATAGTCCATACTCAATGACCTGAAAATAATAACCGATAGTATAGGGCCTAAGTCCTAGGCCGAATCCTGGACTCTCTGGGCCCTTGTCGAGCATAGTTCGTACTTGACGACCTGAGTAAGCTGATTTACCACGTTCGGGCAAAGCGACTCACTCCTTGCCAGGTATAATTCATACCCAACGACCGTTTACCAAAAACCAGACAAAAATCCAATCAAAATCCAATCCAAAATCCAAATCAAATCAGAAAATCAAAAATCCGAACCAACATCCGAAACAAAAAACAATCATCCAAACGAGTGTCCAAGCCAGAAAGAAAACAAAACCAGGAGTTCAAACCAAACTCCAAAACCAAACCAGAAAAAATGAGTTCCAACCCACAAATGGAAAACAGATTTCACAAACCATAGCATCGCGGTCTACCACTGTTCAGAGCATGCCTAAGGGCCATCTTCGCCCCCGTACATGTGTACATGATTTTGCCGTTTGCCAGTAACTTGTTACTCATTTCATAACATCCCAGTCAATTGATAACCAATCAAACATCATTCCTGGGCCTCACACTATCATGGTTTGAGGTAGACAGTGGTCGCTCCTGCTCCACCGCTGCATTCCAAGCCTCAACATACTGCCTCAATTGTCCATTCCTCACATGCTCCTCAATTATGTCCCTTAAGTGCCTGCAGCTATTGGTATCATGTCCATCCAAATCATCGAAGAGACAGTGCCTTCCTGATGCCCTTTCACGTTCAGAAGGTTCTCTCCTAGCTGGCCTTCGGTAAGGAAGGCGATTCTGGGTATCCATGTATATCCGCTCCAATGTTTCATTCAATCCAGTGTAGGTGGAGAACTTCGGCTCCCTCCATCGTTTCTTGGCCTTTTCCGAATCGTCATCAATCTTCCTTTTACCCTTTCCTTTATCTCTGCCCAATTCTCCGCTGGATGGTCCTCCACCCTCAGTCGCATTCACCTCCTTTAGCTTTAAATATATGCACGTGTCCTCTTGCCGAAGGAATCTTTCAGCTTCGTGAAAGAATTCCCCAAGATCCAGTGGTGGGTCTCGTATCAGATGTACTTTGAAATCCGAATTCTCTCTGACTCTCGATACTTCTGGCATCAAAACCATCAATGGATCCAGCCGATCCACCGAGGCAACCGCCGCATTGAACCGAGTTAAGAATGCTCTGAGTGATTTATCCGTCCTTTGCTTTATTGATGTTAGTGTCATCACGTTCTTCGACCTCTTGGTGAGAACCCGAAATTGCCTCAAAAACCTATCCACCATCTCTGTCCACGTCCTAATTGATCCTTCTTCCAGCTGTCTGAACCACATCGCAGCTATATCCGTTAAGTATAGAGGGAAACATCTAGCCATAACTTTCTCCGATGCCCCCAGTACTTCCATATGTCTGGTATATCTCATCAGATAATCAGTTGGATCAGCTTTGCCATTATATATCTCCACGTTAGGTAGCTTAAACTCCGGTGAATTCCGAGCTATCTTGATTTCAGGAGTAAATGGGCTTCTGTTCACTCCTTCCAAATCTCTATTTGTCAAACCTCCGCGCATAGTTCGCCTGATTATCTCCGCCAATCCATCATTGTCCGTCAAGGGTTTCCCCTCGAGTTCCCGAGGGAATTCTGGTACATACTCTTCATTGGCTTATCTCTAGCCTATTGAGCTCCATCCATAGGTCTTCTAGCGTCAGATCCTGAAGGTCTGCCCCCAAGTCCTTGTTGATTGCCTTCTGGTTCTACATCCTGACCTTGAGTCTGACCCCCGTCGGTCTCTACAATCCTAGCCCTTGTTCTGAATTCGTAGCCGCTGTAGCCGGTCCAAGGTTCTGCGCACTTGCTGCTCTCATTCAAAGAAAGTCTGCATCATATCTTGTTGACTCTTTAACAATCTTTCATGTAATGAATTTGCCATAGCTTCCATCTCGTCCCTGGTGATGTAGATCGAAGCTTGTCCTTCTCCAGCTCCAGAGGATGCTTCTTGACTTCCTCCTTGTTGGCTTCTCTCAGCTCTTTGTCTTCTACTTGTCTGTCGAGTCACTGTCTTCAAAATTTGAATTCTTCAAGCCTTTCAAATCTGAACTCTGAATCTGGTGTAGCGGGTGCTAATCCTTCTCAGTGAAAGCACCAAAGCGTTTGTGCCAAAATTGGTCACAAACCCCAAGTATCATGAAAGCACGAATATATGAATATAAATCAACAATATTCGAGCACAAGTCACAGATCTAAGCAAACAGCAAACAAAAAACAACAATCCATAAATAACGAACAAAAACACAAGATTTATAGTGGTACGCCTATCTCCGGCCTACGTCTACTTCAAGTAATTATCTTTTATTGATATTCTTCGCTGGTTACATTTGATTACAGCGGATTACAATGAAGGATTTCAAGTGTAACAGTAAAGGTGAAGTGCAAAATTGAATCTGGCAGAGTCTGGATGTCGAATGCGCAAAAGATCCTTTTTCTGTAGGCTCTGGGTCTCTACTTATAGGCGTAGGAGGCTGATATTTCTCTCAAACTTCAGAAGACTCCTCCTGGCACGTGAGTGGGCCCACGCGATCGATCCTAGCAAGTTTCAACTCGATCCGTGGTCGGTACGAATCAATTTTGTATTGATCTAGAAATCGTCCAATCGAGCTGAAACTTGGCAGAAACATTCTTTAGCTTGTACGTAAGCTTCGGTGAAAATTTCATAGCATTTGGATCTGTAGTTTGTGAGATATGATCGATACAATCTTGTGTTTTTCAAAGGCTGTTGATTTCGAACCCATGGTTTCGTATCCATCCCCTTCGTATCGATCAGAAGCACATGCTTGCTCATGACGTGGAATGATAAACTAGGGAGATCCGTATCCTTCACCGTGTTAACCGAGTTATTTGCACCCAATACCGGAGCTTCGTTCGCATCGACCGTTGATTCGTATCCACTCACTTCAGTCCTTCGAAACAATTATCAATTCGCATCCATTTATCATTGCCCTTGTTCGTATCGATAATTGTCAGTATATTTTTCGTATCGATCGCTATAGATACCATCGATACGAAATGAAATTGCTTGAGCATGATGGGTACGAACAAGGACTCAGATGATATCGATTCGAACAACCACAAACTGGATGGATACGAACTATGCTTACCTATGATTGATACGAACTGTATTGCACTCTAATCGATACGAAGTAGTTCTATCACGATGGATACGAAGTGCAATCGATACAACACTTTTGTTATTGGATCGATGCGAAAAACCTAACCCCAGATGGAGTCGAACAATATCGATTCGAAATGAGTCTTACGATGTATTCGAACAGCATTTTTCCCTAACTTGCATTGATCATATCTTGATCATACGAACTCCGTTTGACCTGAAATTTGAAATGCAGCCTCTCCTAGCCTTGATCATCGTCCCCAATCGATTGTGTCTTGATTAGAGCTCAACTTAATTTTAACGGCATCGATTGCAGTCTTGTTTCCAATCTATCTTCAATCCTGATGTCCATCCTCTCTTGCCAATTTGTTGATATTCCAGCCTTGACCAAAAGGTGGGATAACACATACTTAATTTTCATATTACTTTGAAGTTCACTATGTTCAGTAAAAGACGGTAATTACACACCTTTTGTACCCTAAAAACTGACTCAGAGGGTTCTGCATCAAAATAATATTTTAATTTTATATGATTAAAAATTGAATTCTGTAGCAACACTAGAATCAACCTTGCTCTGATACGAAAATGGCGGGGGTAGTTTTTTTTTTTTTTTTTTTATGGCGGGGGTAGTTTTTTTAATGTCAAGAAATCAATAAAACAAGCTAGTAACGATATAAAATCTTCTGGGTAAATTCCTAAAAGATATCCTAGTAGAAACTTAATAACAAACATAATTATATTACATAGGACAAGAAGCAAAGGAGGTACCTGATTCATAAGGACTTATGCAAAGGAGCAGCAGAAGGTCTGAAAATCAGATCTTGCTTTTTCCTCCAATAGTTTTTTTTGAATCTCCCTCTCAAAATATGAAGTATAACAAGTAAAAATAAGCTTGCACAGAGAAATGACGAAGTAAATTAAGATGCCATTAGAGTCTTTTGAAAACTTATAAAATTTTCAAGTGCTCAAGTATATCCCTGGACTTACAACTTACATATATTTATAGTCACACAGCCGGTTAGACTGGTTTTATACACACACTAGGCAGTTATTTATATTCTGCCTTTACATAAAAATATATGCAATATTAAAGCAATGATACAAAACATTCCACCACATAATTATCTGGAGAATTCTATATCGTCTGTCCTTATTTTATAAAGATAAGGTTCCTTCTTATCTACTCTTTTCTTTAGTGGAGAATATCAGCTTTTAGTGTGTTTTACAGCTGCAGGATTGAAAGCTACCTTTCAATTTGTGTCTGCCATTTGGTCCATAGGATTAAACTCTTCCATTATCCCTCTATTATTTGCACTAAGATTTGGACTAGACTCTAGTTCTAGTTTAGATATTTCTTGATCATAGATTAAGACATTGTTATTTGGATCGAACATATGTTCTGCTATTGGTAAGGGTAGTAGAATTTTTAGCTCCATTTCGCCCCATATCTGATATCTTGATGTTTCTGCCCGTATAATTAGTTCCTTCCAATTAAGTAGAGGACTTAGATTCATTTTTGATTAACGATATTGCCAAGGTTTATCTTCCCCAAACCAAATTGGCGTTCCTTCATACATCTGGAAAAAACATCTTAGGCATTTTGATACGTTGTGTCGTGTATAGTTTACATGCTTAAAAATAGCCATATGATGCATTGCTGGTTTAATCGTATGTTGCTTGTTGAACTGAAAAACTGGAGAAGTTGAACTGATACACACTACGATGGCTGACATATTTTTATGTTCTTTGGTAGGTGAATTATGTTCTTTTTCTATTTCGGGTTTAAAAAAAATCTAGTTCGGCCTGTCCACTACGCTTTCGAGCTAATTTGCTCTGATAACAAAATGGCGGGGGTAGTTTTTTTTCTGTTTTTATGGCGGGGTTGTTATATATATATATATATGTATATATATATATATATATATATATAGATACATACATATATATATATATATATATATCAAGAAATCAATAAAACAAGCTAATAACGATATAAAATCTCCTAAGTAAATTCCTAAAAGATATCCTCGTAGAAACATACCTACAAACAAAATTATATTACATAGGACAAGAAGCAAAGGAGGTACCTGATTCATAAAGACTTATGTAGTGGAGTAGTGGAAGGTTTGAAAATCAGATATTTCTTTTTCTTGCAACAGTATTTTTTTTCTTTTTTTTTGAATCTCGCTCTCAAAATATGAAGTGTAACAAGAAAAATAATCTTGCACAGAGAAATGACGAAGTAAATTAAGCTGCCATTAGAGTCTTTTGAAAAATTACAAAATTTTCAAGTTCTCAAGTATATCCCTGGGCTTACAACTTACATATATTTATAGTCACACGGCCGGTTAAACTAGTTATATACACACGCTAGATAGTTATTTATATTCTGTATTTACATAAAAATATACGCAATATTAAAGCAACGATACAAAACATGCCACTGCATAATTATCTGGAGAATTCTATGCCGTCTGCCCTTATTTTATAAAGATAAGATTCCATCTTATCTACTCTTTTCTTTAGTGGAGAATATCAGCTTTTAGTGGGTTTACAGCTGTAAGATTGAAAGCTACCTTTCAATCTGTGTCTGCCATCTAGTCCATAGGATTAAACTCTTCCACTATCCCTCTAACATTTGCGCTAAGATCTGGACTAGACTCTAGTTCTGGTTCAGATGTTTCTTGATCATAGATAAAGACATCGTTATTTGTATCGAACATATGTTATGCTGTTGGTAAGGGTAGTAGATTTTTTAGCCCCATTTCGCCCCATATCTGATATCTTGATGTTTCTTCCTATAGAATTAGTTCCTTCCAATTAGGTAGAGGACTTAGAGTCATTTTTGATTGATGATATTGCCAAGGTTTATTTGCCTCAAACCAAATTTGCGTTCCTTCATACATCTGGAAAAAACATCTTAGGCATTTTGATACGTTGTGTCGTGTATAGTTTAAAGGCTTAAAAATAGCCATACGTTGCATTGCTGGTTTAATTGTATGTTGCTTGTTGAACTGAAAAACTGGAGTAGTTGAACTGATACGCACTACTATGGCTGGAAAGATGCGTAGGTATTGTTGAGCTACTAATGCAAATCGTTTACCAAAGCGTTCCAATACCGATTCCTCAATTGGATTGCTAAAGGTTATTCTGGATAACATTCCGTGGTCAAATAAACTAACTATCCTATCCATGCCGCACGGTAATCGTGTACTGTCGACTCTAGCACGTAACATATCGTGTAATATCCCAGAATTTACGGTAATATAAATTTAATAATCTGTGTTTAAATTTTAATTAATTTGATAATTTTTGTTAATAAATTTGATTTGATTTAATAATCTTCTTTTATTAAATATTTAATTGGTGAATTTATTTTCAATAAGTTAATTAACTGTTTTCTATTCATAATATGTATATGTATTTATATATATATTTTAAATAGATGGGTTTGGTTTAAAATTTAATTAGTGTAGCATATTTTCTAATTTTAATATTTTGAAATTGGGAATTGTCATTTATTTTTGAATTAAGCTTTTCAAAACTATTCATTAAAATAACTAAATGATTTTAAATATATAAGACAAATGTTTTATTTGTTTAAATTATATTTTGACTTAAGTTGTATATTAAAATAAATTATAAAATGTTTGTTTTATTTCTTTTTAAATTGTTGATTAATAATATGATTTGTAGAATAAGTACGAGAATTTAAAATACAATTAATAAATGAATCATGTATTCATTTAAATAACAAATAGGTTATAATCTCCTTTATAAATTTATTTTAAATGATTAAAAATATTATTTAAATGATTAATTTGTATATTGTTTTTATTTATAACTATAATTGGTTTATTCTTTAATTATTTATCTATACATAACTAAGTATTAAAACTAATTAACTAAGTTAAACTTTCTTTAACACATAATTAAAAATACTAATTACTTAAATTAACAAGGGTAAGTATCTTAAAGCCTAAACTAACAAATGTAAACTAAATATCATTTCAAAATGACAAGTGTAAAAATTGAGATATGTGTCTTGTTTAAATTTTATTTTTCTTTGTTTTTAAAAATAAATCATAAAGAAGATATTTAAACTTGCATCTTTTCATTTTTTTTCCTTTCTTCATTTTCATTCTAAATCTAAGAATTATCAGCTGAGAAAAACCTTTTTCCATCTCTTATAAAATCTGGAAAAAACCCTTTTTCCATCACTTCAAAAATCAAATGCATGCAAATCTGAAAATCAAAGTTCTGTAACTTTTTCATCTTCAATAAACCCTGTTCAAATGCATTCAACTCTTCTTAAAAAATCTGTTCATTTGCATCCTGCATTCAATTCTTTTAAAAATCTGGAAAAATATGCAAACAAACTTGCATGCAACAAACAAATCTGCATTTCTTTTAAATCTGGGAATTTTTTTTGCCTATATACAATAATCAAGCAAGAAGCCTGCATTTTTTTCAAAATCTGGAAAGGCAAGCAAACCTGCATGTAAAATCTGGAGTCAAAAAGCAAGTTCTCTAATGGTTAAAGGGCTGTTCAAAGATCAGGAAGCTCAAGTTTTAAAAGCATTTGAAACAAGTTTGCAAAGGATTTTTCAAATCTGAAAATCCATGCTCTGCCCATTAAAATCAAGTGAGCAACTCATTTTTAAAATTTATTTAATAGGTAAAAGTTGTTACCATGCTTTTTAAATTAGAAATGAATATATATATATATGAAATTGCTGTGAATATCTATACCTGTGAATATATGCATTTGTACATGATGATGACTGTTGCATGTCTGTTCTTTAAATCCCAAACTCCTGTTTGATCCTTAAATTTTTTTTCTTTTGACTTGTTTGCTGTTATGATTTAAATTTTTGAATAAAACTTGTTTATTTTAGGATAGGGTAAGTTTTAAATTTTATATAAGTTAAATAGAATTGCCTGTAACCTGGAAATTAAATTACACAGAGCAACAATTGGCATAGGATGAAAATTAAAACTTTATAATTTAATGTTTCAGGTTTATAAATCAAAACACCATTCAAAATCATGAATTTTAAAACAAGAATTAAAATTTTTAATGATAGATTTAAAGAGCAGTTTTAAATTCTCTGTAATCTACAATTTGGGATAACACAGATGATCCTTATGTTCGTTTGTTTTGAATTTGTTTATGGAGATGGTGTAGCAATCAGAGATAATAGGAAAATTATTGGATTGAGTGGAAATTCATTCTTGATGTTGTGATTGGTATTTAAAATTTTGAAACCTAGTTTTACTAGGTTATATATTTTGCCTGAATTCGATCTTCTCGGTGGATCGAGTTACTTGGGGTTTTAGGGAATGGACGATGGTGGTTTGAGGAAATCATCGCCGGAGTTGCAGAGTTAACCGTGGCCGGTGTCGCGTGGACGAGGCCGTTGACAGGTTGGAGTGTTTAGGTTCTGTTTTGTTCCAAATATAGAAAATTGGTCTCGATCTCGAATTCGAGCAAGTAATGATAGGATGGTTGTTTGGTTGGCCTGTGTCGTTGATTATCGACTATGGGAAGGTTGCGGAGTTGGCCAACAGTGGCCGAAGAAGGTGTGCAGGTGCACAGTGTAATGGTGATGTTGGTGATGTTGTAGGTTCAGGTTTTGATGCCTCGAGAAGGTCTCGGGTAAATTTGAGTAGTGACTAGAAGCAATTGTACTTGTGACTCGAAGTAAAAATAAAGGAGGCTCGAGTATACCTGATTGTTTCAGGTTTTAGGAATTAGCAGAAAACCTGTTTACAGTTTTAAAATTTGAAGTAGAGTTTAAAAATATAAACTAATCCGAACTGAGTTCAAACCTAATTTTAAATATGAATTTCAATTAGTTTGAATTCTGGTTTTTGAAATAATTTAAATCTTGAAAATTTTAGTTTGGTCTTAAACAAGACAAAAACCTGTTTTCTGTTTTTTTTTAATTTAAAGGTAAAGTTTAAATGTAGGTCGAAATTTAAACTGGGTTTTTAAAATCTGAAATTTGAATAAGAATTTAAATTAGATTGTCTGAGATTTGAAATAATTTATTTTTTTAAATTTAAATTTGATTTCAAAACTCATAAGTGTAAAAGCATATGTGTGCTTTGGGTTTGAATTGGAAGTTTAAATTTAAAATTAGAAATTTAAAATGAATTTAAATCTGGGTTTTTTCCTTTTATCTGGAATTAAAATTGAACTTCAGTTTTTACATAAAATAAAGTTTAAATTTAAATTGTTTAAATTACTTTAAATTGGTTTAGTGATTTGCATTTAAATGAAGACGTAGATTGTAAGAAATTTTTTAAAGATTTAAGTTAAATCTAGAATGAGTTTAAAATATGTATTTCAAATTTAAAAGTAATTTTTAAATTGATTTGAATTTATATTGAATTGGTATTTGAATTCTTTTAAACTTATTTTATAAAGTGTATGTTTCTTTTAACATATGAAATAAAGGTTTTGAATTGTTTTTAAAATCTTGTTTGAGTCAAAATTTGTATCCATTTTTAAAATCTTTAATTTTAAAATGTAGTTTAAATGGAATTTAAAGTAAATTTGAAACAAATTTGTTTTAAATAATTAATTAAGTAAGGAACGTTTATCTTAAAGATAAATAAAATTTTAATGATTTGTGTTCATTTAAATTATTAAGTAAATTTAAATGGGTAATTTATTATTTAATTAAACAATGTGGATGATTAATTAAGTAATTAACTATTTTTAAATTGATTAATTAAAGACTTAGGATTAATTAATTTGGGTTAATTAATCTATAATTAAGAATTGTTAATTAAATTTTAATTAATGATTAAGATTTATTAATCAGGTGACTAAAGATTATTTAAGATTGTAATTAACACCTAATTAATTAAAAATTAGAGATTAATTGAATTGTAATTAAATATAAATTCATTTGTAATTAATAATGATTAATATAAGTTAATTCTTAATTAAGTAATTAAGAAATGTTAATGAAGGTCATTAACTTAAGATTATTTAATAATTAATTAATGTGATTAAATTTTAATAGTTAATTAAATTAATTAATTAATAATAATCATTTTTGAAATTGTTTAAGTTTAATTACTTAATGTAATTAATTGGTTTAATGGGATTAGTTTATATTAATTAATTAAGTTTAATTAATTTAAACATTTGTTGATGATTGATGAATAATTACTTTATGTATTTAATGGGTTTGTAATTACTTAGGGATGTAATTAATTAATAATCACTGGATGTAATTAAAGATGTCGAATAATGAAAGTAATTCAGATTAAATTATTTTGAGATTAATCAAGGAATTAATTGAGGTAATAAATTAAGGATTAATTTATTTATGAGTAATTAAGGGAAGTTAATTACTAGAGATTATTAATCAAGGGTGATTAATATATATGTGGTTTAATTGCAGATTAATTACTTATGTAATTAATTTGTATAGAGAGATTGATTAAATGTAATTAGAAATCATTAATTAATAAAATTAATGATGTAATTTAAAATTGATTAATTAAGGAATAAAATTAATGGATTATACAAGTTAATTATTTGCAAAGAGTTTAATATAATTAACCTATGTAATTAATATTAAAGGCTAATTACTTGTTGTAATTAGAGATGGTTAATCAGTAATGATTAATTGAAATGAATTTTGAGATGGTGATTAATTAATTGATTTGAAATAAATTAATGGTTAAGTTAAACAGGATTATAATGATGAAGTAATTAATTTAATTCATTTTAAATTAATTAGAGATTAAGTAATTAATTTAATTCATTTTAAATTAATTATAGATGAAGTGATCATCAGATCATTGCCTATGTTTGATGATTGGTACTGGTTGCCTTGTATGGTTTGTAATCTCAGCTATGAGATGAGTTATGTTATATGATATGGATGCATTGGTTGCATTGTGATGCTGATATGGATTATCTATTGGTAATGATAAAGTGATTGTGATGTGAATTATCTATCTATGTGTACATGGATAATGAATTGAATTGTTTTAAAACTTTAAAACAACTTGGCCTTAGAAGACACGTTTTGGATTTCGATGAGACTGGGATCGAGTTTCCATATTTGGATATCCGAAAACCACATCGATCCAAAGTAACATTAGGTCATGAATCTGAAGTGAAGATGAAGATTCAGAGTGGAAGGGTTATTGTCGTTAACTCTGAGGGTGATTCCAAAATGAGTGTAACGAGATAATGCCTTCGGTTTCGTTCGAACCCAGAACGAACTTGTATGGATTGATTGCTTTCAGAACATCGTCGGGTGGACGCTGAGCATTCTAAGTGATATGTCCTATAAGGTAATTGTAGCCTCAAGCCTCATCAACCGAGAATGGCTAAAACAGGGGAGGTGCAGCAAGGCTAAGTGGGTCATGCCCAAGTAGGATGAGATTTACCCCTGTCTAGATGTCCCTTTATTTCGGCTTAGTGGTGCGATTGCTGATCACAACTGCGGGGTGGTCTTGTTTGGAACTGTTCAGTAAGAAATGGTTCCGGCTTTTTGTTGCAGGGGAGCGGGCGTACTCCTCGGTACGGTGATCTAGCCCACGTACTGTGACGGGAGGTACCCTAGTAGTCCAGCCATTGTATGGAATCCAAAATCTAATAAGTGTCGTGCGTATTAGTTGTGCCCAACTATGTTGGAACATGAGATGTAAGCATTCCAGCTATTTCTGTATTTTACTTGAAAACCCTAGACAATATTATAATATCACTGGATTTCCTATCAAATGTTTTGGTTGGCATAAAAACTTTTCCATGTTTTTGTGTGGGAAGTCTTACGTAATACCTTTTCTTTTCAAAGGTTTTCAAAGGTTAAGCAACTTTAACCTGTTACTCACACCAGACCCATGTATGACCCGGAGTTATTTCTGTTTTTCGTTAACTCTTGGGTACTCAAATATTTACGAGTAGCCAAGGGATTCAGGTTAGCTTTGACGAATTGTGGAGGAGCAATGGAGCAGGAGGCTTCCGTGTGTAGATATATGGTTTTCCGCTGTGTTGGTATCTCTGAGTGTCTTCTGATTTGTGTATTGAGTTGTAATAACTAGTCAGGTGTTTATAACTGTCTAATATGTGTTGTAGTGTCTGTGTAACTCTGATAATTGTTGTATATTATGTAATACTTATGTTATTAATATAATTTATTCGTTCCGCTGTTGAGATTCTTGTGTTGTTTCTTCTTTCTCTTCTTTCTTTTCTCTTTTCTATCCCTTTCTTTCTTAAGGATGATACGATTTTTTGTGAAGAAAAAGTCGGGTCGTCTCATATCGGATCTTCTGTCTTGGACTACTTTAAACTGAACTGTTTCTATTATTCGTTTGAAATAAGTTGCAAGGAGTTTTTGTAGCTCTTCTTGGTAATTGTTCCATTGATCATAGGCTAACTTTTCTATCTTTAGAATTAATTCTTGTCCTCCTCGTTTGCATAATTTGTAAAGGATTGGCTTTGGTCGTAATTTGAGATGATTTGAAAGTTGTTCGTGGGTTAGGGTTTTAGGTCATTTTGGAATTTGGTTGAGGAGTTCTTCTTTTTCATGGACTAATTGTGAAGTACGTTATTCTAGCAGCTGATTAATTTTGTGGACATATGCATGCTTCTGGTTTTCTTCTTCTAGGAATTGATTTCTTTGGATGTAATGTTGCAATTGGGCTTGACTTCGTTGATATAGGTTTTGTAAATCATTTAATTGCAAGGCTTGGGAATTTATAAGGTCTGTTAGGGATTGAGGAGTTGATGAAGCCGTATGAGAATATGATTGCTGACAATCGGGGTCAATGTAATAATTAGGACCAAAGCAGTTTCTTGCTTTGTCGAGAGCTAGTTGCAGATTGTAAAAGTCTTTGAAAATTAGATTTTAAAATTTTTGTATAGCCATCTGCACTTGGCTATAATGTTTAAATATTCCTGTAAAATTGCCTCTAAAAATTATACAGCAAAAGAAATTTTAAAAAGATGCTTTTGTTGAATTTTTGAAAAGTAATGTGCAAAACAGTTTCCAAGTTATTGTTTATTCCTTCGTTCACTTTCAACCGTTTTCAAATTCCAAAGATGGTCGAGTAAGCATTGCTGGGATAAATCATTTATTCTGACAAGGGGTTTAAATTTTCTGGGATCATTATTTTTAAACTGAATAAGAGAAGTCTGACCATAGGTCATGCATGGAGTATTAACTTCCATCGTTTGATTATCACTCATTTTTCCTGGAAGTGGAGTTTGTGAACTGGATTCTGTTGGTGGTGTTGCAGGTGTTTTCACCTCTATTTTGATTGATAGGGCTTTTTCCTCCACATTTTTTTGATATTGCTTTATCTACAGACTTTCCTGTTTCTTTATTCACATAATATCTTTCTTGCTTATAAGAAACTTTGTTAAACACATGAGATAATTTTCGTGATAGAATATCGGCTAACTACCTTGTATAAGATTTTGCAACTTTAGCCATCTAGTTCTATTTACCTTTTTAGATTTTTCGTTTGAAATAAATTTAACAATTGCTTCACAATCTGTTCGGACTGTGAATTCTTTATTTAGATATATCCTATACTTATCTAATGCATTAATTAATGCTTGGATTTCAAAATCTAGAGATGTCCAATTAGTTACTTTGTTAAAGTTGCCACTTGCGTAAGCTGCAATTTTTTCTGTTGACTTGTCACTGTATTTAAATGGTTTACATTTTAGGATTGCTCCCCATCCTTCTTTGCATCCATCACATTCAATAATGATATAATCTATTTCTAGTGGAAGTTCTAGTGGATTAATTTTCCTAACTTCTTTTTTAATTCTTTGAACTAGTTTAATATCTTCTGTATTAAATATTTTTCAAAATTTTAGATATAGGGGTCCTACTAGTTTTGCTAAATTAGGAATAAATTTTCTGGCGTAATTTATTAATCCTAGAAAAGCCTGGATTTTCTTTTTACTGTCTAATTTATCTGGGAATTCTATAATCATTTGAGAAATATGTGGCTGAAGTTCAATTTTTCCATTACCAATTTCTAAACCTAAAAACAAAATTTTTTGTTTAAAAGTTCCATCTTTTTTCTTGATATTACTAGACCATTGTTTTAAACTTATTTAAATACTGTTTTTAAATATTGTTCATGTTCTTTAATATTTTTACTTGCAACTAAAATGTCATCTGTACAGACTAAACAGAAATCATATTTTTTAAATATATTATCCATAAATCTTTGGAAAAGTACAGGTGCTATTTTTAATCCAAAGCTTAATACGTTCCATTCAAAATGTCCTTCGGAGCACATAAATGATGTCCAAGGTTTAAAACTTTCTTTTAATTTTAACTGGTTTTATCCTGATTTTAGATCAAACTTGCTAAAAATTCACTTATTTTGTATTAAGTTAATCAATGTATCTTTATTTGATATATTACAACCATCGTCTTTTGTATTATCATTTAATCTTTTATCATTGTAGACGATTCTTGGTTTTCCTCTTTTCTGTTCAGAGTGATTTTGAACTAAAAAGGCTGCTGAGCAATGTCTACTTTCAGATCTTCTGATTAAGTTTTGTCTTAGCATTTCTTCAATCTGTATTTTGAGTTCTTTTATATCAGCTGGTGAATAGTCAATGTTTGCTGTTTTAATGGTTATTTCTGGGTTTATGATTTTTATTTTACAAGTGTAGTTAACTTTGTTTTTTGTAACATCCTCACTGATTAGTCCTAGTTTTTCTAAGTGTGAAATAATCTGATAAGGAATAATTTGGTTTCTTTTCCTTTCTCTAGTTCTCTAATTATTTCGAATGCTAGCATGGCTAACATATATTTATGTTCTTTGGTAGGTGAAGTATGTTGTTTTTCTATTTCTGGTTTGAAAAAATCTAGTTCGCCCTGTCCACCACGCTTTCGAGCTAATTTTGATTGATAATTGTGGTAGTTTGTAGGTGACGTGTAGTTGTGTTTACCGAAAGTAATACTATTTCTAGAAATTGAGATACTACCTCGATAATTAAGTATAAAATTTAAACCTAAAAGAAATTCTGGACTTTTAATCTCCTTTGGAGTAATAGTACAGTGCCCTAAATCGTATTTGGAACTGTAATTACCGGCAAAGTCTCTAAATTGATTCATTGATTCGTCTGTTAATTTAGGTATTAATGTCATTTGACTTTGATTAGCTGTTTTTGAAGTGATAATGTAATTTAGAGGTTTGTGATATAGTAAAGGTATCAATGAATGCACAATTAAGCTTTTAGTGCTACCTGTATCTATTATTGCTATTGTATCGATAAACTTGTTGTTATCGAACCAGACACGGCAATTTACTATAAGTAAGGATGTATTGTATTAATTAATATTGACTGAAAATTCTGTATTTTCTTGTATGCTATTATTCAAATTATCTATTTGTTCCATTTCAGTTGATTTGGATGAACTTCCTCGTTTATTTTGATTATAGTCTTTATATTTTTCTTTCAAGAAACTAATATCATTTTGTAAAGTACTAAGTTCTAGTTGTAATAGTTTTATTTATGCATCGTGTTTATCTACCATTTCTTGTAATATTATTATTTCACTTATTTTATTTTGCTTTAATGAAAGTTCTATATTAAACTGTCTTCTGGCACATAAAAAATATATTTCTATAAAACATCTATCATACGTTTAATAATTTCGGGATATCTATAACATACAAAACAAGGTATATGGTCATTACCTCTATTTTGTATCCATTGATGTTCGCATTCATTTTCGTTATTTATTAATGTGTAGCTAATACTGTTTGGTGAACTACCTTCATCATTATCTGAGAAAATGCTATCAAAAAAGAAAGAAGATGAGTTCTTCTTTCTTTTATCACTTAGGATCCGTGCGAGATGAAAGTCTCATGCACGGTTTTGAATGAGAGAAAGAAGTGAGGAATCCTCTTTTCGACTCTGACTCTCCCACTCCAGTCGTTGCTTTTCTTTCTGTTACTTCGAAAGTAGATGCTTTAGCTCTACCACTAAGTTAAAAGGGCCTGCTCAATTCGATTTTTCTATGAAAAATACGAATCGGAGTTTGAAGAAGGGGAAGGGGCCCTCGACCCGCAATAGATAGAGGAGGATTTAAACAATCACATAGTTTGGGCTTTGATTCAGTATCATCAAAATTGTTTTCACTAAAACTTTCTATTCCATATTCTCCTATTTCATCAACTAAATTAGAACGTTGTTGGTAATTTTGCCTGTTTTGACATCTATTTGCTAAATGATTCGGGTCACCGCAAATAAAACAATTACACTTTCTATTTGGCTTACTTCTTTTAACATATTTTTCTTTTTTACGTTTATCAAAATGCTTAGATTTTCTAAGATATTTTCTCGGTTCATAGTACCCATAAGCTTGTGTAGTATAGATAGCTGTTCAGCAAAATGCCCAAGCTTGTCTTTTAATTTGTTCTTGCAAAGTTGCTTCTTTACAACGTTTTTCTAATTCTAGGAATACAAACATTATTCTTAGACCAATTCCTAGTTTAGGTACTGTTCCATATTATATATTCCAGTCTTCTTGCAGCTTTCGACCTAAGTCTCCTGGTTGCTTTGAAAAATATTTATTACATAAATCATCATCCATTGCTTTACCTGTGTAGACTAAAGTGACTGGAAAGTTTTGGCTAAATTCCTTTATATACTTAAAATCTCTTATACTCAATTGTTCTAGGTTTCTTATTACTGCATTTTGCATTAGCGTACTGCCTTTGCTTGGGTCATTACCAATTAGTAGTAATCTAACAAAGCTTCTAAAATTATAAGGACTGTTTCCCAAAGCTTTCTGTTTAATAATTACGGCTGTGTTATCTGTTTTTCTACTTTGATATATTCCAAATGCTAATGGACCGAGGGTAGTTTCTAAAATTGCCCACATATCCATTTCCAGCTTTTTATTAACTTTCCAATATCGAACTACATTTTGTTCCCATATTAGAATTTCTTATGGACATAATTGTGGTGACTGGTTTTCTAGTAATAGCATATTGTGGCTATAAAGTTTTCCGTAGGATTTTCTTATTCCTTTTCCTACATATGGACTTTCTTGTAAATAATCTACTTTGGGTTTTTGCCCTTTTTTCTCTTTCTAATGGTCCTTCTTTGTGTTGGGTGCTTGGTTCATTATCAAATCTACTACGTTTATTGGTTGGTATCATGGCTTGATCCATAAAATTAGTTTCAACAAAAAAGTCACTAAGAGGTATTTGTTTATTTAGGATATCTTCAATTAATGGCATATTGAAATTTTTTGACAACGTTGTAAAAGCATCTTCGTATGTCATATCTAATTCTGTTATACATGCAATATGAATATTATCTGTTTCTTCTCTTATATTTTCTACCGTTATTTTATTATTAATTATTTCATGTAACGTTCATTTAATTTCTGTTTTAAATGTTTCTTCTATTTCTGGATTTATATCATTTTCTTCATATTGTTCTTCATCCACTAAGTATCCTAATATATCCAAATTCTTCAATATTTTTGCTATCTATTTCATAGTGGTCATAAATTGGTTCATCATCCCAATTTATAGTGTTAAAATGATCTAAGTGTTCATTTTGATTATGTCTTAGTTCTATTTCTAATTCTGTATCAGTTTCTTCTTCATTTTGTTTAAACTTATAATTTCCAAATCATAAACTTGGTTCTCCAAATTGGTTATTGTATATAACATGTGATTCTAGAATAAAAAGACTTTTATCATTTTCTACAAAATCTTTTAATTGTTATTCAAGACCTGCTAAGTCTTTTGGACTATTTCTATGGGGTTCGATCATTTTAATTCCTTTGCTAGCTATATTCTGTACTATCCTGTTTAGATTAATTTTGAAATTCATTGCTGATCTATTACTAGCCTTACCAGTTATCCCTATACTAATGATTAAATTATTTCCAACATAGTTTTCAAAACCGCTTGCCTTGAATCCTAGTTTTAAATGTTTTAAATCTTTAATACTTTTAAGAATATCTGGTACACAATAAACTAAAGCTGATTTATCTTTTAGATCTATTTCCATTCCTGAGAGTAGAGCTTTTTCTATGTTTGATGTCCATGATTTGTCTTGGGCCAACGTAAGGAGCTTTGTTCCAAAACCTTTTCCGGTTAGAATTTTTATTCCTATGACTATTAGACCTAAATGGAAAAACCTTTTTTCTGTGTTTTTTAATATTTATATGGTTTCTGGTGATAAAATATCTAAGGTTACACTGTTATCTATCACACTTACCTCTTCCTCTCTAATACTTCGAATTAAAGTTGTGTTAATATTTATAATTCCTGTTTGATATAGAATCTGTGGGTTTAATAAATCTAGCTGATAATTGTTATATAAATATAAGTTTTTGTCTAAATCTACTTCTTCATCTAATTGTACTATTTGATTTTATTTTTTAGATTTCACTTTTGACAAAATACGAGAAATTTCATCTTTAGGTTTACCATTGGACGTAAATTCTGTTAATGTCCTACTGGGTCCAGAGAATGAGTTTCTTGGATTAATTTTGGGATCCAAAATTTATACAATTCTGGCGTTTTATTTTTCTTAACAACTGAATTTCCTAAACTTAGATGAACTAGTTGTTTTGATATCTTATCTAGTTCCTGATCAAAAGTTTGTTTTTTTTCAAGTTTTTCTAAAATTTGAAGATTTAGGCCAATTAAAATATTAAAAAATTAGGATATTCTTTATCTGATAAACTATTCCCTGAATAAGTAGTATAACTTTGTTTTGGAACTAGCTGTGATGCAAATTTTGTTGCGTCGTCTATCGTTTTTTGCAAATATTTGTTGATAAAATTAACCACTAATAATCTTTTTAACTTCTAAAAGGAGTGTTTCTATCTGTCTAGTTTTTGAATCAAAATCACATGTTCTGGTTTTAAGTTTTCTAAAATACGTTTAGATTCTAATTCAATAGCTTTTAGCTTATTGTTCTCTAGTAACAATTTTAATTCATTAATAATTGTCTTATCTGGAAGAATATTTTTAAGCTTATTAAAGTGCGTAAGATACTTTCGTTTTGATTTTTAATAAAATCAAAATTATCTACTAACTATTTTAAAGTTTTATTTTTATCAGTAATAGATTTAGCAATTACTTCTAACGTCTTAGCTGTTGTATTATCGTAGAATTGTAAGGCTGTTCCTAGGTTTATAATTAAGTCTGTGACTAAATTAAGCTGTTTATTTTCTTCGTGCAGAAGATGTTGAAAACCTTTTTCAAATGACAAACCAATTTACAGTTATCAAGACTAATAATACTTCGTTCCTTAAAAGTATATTCATGATTTAAATAACTTAAACGCTTGAGATTTGAAGAATCGATTTTTTGTGGTTGTTTTTCTCAGATTTAAATGGTTCATTTCTCTATGCAGCTTATATTTTTTCCGATAAAATTTTCTTTTGAGAGAGAAAGATTTATTATATTTGTATTTTTATCAGAGATAATTTACAATTTGGGAAAAAGATACTTACTAGTATAAAGAGCATAATTGAATTCCCTGGTTACTACACAATTTTGTTTTTATCTACACTTAATTTTCATATTACTTTGAAGTTTACCATGTCCAGTAAAAGATAGTAATTACGCACCTTTTCTACCCTAAAAACTGACTCAGAGGGCATCAAAATAATATTTTAATTTTATATGATTAAAAATTAAATTTTGTAGCAACATAAGAATCAACCTTGCTCTGATACCAAAATGGTGGGGGTAGTTTTTTTTTATATCAAGAAATCAATAAAACAAGCTAGTAACGATAGAAAATCTTTTAGGTGAATTCCTAAAAGATATCCTAGTAGAAACTTAATTACAAACATAATTATATTACATAAGACAAGAAGCAAAGGAGGTACCTGATTCATAAAGACTTATGCAGAGGAGCAGCAGAAGGTTTGAAAATCAGATCTTACTTTATCTTCTAACGTTTTTTTTAAATGACGAGGGTAGTTTTTTTTATGGCGGGGGTAGTTATTTTTTTTATATCAAGAAATCAATAAAACAAGCTGGTAACGATATAATTTTTTTTGGTAAATTCCTAAAAGATATCCTAGTAGAAACTTAGTTACAAACACAATTATATTACATAGCACAAGAAGCAAAGGAGGTACCGATACATAAAGACTTATGCGGAGGAGCAGCAGAAGGTTTGAAAATCAGATCTTGCTTTTTCTTCCTACGGTTTTTTTTTGAATCTCTCTCTCAAAATATGAAGTGTAACAAGAAAAAATAGGCTTGCATAGAGAAATGATGAAGTAAATTAAGCTGCCATTAGAGACTTTTGTAAACTTATAAAATTTTCAATTGCTTAAGTATATCCTTGGGCTTACAACTTACATATATTTATAGTCACACAACTAGTTAAATTGGTTATATACACACACTAGGCAGTTACTTATATTCTACGTTTACATAAAAATATACGCAATATTAAAGCCATAATATAAATCATGCCACTGCATAATTATATGGAGAATTCTATATCGTATGTCCTTATTATGTAAAGATAAGGTTCCTTCTTATCTACTCTTTTCTTTAGTGGTGTATATCAGCTTTTAGTGGGTTTTACAACTATAGGATTGAAAGCGACCTTTCAATCTGTGTCTGCCATCTGGTGCATAGGATTAAACTCTTCAATTATCCATCTATCATTTGCGCTATGATCTGGACTACACTCTAGTTCTAGTTCAGATGTTTCTTGATCATTGATTAAGACATCGTTATTTGGAACGAACATAAGTTCTGCTGGTGGTAAGGGTAGTAGAATTTTTAGCTCCTTTTCGCCCCATATCTGATATCTTGGTGTTTCTGCCTGTAGAATTAGTTCCTTCCAATTAGGTGGAGGACTTAGAGTAATTTTTGATTGATGATATTGCCAAGGTTTATCTGCCCCGAAACCAAATTAGCGTTCCTTCATTCATCTGGAAAAAACATCTTAGGCATTTTGACACGTTGTGTTGTGTATAGTTTACATGCTTAAAAATAGCCATACGATGCATTGCTGGTTTAATCACATGTTGCTTGTTGTACTGAAAAACTGGAGTAGTTGAACTGATACACACTACTGTGGCTGGAAAGATGCGTAGGTATTGTTGTGCTACTAATGCAAATCGTTTACCAAAGCGTTCCAATACCGATTCCTAAATTGGATTGCTAAATGTTATTCTGGATAACATTCCGTTGTCAAATAAACTATCTTATCCATGTCTCATGGTAATTGTGTACAGTCGACTCTAGCACGTAACATATTAGATCTTCTGTCTTGGACTACTTTAAACTGAACTGTAGCTCTTCTTGGTAATTGTTCCATCGATCATTTGCTAGCTTTTCTACCTTAAGAACTAGTTCTTGTCCTCCTCGTTTGCATAATTCGTCAAGGATTGGCTCTGGTCGTAATTTGAGATGATTTGAAAGTCGCTCATGGGTTAGGGTTTTAGGTCGTTTTGGAATTTGGTTGAGGAGTTTTTCCTTTTCATGGACTAATTGTGAAATATGTTGTTCTAGCAGCTGATTAGTTTTGTGGACATATGCATGCTTCTGGTTTTCTTCTTCTAGGAATTGATTTCTTTGGATGTAATGTTGTAATTGGGCTTGGCTTCATCGATATAGGTTTTGTAAATCATTTAATTGCGAGGCCTGAGTATTTATAAGGTCTGTTGGGGATTTAGGAGTTGATGAAGGCGAATGAGAATATGATTGCTGATAATCGGGGTCAATGCAATAATTAGGACCAAAGCAGTTTCTTGCTTCTTCTAGAGCTTGTTGCAGATTGTAAAAACCTTTGAAAATTGGATTTTGAAATTTTTTTATAGCCATCTGCACTTGGCTGTAATATTTAAATATTCCTGTAAAATTGCCTCTAAAAACAATATAGCAAATGAAATTTTTAGAAAGAGGCTTTTGTTGAATTTTTGAAAAGTAATATGCAAAACAGTTTCCAAGTCGTTGTTTGTTCCTTCGTTCACTTTCAACCATTTTCAAATTCCAAAGATGGTCGAGTAAGCATCGCTGGGATAAATTATTTATTATGACAAGGGGTTTAAATTTTCTGGGATCATTATTTTTAAACTGAATAAGAGAAGTCTGACCAAAGGTCATGCATGGAGTATTAACTTCCATCGTTTGATTATCACTCGTTTTTGCTGGAGGTGGAGTTTGTGAACTGGATTCTGCTGGTGGCATTGCAGGTGTTTTCACCTCTATTTTGATTGTTGGGGCTTTTGCCTCCACATTCGTTTTGATATTGCTGTTATCTACAGACTTTCCTGTTTCCTTATTCATATAATATCTTTCCTGCATATAACAAACTTGTTAAACACATGAGATAATTTTCATGATAGAATATCGGCTAACTGATTATTTTTTCCTTTAATGTGTTCAAAGTTTATTTTATAACCATTACCTTGTATAAGATTTTGCAAATTTAGCCATCTAGTTCTATTTACTTTTTTAGAATTTTCGTTTGAAATAAATTTAACAATTGCTTGACAATCTGTTCAGACTGTGAATTCTTTATGTAGATATATCATATACTTATCTAAGGCATTAATTAATGCTTGGATTTCGAAATCTAGAGATGTCCAATTATTTACTTTGTTAAAGTTTCCACTTGTGTAAGCTGCAATTTTTTCTGTTGAATTGTCACTGTATTTAAATGGTTTTTATTTTAGGATTACTCCCCATCCTTCTATGCATCCTTCACATTTAATAATGATATAATCTGTTTCTAGTGGAAGTTCTAATGGATTAATTTCTTAGCTTCTTCTTTAATTCTTTGAACTGGTTTAATATCTTCTGTATTAAATCATGTTTCTCCATTTTTCAAAATTTTACTATATGTGGGTACTACTAGTTTTGCTAAATTAGGAATAAATTTTCTGGCGTAATTTATTAATCCTAGAAAAACGTGGATTTTCTTTTTACTGTCTAATTTATCTGGGAATTCTATAATCTTTTGGGAAATATGTGGCTGAAGTTCAATTTTTCCACTACCAATTTCTAAACCTAAAAAAGGAATTTTTTGTTTATAAAGTTCCATCTTTTTTCTTGATATCACTAGACCATTGTTTTCAACTTCTTTAAATACTGTTTTTAAATGTTTTTCATGTTCTTTAATATTTTTACTTGTAACTAAAATGTCATCTATATAGACTAAACAGAAATCATATTTTTTAATATCCATAAATCTTTGGAAAATTGCCGGTGCTGTATTTAATCCAAAGCTTAATACGTTCCATTCAAAATGTCATTCGGAGCACATAAATGCTATCCAAGGTTTAGAACTTTCTTCTAATTTTAACTGGCTGTATCCTATTTTTAGATCGAACTTGCTAAAAGTTCTCTTATTTTGTATTAAGTTAATCAATGTATCTTTATTTGGTATATTATAACCATCGTCTTCTGTATTATCATTTAATCTTTTATAATTGTAGACGATTCATGGTTTTCCTCTCTTCTGTTCGAAGTGATTTCGAACTAAAAAGGCTGTTGTTCTAGGTCTGCTGTCAGATCTCCTGATTAAGTTTTGTCTTGGCATTTCTTCAATCCGTATTTTGAATTCCTTTATATCAGCTGGTGAATAGTCAATGTTTTCTGTTTTAATGGTTAATTCTGGGTTTATGATTTTTATTTTACAAGTAAAATTTACTTCGTTTTTTGTAAAATGCTCACTAATTAGTCTTAGTTTTTCTAAGTGTGAAATAATCTGAAAAGGAATAAATTTGGTTTCTTTTCCTTTCTCTAGTTATCTAATTGTTTCGAATGCTAGCATGGCTAACATATTTTTATGTTCTTTGGTAGGTGAAGTATGTTCTTTTTCTATTTCTGGTTTGAAAAAATCTCGTTCGGCCTATCCGCCACACTTTCAAGCTAACTCTGATTGATAATTGTGGTAGTTTGTAGGTAATGTGTAGTTGTGTTTACTGAAAGTAATACTATTTCTGGAAATTGAGATACTACCTCGATAATTAAGTATAAAATTTAATTCTAAAAGAAATTCTTGACTTTTATCTCCTTTGGAGTAATTGTACACTGCCCTAGTTCGTATTTGGAACTGTAATTATAGGCAAAGTCTTTAAATTGAATCATTGATTCTTCTGGTAATTTATGTGTTAATGTCAATGGACTTTGATTAGCGGTTTTTGAAGTGATAATGTAGTTTATAGGTTTATGATACTGTAAAGGTATCAATGAATGCGCAATTAAGCTTTTAGTGCTACCTGTATCTATTATTGCTATTGTATCGATAAACTTGTTATTATCGAACCAGACACGGCAATTTATTTTAAGTAGGGATGTATTGTATTTATTAATATTGACTGAAAATTCTGTATTTTCTTGTATGCTATTATTCAAATTATCTATTTGTTCCATTTCATTTGATTTGGATGAACTTCCTGGTTCATTTTGATTGTAGTCTTTATATTTTTCTTTCAAGAAACTAACATCATTTTGTAAAGTACTAAGTTCTAGTTGTAATAGTTTTATTTATGCATCGTGTTTATCTACCATTTCTTGTAATATTGTTTTTTCACTTATTTTATTTTGCTTTAATGAAAGTTCTAAATTAAACTGTCTTTTAGCACTTAAAAAACATATTTCTATAAAACATCTATCACATTGAAAACGTTTAATAATTTCAGGATATCTATAACATAAAAAACAAGGTATATGGTCAATACCTCTATTTTGTATCCATTGGTGTTCGCATTCATTATCGTTATTCATTAATGTGTTGCTAATACTGTTTTGTGAACTAACTTCATCATTATCTGAGACAATGCTATATATTGATTAAGAATCGTCCAAATCGTTTTCACTAAGACTTTCTATTTCATATTCTCCTATTTCATTAACTTAATTAAAACGTTGTTGGTTATTTTGCCTGTTTGGACATCTATTTGCTAAATGATTTGGGTCAATGCAAATAAAAAAATTACACTTTCTATTTGGCTTACTTCTTTAAACATATTTTTTTTTTTTACATTTATCAAAATGCTTAGATTTTCTAAGATATTTTCTTGGTTTATAGTAGCCATAAGCTTGTGGAGTATAGATAGCTGTTCGGAAAAATGCCCAAGCTTGTCTTTTAATCTGTTCTTGCAAAGTTGCTTCCTTACAACGTTTTTCTAATTCTTGGAATACAAACATTATTCTTGGACCAATTAATAGTTTAGGTATTGTTCCATATTGTATATTCCAGTCTTTTTGCAGCTTTCGACCTAAGTCTCATGGTAGCTTTGAAAAATATTTATTACATAAATCTTCATCCATTGCTTTACCCGTCTAGGCTAAAGTGACATCAAAGTCTTGGCTAAATTCCTTTATATGCATAAAATCTCTTATACTCAATTGTTCTAGGTTTCTTATTGCTGTATTTTGCATTAGCGTATCGCCTTTGCGTGGGTCATTACTAATTAGTAGTAATATGATAAAGCTTGTAAAATTATAAGGGTTGTTTCCTAAAGCTTTCTGTTCTGTAATTACGGCCGGTTATCTGTTTTTCTACTTTGATATATTCCTAAGGCTAATGGACCGAGGGTAGTTTCTAATACTGCCCACGTATCCATTTCCGGCTTTTTATTAACTTCCCAATATCGAACTACATTTTGTTCCCATATTAGAATTTCTTCTGGCCATAATTATGGTGACTGGTTTTCTAGTAATAGCATATTGTGGCTATAAAGTTTTTCGTTGGGTTTTCTTATTTCATTTCCTATATATGGACTTTCTTGTAACTAATCTACTTCGGGTTTTGCCCATTTTTATCTTTCTAATGGTCCTTTTTTGTATTGGCTGCTTGGTTCGTTATCAAATCTACTACGTTTATTGGTTGGTATCATAGCTTGATCCATAAAATTAGTTTCAATAAAAAAGTCATAAAGAGGGATCTGTTTATTTAGGATATCTTCAATTAGTGGCATATTGAAATTTTTTGATAACGTTGTAAAAGCATCTTCGTATGTCATATCTAATTCTGTTATACAAGCAATAAGCAATTATCTGTTTCTTCTCTTATATTTTCTACTGTTATTTTCTTATTAATTATTTCATGTAACGTTCTTTTACTTTCTGTTTAAATGTTTCTTCTATTTGTGGATCTCTATCATTTTTCATATTTTTCTTCATCCACTAAGTATCCTAATATGTCAAATCTTCAATATTTTCGTTATATGTTTCATAGTGGTCATAAATTGGTTCATCATCCCAAATTTATAGCGTTAAAATAATCTATGTGTTCATTTAGATTATGTCTTAGTTCTATTTCTGATTCTGTGTCAGTTTCTTCTTCATTTTGTTTCAACTTATAATTTCCAAATCTTAAACTTGGTTCTCCAAAATTGTTATTGTATATAACATGTGATTCTGGAATAAAAATACTTTATCATTTTCTACAAAATCTTTTAATTGTCGTTCAAGACCTGCTAAGTCTTCGGGACTAATTCTACGGGGTTCGATCATTTTAATTCCTTTACTAGCTATATTCTGTACTATCCCGTTAAGATTAATTTTGAACTTCATTCCTGATCTATTACTAGCCTTATCAATTATTCCTATACTAATGATTAAATTATTTCCAACATAGTTTTCAAACCGCTTGCCTTGAATCCTAGTTTAAATGTTTTAAATCTTTAATACTTTTAAGAAAATCTGGTACACAATAAACTAAAGCTGATTTATCGTTTAGATCTATTTCCATTCCTGAGAGTAGAGCTTTTCCTATGTTTGATGTCCATGATTTGTCTAGGACCAACGTAAGGAGCTTCGTTCCTGAACCTTTTCTGGTTAGAGTTTTTATTCCTATGACTATTAGACCTAAATGGAAAAACCTTTTTCCTGTGTCATTTATTTTTTGTATAGTTTCTGGTGATAAAACATCTAAGGTTACACTATTATCTATTACTCTTACCTCTTCCTCTATAATACTTCGAATTCAATTTGTGTTAATATTTGTAATTCCTGTTTGATATAGAATCCGTGGGTTTAATAAATCTAGCTAATTATTGTTATATAAATCTAAGTTTTTGTCTAAATCTACTTCTTCATCTAATTGTACTATTTGTTTTTCTTTTTTTAGATTTCACTTTTGACGAAATACTAGAAATTTCATCTTTATGTTTACCATTGGACGTAAATTCTGTTAATGTCCTACTAGGTTCAGAGAATGAGTTTCTTGGATTCATTTTAGGATCCAAAATTTATACAATTCTTGCTTTTAATTTTTCTCAACAACTGAATTTCCTAAACTTAGATTAACTAGTTGTTCTGATATCTTATCTAGTTCCTCAAAAGTTTGTTTATTTTCAAGTTTTTCTAAAATTTGAAGATTAAGGCTAATTAAAATAATAAAAGATTACGATATTCTTTATCTGATAATTTATTCCCTAAATAAGTAGTAAGACCTTGTTTTGGAACTAGCTGTAATGACCGGTTATTTTCCACTATTCAAATCGACAATAAACCACACATGCCGGACTTGAATAGTACAAAATAATAGATTGTAATAAATATTCGGAGCAAATAAAAATCAAATCATAGAATCACAGACACAGAACATCAGAATATCTCGCAGCAAAAAATAAAATACCATAGTAGTTCATGAAGCTATTATCACAAAGTCTCAAAACCAAATACAAAACACCAGACTAAAAACAGATATAGCATAAAATCCCAAATACAAAGAAGTCCTCTAATACAAAGCTAACAATAGAACAACATAACTGAAATAGATAAAACTAGATAAGCTGATAATCTCCAGCAATTCCAGACCTCCAGAGAGTGGAAATCCAAATCTGTGAATAACTCAGGCTGACCCGAGCGTAAATAAAACACAAACACTCGAGTCAGGACATACATACTTATCCAATGTAAACCAACTCAAGTGAACTGTATTAAAGGTACGAGTAACTTAGAAGATGCTTGGGACCGCCCATCCTCTAAGGATTCGTTAAACTATTTACTACGTTGTATATTGCGCCATTATAATAATGTCTATAGTAAAATAAACGTACTTTTAAATAGCGTTAAGGCTTTACATTTTCCACCTTAACACGTAATAGTCCCAGTAGTCCATCCAATATCTGTATATCTCTTGATCAGGAGACTACGAGAAGATATGCATGGGCTACGGGAGAAAACCAAACTGGTAGTAAAAGCTCGATAGGTTTGGTGACACAGCACACAAGGCAATGCCAGGGTAGATATACCAATTACGATACCCGGGCTGGTGGTAACGCACCAGCCATATACGCCTACCTCAGAACACATTCCCAAATCGAAGGGTGGCCACCAAACAATCAAAAGTAATAGAATGGTATCGAAGAAATGCGTCCGACTATAGAAGCTACCCCTTTTGGCCCGAGACCGCTCCTGTTTTAGCCACCTTATGCCAACTCTCGGGAGTTGGGTCCACGTAACATACCACAAGAACGTCGCCACGATCCTACTTCATTCTGGAATCTCCACTGCGTACACAGTTGTCAAAGTGGTTTTCGGTATCGACAGAGAGTATGTCCATATCCGATCCCAGTATCTTTGCCAACTAATCGTTATTATAACCCGTGGTTATAACTTTAAAAATAATACTTTATACTTCAAAATAAAATATCATTTCAATCCCATATCTTTATCAAAATAAAGATTAAATCATTTCCAAACCATTTCAATATTTCAAAATATCATATCCTTTCAAAACTTCACTTTCCAAATCAATATTTGAATTCAAATCCAAATATCCAATTTAATACTCTTTTAAAGTTCAAAGATAACATTCATTTAATTTCAATTCAAATCGCCTTTAAATAATTTATATTCCAATTTACTTAATTCATTTAAACTATTTAAAAGTGAAGTTATTATTCTTCCAATTTAAGTATTCAAAGTTTCAAGTCATTCTGAGCTTATTTGCAAAGTCAAAACCCATAATTATTAAAATTCCAGCCTTTCACAACATTTAGAAAAAGCTGTTATAAGTTATACTTGAAAATATTTTAATTCACCAAAGACAGCACTTAAATACTACAGTTAAAACTCAGTTTTAGTTAAATTTTAGTTCAAAACAGCAAAGACAGCATTTCCAGAAATGTTGTAATAGCTCAGTTTTCAAAACAAGGGGTTTTATTCATTTCTGCAAAGATAGTAGACCACTACAGCATTTACAGAACTTCTGTAATAGGCCTTTATCAAACTTTAGCCTTTTCAATTTACTACAGAAATTACAGCATTCCAGAACTAGTGTAATAGCACTTTTATTAGCCTTTTAGTTCATTTCCAGAAACCATAGCACTTCTGAATGCTATTAAAAGTGATTTCCATATTGTAGAGCATTTCCAGCAATTAATAAACTTCATTTTAAAGCCTTTAAACATTGTCAAAAATCATATTTTAACATTAAAAATATTCATTAACATGACATTTAACGTATTATTTTTATAAAATAATTTTCTTATAATTATATCCAATTTCAACAAATTACTTAATAAATTCAAGTGTAAAAGTTTCCAATTCTTCACATTTTTAAATAAACAACTTAACATTTAAATTTTTCTCCATTTTTTTTCAAATAAAATTTAGTTTCCATTTTTACTTATATAACTAAATTTTTATTTAACAAAATTTCACTTTACCACTTAAGTTATATTTTCAAAATTCAATGTAACTATTCATCTTACAACATTTTTAACTTATAGAAAATTCCAAATTTCTATACTCAATATTTAGAAATCCAATTTAAATCAAATTTTCATATATATACGCTTTTAAAATTACTTAAAAAAAATCCAGAAAATTTTACAAAAATAACCATGTGCCTGTATATAGTTTTCTAACCTAGGTCAAGTGATATGGATATATATCATTTCAATCCACAGTTTACAAATAAAAATCCGGGTTCTATCATTTCAAACCAGCGGTCCCAAGTCAAAATAAATAATTAAAAACCGTTCAGGCCTATCATTTCAGCCCATAACAATTTTTCCCTATTCTAAAGTCCGTTCGGTTATGTATCATTTCAACCCATAGTGATTTCTAATCTACAGGGAACTTGCAGTGTGATAAACAGATATAAATGAACAGTTTAACAATATATAACAGTTACATGTGATATGACATGTAATTTACAGGTTTAACATCATACATAAATAATGGCAGGCAGTTATAGCATCATTTATAATTCTACATTCAAATGTTGTCGCTTCACAATTGCATAAGTATAAATAATGTCGTATGAGATTTACTCACCTCTAAATGCTGGAGATTGCAATACAACTAACACAATGGAATCAAAGCACAATGACAAGACTATGGTTTTAGTGGAGAGCGAGATCCAATGCTACAAATCTTGTGTCACAACCCAAAACAAAACCAAATAAATTATAAATACAATACACTATGGAATGAAATAACTTTGAAATGAAAAGTGCTTTGAACACAAAGTCTATTGCCTTGCTTTCTCTATTCTTTGGCAAAGCCTAGGGATAATTTTGGTCAGCTTTTGGTCAACACATGGCTCAGGTTTTGGGCTAGCATGGCTCGGGTTTATGGCATGAACATGGAGAGGAGTTGATAACATGAGAAGGTGAAGGGGCTTTAGGCAATGTAGTGTGATTTTTGCCAAAACAAAGGCTCGGCCATAGAGGATTGGGCTCGGCCTAGGGTGCACCATGACTGATCAGTGGCTGGAGGGGTGTGTGGTGGTCAGGTCAGTGAGGTGGTGGCAGCTAGGGTGGTGGCCGTGGTGGTGGTTGAAGGAGATGAGGCAAGTGGTGGTCAAACTAGCACGGTTTCAAGGGTCTAGTTGCATTTTTGTGGAGTTTTTGCACCATGCTGGGCTCGGCCATGCTCAAGGCCTGGAGTGTAGGTGGTGATGATGGCAGGGAAGAGGTGTAGGAGGTGGTGGCCGTGGCTATGGAGGAGAAGTCGAGCGATACACATGAGAAAACAAGGCAAAATACTTAGAAAGAAGAAAATAAAGAAAAAGATGTAGCCATTACCAATAAAATTCCCTAGCCGTGAATGAAAAAATGAGGAAGATGATTTTGTGCATGAAATGAAAATGAAACTCATGGCTTACCAAAAAAATTTACACGGCCAAAAGAAAATTAAATGAAGAGTTAAGAAATTGAAAAGTCTAGAAATGAAAAGCTATAGGAAATGGAAGTCTTGTCTCTTCAATTTACCATTTCTTTTTAAAACAAATAAAACAAAATAATTTCAGTAAATAAATTTTAACACCGAAACAAAGTGAAATACAATGAAAATAAATAACTAAATTTAAAGAAAAAATAAAAAGAATTTAAGTAATTGAACAAAAGTTCAAAACAGTGTTCAAAAATTGCAAATAATCATTAATAGCCTTGGAAAAATGTCCGCTTCATTTTAAAATATTATAAAGAAAAAATTTGAAATAAAATAATTTAATTATCATTTATAAAATGAAATAAATAATTAAATTGGAGAAAAATAGAAAAAGAACTGAAGAAATTGTTTAAAAATCGAAAACAGGGCATGAAAATTACAAAAAAATTACCATTCACTCTAGAAAAATTTCTACTTCACTTTAAAAATATTTTAAGACAAAATTTTAAATAAAGTAATTTCTAAAGCATTTTCAAAGTGAAATAAATTCAAACAAAAATAAATTGTAAAAATATTGGGTTGTTACACCCTCCCCCACTCAAACATTTTCGTCCTCGAAAAGAACGGAAATAAGGAAATAAGGGAAATCAAAATAGTACCTGGAATAAACAATTTTGGATTCGAAGCACGAATGCTCTCCTTTGTCTTCCAAGTACAATCACGATCATCAGTACTACACTGTACTTAGATTTCCTTCTTAGCAGCTTCGTACCTCTATCGACAATACGAAGTGGCTTCCTCTCGACAGTCAGGTTAGGCTCAATATCCAAGCTGTCAAGAGCAGAAGGCTGAACAAACAGATTGGTTATGGAGATACCGGCGAAGGTGTGAGAATGGAATACATCATGCACTCCAGAAAGATTCTTGGGTAACTCCAGATGATAAGCCAAGGAACCAACTCTTTCCAAAATGCGGAAAGGACCAATGAACCTAGGAGAAAACTTCCCTCTACGACCAAAGCGAATGACATTCCTTAAGGGAGAGACCTTAAGGAAAACCATATCGCCAACAACAAACTCATGCTTCCGCCTTCGCCTATCAGCATACTTCTTCTGCCTATTCTGAGCAACCCTCAACCTTCTCTTAATCTCCTCAACTCTCTCTGAAGCTTCCAAAATCATATCAGGACCAAGAACCAGACGATTACCGGATTCAAGTCAGCAAGATGGAGATCGACAAGGTCGTCCATATAGAGCAGCAAATGGAGACGTCTTGATACTGGCCTGAATTCAAAGATAGAAATAGATAGATAAAAGATTAAGATAAGCTTAAAACAGAAATAAGATTATACTTGATAACTATTATTGTAGGTGAATTCGACAAGATGCAAATGTTCTTCCCAAGATCCACCATAATAAAGCACACAAGCACAAGAAGATCTTCGAGTATCTGATTCACTCTTTCCGTTTGACCGTCGGTCTGCGGATGGTAAGTAGTGCTCAGATTCAGATGAGTACCCAAAGATTCCTGAAAAGCTTTCCAAAACTGGCAGGTAAAGATAGGATTACGATCACAAATAATACTAAGAGGAACAACATGGAGGCGAACAATCTCCCTCATGTAGATCTCAGACAAGCTAGTAGCAGAACAGGTAGACTTGACCGGAATGAAATGAGAAGATTTGGTCAGCCTATCTACAATAACCCAGATACTCTCATTGCCTTTCCTAGACCTCGGTAATCCATCAATGAAATCCATGGAAATCTGTTCCCACTTCCAGTTGGGAATCTCAAGAGGCTGCAACATACCAGGAGTCTTCTGATGATCGGCCTTGACTTGCTGACAAGTCGCACACCGACTAACAAAGATAGAGACATCCCACTTCATCCCTCTACACCAATAAAGCCTCTTCATATCCTGATACATCTTCGACACACCAGGATGGATAGAAAGCCTGGATCGATGATTCTCCTAAAGCAACTCCTGCCTCAATCCATCAACATTCGGAACACAAATCCTGCCATTAATCCTCAAAATCCCTTTATTATCGATCTGAGCTCCACTACCACCACTACCACTTCCACCAACTCTGCTTCGAACACTCTCCCTAATAAGCCTAAGCATCCTATCCTCATCTTGCTTAGTTATGATGCGCTCCAAAAGGGGAGAAGAAGAAACAACCATCTGACACAACAAAGCCTTCTTCTGACTCAGAGCATCGGCCACAACATTAGCTTTACCGAAAGCATAGCTAATATCGAGGTCATAAGAAGCCAAAAACTCAAGCCAATGGACTTGCCACTGGTTCAAATCCTTTTGAGAGAAGATATATTTCAGAAACCGATGATCAGTGAAAAACTCAAACTTGGCTCCTAGCAGATGATGCCTCCAAAGCTTCAAATAAAAGACAACAGCAACTAAATCATGGGCAGCATAATTAGCTTCATGGGTTTTCAACTGACGGCTGGCATAAGCAATGACCCGACCATCCTGCATGAGAACAACACCCAATCACTCACGAAAAGCATCAGTATATACCGTCAATCCCTCACTTCCATTCAAAACGGTAAGAACTAGTGTGGAAGTTAGCTTTCTCTTTAACTCGTTGAATGCAGCTTTACATTTCCCATCCCAGATAAACTTAACATTCTTACGAGTCAAAGAAGTGAGAGGTGCAGCGATCCGAGCAAAATTCTCAACAAATCTCCAAGCAAAATTCTCAATAAATCTCCGGTAGTAACCGGCAAGGCCCAGAAAACTATGAATCTCAAAAGGAGTCTTAGGAGTTTCCCAATCCTGTAACAAAATAGGGAAAATAAGAACCAAAGAATAGATAGAATAATTAAATGATAAAGGAAAAGAGAAAGAAGGAAAGACTTACATTGATCGTAGTGATCTTGACTGGATCAACAGAAGCTCCATTAGCAGAAACAATATGTTCAAGGAATCGGACTTCATCTTTCCAGAAATGGAATTTAGAAAATTTAGCCTTCAAATGATGATTTATGAGAGTCTCAAGAACATATTTCAAATGCGAATCATGCTCCTCCTTGGTCTTAGAGAAGACAAGGATATCATCAACAAAGACTGGTACAAATTTATTAAGCATAGCATGAAAAACACGATGCATAAGATCCACAAAGAAAGCAGGAGCATTAGTCAAACCAAAAGGCATGACTAACCATTCATAAAACCCATTCTCAATCCGGAAAGCAGTCTTGGAAATACTTTCCTCAGCAACTCTGAGCTGGTGAAAACCTGTGGCAAGATCAAGCTGAGAGAAACAAGTGGCACCATAAAGCTGATCAAACATATCATTTATGTGAGGCATTGGATATCTTTTTTTCATAGTGATCTTGTTCCTCTCCCTATAATCAACACACATCCTCAAAGAACCATCCGACTTAGTGACAAAGACCACTACTTCTCCCCATTCGGAATGGCTAGGTTTGATCAGACCTTTGGAAGACAAGTCCTCAATCTGCTTTCCCAACTCAACCTTCTCATGAGGTGCCATTCTACTAGGTGGAAGAAATATAGGTCGAGCACCAGGAATAAGATCAATGCGTAAATCTATCTCCCACTTAAGAGGCAAAGCAGTGACTTCACCAAAAACATCTGGATAGAATTTGACCACACGGGTCGAATGAAGATCACCAAGAGAAGAATCCAGAGAATAAATAAAACTGCCTGCAAAATCCCGAGGCATGCGGCACTGAATAACAAAGGAAGTACCCAGATCATCCTCAAGATAAACAGACCGGGCTTTACAAGAGATATAGGCATTATGCTTACCAAGCCAATCACTTCCAAGCAAAAAATCAAAAGCATCAAAGCCCAAAACATAAAAATCCCTATTGAAGCAATGATCAGAATAAAGAAGCTTCACTTGTTTACAAATCCTATTAAGGTTTGCGGTGCCACCAATTGGATTTGAAATACATAAAGGCACAGAAACATACTCATAAGAAAGGAGATGCTTAAACTTGTCAAACAAACCAACAGATATAAAGCTGTGGGATGCACCGGTATCAAACAGAACAGAACATGATGCTAAAATAAGGAAAAATAACTCTAGAAAGTACCTTGGTCATCACTAGGAGATTGAGGAGCCGGAGAAGAGGTAGAGGTGACAGTAAATATACCAGAAGGCTTACCCTTCTGCTGGGTAGGGCAATCTATCCAGAAATGGCCAGGCTTGAGACAGATATGGCAAAGATCATGCCTAGCTGGCTGAGCAAGGGGAGGAATGGCAGTGCCAATAATAGTAGGACAACTATTCGCATAGTGTCCCTTCTGGTCACATTTAAAGCAGGTGATGGAAGAAAGGTCAACTGGCTGCCTCTGAGATGGAGCAGATGATGAAGATCCCTAACCAGGATTCTTGAGCCAATTCTTCTTCTACTGCTAGAAATTGAGCTTTCTCTTCCTAGAATTTGCAGAAGAAGTCTGAGATGAAGGAGCACCAACTGAAACAGGACCCTTAGAAGTAGGGTTTTCATAATGAAGAGTCATATCCATAAGTTGGGTAAAAGTGCCATAAACATGAGAAATGAGACGACTACAGTACTCGGGACGAGCACCAGCAATAAACTTCTCATTCTTCTTCAGAGGACTGTCTATCAGACCAGGACCGAACTTAGAAAGTTCGTTAAACTTCCTCTCGTACTCTGAAAAAGACACGCTTCCCTACTTGAGGTCCATGAACTCCAAATAAAGATGGGATTTTCCAACTTCGGGCATCCACTTAGCAATGAAAGCCTCCCTGAGAAGAATGATAGATAAGCTTAGAAAAGGCACGAAAATAAATAGAAAAACAGAATTCGAAGAAACACAAGAAGATAACTGAACTTTTTCTAAGTAAGATCAGCCTCAATGGTGTTAACTGTAACAGACTCCCACAAGTCTTGGGCAGCGTCCTGCAACCGCCATGCGGTTAACTGACGCTTCTGGGCATCGGTAATCTCAAGACCGGCAAATATCCTCTTGAAACTCCTCAGTCATTGCTGAGCCTCAATGATAGACTCAGAACCAGTGAACTTGGTTCCACCAAGCTGGGTAAATTCTTTGCAAAGAATAGTGAAACGGACAAGAGCTGGGGCTGGAACCTGGGGCAGCACCACGACCCTAATCTCCAGCATTTCTACGATTCATCCTGAAAATTCAAGAATGAATATAGGACAAAGATAAAGATAAGACAAGTCAAGACAAGATAAATTCACGTGGATGAACTTCCTAATTACAGAAATTTCTAACAAAGTAGATACGAAAGGAAAGAAGTTTGGAAAAAATTTCTTTTAAAACAAGAAAATTTTTATATCAAAATAATCTTTGAAAAATCCTTTTAAAATCATTTTAAAATCGTTTTATACTTTGAAAATATGTTCTCCTACAAAGAAATGATTCTGAAGTTGATTTCACTCATTCTAGGGTATTTCTACCCTATCTCTAATGAGTTTTTGCTCCTCGGTCTAAGGTTTGCCTAAAAACCATAGCTCTGATACTAACTGTAACGACCGGTTATTTTCTACCATTCAAATCGACAATAATCCATACATGCCAGACTTGAATAGTACAAAATAACATATTGTAATAAAAATTCGAAGCAAATAAAAATCAAATCACAAACACAGAACATCAGAATATCTCGTAGCGGAAAATAAAATACCATAGTAGTTCATGAAGCTACTATCACAAAGTCTCAAAACCAAATACAAAACATAAGTTTAAAAACAGATACAACATAAAATCCCGAATACAAAGATGTCCTCTAATACAAAGCTAACAACAGAAAGCTGACAACAAAACAATAGAACTGAAATAGATAAAACTAGATAAGTTGATAATCTCCAGCGATTCCAGACCTCCAGGGAGTGGAAATCCCAATCTGACCCGAGCGTAAATAGAACACAAACACTCGAGTCAGGGCATACATACTTATCCAATGTAAACCAACTCAAGTGAACTATAGTAAAGGTACAAGTAACTTAGAAGATGCTTGGGACCGCCCATCCTCTAAGGATTCGTTAAGCTATTTACTATGTAGTATATTGCGTTGTTATAATAGTGTCTACAGTAAAATAAACATACTTTTAAATTGCATTAAGGCTTTACATTTTCCACCTTAACATGTAATAGTCCCAGCAGTCCATCCAATATCTGCATATCTCCTGATCGGGAGACTACGAGAAGATATGCATGGGTTACGGGAGAAAACCAAACTCGTAGTAAAAGCTCGATAGGTAGGTGACACGGCACATAAGGCAATGCCAAGGTAGATATACCAATTACGATACCCGGGCTGGTGGTAATGTAGCAGCCACATACGCCCACCTCGGAACACATTCCCATATCGGAGGGTGGCCGCCAAACGTCACAAGTAATAGAATGGTATTGAAGAAATGCATCAGACCAGAGGAGCTACCCCTTTTGGCCCGAGACCGCTCTTGTTTTAGACACCTTTATGCCAACTCACGGGAGTTGGGTTCATGTAACATATCACAAGAACGTCACCACCATCCTACTTCATTCTGGAATCTCCACCGCGTACACAGTTGTCAAAGTGGTTTTCGGTATCGATAGAGAGTATGCCCATATCCGATCACGGTCTCTTTGCCAACCAATCGTTATTATAACCCGTGGTTATAACTTCAAAAATAATACTTTATACTTCAAAATAAAATATCATTTCAAAACCCAATCTTTATCAAAATTAAGATTAAATCATTTCCAAACCATTTCAACGTTTCAAAATATCATATCCTTCCAAAACTTCCCTTTTCAAATCAATATTTGAATTCAAATCCAAATATCCAATTTAATACTCTTTTAAAGTTCAAAGATAACATTCATTTAATTCAATTCAAATCGCCTTTAAATAGTTTATATTCCAATTTACTTAATTCATTTAAACCATTTAAAAGTGAAGTTATTATTCTTCCAATGTAAATATTCAAATTTCAAAGTTTCAAGTCATTCTGAGGTCATTTGCTAAGTCAAAACACATAATTATTAAAATTCCAGTCTTTCACAGCATTCAGAAAAAGCTGTTATATGTTACATTTGAAAACATTTTAATTCAGCAAAGACGGCACTTAAAAACTGCTGCTAAAAGTCAGTTTTAGTTAAATTTTAGTTCAAAACAGCAAAGACAGCATTTTCAGAAATGCTGTAATAGCTTAGGTTTTAAAACAAGGGTTTTTATTCATTTCTACAAAGACAGCAGACCACTACAGCATTTACAGAACTGCTGTATTAGGTCTTTATCAAGTTTTAGCCTTTTTAGTTTACTACAGCAACTACAACATTCCAGAACTGTTGTAATAGCTCTTTTGTTAGCCTTTTAGTTCATTTGCAGAAACCATAGCACTTCTGAATGCTATTAAAAGTGATTTTCAGATTTTGGTGTATTTTCAGCAATTAATAAACTTCATTTTAAAGCCTTTAAACATTGTCAAAAATCATATTTTAACATTAAAAATATTCATTAACATGTCATTTAACATATTATTTTTATAAAATAAATTTCTTATAATTAAATCCAATTTCATTAATAAATTCAAGTGTAAAAGTTCCCGATTATTCACATTTTTTAATAAACAACTTAACACTTAAATTTTCTCCATTTTTTTTCAAGTAAAATTTAATTTCCATTTTTACTTATATAACTAAATTTTTATTTAACAAAATTCCAATTTTCCACTTAAGTTATATTTTCAAAATTCAATGTAACTATTCATTTTTCCAACATTTTTAACTTATAGAAAATTCCAAATTTCTGTACTTAATATTTAGAAATCCAATTTAAATCAAATTTTCATATTTATATATATATATACACACTTTTAAAATTACTTAAAAATTCTAGAAAATTTTATAAAAATAACCACGGGCCTGTATATAGTTTTCTAACCAAGGTCAAGTGATACGGATATATATCATTTCAATCCGTAGTTTACAAATAAAAATCCGAGTCTATCATTCCAAACCCGCTGTCCCAAGTCAAAATAAATAATTAAAAACGGTTCAGACCTATCATTTCAGTCCATAACGATTTTTCCCTATTCTAAAGTCTGTTCGGGTATGTATCATTTCAACCCATAGTGATTTCTAATCTACAGGGAACTTGCAGTGTGATAAACAAATATAAATGAACATTTTAATAATATACAACAGTAACAGGTGACATGACATGTAATTTACAAGTTTAACATCATACATAAATAATCACAGGCAGTTATAGCATCATTTATAATTCTACACATTCAAATGTTGTCGCTTCACAATTGCGTAAGTATAAATAATGTCGTGTGAGATTTACTCACCTCTAAATGCTGGAGATTGCAATATAACTGACACAACGAAATCAAAGCACAATGAAAAGACTATGGATTTGAGTGGAGAGCGAGATCCAATGCTACAAATCTTGTGTCACAACCCAAAACAAAACAAAATAAATTATAAATACAATACACTATGGAAAGAAATAACTTTGAAATGAAAAGTGATTTGAACACAAAGTCTTTTGCCTTGCATTCTCTATTCTTTGGCATGGCCAAGGGATGATTTTGGTCAGGTTTTGGTCAAGACATGGCTCGGGTTTTGGGCTAGCATGGCTCGGGTTTAAGGCATGAAAATGGAGAGGAGTTTATAACATGAGAAGGTGAAGGGGCTTTAGGCAATGTAGTGTGATTTTTGCCAAAAGAAAGGCTCGGCCATGAAGGATTGGGCTCGGCCTGGGGTGCAGCATGACTGGTCAGTGGATTGAGAAGTATGTGGTGGTCAGGCCAGTGAGGTGGTTGCGGCTAGGGTGGTGGCCGTGTTGGTGGTTGAAGGAGATGAGGCAAGTGTTTGTCAAACTAGCATGGTTTCAAGGGTCTAGTTGCATTTTTGTGGAGTTTTTGCACCATGGTGGGCCTGGCCATGGTCAAGGCCTGGAGTGTATGTTGCGATGATGGCAGGGAAGAGGTGTAGGAGGTGATGGGCGTGGCTATGGAGGAGGGGCCGAGCAATACACATGAGAAAACAAGGCAAAATACTTAGAAAATAAAGAAAAAGATGTAGCCATTACCAATAAAATTCCCTAGCCGTGAATGAAAAAATGAGGAAGATGTTTTTGTGCATGAAATGAAAATGAAACTCATGGCTTACCAAAAAAATTTACACGACCAAAAGAAAATTAAATAAAGAGTTATGAAATTGAAAAGTCTAGAAATGAAAAGCCATAGGAAAAGGAAGAGTCTTGTCTCTTCAATTTACCATTTCTTTTTAAAACAAATAAAACAAGATAATTCCAGTAAATACATTTTAAAACCGAAACAAAGTGAAATAAAATGAAAATAAATAATTAAATTTAAAGAAAAAATAAAAAGAATTTAAGTAATTGCATAAAATTTCAAAACAGTGTTCAAGAATTACAAATAAATCATCACTAGCCTTGGAAAAATATCCACTTCATTTTTAAAATATTGTAAAGCAAAAATTTGAAATAAAATAATTTATTCATCATTTCTAAAATGAAATAAATAATTAAACTGGAGAAAAATAGAAAAAGAACTAAAGAAATTGTTTAAAAATTGAAAAACGGGGCATGAAAATTACAAAAAAATTACCATTAACTCTAGAAAAATTTCTACTTCACTTTAAAAATATTTTAAAATGAAATTTTAAATAAAGTAATTTCTAAAACATTTTCAATGTGAAATAAATTCAAATAAAAATAAATTTCAAAAATATTAGGTTGTTACACTGTGATGCAAATTTTGTTGCGCCGTCTATTTCTTTTTGCAAATATTTGTTCATAAAATTAACCACTAACAATCTTTTTAACTTCTAAAAGGAGCGTTTCTATCTGTGTAGTTTTCGAATCAAAATCGGGGGTTCTGGTTTTAAGTTCTTCTAAAATACGTTTAGATTCTAATTCAATAGCCTTTGGCTTATTGTTCTCTAGTAACAATTTTAATTCGTTAATAATTGTCATATCTGGAAGAATATTTTTTAAGCTTATTAAAGTGCATAAGGTACTTTCGTTTTGATTTTTAATAAAATCAAAATTATCTACTAACTGTTTTAAAGTTTTATTTTTATCAGTAATAGATTTAGCAATTACTTCTAACGTCTTAGCTATTGAATTATCGTAGTGTCGTAAGGTTGTTCCTAGGTTTATAATTAAGTCTGTGACTGAATTAAGCTGTTTATTTTCTTCGTACAGAAGATGTGGAAAACCTTTTTCAAAATGACACACAAATTTATATTTATCAAGACTAATAATACTTCGTTCCTTAAAAGTATATTCATGATTAAAATAGCTTAAACGCTTGAGATTTGAAGAATCGATTAGTTTTTCTCAGATTTAAATGGTTCATTTCTCTATGCAGCTTATATTTTTTCTGATATAATTTTCTTTTGAGAGAGAAAGATTTATTATACTTGTATTTTTATCAAAGATAATTTACAATTTGGGCAAAAGATACTTACTAATTTAAAGAGCATAATTGAATTCCCTAGTTACTACACAATTTCGCTTTTATCCATACTTAATTTTCATATTACTTTGAAGTTTACTATGTTCAGTAAAAGACGGGAATTACGCACCTTTGCTACCCTAAAAACTGACTAGAGGGTTCTGCATCAAAGTAATATTTTAATTTTACATGATTAAAAATTAAATTTTGTATTAACACTAGAATCAACCTTCCTCTGATACCAAAATGGTGGGGGTAGTTTTTTTTTACCAAAGCTTATTTTTTCTTGTTACACTTCATATTTTGAGAGAGAGGTTCAAAAAAAAAAACCGTTGGAAGAAAAAGCAAGATCTGATTTTGAAACCTTCTGATGCTTCTCTGCATAAGTCTTTGTGAATCAGGTACCTTCTTTGCTTCTTGTCCTATGTAATATAATTAGGTTTGTAATTAAGTTTCTACTAGGATATCTTTTAGCAATTCACCTAGAAGATTTTATATCGCTACTAGCTTGTTTTATTGATTTCTTAATATATAAAAAAACTGTTGGAAGAAAAAGCAAGATCTGATTTTCAAACCATCTGCTGCTCCTCTACATAAATCTTTATGAATCAGGTGCCTCCTTTGCTTCTTGTCCTATGTAATATAATTATGTTTGTAATTAAGTTTCTACAAGGATATCTTTGAGGAATTTACCTGGATGATTTTATATCATTACTACCTTGTTTTATTGACTTCTTGATATTAAAAAAAAAACTACCCCCGCCATATAAAAAAAAATACCCCCGCCATTTTGGTATCGGAGCAAGGTTGATTCTAGTGTTGCTACAAAATTTAATTTTTAATCATATAAAATTAAAATATTATTTTGATGAAGAAACCTCTGAGTCAGTTTTTAGGGTAGCAAAGGTGCGTAATTCCCGTCTTTTACTGAACATGGTAAACTTCAAAGTAATATGAAAATTAAGTATGGATGAAAACGAAATTGTGTAGTAACCAGGGAATTCAATTATGCTCTTTATACTAGTAAGTATCTTTTGCCCAAATTGTAAATTATCTCTGATAAAAATACAAATATAATAAATCTTTCTCTCTCAAAAGAAAATTTTATCGGAAAAAATATAAGCTACATAGAGAAATGAACCATTTAAATCTGAGAAAAACAACCTCAAAAAATCTATTCTTCAAATCTCAAGCGTTTAAGTTATTTAAATCTTGAATATACATTTAAGGAACGAAGTATTATTAGTCTTGATAACTATAAATTTGTTTGTTATTTTGAAAAAGGTTTTCAACATCTTCTGCACGAAAAACATAAACAGCTTAATTCAGTCACAGACTTAATTATAAACCTAGAAACAGCCTTACAACACTACGATAATTCAACAGCTAAGATGTTAGAAGTAAGTGCTAAATCTATTACTGATAAAAATTAAACTTTAAAACAATTAGTAGATTATTTTGATTTTATTAAAAATAAAAACGAAAGTATCTTACGCACTTTAATAAGCTTAAAAAATATTCTTCCAGATAAGACAATTATTAACGAATTAAAATTGTTACTAGAGAGCAATAAGCCAAAAGCTATTGAATTAGAATCTAAACGTATTTTAGAAGAACTTAAAACCAGAACCCGTGATTTTGATTCGAAAACTAGACAGATAGAAACGCTCCTTTTAGAAGTTAAAAGATTTTTAGTGGTCAATTTTATGAACAAATATTTGCAAAAAGCGATAGACGAAGCAACAAAATTTGCACCACAGCCAGTTCCAAAACAAAGTTTTACTACTTATTTAGGGAATAGTTTATCAGATAAAGAATATCCTAATTTTTTTAATATTTTAATTGGCCTAAATCTTCAAATTTTAGAAAAACTTGAAAATAAACAAACTTTTGATCAGGAACTAGATAAATATCAGAACAACTAGTTAATCTAAGTTTAGGAAATTTAGTTGTTAAGAAAAATAAAACGCCAGAATTGTATAAATTTTGGATCCCAAAATGAATCCAAGAAACTCATTCTCTGGACCCAGTAGGACATTAACAGAATTTACATCCAATGTAAACCTAAAGATGAAATTTCTAGTATTTTGTCAAAAGTGAAATCTAAAAAAGAAAAACAAATAGTACAATTAGATGAAAAAGTATATTTAGACAAAAACTTATATTTATATAACAATAATCAGCTAGATTTATTAAACCCATGGATTCTGTATCAAACAGGAATTACAAATATTAACACAACTTTAATTCGAAGTATTAGAGAGGAAGAGGTAAGAGTAATAGATAATAGTGTAACCTTAGATGTTTTACCACCAGAAACCATATAAAAATTAAAAAACGTATGAAAAAGCTTTTTCCATTTAGGTCAAATAGCCATAGGAATAAAAACTCTAACCAGAAAAGGTTTAGGAACAAAGCTCCTTACGTTGGTCCTAGACAAATCATGGACATCAAACATAGAAAAAGCTCTACTCTCAGGAATGGAAATAGATCTAAACGATAAATCAGCTTTAGTTTATTGTGTACCAGATATTCTTAAAAGTATTAAAGATTTAAAACATTTAAAACTAGGATTCAAGGCAAGCGGTTTTGAAAACTATGTTGGAAATAATTTAATCATTAGTATAGGAATAATTGCTAAGGCTAGTAATAGATCGGGAATGAAGTTCAAAATTAATCTTAACGGGATAGTACATAATATAGCTAGTAAAGGAATTAAAATGATCGAACCCCGTAGAATTAGCCCAGAAGACTTAGAAGGTCTTGAACGGTAAGTAAAAGATTTTTTAGAAAATGATAAAAGTCTTTTTATTCCAGAACCACATGTTGTATACCATAACCAATCTGGAGAACCAAGTTTAAGATTTGGAAATTATAAGTTTGAACCAAATGAAGAAGAAACTGATACAGAATCAGAAATAGAACTAAGACATAATCTTAATTAACACTTAGATCATTTTAACACTATAAATTGGGATGATGAACCAATTTATGACCATTATGAAACAGATAGCAAAAATATTGAAGATTTTGACATATTAGGATTCTTAGTGGATGAAGAACAATATGATGAAAATGATATAGATCCAGAAATAGAAGAAACATTTAAAACAGAAAGTAAAAGAACGTTACATGAAATAATTAATAAGAAAATAACAGTAGAAAATATAAGAGAAGAAACAGATAATATGCTATTTGTTTGTATAACAGAATTAGATATGACATACGAAGATGCTTTTACAACGTTATCAAAAAATTTCAATATGCCATTAATTGAAGATATCCTAAATAAACAGATCCCTCTTTGTGACTTTTTTATTGAAACTAATTTTATGGATCAAGCTATGATACCAACCAATAAACGTATTATATTTGATAACGAACCAAGCAGCCAATACAAAGAAGGACCATTAGAAAGAGAAAAATAGGCAAAAACCCGAAGTAGATTATTTACAAGAAAGTTCATATGTAGGAAAAGGAATAAGAAAACCCTACAGAAAAATTTATAGCCACAATATAACCAGTTAAAATTAGAAGAAAGTTTTAAACCTTGGATAGCATTTATTTGCTCCGAAGGACAATTTGAATGTAACATATTAAGCTTTGGATTAAAAACAGCACCTGCAATTTTCCAAAGATTTATGGATGATATATTTAAAAAATATGATTTCTGTTTAGTCTATATAGATGACATTTCGGTTGTAAGTAAAAATATTAAAGAACATGAACAACATTTAAAAACAATATTTAAAGAAGTTGAAAACAATGGTCTAGTAATATCAAGAAAAAAGATGGAACTTTTTAAACAAAAAATTTCTTTTTCAGGTTTAGAAATTGGTAATGGAAAAATTGAACTTCAGCCACATATTTCCCAAAAGATTATAGAATTCCCAAATAAATTAGACAGTAAAAAGAAAATCCAGGCTTTTCTAGGATTAATAAATTACGTCAGAAAATTTATTACTAATTTATTAAAACTAGTAGGAGCCCTATGTGGTAAAATTTCGAAAACGGAGAAACACGATTTAATGCAGAAGGTAATAAACTAGTTCAAAGAATTAAATAAGAAGTTAAGAAAATTAATCCATTAGAACTTTCACTAGAAATAGATTATGTCATTATTGTATGCGACGGATGCGATACAAAGAAGGATGGGGAGCAATCCTAAAATGTAAACCATTTAAATACAGTGACAAGTCAACAGAAAAAATTGCAGCTTACGCAAGTGGAAACTTTAACAAAGTAACCAATTGGACATCTCTAGATTTCGAAATCCAAGCATTAATTAATGCCTTAGATAAGTGTAGGATATATCTAAATAAAGAATTCACAGTCCGAACAGATTGTGAAGCAATTGTTAAATTTATTTCAAACGAAAATTTTAAAAAAGTAAATAGAACTAGATGGCTAAATTTGCAAAATCTTATACAAAGTAATGGTTATAAAATTAAATTTGAACACACTAAAAGAAAAAATAATTAGTTAGCCGATATTCTATCATGAAAATTATCTCATGTGTTTAACAAAGTTTATTTTATGCAGGAAAGATATTATATGAATAAAGAAACAGGAAAGTCTGTAGATAACAGCAATATCAAAATGAATGTGGAGGCAAAATCCCCAACAATCAAAACCGAGGTGAAAACATATTCAAAACTCCACCTCTAGTAAAAACGAGTGATAACCAAACGATGGAAGTTAATACTCCATGCATGACCTTTGGTCAGACTTCTCTTATTTAGTTTAAAAATAATGATCCCATCAAAATTTAAACCCGTTGTCGGAATAAATGATTTATCCAGCAATGCTTACTCGACCATCTTTGGAATTTGAAAATGGTTGAAAGTGAACGAAGGAATAAACAACGACTTGGAAACTGTTTTGCATATTACTTTTCAAAAATTCAACAAAAGCCTCTTTCTAAAAATTTCTTTTGCTATATAGTTTTTAGAGGCAATTTTGCAGGAATATTTAAACATTATAGCCAAGTGCAGATGGCTATACAAAATTTTCAAAATCCAATTTTTAAAGGTTTTTAGAATCTTCAACAAGCTCTAGACGAAGCAAGAAACTGCTTTGGTCCTAATTATTTCATTGACCCCGATTGTCAGCAATCATATTCTCATACGTCTTCATCAACTCCTCAATCCCCAATAGACCTTATAAATTCTCAGGCCTCGCAATTAAATGATTTACAAAACCTATATCAACGAAATCAAGCCCAATTACAACATTACATCCAAAGAAATCAATTCCTAAAAGGAGAAAACCAGAAGCATGTATATGTCCACAAAACTAATCAGCTGCTAGAACAACCATTTCACAATTAGTCCATGAAAAATAAGAACTCCTCAACCAAATTCCAAAACGACCTAAAACCCTAACCCATGAACAACTTTCAAATCATCTCAAATTATGACCAGAGCCAATCCTTGACGAATTATGCAAACGAGGAGGATAAGAATTAGTTCTTAAGATAGAAAAGCTAGCCTATGATCGATGGAACAATTACCAGGGAGAGCTACAAAAACTCCTTGCAACTTATTTCAAACGAATAATAGAAACAGTTCAGTTTAAAGTAGTCCAAGACAGAAGATCTAATATGTTACGTGCTAGAGTCGACAGTACACAATTACCATGCGGCATGGATAAGATAGTTAGTTTATTTGACCACGGAATGTTATCCAAAATAACCTTTAGCAATCCAATTGAGGAATCGGTATTGGAACGCTTTGGTAAACGATTTGCATTAGTAGCACAACAATACCTACGCATCTTTACAGCCATAGTAGTGTGTATCAGTTCAACTACTCCAGTTTTTCAGTTCAACAAGCAATATACGATTAAACCAGCAATGATCGTATGACTATTTTTAAGCATGTAAACTATACACGACACAACGTATCAAAATGCCTAAGATGTTTTTTCCAGATGTATGAAGGAACGCCAATTTGGTTTGGGGCAGATAAACCTTGCCAATATCATCAATCAAAAATGACTCTAAGTCCTCCACCTAATTGGAAGGAACTAATTCTACAGGTAGAAACATCAAGATATCAGATATGGGGCGAAATAGAGCTAAAAATTCTACTACCCTTATCAACAGCAGAACATATGTTCGATCCAAATAACGATGCCTTAATTTATGATCAAGAAACATCTGAACCAGAACTAGTGTCTAGTCCAGATCTTAGCGCAAACGATAGAGGGATAATGGAAGAGTTTAATCCTATGGACCAGATGGCAGACACAAATTGAAAGGTAGCTTTCAATCCAACAACTGTAAAACCTACTAAAAGCTGATATTCTCCACTAAAGAAAAGAGTAAATAAGAAGGAATCTTATCTTTATAAAATAAGGACAGACGATATAGAATTCTCCAGCTAATTATGCGGTGGCATGTTTTGTATCATTGCTTTAGCATTGCGCATATTTTTATGTAAAGGCAGAATATAAATAACTGCCTAGTGTGTGTATATGACCGGTTTAAATGGTCGTGTGACTATAAATATATGTAAGTTGTATGCCCAAGGATATACTTGAGCACTTGAAAATTTTACAAGTTTTCAAAAGACTCTAATGGCGGCTTAATTTACTTCGTCATTTCCCTATGCAAGCTTATTTTTTCTTGTTACACTTCATACTTTGAGAGAGAGATTCAAAACAAAAAAAACTGTTGGAAGAAAAAGCAAGATCTGATTTTCAAACCTTCTGCTGCTCCTCTGCATAAAGGCACCAAAGCTTATTTTTTCTTGTTAAACTTCATATTTTTGTTGTTACACTTCATATTTTGAAATTTAATTTGTTTAAGAATTGAATAAATAAAAATTGATTTGAAACTTATTGATTTGAGATTTTATTAAATATGAATTTATTCTTGATTTTGATTAAATGTGATTAGATGAATATTTTAAAAATTAAATATATTTGAAGTTAGATATTTAATTATTGATTTTAAACCTGTAATTTGAGATTTATTTAATGCTTATAAAAGTAATTTTATAAAATGACCACGGTGTGAAATAAGCGTTTAGTTATTAAAGAGACCGGGATTGGATATTGTCACTCTCTGCCAACTCTCTGCCAATACCGAAAACCACTTTAACAGCTGTGCACGTGGTGGAAAATCCAAAACGAAGTACGATGGTTTGGCGAACGTTTCTGTATAATGTATGAACGCAGCCCTGACCCTCTCGAGTCAGCTTGATATGACTAAAACAGAAGCTATACCTGGACCAAGTGAGGTCGCACCTCAGATCGAGCATGCTTCTTTGAAACCATATCTATTACTTTGTGATTTGATTGGGTGCAACATTGATTATGGGAATGTGTCTCTAGGTGGACGATAGTAACTGTTATGCGTTACCACCAGCTTGGTTCTACAAACGGTAGTATCCTACAATGGACACTACTATCTCACGTGCATTGTCATATGTCTTATCGAGCCTATTACGGCTTTGGTTTGTACCATACCTATGAAGTGCTCCCTGAGTATCCCACCGGTTTGGTGGAGTTTACAGTATATATATAGACTACGATATTTATATAAAATGTGTTAAGGGGGATGTGTGTAATGCCTTAACGCTATTTTAATATTTTACTTTAATGTAGACATTATCAATGTAGCGTTTTGTATTATATATGTAGATAGTTCCACGATCCTTAAAGGATGAGAATATCAAACATCTTTTAAGTTATATTGTATTTCACTTGGACATTTCATTTGAGTTGATTTACTTACATAAGAATGTTAATCCTGACTCCAGTGTCTTGTTGTATGCTCGAGTCACCTTTGGAGCTTGGAGTTTGCTTGGCGATCTATCTTTATTTGTTCAGTTTTTTCGATATTTCTGTTATTTCCAGTTATTTATGTTCAGACTTGTCATTTATTTATGTATTAGAGACTTCTTTGTATTTGGGATTTCTGTTGTATTTGCTTTAGACTGATACTTATGTAGTAGCTTTATGAACTACTATTTATCTATTCTGCTGCGTATTGTTGTATTACTCTTTGTATGTATTCTTTGATTAATTTATTTACCGTATATACTAAGTTTTGCCCAATATAAAATAACAATCTGTTGTTTTGGGCAATTTAAGTCTCATATGTGTGGATTATTGTCGATTTGAATGGTTTAAAATTGCGGGTCGTTACATATTCCTTCCACTGTGAGTTTTAGAAGATGTAAATTTTTTTAGATGGCTTTGAGAATTGTATTATATATTCTACCTCCAAACATCCTTCTTCTATGAGGACTGCAATGTTCGTCTTATGCGTGAATCGAGACGTCAACTTTGTTAGATTATTACATTACATTACTTTAATTCCATTATCATTAACATTGTGGCATTTGGTCTAGTGGTATGATTCTCGCTTAGGGTGCGAGAGGTCCCGTGTTCAATTCTCAAAATGCCCCCTTCTTTTTAATAAATCACTTAGCTTTTAAATGAAAGAACATTAGTTCCACCCTTACCAAATCACAGTTTCTACCAGAATTACTATTTAGGAAAATATTTTAACAAGATATGTAGATTAAAATGAACCATTGTGGACCCATTGTTTTTGCTATAAAATGAAAATCGAGAATGAAAATTAATAATTTGATGCCCTGTCACAAAAAGTAAAATATACTACAATCAAAATCAATCAACAATAATATCAAAAAAATAAATAGGAATATTAAATACCTTTTATAATGGATTAGTGGAATAAAAATTTACGGTTGATCTGCAGATGGCTTTAGTAATGGAGATGCTGGTACAAGCGGCGTTAGTGACTGAAAGGATGCAGTGCTGTCAGATTGTTGTATGTTAGGAAAGATGAGTTAAGGTTCAGAGTTTAGACATGGTTATTTTGGGAAACGAGTTGAAATAAATAGAAGAAAATAGATATTTTAGGGAGAATAGATATTTTCCAGTGGAAAATGAGTTGAGACTTGCTTGGAGAGGTAGAATCAAAGTTGTAGAGGACGACGAGTTTTGAAGAGATTCTCATGGGGAAATTATATTGTGTATCTGAATAAAATGATCTTTAGAGAGTTTTATTTGGATCTATTGCATTAGGGAAGCCTCCCTAACGGTCAGTTTGGCTAATGAAACATCACACCATTGGAAAAACCAACCGATTGGTTGTAAAAATTTAAAAAAAAAGTTATAAATTTTCATGAATTTCAAATAATATGTTTAACAAGATTATTTACAACTTTCACAAATAGAAATTAAAATTATCAGAGAAAATTTACTCCAAAGATCGTTTAGTGATAAAGTGTTTAAAATGATATGCGTATGTGCGAAAATTATATCACACAAGCACACAAAACTAAAGGAAAATCCATGAATATACATTCGTAAATAGATAAGTTTTTTAGTTGAACGTGTGATGTAGGAAAGAATGTACTTTAGTTGTATAGTTCATAATGAACTGTTCATTACAAAACTATAGTTTTGTTTCCATATTTTATTGAGTATGATAGTGGATAAATACTAATATGATTTTAAAATAGAAGAGAGAAGAAATTATCGTTACATGTTTGTTAAACTATATATTTATTGAAATGAATACGAACCTCTGAATCGCCATGTGTGTAAGATGTAGGAAACACCTAAAATCAATATAATAAAAAGGTTTAATTGAGTTGGGTGCTGAAGATAAAAATAAATGAAAGCAGTGGCGTAATCTCAAAAATTATTAAAGAAGGAGCATCAGCAGTATAGCAGTAGTAAATATCTAACATTAATAAGTTGGATGAAAGCAATTCACAAAGCGCATAGTTAAGAAGATAATCTGCTCCCTCAATGCTAAGTCAAGTACTACAAATGCAGCAAAATCCATCATAACTGTAGAGGTACCTTACACTCAGAAGCTACAGCCTATAGACGATCTCCGGATCATTGTGTTCCACTCAATCTAAAATACCTACTCTTTGTTCTAGCCAAAGTTACAGTCTCACTTTCTCCTAAGCTATCATCATTTATTCACAAGCGATGTAGGAAGAATCTATTCCCATGCATCAATCCTCCAAGCTACATATGAAGGGTAGTTACCTACATGATCCAATCTTTCACCTGAAAAAACGAAAAATAGTAACACCTATGATTGTTCAATCTAACAACCATTATCTTTACATTATTTTGGAAAACATATAAACACGGCCTTATTAAAGATCAACCAACTTATATGATTAAAAGCATCCTTTGTATATGAAATGTCTTTGAAAATGAATGCAAGAAAACCTTCATCTTACACCAAAATTAGTCTGGTGAAATAATTAAGGTGATGTTCTTTAACCTAGATTGTGAAATAGATCTTTAATGAACCCATAAAGGAGGGTATGGAAAATCGGTTTGAACGCAAACAGATGACGCATGTGGTGATGCAGTAGATATCAACCATTGAATCTACCTCGGACTTCAACTCTCATCCAATGACTAGCCTCTCTCGCTCCATCCCTCCCTTCACCTACCCCCCCTTTTCCCAGGTAGACGCGCGCGCAGGTATACACACACACACACATACATACATACGTATATATATATAGCCAGTTTACGTTTTGATATTAATTCAGTTTATAGTGCTCTTTGTATGACCTTAGCGCCCTCGTTAATGCAAGAAAAAAAATTGATAAGCTACACACACAGATGTGTGCGCAAACACACATATATAATTTTGGAAATCCATTGTACGGTTTACATTTTGATATTAATTTAGTTTATAGTACTATTTGTAGAGCCTTGGCACCCTCATCAACGCAAGAAAGAAAAACCGATAAGCGAAACTTAGAGAATGAAAATGGTGAAGTCTGGAATAATAAGAATATTAACCAAAATGCAAATCTATGTATTCTTTTGGCAAGGCGAAGTCTAAGTTCCTAAGATGTGATTTCTTTTTTCCTTCTTCTTCTATAGTAATCAATTATCAAGACTGCAATCTGAGAACAAAATAATACACTACGATTTAAAGAATTATCATTAACACATTCTGCAAACATATAGCATGATACACAATGCAATTGGGCATCCAGTGCAATTTTTTTGTATGCAAATCAAATTTATTAAATTGAATAATAACATATCCAGTGCAAACATATATCACAATAATTCAGTATAAAAAATAATATCATGAAGAAGATTATATTATTATTATTATTGTGAAGGTGCTTTGTTTCTTTAAAATTGACAATTTAACAGATACTCTGAAAATTAAAAAACAAACAATAAATCAGTCCGAAAACATATATGACTAAATGAGATTGATCAAAACTGAAAATCTTGCTTCTAGATTCTCTCGGTGTCATTAATGTTTTTCGTTTTCTTATTTAACATTTAGCATACATATTCTTTATAAATGTCTAATGTTATCTACAGCCATTTACTCAAATATTCATGCAGAATTATAAAGGGCGATGTCAGTATTCCAATGAGAAGCACAGCCCCTTTCACTAACTATTAATGCTAAGAAAAACCTGTTGATATGTGACAAAAGTGCATCATACATATAAAATAGTAGTATAGGATAACATACATTGTCATTTCTACATTATGTTACCACATTTTTCTTATAATATGACTCAATACTTAAAACTCTATATGTAAGTTTTAAAATGCAGCACTGATACAAATGTGAATTCTCAAGAAAAGCTTACCATCTCCCTGCTATTAGGAGCAAACTCAACGAAAATAGTCATCCTTAAAATACACTATTTCTTTATTTCATGTTCTGAATGTGAAATTCTATGCTTATGGTCGTAAGGAACCATTTAAAGTGTAGCCAACAAAAGATAGAATGCCAGCAATTGCAAATTCTTGTATCTCAAGTTCTAATAATAACCTTTCTACAAAGTAAAGCGCTTAAGCTAGGCATATGCCTGGTAAAGGTGACTGTCCACGACCTAAAATATCTCGATAATCTTAGCATAATACAGTGTAATCATCAATGGCTTTGGCACTACAAGGAACGGAAGGCACAACAATGGCTAATAGCCGTTGGCAGCCGTTGCTAGCCGTTGCTAAAAGCCGTTGCTATTAAGCTCATTGCTACTTGTTCCAGCAACGGCAATAGCAACGGCTCCGTTACCAATTTAGCAACGGGTAGCGACGACCAGTTGTCCTCGTGGCAACAGTTAGTTACAATCCTGGTCGTCACGTGGCGTCGCGAGCCTTTGCAAGCCTGGAACCAGATAGTCGTTGCTAGCTGTTGCCAGCCGTTGCTAGCCTGAACCAGATAGCCGTTGCGAGCCGTTGCAAACCTGGAACTTTTTTGTTTTCCAGCAGCCAGCTTTCACTCTTCCAACCTCTGTCGTCGCAAACCATTCCACATCACAATAATCACTTCCAATCCATCGTATACATTCCATTCCAACCATCATATAACCAAATACATCGCAAATAATCAAATAAAACACATATATATCAATAATCACGCAACTATATAATCAACTAACACAAATCCATACATATCAAATCCATCACACATAATATCCATCACCAACACCGTAGGTACACTAAACACCAAACAAACTACCAAGTCCATCAACCAACATAAGTACACACCAACATAATTACACAAGTCCAACAAATATCCATTAAAACCACAATCTTGCCCAAAAAAAATAATCATCAACAAAACATACCTACTCATCATCAGCAGCAGCATCATCATCAGCATCATCATCAGCATCATCATCATTACCACCACCACCACCACAAGACCCTGGCATGGTCCCATGCTCTGAAACGAATGCGGCAATGCGCTCATCTATCTGCTGAGACAAGAAGCTCTGTCGCCAATCATTTATCTCGTCCAGCTGTCGTTGCATCTGGGCTCTCCTCCTCGGCCATAGATTTCTTGTAAGCCTTCTGGAAGTTAAGAGCCTGTAAAATGATCAAACAAACTAGTTCTAATTCACGCTCGCAACAGTTATATTAAATTCAAATATAAGTTATTAAAACATTTTACCTCTTGATTGCCGTATCTATAACGCCTATTGCGAGAAGGCGGATCAATAATTCTATCCCATATTTGATTGGACTCTTGAAGCGTAATATCCTCCCGTCCAGTTCTTTGCACCATCGCTGCCCGCTCCGCTTCATATCTACCCTGCAATTACGAATTCAAATTTGACTCAATATATAGCTATACAATTTACTTATACACTACTAAAGGAATGTGAAACGTTGTCATTGCGAATAAACATATTTACCATAACAGATTCAGCCTTCGCATCTGTCCACTCATAGGTGACATTCCCATCATCATCAGTCTGCTCCACCGCATGAGTGACTCTAAAAACCTCGGCCATTGTAGGCTCCTATCCGGTTCTTGAATGCTGAAATTATACATGAATAAAAAGCGTTACTAATATGATTAAATAATATTACACTTTATAAACTCAAATTACAAATTTACCAATTCCCTCCGCCATTGTTGGAATGACTTGGACCTACCACGGTGTAGCGCAGGATTTTTATTTCTGTTCGCGCTATTTCGCTTTGCTATTTCCTGTTAATTTAAATACACGGTTAATTAAATTAATAATGCAACTAACATACATAATTTAAATAAATAATACTAACAATACAGCAATACATAACTTACTTTGACAGCTTCACTTTCCCAGTGGGTGACAAATGCAGCCCAAACATCATTACCCATCCAACTGGGTTATTTTCCGCTTAGTGGGTGACTAATATCATTATCCGTTCTAAATTTATGATTAACATGTAGAAAACATCGATGACAGTCAAACCAAGAAATTTTCTTTTCATACTTTAATGAAAATGCTAGTGTTTCATCCATGCAATGAGGACAAGCTAGACGTCCAGCTGTGCTCCAACCTGAAAGCATCCCATACGCAGGAAAATCACTAATAGTCCATAATAAAGAAGCGAACATACGAAAATTCTTTTTTCTTGAAATGTCGTATGTTTCAACTCCTTCATGCCACAGTGTTTTCAATTCTTCGATCAATGGTTGTAGATAAACATCAATTCCTTGTGTCGAATCATCGGGACCAGGGACGACAATCGTTAGAAATATATACGGAGTTTTCATACACATCCATGGAGGTAAATTATAAGGAGTAACAATAATAGGCCATGATGAGTATTTACTACCAAACTGAGAGAATGGTGAAAATCCATCTGTACATAAACTGAGTCTGACAATATGGCTCTCTGCAGCAAACGCAGGATAAGTCTTATCGAAATGTTTCCATGCTTCTCCATCAGATGGATGTATCAAAGTTCCTTCTTCTAGTGTTCTAACACTGTGCCATCGCATATGACATGCCGTAGCAAAAGATGCATATAACCTTTGAAGTCTAGGAGTGATAGGTAAATAATGCATTCTTTTGTATGGAACTTCTTTTCCTTTTTTTTCTCGGTTTGAATCTTTCCTCGTTACATATTCTGCATTTTCTAAGGTCAACGTCATCTTTCCAATACAACATACAACCTTTTATACATGTATCAATCTTTTGGTATGGCAATCCAAAAGCAGACATAAGTTTTTTCACTTTATAATTACTATTAAGTTTTTTCACTTTATAATGACTATCGCACATCAAATTATTGGATGACATGTGTCGTTTTGCAGCTTGTACAACAGCTGTAAATCCAGCTTTTGTAAGGCTGAATTTTGATTTCATAGTGATGTATTCGGCGGTTACGGATAATTCGGTTCTTCTTTTACAACCATCCCACAAGGGCCTCTTAGCAGAATCCAATAAATCATAAAAAAATTTAGCTTGCGCGGCCGGTTCTTCTTCAACGTTATCATTGTCATCATTGCCCTGATCAATGGTAGGAAACATCGACCGTGCTGCACTTGCACCAGATTTTCTATTGGATTCATCATAATATTATCGTCCTCTAACACTACAGGATTAGGTGTACGTTGAACAAGTTCTCCATGACGATCCCATAAGTAATAATTCGGCACAAAACCAAATTTATATAGATGTACTTCTATTACATCTGATTTCCAATGCTTTAAATGTTTGCACTTACTACACGGACAACGAATTTCATCGTTATTTCGATTATTAGATTTAGCGAATTTAATAAATTCATGTACACCATTACAGAAATGTTCCTTTATTGATCCTTTCGTACCAGTTCGGACTTCATACATCCAACTACGATCGAGAAAATAATCGAACATTTTTCCTGATTTGATAAAATATGTTAGAAGATTCAAGTAAACACTTCACTTCATATTACAGTATTTTACGATTGATTTATAATTTGTCGTTAAATCAACTATTTAACAATTGAAAAACATTTTATAATTCATTGACGGCCGGTCATCCTACTTCCCATTACAAACACAATATCGTAATTACATTTTATAAATCATTTCAGGTTAAACGATTCAACAAAATTTCGGCAGCACTTCCCTTTATTCCCTGTATCGTACACAAAATGCGTGTACACAGGGAACAAAAAGGAAGTGCCACCAAAATTTTGTAAACCGTTTAAACTGAAATGATTTACAAAATGTGATTACTTTATTGTGTTTGTAATTTGTCCAAATACTAGGACAAATCCAACAAATATTGTATCAGATGAATATAAATGTCCGTTCTTGGAAAAAACGAATATCCATATAACGATCATATACAACACTTGTCAGACGGGGCCAAAATATCTCTAAGGGATTTACATAAATAAAACATATTTTCTACTTATTCTTCTAACAACTAAAAAATATTTTATAATTAATTAATTCATTATATTTATTACCTAAATTTTAAAGCGTGTTTTAACTTTCACTGAATAATTAGCTCATTATTATTACGCTCATTCCAAAATTTTATAATTCATTCAACGAATTATATTTATTTTAAACTAAGATAACACTTATAATTAGCACTTCTAAATTAAATTATCGTTAACTATACCAATCTATCAAGATATGTATTAATTACTATATAATTAACTTTGGCGTAAACTATACACATTATTTTAAATAAAAACAAATATTGTCATAAACTTAAATATCAACAAGCATGTTCATCAATAATATACACTAATTTTAAAATCAAACCACCAATCAAAATTAACTAATACAAATATTACCATAACTAATACGCATTAATCATCATTTTCAACATAATCATAAACTAATTTAACTTCCACCTAACTTAAAACACTATAATCGTCACCCAATGTCACTATAATCATCACCCAATATCGCTATGATCAACTAATACAATTATTTTCGAAATTAGGGTTTTCCAGTTAATCCTAAATTAAACCTAAATCAAAGCCAAATCAAGTTTAGAAGAAATACCAGCAAGTTTTGAAGGTGTTTGAGCGACGTGGAGGCAACGAGCGACGGCTGGAGTTGGAGAGGCGGCGGATTGTGACGGGGAGGAGGGTTTTGGGAGAAGAAGGTTTTGGTGGGAAATGAGAATCTGTTCGCGGGTTGCAGGTTATATTCGCGATATGCAACGGCTAGCAACGACCGCATTTTTTAGCCGTTGCAACGATCCGATACAAAATGCGGCGTTTTATTGTAGTGTGGGTTCTTCTTTACCGTATTCATTAAATTATGATTATCCTCCATAGAGTGGAATGCTTCCTAATAAAGAACCGTTAATAAAAATTTGATCAAGGGTGGACAAAGTAACAAAAAAAAAACAATGGTAAACGAAAAAAGCAGTTAGTGATGAAGAAAAAAAGAGCGATGACAATCCATAAACTCATCATAGAGCCAGACTACTGCTACTTTAAGTTGTTCTACTAAAGTTTCCAAGAAAAGTAGCTATTAGATCAGGCCCATCTCTTTGATCTTTCTATTTGTCTAACTTGGCAAGATGGTTTTTTATGATCTCACATACTCTTCGAAATTCATTTTGTACCACTTTCAAAATTGGAAAGCCCGATGTGCAGTCATTTATTCAGTAGACATTTTGCTTTATTCTAACTTTACTAGAATTTGGTTATAACACAAATAATAGTGAAAGGGAATGTATGCAAACTAAAATTATTGAAACTAAATGAATTGGAAAAAAAACCTTGATCTGAAGAATTATCAACTAAGCACACTATCAAATATGAAAAGAGAAAAAATTGACCAATCATAAGCGAAGTTATAATTTATTTTCATACGCACCTATCTTGAAAAAATAAATGTTTTGAAAGCCATTTTGCTATTTTGAACAGTGGTGAGCTGCATATTGCAGAAATAGTTGCTTAAACGAAACACATGTGGTTGATTTGTTCTATGATTTATAGATAAAATTAGTAACAAAATTAAGTTTGCAAAGACATAGCTATATACTGTTATATTTAAAATTCCTCCATAACTTATAATGCACTGACAATGTTGATTACTTACATGCAGTAATGAGAACAATGTCTATAAAATGTCAAACTTAATTTATTTTTGAATACCAATATTGTGACGCCCCACCTCTATACCCACGCTAGCCAAGAACACCACGGAGTAATGCTGTCGACTAGCACGGAGAATAAGGCTGTTGAGGAGCGACCATATGTATAATTGCTTTGTGCGAGCACCGATATGCCAGATAAAAATATAACTTTTCATCTCAAGAGGAAATCCGACATACTGACACAAACTCAAAGCTACTACACAGTGGCTATAAAGGTCTTCGGAAACAAATATAGAAATAAACATAACACAAATCAGTCACAGATAATTCATATCACAAAGGCGGAAATAGATATGAATATAACACATGAAAGTGTACATCAGAGTAGTGGTCAAACAAGATCCACAATATCAAAAAGAATAGATACAAGTTCTAGACAAAAGAATAAGTATACATCATAGAGTCTGTACCTCAAATGTATACAACAAAAACTACTAAACTAAAGTAGTTAGCCAAAAGTCAGAAGATGGTCCGATAAGGAGTCAAGCAGAAGCACCTGTAAAATCTCAGTCTGACCCGAGTATTATTTAAGAAGAAAATAATAAACGGATCAGTCTAGCTATAAATATCAGATGAAGTGATATATAATAAGAGATATGACATAAACATATAATAATCACAATGCCAAGCTGTGATAAATAAGTAATTGAAAATCAACAAGAGATTAATCAATATCACAATAATCTACTCAAGATAAAAAGGAATGTCGTACTCCTAATTTCATTCACCAAGCCACAATAAATGACATATATATCAATACCCATCGTAAAAGTTGGTGAAACATAAATTCCAGAAATCAACACACGAAATCCAGAAATCACAATAAAAAGGATGGCCAATCCCACAAACTGGACATCGACGCACCTAGAAAGACACGCCCCATGTACAGTCGAACATCGACACACCTAGAAACATATGCCCTATGCTCTAGCATCGACGCACCTAGAAAGATACGCCCCATGCATAAATAAACATCGATGCACCTAGAAAGATACATCCCATGCATAAATAAACATCGATGCACCTAGAAAGATACACCCCATGTAATGTCTAACACCGATGCAGCTAGAAAGATACACCCCATGCTAAGTCGACCATCGACGCACCTAGAAAGACACGCCCCATGCATAGACCAACATCGACGCACCTAGAAAGATACGCCCCATGCCCCGACTTATTGAGCCGATTGCTCCACGAAGTAAACAAACATTGATGCACCTAGAAAGGTACACCCCATGCATAAATAAACATCGACGCACCTAGAAAGGTACAACCCATGTATAAACAAACATCGACGCACCTAAATAGGTACGACCCATGTAAGAAATGAGACAAAGCTCAATAAAATGAGGAACGGTCCTCCACAGAGACAAAGAGACATCGCACATTGCTAGTCTAAATCACAAAGATGATCGTCATGATCAACGAGAAGTGTCGATTACAGTAAGCTAGTAAATATATGAGCTTAGCTTCATGTCCCATAACCACTAGCTTCACTTAAATATTTACGAACAAATTGTAGGTCTCCACTAGAAAATTGTCACAAGAGATTCAATCGAACAAGTCCAAGAATTAACCGACGAAGTAAATGCAAGCGTTTCATACCACTTGTTTTACTAAGTCGTTTAATTAGATTTCTCATACGAGCGAGGTAAAGGCTTATATATACTAATAGATTGGAAAATGGTTTTATAAACGAATTTGGTATTAAAATAGTATTGAAATCGTTTGAGGAAAGAGTTTTGATATTTACTACTAGTATAGAAAACCTTTATATTTTTAAGTGACAAATCATAGAGTGATTGTACAAACAATCAACTCATAAAGATTCACATTCAAAGACGTGAATAAAATCCAAAGAAATCGATACCGAATCCATCAAAATGGATATTCCCATAAATCACGAAGAAAATGTCATCAAAGTCGATAATAAGTGATAATAACAAAAGGGAATCAACACGAATCGATTGAAGTTGGAATTCTCAAGCAAATAGGCAAAACTAGCAAATAGGAGCAGGTCGGTCGACCGGACTCCCTGAGTCGGTTGACCGAACCAAAAACCGAAGTGCATGGTGTAGCAGGTCGGTCGACCGGACCCTGAGCTCGGTCGACCGAGCCCTGTAGCCTGCACTTCCAAACAGAGGCAGGAAGTGCCCGTTCTTCAGGTCGGTCGGCCGGCCCAGGGGCTCGGTCGGCCGAACCTGTTGCTGGCACTCCCATGTCCTATTTCAAATGAGGTGCAAATCTCGATCAATTTGCAATCGCACGAGCATCGGCGCTAAGGGTTTATGCCAATCGACTACCCTGCCCTATATGCTCCTCGATGCATCACCAAAAACATGTTCAAACATCAAAGTTAGGATTTTTAACGAATTGAACTCAAAACACTAAAAATTGGAATATTCACAAAAGCAATCCAAACCAAAATCAAATGCACATGAATAAGTGTTAGGAATTCATACCTAACAATCGAAGATAAATATAAGCATAAATGTGAGATAAAAATCTCACCATTGAATCCAAACGAATGAAGAAGATGCTATGAAGCAATGGCAAGAACAAGCACTCTTTAATTCCAACTCAACAACCTTGAATCTAAGATTAAAAGCGAAACATTCCCTAAAATAGGTTTAGGAAATTTCTGAAATCAAAGAGAGAATGGGTTGGAGAAGATGAAGAGAAAGCTTACCAGTGGGTTCTCTTGAGTTTGGAGCTAGAAATTGATTTGCAAATGGAAACTAGGGTTTTGGATTTCTATTTCCCATTCTATTCCACCATTAATCTCTTTAGAACTGAAATTAGAGGAAGAGGGAGTGAATGAAGAGGGGGGTTTTCAGTTTGGGGTATTAAGTTAGAACATTGGCTGAACCCAACCTAAACCTAAAGCCTTAAGTGAAAAGTAGCAAAATTCTACTATCTCCAAACATATCGAAGTTTATACTCAAAAAGGTCGCAAACGGCATTTTGAACTCAATGGAAGTGGTCTATAGTCCTAATTCGGCTGTTTGCAAAAAGTAGCTTTTCGGACAAAAATCCGACTAATGATAAAATATTTAAATAAAATATTTAAATATAAAATCGATAAATATGCGGGTTGTTACAGACTCCCCTCCTTAAAGAAATTGCGTCCTCGCAATACTTAAGAGGAAAATAAGAAGTAACAACCATAGAAGCATATCAACACAAAAGATAATTTGAAATAGGAAGTTCACCATAAGGAGTATGAAAGAGTAAGCCTGAACGGGATCGCTCGATGAATTCTCTGAATTCCCAAGAGCAATCCTTAGGATTTGAGAACCATTGAACTATCTCAAGAAGAACATCTTTATTCCGAAGGCGCTCAACCTCTGAAGCAATGATGCGAATGGAATGTTGCTCATAAATCAAATCTGGTGAAACTTCAATTTCTTCAATAACACCGGGCTCAAGAATGGAAACCGGAATCCCTATGGCATTTCCGTAGATAAAAGACGTGGGGAACGTCAAGAATAGCAGAAAATTGAGCCAGTGTAACGGCGTAGTACAAAAACGGTACGCCCGGGAAACTAAAAATTCAAATAATTTGGAACATCAGCGTAGTACAAAAACGGTACACCCAATGAACCAAAGCCCGAATAATTTCGGAACACCGACGTAGTATAAAAATGGTACGTCCAATGAATCCAAAAGCAAAGACATTGATGTAGTACAAACGGTACATCCAATGAATCAAATAGCAAAGGCATTGATGTAGTACAACGGTACATCCAATGAATCAAATAGCAAAGGCATTGATGTAGTACAACGGTACATCCAATGAATCAAATAGCAAAGGCATTGATGTAGTACAACGGTACAATGAATCAAATAGCAAAGGCATTGATGTAGTACAACGGTACATCCAAGGAATCAAATAGCAAAGGCATTGATGTAGTACAACGGTACAATGAATCAAATAGCAAAGGCATTGATGTAGTACAACGGTACATCCAAGGAATCAAATAGCAAAGGCATTGATGTAGTACAACGGTACATCCAATGAATCAAATAGCAAAGGCATTGATGTAGTACAACGGTACATCCAATGAATCAAATAGCAAAGACATTGATGTAGTACAACGGTACATCCAATGAATCAAATAGGAAAGACATCGATGTAGTACAACGGTACATCCAATGAATCAAATAGCAAAGACATTGATGTAGTACAACGGTACATCCAATGAATCAAATAGCAAAGGCATTGATGTAGTACAACGGTACATCCAATGAATCAAATAGCAAAGGCATTGATGTAGTACAACGGTACATCCAATGAATCAAATAGCAAAGACATTGATGTAGTACAACGGTACATCCAATGAATCAAATAACAAAGGCATTGATGTAGTACAACGGTACATCCAATGAATCAAATAGGACGGAACATCGATGTAGTATAATAACAGTACATCCAATGAACCGAACACCATAAAAGAACATTGGACACTTATCCATAAAAGGAATGAGATAAAACTCAATAAAACGATGTGTACCAAAACGTCCGATGAACTTGATGAAAAGATAATTCCATTCAGACAACATCAAAGAATCAACCACTTGTTGCTTACGACAAAGCGCATTGGCAACACGATTTCCCTTCCAGGAATAAAAAGAATATCAAGATCATAAGATGTCAGGAACTCGAGTCAACATGGAGTTCCATATGAGAAAATAATTATTCCAAAGATTTATGATCGAGGTAGAGAACAAATTTCTCTTCCAAATATGACGATGCCAAAGTCCAAAAGTAAAAACAATAGCCGAGAGCACTAGATCATGAGTGGCGTATCTAGTCTCGATAAGCTAAAATGATTTAGAAGCACAAGTGATAGCACGTTCCCTTTTGCAAGAGAACGACACCCAAACCAATACGACTAGTATCGGTACAAATAGAAAAGTCTTGGTTCCCCTTCAGGAATCACAAGAATAAAAGTTTCGAAAAGAAAGAATTTCTTTTAAATAATCTTCTTTCCCATAAAGTTAAAACTTTCAAAATTACACTTATCTTTGTGCAATTATCTTTCTAGAAAAATTTTACGTTTTACAAGTCAATACATCGTGTCTGATTGTCACATCAAAGCGTTTAGGAAGTTCCTATCGATAAAGTTGATCAAGCGCATCGACCAGAATTCTTAAAACACTCAACGGGCAATACAATCACAAAATCATCTTTTATAGGATAATTAAATCTCTTAAAAAGTTTTAAGAATATTCTTTGTTCGTTTCAAGAACAAAAATCCAGTTTTACTTATAAATAAATCTTATGAAAAAGATTTGCAAAATTTTAAATTACTATTTCATCCAAAATCAGTAAATACAAGAATAGTCTCATCGAAATATTCATAGAATATTCGATTTATAAAATGGATGAAATAAGCTGGACAATTTGAATGACATAATAAGTCATTCGTAAGAATCATAATGAGTGCGGAATACGGTAAGTGGAATGCTAATTTCAGCAACTCGTAGCAAACGAAAACCGGTGGTAAAGTCAAACTGAAAAGACCTTAACACCACACAAAAGATTTCTTAGGTGATAATCCTAAGACAAACTCAAAAATACCGGAAAATTTCTCAAACTACATGAATGAGAGAAATAACACTTTCCTTATAAGTGGGCTTAAGGAAGAAAATGATGCCATCAAGTTGGAATCAAAATCATAAAGGAAAATAGAAATCTGCTTAACATATTGAAAATGTCAAAGATGAATAGTCCACACGGGACAAAGGATATGGCCTCATAATAATTAAGCCAATCCTTACAAAAGTAAATTCCGAAGCCTAAGTAAAAATATCGGCTCGGAAAGAAAAGTCTCATAAAATAATTTCGACGTCAATAAAAAGCAAATTGAGTGTTGCGGATCTACCATCCGGATTCACAATCCTCAAAGCAGTCGTCAAGCCCAAAATATTCAAAGAAAAAGAATCGACAAGTTCTTTTGATATAAAAATAATGAGATGGAACCCATATCAAAAAGAACTCAAATAAGAAGATCACGAAATAAAACAATGCCATCAAGGATTGAGTGAAAAGTACCTTGACCAAGAGAAGAGTTGCTAGGGGCTTGCACAATATTTAGCTTTCTCATGTCCTTGTTCAAAAGTTTGGGACACGCAGATAAAAGATGACCCGGTTTCTTGCAATAGCGACAAGAATGCGGTTTTGGACACATATTCGCGTAGTGTTCCATAGAATTACAATTGTAGCATCCTCCACGATTAGGGATTGGAGTCCTTGCTACAAAAGTAGTTTGCTTCACTCTCTTATTGGGATTATGGCTCTTGAACTTAATATGCCTCTTCTTGGAAGTCCCAATATCACAAACACTTCCTTTACCAACCTCTCCATGAAGAAGAGTAACATCCACAAGCTGATTGAAAGAAACTTCAAGTTTCAAAGGTAGAACCATTTCGGGGTTCTTACTCAAAGCATAGATAAACTCTTGATTCTTTACAAGATCCAAAAGTTGTTGAGCAAACATGAATACTCCATTTAGGGGAGTAGCACTAGATTGACCGGCGATGGGACGGCCAGGTCTGACCATTTCTCTTCTTTAAGGAACAAAGAAAGAAGAGGAAAAAGTTATTCTCAAAATAAATTTCAAGCAATCTTGATAGATAAAACAAGGAATCATAAAAGAAAATAGGATGAATCGGTACGAAGACTCGAATTAAATCCTAAAGCACGACTCTTAAGATGGACCTAGGACATGATCCTTGCTAAATTATTCTATATTGTTCCGAAGTTTGGCTCCGATACCAAGCTGTGACGCCCCACCTCTATACCCACGCTAGCCAAGAACACTACGGAGTAATGCCGTCGACTAGCACGGAGAATAAGGCTGTTGAGGAGCGACCATCTGTATAATTGCTTTGTGCGAGCACCGATATGCCAGATAAAAATATAACTTTTCATCTCAAGAGGAAATCCGACATACCGACACAAACTCAAAGCTACTACACAGTGGCTATAAAGGTCTTCGGAAACAAATATAGAAATAAACATAACACAAATAATTCACAGATAATTCATATCACAAAGACGGAAATAGATATGAATATAACACATGAAAGTGTACATCAGAGTAGTGGTCAAACAAGATCCACAATATCAAAAAGAATAGATACAAGTGCTAGACAAAAGAATAAGTATACATCATAGAGTCTGTATCTCAAATGTATACAACAAAAACTACTAAACTAAAGTAGTTAGCCAAAAGTCAGAAGATGGTCCGATAAGGAGTCAAGCAGAAGCACCTGTAAAATCTCAGTCTAACCCGAGTATTATTTAAGAAGAAAATAATAAACGGATCAGTCTAGCTATAAATATCAGATGAAGTGATATATAATAAGAGATATGACATAAACATATAATAATCACAATGCCAAGCTGTGATAAATAAGTAATTGAAAATCAACAAGAGATTAATCAATATCACAATAATCTACTCAAGATAAAAAGGAATGTCATACTCCTAATTTCATTCACCAAGCCACAATAAATGACATATATATCAATGCCCATCGTAAAAGTTGGTGAAACATAAATTCCAGAAATCAACACACGAAATCCAGAAATCACAACAAAAAGGATGGCCAATCCCACAAACTGGATATTGACGCACCTAGAAAGACACGCCCCATGTACAGTCGAACATCGACACACCTAGAAAGATATGCCCCATGCTCTAGCATCGACGCACCTAGAAAGATACGCCCCATGCATAAATAAACATCGATGCACCTAGAAAGATACATCCCATGCATAAATAAACATCGATGCACCTAGAAAGATACACCCCATGTAATGTCTAACACCGATGCACCTAGAAAGATACACCCCATGCTAAGTCGACCATCGACGCACCTAGAAAGACACGCCCCATGCATAGACGAACATCGACGCACCTAGAAAGATACGCCCCATGCCCCGACTTATTGAGCCGATTGCTCCACGAAGTAAACAAACATCGATGCACCTAGAAAGGTACACCCCATGCATAAATAAACATCGACGCACCTAGAAAGGTACGACCCATGTATAAACAAACATCGACGCACCTAAATAGATACGACCCATGTAAGAAATGAGACGAAGCTCAATAAAATGAGGAACAGTCCTCCACATAGACAAAGAGACATCGCACATTACTAGTCTAAATCACAAAGATGATCGTCATGATCAACGAGAAGTGTCGATTACAGTAAGCTAGTAAATATATGAGCATAGATTCATGTCCCATAACCACTAGCTTAACTTAAATATTTATGAACAAATTGTAGGTCTCCACTAGAAAATTGTCACAAGAGATTCAATCGAACAAGTCCAAGAATTAACCGACGAAGTAAACGCAAGCGTTTCATACCACTTGTTTTACTAAGTCGTTTAATTAGAGTTTCCATACGAGTGAGGTAAAGGCTTATATATACTAATAGATTGGAAAACGGTTTTATAAATGAATTTGGTATTAAAATAGTATTGAAATCGTTTGAGGAAAGAGTTTTGATATTTACTACTAGTATAGAAAACCTTTATATTTTTAAGTGACAAATCATAGAGGTGATTGTACAAACAATCAACTCATAAAGATTCACATTCAAAGACGTGAATAAAATCCAAAGAAATCGATACCGAATCCATCAAAATGGATATTCCCATAAATCATGAAGAAAATGTCATCAAAGTCGATAATAAGTGATAATAAAAAAAGGGAATCAACACGAATCGATTAAAGTTGGAATTCTCAAGCAAATAGGCAAAACTAGCAAATAGGAGCAGGTCGGTCGACCGGACTCCCTGAGTCGGTTGACCGAATCAAAAACAGAAGTGCATGGGGTAGCATGTCGGTCGACCGGACCCTGAGCTCGGTCGACCGAGCCCTGTAGCCTGCACTTCCAAACAGAGGCAGGAAGTGCCCGTTCTACAGGTCGGTCGGCCGGCCCAGGGGCTCGGTCGGCCGAACCTGTTGCTGGCACTCCCATGTCCTATTTCAAATGAGGTGCAAATCTCGATCAATTTGCAATCGCACGAGCATCGGCGCTAAGGGTTTATGCCAATCGACTACCCTGCCCTATATGCTCCTCGATGCATCACCAAAAACATGTTCAAACATCAAAGTTAGGATTTTTAACGAATTGAACTCAAAACACTAAAAATTGGAATATTCACAAAAGCAATCCAAACTAAAATCAAATGCACATGAATAAGTGTTAGGAATTCATACCTAACAATCGAAGATAAATATAAGCATAGATGTGAGACAAAAATCTCACCTTTGAACCCAAACGAATGAAGAAGATGTTATGAAGCAATGGAAAGAACAAGCACTCTTTAATTCCAACTCAACAAGCTTGAATCTAAGCTTAAAAGAGAAACATTCCCTAAATTATGTTTAGGAAATTTCTGAAATCAAAGAGAGAATGTGTTGGAGAAGATGAAGAGAAAGCTTACCAATGGGTTCTCTTGAGTTTGGAGCTAGAAAATGATTTGCAAATGGAAACTAGGGTTTTGGATTTCTATTTCCCATTCTCTTCCACCATTAATCTCTTTAGAACTGAAATTAGAGGAAGAGGGAGTGAATGAAGAGGGGGGTTTTCAGTTTGGGGTATTAAGTTAGAACATTGGCTGAACCCAACCTAAACCCAAAGCCTTAAGTGAAAAGTAGCAAAATTCTACTATCTCCAAACATATCGAAGTTTATACTCAAAAAGGTCGCAAACGGCATTTTGAACTCAATGGAAGTGGTCTCGAGTCCTAATTCGGCTGTTTGCAAAAAGTAGCTTTTCGGACAAAAATCTGACTAACGATAAAATATTTAAATATAAAATCGATAAATATGCGGGTTGTTACAAATATTTTTACCTTAAAATTAGTTATGCTCTGGAAGTTTTTGGTTAAATAAAATTGGAATATATGTTAACATGTGATTGTTTTTCATTTTAAAAATTGTGATAGTTAATATATCCAAACTCGGCAATGCATTCTTTGAGGGATGAAGTATTGTGAAGATCCAAATAACAACCAATAGGTACTATAACTAACTAAAGCTTGTTCCAAGAAATTGCATGGAGTGATTAGTAACTTTTCTTTTGCATCTGTTAAGTCAATTAAAAGCGAAAAATTAAAAGAATCATCAAGGTAGACTACATGCAATATAATATGATAATTAAGAGCATAACTTGCATTTAGGGTGCGTTGCCTGCATATTATGGCAAAATTAATATAAACCCTTGACCAAAAGATCTAATTTCACAAAGGACAATCTTCAAACAAAATTATGCAGTATGTTAAGTGACAACATAATTACCATTTTAGGAAGGTGGATAAATAAAATAAAAAAAGTAAGTAGATTAGAAGAATCAAAACATTATATACAGCTGAGTCTGTAATATAACTTGGGTTGTTCTTGTATTTAGGTTTCCAAGACATGCATTATTTTGGATGCCATGATTATAAAGAACTAACAAGCTGAGACATATGCAAATAATCCTTTTAAGTGCTTTTTCACGTTGATTCTAAAATAAACACAAATATTGGTCAGCGGAATTGATCTTATGGGAACTACACCGGAAGAACACAGCATTAGCCATTTGGGTATTAATGTTTCACTGAATATTCAATTATTATGCAACACATAAAAATTTGTGCAAAGTTTTCTTTCATATTTCATTTAACTTAAGGAGTTTTCCAAGAACTCGGGCTTGGGTTGAAATATCATTTAGTTTCATATGAGACTGAGGTATGAAACAGACTGTACTTTCAGCAACAATGCAACACAAACCATATAAATGGACTTATAGAGGAAATAAAGTGGTCATAATATTCTTTATACAAAATTATAAGTTTCTTACATAGGACAGTTAACCTTTAAATATCCCAAATAAGTAGAACCAAAATATACAAAGAAAGACTGAATAATATTCAAGATCTATTTATGTACTAGTTCAGGCTTTAGTAAAAATAGAATAAAAGGAGGAACATTATCTTTCTCTAAACAAAGAGTTACAACTAAATTCTTGGTCGAATTTCAATCTCAAGTTTCACTTTCCAACCATGACTGGTTTACTGATCCCAACAAGTTATAATTCCTTTTCACGTGTCCAATTGTAAAAATAGAAGTAACTTACAGCATACGTGGTTCCAGCTTAGAGTTATTATGTAGAATATCAAGCATGGTCTTGTATGTTTTTACGGTATCTTAAACCATGGTCTTGTAAGTTCCCTATCTAACCTATCATTTCCTTCCACTCCACTATTAAATGAAGAATTCTAGTTCGAAAGGATACTAATTTTTCTGGCGTTGGGACTGGCTCGAGAAGTATCGACCGAAAAAGCAATCGGCAATCGGCAGGGGTGATTTGAAGATGAGTGAAAGCGAACACGATCAAATATAAAATACGGAGGAACTTTTTGGGAGAGGAGAAATTTGGGGGGAGGAATTTCTAAGAATTTGGTGATAGCAATTGGAAGGGTTTTAGCCTTGAGAGTTTGAAGGGAGTGCAAAAGCTCATCGAGGAACGATTCTCATCGAGGAACAATTCTCGCCGGCTGTCTTAGTGAAATTAAAATACGATATTAAAACATAGGAGGTAGAAATATGCTTCCATACTTTATTCTATCTGTGTTTTTGCTCTATTGTTTGGACATAATTTTGAAACATCATAATTTTCTCATATCTTGTTCAATTTGCGTAATTCTTTTTTCAGCTTAAAGTATAGTTATTGAACTTTATGCATGCAAATTTCAGGTCATTTCAATCTCTGTAGCCTATAATAACATGCTGTCAAATTTTGAATCAGAGCATGTTTTGCTTCATCCATTTACGGTATAATCTGGCTGTGAGTTCAACTTTGTGATATTATATCTATTCCGTTTCTTGTCCGATTGTATCCATTCTTTTTTTATTCAAAATGGAGTCATTGAACTCTATGCCTGTAAAATTTCAAGCTTTTAGACCTTTGTAACTAGTTAAAAACTTGCCTACAACTTTGAATCAGAGCATGTTTTGCTCCAGCCGTTTACGGTAAAATCTGGCTGTGAGTCCAACTTTGTTAGCTCTCTCATTTCTTATCCGACTATATCCGTTCCTTTTTCTATTTAAAGTAGAGTTGTTGAACTCTATGCCAGCAAAATTACAAGGCTTTAGACCTTTGTAATTAGTTGAAAACTTGCCTGAAAATATGAATCGGAGCGTTTATTGCTCCCGCTGAAATTTTTTGAATTGTTTTACATGGATTTCTTTCGATGTTGTTTTTAATCAACTTGATCCTAACATGGAAGAGCCAATATTACCACTTATCCGTATTTCGGATTGGTGAGTTTTTGGAAGATTTTCGTATGATGATTTTATGAATAATTTCATTGAATTTTTGTTTATTTTTTGTTATTTCTTTGCACTTGCTTTCTAAACCATTTTCGAAAGATTTTTCTAAATATTTTATAATATTAATAATTATTTTAAAGCTACTAAAATTATATATTCTCTATAATAAGATAATTTCAAAGATTTGTTTTCCAAAACGATTTCGAAAATTGTTTTCAAAAGCTAGTTTTCTCAAACAAATTGTTTTCTATATAAAAATACACGTTTTTGCACTACTCGAGCGTATGAGAAGAGGAATAAACGGTTTAGTAAAAACACGCGGTATGGGACATGTGCGTTTAATTTATCGGTTAATTTCTGACTCGTCCGTCTGAATGTTTTGACCTTCGGTCGTATTTGCCGATGAGATGAGGCAAATATTTTTACTGCTTTCTAGTGTGGCATTGACTAGCGGTTAGGAAATGTTAACTGAGAATGTGTGGTACAGTATGCACTGTTACCACTTTTTGAGTTCCTCTCTGAGAGTTTGTGAAACATTCACAAGTGATTGCAAGTACTTTGACAGTTGGGTCGCTTGTGTGTCCTATGTGCATATATACAGTTGTTGGACTGTCCATGGACTGTTGGGTCCTATAGAGACTGTTAGGTCTCTTATGCATAAGTACTTGGCAGACTATTGGGTCATATATTGGACGTCCTAATTATTTATAGCTGTTGGGCTTTTATTGGACTGTTGGTCCTATACGCATTTAGCTATTGGGCTTTTATTGGACCGTTGGGTCCTATTTCTTATATTGATGTTTTCTTGATTTTCTTGTGATGATTTCTAGAATTTTGATGATTTATAAATGTTTTCGCCATAGTTGCCTTTGTTGAGTTATCTATTTAGCCTGTGTGTTATAGTATTGACTATATGGTGGTTACATTCGGAGTTTTGAACCCTTAGTTGAGTTCTATTTATATTGTGATTCATATTGCCATTCTTTGGCCTTTTTGAGATTTGTATACGCCAATGAGATGAGGCGTATATTTTTGAATAATTGATTTGTTGTTGCTTATCTTAGCTACTATATAGCTAATGAATAAGCCGATGATATGAGGCATTTGTTGTACTTAGTAGTGTTTATTGATGGGTCTATCTCTTTCGAGGACAAACACTTAGAATTACCTCATTGAAGTAGTGACATGCTCTTATCATGGTTTCTTCTCATTTGAGAGGATTCTCTACCCTTTACCTTATGATTCATATTATCATTTATTTTACTAAACTGATGTTTTAGCCAAACTAACCCATGTATTTTATACTCGAGTCAGACCGAGTTGTTTCAGGTTAGATAGCTTTTGGACTTACCTTCGCTTTGGTGCTCCCGCTTGGATATCTATTTATCATCTTTTGTTGTTGTAGCCTTTTGTTTGACTTTGATATGTATATTTTTGACTCGTTGTGTATAATGTGGTCTTCAAACCACTTATGATGTATCATTTTGTATCGTACTGTAATGTACCGGTGTATATGTGTGTGTGTATTTCAGTTTATTATTCTGTGATGTGTTGTACATTTAGTTGTTATATTTTGTTTTGATAGATCCATTACGCACCTGTAGTTTTGTATTAAACACTTATTGAATATGTCGATCCACTTGGGATTGAAAAAAAATGGAGCACCAAATTGACGTATTTAATGGATGTTTAAGACAAAGCTATGGATGTTCGCTCCGAAACAGCCCTATTCTCCGCATTAGCTGACAGTATTATCTAGTAATGCTCTTTGTTAATGTGGGTCTCGACGTGAGGCGTCATAGCTTGGTATTAGATCTACGTTCAGAATAAAATATGATAAGCACAGAACAGAACATATATTACGGTACGTGGAAGTGTAATACAAGTGTTACAAATTCCCCAACCATCGTGTCCTTAACCTATCTGTGCCCTTTTTGATAGATATAAGTTGGAAATATGTCTAGGAATATATTTTATTCTATAGTATTCTATAATCGAATTATTGATATCACATCCTAAGAATAATCCTTATCGTGATTATTTATTCTATTTCTCTTCGATACGGGTGCTTGATACACATTCGTATCGAAGGAGCTTGGTGATACCATTGGATGTTTCTTATCTTCTTATTTCTTTGAGGATTGCAAATCCTAATGAGCGGATCCGTAATACTTGGCATGATGTATGAAATTTGTGAGAGTTTTCCTGGTAGAATTTCTTTCCATGTGAATTTGCACGCTATTTACTATCTTGAGTTTGGAATGATTTTGGGAAGCCAATCCTATGTTCTGTATGGATCATATATTTTAGGCATCCTAATTCAGCTGATTCGTTGCCTCTTGTTCTTGGGAATATTGATGATAATTCCAAAGTACCTTTATTCGTTCTTGAGTTTCGAGGTGGTGATGACATATCTCGAATTCCTGTTGTTTGTGCTTTTGTAGATATATGTGAGTGCATTTTGAGCATGCTACCCAATTGGGCAATCGAGCTTTGTGTTGGCCTCATTTCTGGTTTTAGCCTTTCGATTATCCTCCTACGAGGATGTCTAATAAGGAAATGAGGAGATTAATTTAATTTAATTGATATTGTCGTTCTTGCTTCTTTCGAGATATCCTCTTAGGATACTCATTTGTTTGCATACCTTGTGATATTACTTCACTCGAAATAATGATATGGTGTTAGTGTTATTTTTTCTCATTCGAGAAGATATCTTACCCTTATCCTTATATCTCATTAATCTCTTGTTGATTTATTGAGTGATGTTAGGGTCTTTTCTCAGCTCGATCTTGCACCGATTTTCATCAGCTACGAGTTGTGGAAGATATCGTCCCTCTTACTTCTGTAACGACCCACCTTTTTGGACGATTTAAATCGACAATAAACCACACATGTCTAGTTCAAACCATTCAAAAGAGAGGATTGTTAATGGGGTAAATAAGAAAACAGAGATTGAAAAAAAACAAAACAGAATCTCACAGTGGAATGATAAATATAATAATTAAATAACAGTTCATGAAGTTGTTTACAAGCATTTGATTATACTAATACAATACAGAATCAGAGTTACATAAAACAGAAATAAATACATAAATGCAGCGGAACAACATGATGCGGTGGAATAAATATCATAAATAGGAATAATATACTTTATCTTCGTCTTCGTCTTCCAGAAAATAGTTTTAATACATTGAAAAGCTCAGACGGACCCGAGCGTAATGAAAAGACAAAACACTCGAGTCAGAACTAAAAGATCTTATGTAAGTCAAATCAAAATAAATAAAATAGAACAATTAGTGCAATAGTTTCATAAATTTTATAGGATTTTCATCTCCTATCAAGTGTACAACGTGACTATAATGTTTTAAAAGGTTTCAAATAATTTCGAAATATCAATCTCAGCCATCTAACTAAAACAAATCCGAAGTTTAACTTAACCTTTACATAAATTAATTCCAATCCATAATGAAATTTCAAGCATATATATATATATATATATCAACCAGTATCATAATAATATTTTCAAATTTTCAAATCAACGAAAATCGCTCGGGTCTATCATTTCAATCCATAACAATTTTCCTCTAATCTATAAGATCGTTCGGATATGTATCATTTCAACCCATAGTGAACTTGCAGTACTATAACGATATAAAATACAACATCCATTCATTCAATATCAAAATCAATCATCTATCACAATCATCATCCAAATCAACCAATAAACATCAATAGATAAATTGAAATCAATAACAGGTATTTAATTGGCAATTTAAATTAGATAATGAATTAAATAACGATTTAATTTCAATAAATTCAAATTAACCGAGATGATGATTAAAATATACTAAGCATTCATCAATAAATTTCCAATCATATCATAAATCTAATTTAACAAACATAAGAAGTTTTAGAAGTTGTGAGCGGGTTAAAACACTCAACTTTGAATTTAAATTGAATTTAAATCCAATTTAAACCCACCTTCGAAATAAAATGTATATTCTTCCTATCATATACTTGATATAATCTGATTATATTAATTAATTAATTTGATTAAAAGAATATTTAATAGAAAAGTCCATAAATGGTATACTTTGTGATAGTAGTTACAAAGTGTTGTAACCGTTGATTTCTTCTTCTAGGAATTGATTTCTTTGGATGTAATGTTGTAATAGGGCTTCACTTCATTGATATAGGTTTTGTAAATCATTTAATTGCGAGGCCTGGGAATTTATAAGGTCTGTTGGGGATTGAGGAGTTGATGAAGCCGTATGAGAATATGTTTGCTAACAATCAGGGTCAATGTAATAATTAGGACCAAAGCAGTTTCTTGCTTTGTCTAGAGCTTGTTGCAGATTGCAGAAACCTTTGAAAACTAGATTTTAAAAATTTTGTATAGCCATCTACACTTGGCTATAATTTTTAAATATTCCCATAAAATTGCCTCTAAAAAGTATATAGCAAAAGAAATTTTTAGAAAGAGGCTTTTGTTGACTTTTTGAAAAGTAATATGCAAAACCGTTTCCAAATCGTTGTTTATTTCTTCGCTCACTTTCAACCGTTTTCAAATTTCAAAGATGGTCGAGTAAGCATTGCTGGGATAAATCATTTATTCTGACAAGGGGTTTAAATTTTCTGGAATTATTATTTTCAAACTGAATAAGAGAAGTCTGACCAAAAGGTTATGCATAGAGTATTAACTTCCATCGTTTGATTATCACTCGTTTTTACTGGAGGTGGAGTTTGTGAACTGGATTTTGTTGGTGGCATTGCAGGTGTTGTCACCACTGTTTTGATTGTTGGGGCTTTTGCCTCCACATTCGCTTTGATATTGTTGTTATCTACAGAATTTCCTGTTTCTTTATTCATATAATATCTTTCCTGCATATAACAAACTTTGTTAAACACATGAGATAATTTTCGTGACAGAATATCAGCTAATTGACTATTTTTTCCTTTAATGTGTTCAAAGTTTATTTTATAACCATTACCTTGTATAAGATTTTGCAAATTTAGCCATCTAGTTCTATTTACTTTTTTAGAAATTTCATTTGAAATAAATTTAACAATTGCTTCACAATCTGTTTGTACTGTGAATTCTTTATTTAGATATATCCTATACTTATCTAAGGCATTAATTAATGCTTGCATTTCAAAATCTAGAGATGTCCAATTAGTTACTTTGTTAAAGTTTCCACTTGCGTAAGCTGTAATTTTTTCTGTTGACTTGTCACTGTATTTAAATGGTTTACATTTTAGGATTGCTCTCCATCCTTCTTTGCATCCACCACATTCAATAATGATATAATCTGTTTCTAGTGGAAGCTCTAATGGATTAATTTTCTTAACTTCTTCTTTAATTCTTTAAACCAGTTTAATATCATTTGTATTAAATCGTGTTTCTCCGTTTTTTAAAATTTTACCATATAGGGGTCCTACTAGTTTTGCTAAATTAGAAATAAATTTTCTGGTGTAATTTATTAATCCTAGAAAAGCCTGGATTTTCTTTTTACTATCTAATTTATTTAGGAATTCTATAATCCTTTGGGAAATATGTGGCTGAAGTTCAATTTTTCCACTACCAATTTCTAATCCTAAAAACGAAATTTTTTGTTTAAAAAAGTTCCATCTTCTTTATTGATATTACTAGACCATTGTTTTCAACTTAAATACTGTTTTTAAATGTTGTTCATGTTCTTTAATATTTTTACTTGCGACTAAAATGTCATCTATATAGACTAAACAGAAATTATATTTTTTAAATATATTATCCATAAATCTTCAGAAAATTGCAGGTGCTGTTTTTAATCCAAAGCTTAATACATTCCATTCAAAATGTCCTTCGGGGCACATAAATGCTGTCCAAGGTTTAAAACTTTCTTCTAATTTTAACTGGTTGTATCCTGATTTTAGATGAAGCTTGCTAAAAATTCGCTTATTTTGTATTAAGTTAGTCAATGTATCTTTATTTGGTATATTATAACCAGCGTCTTTTGTATTATCATTTAATCTTTTATAATTGTAGACGATTCTTGGTTTTCCTCTTTTCTGTTCGGAGTGATTTCGAACTAAAAAGGCTACTGATCTATGTCTGCTGTCAGATCTCTTAATTAAGTTTTGTCTTAGCATTTCTTCAGTCTGTATTTTGAATTCTTTTATATCAGCTGATGAATAGTCAAGGTTTGCTGTTTTAATGGTTATTTCTGGGTTTATGATTTTTATTTTACAAGTGTAGTTAACTTTGTTTTTTGCAACATCCTCGCTGATTAGTCCTTGTTTTTCTAAGTGTGAAATAATTTGATAAGGAATAAATTTGGTTTCTTTTTCTTTCTCTAGTTCTCTAATTGTTTCGAATGCTAGCATGGCTAACGTATTTTTATGTTCTTTGGTAGGTGAAGTATGTTGTTTTTCTATTTCTGGTTTGAAAAAATCTAGTTCGGACTGTCCACCATGCTTTCGAGCTAACTCTGATTGATAATTGTGTTAGTTTGTAGGTAATGTGTAGTTGTGTTTACTGAGAGTGATACTATTTCTAGAAATTGAGATACTACCTCGATAATTAAGTATAAAATTTAAACCTAGAAGAAATTCTTAACTTTTAATCTCCTTCGGAGTAATAATACACTGCCCTAATTCGTATTTGAAAATGTAATTACCGGCAAAGTCTCTAAATTGAATCATTGATTCGTCTGGCAATTTATGTGTTAATGTCATTAGACTTTGATTAGCTGTTTTTGAAGTGATAATCTAATTTAGAGGTTTGAGATGTTGTAAAGGTATCAATGAATGCGCAACTAAGCTTTTATTGCTACCTGTATCTATTATTGCTATTGTATCGATAAACTTGTTATTGTCGAACCAGACATGGCAATTTACTATAAGTAGAGATGTATTGTATTTATTAATATTGACTGAAAATTTTGTATTTTCTTGTATGCTATTATTCAAATTATCTATTTGTTCCATTTCAGTTGATTTGGATGAACTTCCTAGTTTATTTTGATTGTAGTTTTTATATTTTTCTTTCAAGAAACTAATATCATTTTGTAAAGTACTAAGTTCTAGTTGTAATAGTTTATCTGTGCATCGTGTTTATCTACCATTTCTTGTAATATTGTTCTTTCACATATTTTATTTTGCTTTAATGGAAGTTCTAAATTAAACTGTTTTTTGGCACATAAAAACATATTTTATTAAACATCTATCACACTGAAAACGTTTAATAATTTTGGGATATCTATAACATACAAAACAAGGTATATGGTCATTACCTCTATTCTGTATCCATTGGTGTTCGCATTCATTATCGTTATTCATTACTGTGTAGCTAATACTGCTTTGTAAACTACCTGCATCATTATCTGAGACAATGCTATATATTGATTCAGTATCGTCAAAATCGTTTTCAGTAAGACTTTCTATTTCATATTCTCCTATTTCATCAACTAAATTAGAACATTGTTGGTTATTTTGCCTGTTTGGCAATCTATTTGCTAAATGATTTGGGTCGCCGCAAATAAAACAATTACACTTGCTATTTGGCGTACTTCTTTTAACATATTTTCTTTTTTACGTTTATCAAAATGCTTAGATTTTCTAAGATATTTTCTTGGTTTATAGTAGCCATAAGCTTGTGGAGTATAGATAGCTGTTCGGCAAAATGCCCAAGCTTGTCTTTTAATCTGTTCTTGCAAAGTTGCTTCTTTACAGCTTTTTCTAATTCTTGGAATACAAAATTATTCTTGGACCAATTCCTAGTTTAGGTATTGTTCCATATTGTATATTCCAGTCTTCTTGTAGCTTTCGACCTAAGTCTCCTGGTAGCTTTGAAAAATATTTATTACATAAATCTTCATCCATTGCTTTACCCATCTGGGCTAAAGTGACTGCAAAGTCTTGGCTAAATTCCTTTATATACTTAAATCTCTTGTACTCAATTGTTCTAGGTTTCTTATTGCTGTATTTTGCATTAGCGTACCGCCTTTGCCTGTGTCATTACCAATTAGTAGTAATCTAATAAAGCTTGTAAAATTATAAGGATTGTTTCCTAAAGCTTTCTGTTTAGTAATTACGGCTGGGTTATCTGTTTTTCTACTTTGATATATTCCAAATGCTAATGGATCGAGGGTAGTTTCTAATACTGCCCACATATCCATTTCCGTCTTTTTATTAACTTCCCAATATCGAACTACATTTTGTTCCCATATTAGAATTTCTTTTGGCCATAATTGTGGTGACTGGTTTTCTAGTAATAACATATTATGGCTATAATGTTTTCCGTAGGGTTTTCTTATTCCATTTCCTACATATGGACTTTCTTGCAAATAATCTACTTCGGGTTTTTCCCCCTTTTCTCTTTCTAATGGTCCTTCTTTGTATTGGTTGCTAGGTTCATTATCAAATCTACAACGTTTATTGGTTGGTATCATAGCTTGATCCATAAACTTAGTTTCAATAAAAAGTCACAAAGAGGTATCTGTTTATTTTGGATATCTTCAATTAATGGCATATTGAAAATTTTTGATAACGTTGTAAAAGCATCTTCGTATGTCATATCTAATTCTGTTATACAAGCAATAAGCATATTATCTGTTTCTTCCCTTATATTTACTATTGTTATTTTCTTACTAATTATTTCACGTAACGTTCTTTTACTTTCTGTTTTAAATGTTTCTTCTATTTATGGATCTATATCATTTTCTTCATATTGTTCTTCATCCACTAAGTATCCTAATATTTCCAAATTCTTCAATATTTTTGCTATCTGTTTCATAATGGTCATAAATTGGTTCATCATCCTAATTTATAGTGTTAAAATGATCTAAGTGTTAATTTAGATTATGTCTTAGTTCTATTTTTGATTCTGTATCAGTTTCTTCTTCATTTTGTTTAAACTTATAATTTCCAAATCTTAAACTTTGTTCCCCAAATCGGTTATTGTATATAACATGTGATTCTGGAATAAAAAGACTTTCATAATTTTCTACAAAATCTTTTAATTGCCATTCAAGACCTGCTAAGTATCTGGACTATTTCTACGGGGTTCGATCATTTTAATTCCTTTACTAGCGATATTTTGTACTATCCCGTTAAAATTAATTTTGAAATTCATTCCTGATCTATTATTAGCCTTACCAATTATTCCTATACTAATGATTAAATTATTTCCAACATAGTTTTCAAAACCGCTTGCCTTGAATCCTAGTTTTAAATGTTTTAAATCTTTAATAATTTTAATAATATCTGGTAAACAATAAACTAAAGCTGATTTATCGTTTAGATCTATTTCCATTCCCGAGAGTAGACCTTTTTCTATGTTTGATGTCCATGATTTGTCTAGGACCAACGTAAGGATCTTTGTTCCTAAACCTTTTCTGGTTAGAGTTTTTATTCCTATGACTATTAGATCTAAATGGAAAAACCTTTTTCCTGTGTTTTTTAATTTTGTATGGTTTCTGGTGATAAAACATCTACGGTTACACTGTTATCTATTACTCTTACCTCTTCCTCTCTATCACTTCGAATTAAAGTTGTGTTAATATTTGTAATTCTTGTTTGATATAGAATCCATGGGTTCAATAAAGCTAGCTGATTATTGTTATATAAATCTAAGTTTTTGTCTAAATCTACTTCTTCATCTAATTGTACTATTTGTTTTTCTTTTTTCGATTTCACTTTTGACAAAATACTAGAAATTTCATCTTTAGGTTTACCATTGGATGTAAATTCTGTTAATGTCCTACTAGGTCTAGAGAATGAGTTTCTTGGATTCGTTTTGTGGTCCAAAATTTATACAATTCTGGCGTTTTATTTTTCTTAACAACTGAATTTCCTAAACTTAGATTAACTAGTTGTTCAGATATCTTATCTAGTTCCTGATCAAAAGTTTGTTTATTTTCATGTTTTTCTAGTGTTTCTAAAATTTGAAGAATTAGGCTAATTAAAATATTAAAAAAATTAGGATATTCTTTATCTGATAAACTATTCCCTGAATAAGTAGTAAAACCTTGTTTTGGAACTGGCTATGATGCAAATTTTGTTGCGTCGTTTATTGCTTTTTGCAAATATTTTTTCATAAAATTAACCGCTAACAATCTCTTTAACTTCTAAAGGGAGTGTTTCTTTCTGTCTAGTTTTCGAATCAAAATCATGGGTTTTGGTTTTAAGTTCATCTAAAATACGTTTAGATTCTAATTCAATAGCTTTTGGCTTATTGTTCTCTAGTAACAATTTTAATTCGTTAATAATTGTCTTATATAGAAGAATTTTTTTAAGCTTATTAAAGAGCGTAAGATACTTTCGTTTTGATTTTTAATAAAATCAAAATTATCTACTAACTGTTTTAAAGTTTTATTTTTATCAGTAATAGATTTAGCAATTACTTCTATCATCTTAGCGGTTGAATTATCGTAGTGTTGTAAGGCTGTTCCTAGGTTATAATTAAGTCTTTGACTGAATTAAGCTATTTATTTTCTTCTTGTAGAAGATGTTGAAAACCTTTTTCGAAATGACAAAAAAAAATATAGTTATCAGACTAATAATACTTCGTTCCTTTAAAGTATATTCAAGATTTAAATAACTTAAACGCTTGAGATTTGAAGAATCGATTTTTTGATGTTGTTTTTCTCAGGTTTAAATGGTTCATTTCTCTATGCAGCTTATATTTTTTCCGATAAAACTTTCTTTTGGGAGAAAGATTTATTATATTTGTATTTTTATCAGAGATAATTTACAATTTGGGCAAAAGATACTTGCTAGTATAAAGAGCATAATCGAATTCCCTGTTACTACACAATTTCGTTTTTATCCATACTGTTTGCGCCAAAATTGGTCACAAACCCCAAGTATCATGAAAGCACCAATATATGAATATAAATCAACAATATTCGAGCACAAGTCACAGATCTAAGCAAACAACAAACAACAATCTTGAAATAAGGAACAGAAACACAAGATTTATAGTGGTTCGGCTATCTTCGGCCTACGTCCACATTAAGTAAATATCTTTTATTGATGTTCTTCGCTAGTTACAGTTGATTACAGCGGATTACAGTGAAGGATTTCAAGTATAACAGTAATGGTGAAGTGCAAAATTGAATTTGGCAGAGTCTGGACATCGAATGGGCAAAAGGTCATTTTTCTGTAGGCTTTGGGGCTCTATTTATAGGCGTAGGAGGCTGATACTTCGCTCAAACTTCGGAAGAATCCTCCTGGCATGTGAGTGGGCCCACGCGATCGATCCCAACAAGTTTCGACTCAATCCGTAATCGATACGAATCAATTTCGTATTGTAACGACCCGTAAATTTCGATAATTAAAATAGCAAATTTAATAAGATTTCATGATTTAATGTTAGAAAAAAATTTGTAATTCGTTTGGAATAATAAATAACTGGAATGAATTGCAACAATAATTATCCAAGTAATCAAAAATAAAAGCTACTTAGTGAATGCCTTTGCAATCAATAGTTGAATAGGATAATAAATGTTGAATTCATTGGGTATAATAGAGTAATTGATTGATAAGTAAAATCCATTTAAAATCAAATATCGAATATTGAACAGGTAAATTGTTTAAATTAAATATTAAAACTTATTGAATAATTGAATAAATGTAAATTGGAAACAGTGTTCTAAATTGTGAATTGGTTTTAAAAATTGAATCTTATAAGTTCAATTTCAATATTTCAAAAGATAATGAATTATTGGATAATCGAAATTGTTTAAATTTAATATTTGAAATTTATTGAATAATTTAATAATGGGAATTGAATAACCGTATAATGGGAATGGTTGTTCTATAATTTTAATTCGTTTCAAAAGTTAAATTTTTAAGTTTGTTTTGAATATTTCAAAAGATAGTGATTTAAGAATAATCAAATTTGTTTAAAATTTAATATTACAAATATTTGAATAATTAAATTTCGAATTTGATATGATTAATTTGATAATGAAATTTGATATATGAAAATAGAGTGAATAATTTAAATTTGATTTAATATGATTCAAATTGGTTTCCAAAGTCAATGTAAGTTATATTGGGATTTTAATAGAGTTAATAAAATTTTAAAAATTGGAATTTATTGGATAAATTGAATAATGGTTTTAGTATGATTAAAAATGATTTGTAAAATTTTATTTTATCATATGAAGGTTAGAATGATGTTGTAGAACTTTTAAAATCGAATTAAAAGTAAATTTGGAAAAATTGAATATTTTAATATTTAATTATCGATTGGAAAATAGCCAAATTTGAACAGTCTCAGAATTGGACGAAACTAGTTCCATTGGATCCGTAATAGTTAGTTATTATCGGATTTCAATTTTCGTAGCAATCAGAGTTGTCGTTTGACCGTGGCAGCTCGAAACACATCGAAATTGTTTTAATATTAATTTAACGAGTTAAAATAGTCGTTTTTCAAACAGTCTCGAATTTCGACGAAACCAGTTTCATCGGATCCGTAATGTGATATTATTGTAAGATTTCAAATTTCAAGTCAATCTGATTTATCGTTTGTCCGGTGCAAGCCAAAAGACCTAGAAAATCGTTTAATCGATTTAATTTAAAATCGATCGTTTATTTCCATAACTCTCGCATACGATAGATTTAGCTTCCAAAACCTGTTCCATTGTGTCCGGAACGCGGGATAAACCCTAGTGACCTAAGTTACTGTGGGAAATTCGGAGTTTGGAAAAGCCGGATAAATAGTATTCGTCGTTTCCTATAAATAGCCCTTTTATTCTCAAATTAAAAATAAAAAAAGCAGGGGCTAGGGTTTTTCTCGAGGCCGCCATTAGCTGAACCTACGGCCAAAATCTCATCTCCTTTTCCACTTAATCTCTCCCAATCTATAAGCAATTACCAAAAGTCTTCAACTAAAAGGTTGTAGCTAACATCGAGAGCTTCGAATCCGTACGGTTGTGATCGAGTATGGAGGTGGAGTTTGTCGGCAAATCGAGCACGAAGTGTCGCTGTTCGCATATGATTTTGGAGAGCTGGGGGGGCCGAGCTCAGGGGGGTTGTGGCCGAAGGTTGAGGGAGGTGGGGACTTCGAATTGGCGGTAGTGTGATGAGGTTTCGTCGCGCGTGGAGGGGTGCGTGATTAGGGTTTTGGGACGTGCGTTGGGTTCGTGTACTGGGCGAACAAGCGCGTGCAGGAAGAAGGGGGGAAGATGGGTGTTGCGGCCCTGATCTCATGTGGCTGGAATCAACGGCCAGAATTAGTTTGGGTAATATATATATAAAAAAAAATTGTATTATTATTTATATAAAAATTCGTGTAAATTTTAGATTAACGTATCTTTTTCATACGAGGTCGAAAAAGCACGAAACAAGTTGCATTGTGTTTGTATTGCCGAGCACTACACTATGGAATTGGATTGGAATCGTTTGGAGCTAGAGAAAATTTTGGGTTAAATAGAACGTCGTTCGATTTGATTTAAAATCGAAAAATCGAGGTGAGTGTTTTATAACGCTCACAACGTACTAAATATCTTTATGCTAGTTAAATTTGATATTATGAAGTGATATGAATTTTGTTTGTCGTTGTTTGATAGAATTTAATTGTCATTTGAATTAACCGTCGAAAATTAAATTGACAGTTAAATTTGAAATTAAAATTGAAATTGAATTGCGATCTAATTACCTGACATCGATAACTATGAAATTGCCATGAATTGTATTGCCTATTGGATGATGTATTTCGATGGATGCTATTGGTTGATGTTTGAATGTTTGGATGTTTATTTGCTTATATATATATCCTGTTATGCATACATATGATACTGTGATTTAATTTAAGTAATATATGTTCATCCCTGACATTTAAATTCAAATAAAAAACTACTTGGCCATAGGATAGAAAATTATGTACGGACACCGAACTGGCTAAATTAATAATTTTTGAAATTGTCGATTTGAAATTTATTTAAATGTTTTGATTTAAAAGTTATAAATAGAAATCGATTTATGAAAATTGAATTCATCGAAAAAAATTGAGTTTGGAATGTTGAAATAAATTTTGGTTAAAGGAATTTTTTTAAATAATTAAGTTGAGACTTTGAAATTTGAAATTGGATATGATTGAATGTCGAAAATTGATTTGTTGAAAGATTTAACCTTAATTCGAGCTTTGAATATTACTAAGTAAAAGTGATATAAAAAATGATATTTTGAAATCGAGTTTGGAATTGAATCATATTTGGAATTTGGATTTAAACTTGAATATTGTCGGAAATTTTGTTAAAGGTTATAAATTGATATTTTGAGAAATCAAGCTCCAAATCGATATAAATTGAAATTGAATAAATTAAAGGTGAATGAAAAATTGAATTAATTCGAAGTAAAAATTGACGTTGATTGAATTGAAATCGAAATTGAATCGGTAGAATGGAAATTGGAATTGATTTGAATTGGAAAGTTATAATTGAAATGGATTGATTTTGAAGCTGTTTAAATTTGTTTTCCAAATTACTCTGTTATATAAACCATGTTGAATACTTAAACTATTTTAATCTATTTTTAATCTACTTAACCCAATTTAAATTATTTTAAACTAATTTATCTATTTTAAATCCATTTTAAAGATTTTAAGTATTTTTAACTATTTTAATTATTTAAACTACTTTTAAACTACTTAAAACTATTTTCTAAAAATTTTCAAGATGGTTAATAAGGTCAAATGTTATATTTAAATCTTTAATTTAAATACGAATTGAGTTAAATGAAGTTGCAACCTAAATTGAAATTCGAAATGACTTTGAAATCGACATGAGAAATTGATGCGAAAATTGATTTTGAAACGGAATCTGACATTTTGATAGATACGCTGATATTTGAAAAGGATTTGATTTTTTGAAGCAAATATGATATTTTGATATCAATTATGAATCGATTTGAAATGTAAAAGAGCCAACGGTGTAATAATACGTAGTTATTAAAGAGACCGGGATCAGATATGGACATACTCTCTGTCGATACCGAACATCACTTTAATAACTATTATACGCGGAGTGTTGATCCAGAATGAAGTGGATGATTTGGTGAACGCGTTGACTGAAGAAAGAGAACGATATTGGATGACCCCTGACATGACTAAAACAGGAGCCGCGCCGGGCCATTGAGGTTCGCCACCTCTAGCGGACACGCTTCTTCGATACCATTTCTATTACATTTGTGATTCGATTTGGGTGCACCCCTTGAGTTGGGAGTGTTGTTTCGCGGTGTTGGGGTAGCTGTTGGCTATGCTCAACATCAGTCCGGATCACGCAACTACTAGTATCCTAGTTGGTATCGCCTCATGTACCTTGTCATACTGATTATCCTATTCGCGACCACTACGTTTTTGATTTGTACCTTGAGTATATGGATTGCCCTTTGGTGACTTCCGGTTTTGGGGAAACTACGGTCTTGTATATGCTTTGGGGAATATAAAATGTGTTAAGGGGGATTATGGTAACGCCTTAACGCTATTTTGATACTTTATATTACTGATAGGCATTATCTACTTTGCGTATACTACTACATAGTAGATAGTTCCACGGTTCCTTGAGAGATGGAAAATCCCGTAACATCTCTTGAGTTATTGCACGCACGTTGACACTGGATAGGAGATGTCAAACCCCGTAAACATCTCCGACGCCGTTACACTCATATTTATTTACGATTGATTTAACTTTCATAAGGGTATTTTAGTCCTGACTCGAGTGTTTTGTCTTTTCATTACGCTCGGGTCAGACCTGAGTTTTTCAGATTTTGAAGATCTATTCGGGAGGACGAAGACGAAGATTTGGTATACTATTACTATTATTACCCTTGCACCATGCTGTCTGCTGCATTATTTTAATTGTTCTGTTGTATATGTATAACTCTGATAAATGTTGTATAAATAATTGTCAAAGTATAGTAAACAGCTTCATGAACTGTTTATTTGACTATTATATTTTATCGTTCCGCTGCGAGATTCTGTGTTGTTTCTTTTCCATTATTTCTCTTTCTTTTCTTTTCTTATTTGCCCCAATAACCATCTGCCCTTTTGAATGATTTGGAATCGACATGTATATTTGATCGTCGGTTTAAACGGTCCAAAAAGGAGGGCCGTTACAGTTGGTATCAGAGCTTTGGTTTAGCGATAAACCTTGGCTCTAGTGGGGAATAACTCATTGAAATAGAGGTAAACTATATAAATGAGTTGAGTGTATATAAGAGAGCGTATTTGTTAGTGATATAAAATGTTTTATATTGTGTCGGTTGATTTGTTGAGTGGCTTGTGGATTCTGGTCAATACGAGTAATTAACTTCACTGACAGGGATCTCTAAACACTTAAACAGAACAATTCGACATAGTATTATTTTGAAATTGGGTAAATGAAATAATTTTTCCCTAATTATATTTTGTATATAAAGAATTTATTTCAAAATTTATTGTGATCAATCTAGCTTATTTGGTTGATGGAAATGAAATATTGGCTATTAACATTAATCGGATATTGTAATTTAAATAAATAAGGTGAATTACAAAATGAACAATGATAAAACACTTGTGGGATGTTTTAAGAAAGAAAATCCTATAAGAATATTTTATAAATGCGACTTATGAATTAAAAATAGAATTAAATTGGAAAAAATTTGAATTTAAGACCCGGAGATTTTGAAAATGGTTCTCAAGAAATATATGGTAATATTAGTTGGAAATTGTTTATGGAAATATTTTGAAAGGATTTTAAGAAGGAATGAATATAGTACTCCTCTCTTATGTCGCTGGAAAATAATTTCGATGATGACTGCGCAGCAACATCGACGTTCATTTTCGAGTCTCAAAGTGGGGGAGACTTCTAAGAAGCTTTGCTTTTCTTCAAAATTATTTTGGATAAATGGGTTTTGGTTTAAACTCCAAAGGTATGATTTGATATATTAAAGATATAAGTGTATATATTTATTTCAAATGATTTGAAAGGAACCGGGCATTTAAATTTCTAAGTTATGTTAATTAGTAATTTTCAAATTATTTGAATTAAATGTGAATAATATAATTTATAAAATAAGAGGATTGAGATATCTAAGCTATTGTTTGGGAAAACTTTAAAGTTGAAAGGTAAGGAGGATTTAAATAAATCAAATTTGTGTACATTCTAATCAAGAAAAATGAAATTCTATAAATTTGTATAATACCAAATTTGCATTCTAATAACATATAATATGACTTACCAAATATTAAGAAGTTGAAATGATGTTTTGGATATGTAATGAGATATTGTACAAATAAACAGAACCTGAAAGTAATTGAAATATACAAATAAGGAAAACTCAAACGGAATTAAAATGTATATAAATAAAAATTTGGTTGTGATAAAAATTATATATACTTAAATATAACGTGAAATGATGAATGGATAAATGGAACAACTAAGTGAACTTAAGAAATGAATCATATTATATCTTTGTAAATTGGTTATAGAAAATAAATATAAATTGCGAAGGGATTGGAAAAAAATAATTGAATTTGTAACCTTTAAGATAACTGTAAATTAAGAAAAGTCATATATGAGAAGTTAGACTTTTATGAAATGACTATAAACTAAAGTGTTTATCTATAAAATGTTCCACAAATGAATTCGTTATTAACTGAAATTATGAAAATGAAATAAATGTAAACAAAGGAATTTCTTATAGTTAAGAATCAATTGGAAAATGAAATTGAATTTAATTAAATTACATATAATGTTTAAAATGAACTTGAGTAAGTAAATTCTATGATATAATGTTTGAGAAAGGATAATGTCAAAGAATATGTTATGTAAAGAAATGGATATATTAATTGAATAATGGATTGCGAATAATTAATTGTAAATAAAATAGAAGTCAATAAAATAATTTAGTATAGATAAATTGGATAGAAATCTATTGGAAGGTAATACGTGAGATTGTACGTATATTATTTTACTCGCATAACGATTTGATCCAAATTCGAGCACAAAATTTCGAGATGATTTATATCGATCCAAGTTAGGATTTTTCACTCGATTTTCGACGGCGAACCCTGGATATGGATTTTTAATTTGATTCTGGAATTCTCTATCATAGTATATGGCTATGCAAGGAGGGTAACAGTTTCCAATCAAGGAACCAAATCTGAGTCCGCACTAGAGAGTCGTGTGAACGATACTAGTTCGGAAGTGAAATTGTGTGATCGAATAAGCGATTAGATTGGTATTTCTCACGGATGATATACGTACGGCTTACGAACATAATTCAAGTTAATATTGGAAATTTACGATGCCAAATATAAAATGATTCTTTTAAAATTATATAACAGGATATATATATGAAAGAGATAACCAAATTGAATGTAAAAATTAATAATTTGGTTATGTTGGGTATGATTTTGTTGTTATATGATTGTTAGTTGATTGTATATAATTCAGTAAGTGTTAATGAAATTGAAAGCTATAAATCATTGAAATCAAATTGGAAGCTAAATGAATTTAAATAGAATTTAATTTGATTCAAATTGGAAGTGAACTAATATAAATATAAATTAGTGAATGCTAACTAATTGAATGGTGAATGAATGTTAGTAAAATCCAACGTTAATGAATCAACTGTGATTAAAATTGAAAACCAAGTGAATAAATATTAATGAGAAGTGAATTTATATTGATTGGTTGTGGATTAGTTGGATGATAGTTGATTGATGGTTGCATTTGTTGTTTTGTTGCATTTGCTATGTTGGCACATGTAGTTGTTATGTTGTTATATGATGTATATTGACATTATTTTCATATATGCATGTTTCTCATAGTTTGTTGAGTGTTTAGTAGGTGCGGATTGCGCTTGCTTTGCATTTGGAGCTCGCTTCCGCGCTATATTATCCGTATATGCTCGCTAATAAAAATATAAGGTACATGTTTATTTTGTCATTGGATTTGGTGATTTTTGATGAGCCACTTGGCTTTTGATTTTCTTTTGTTGGTTTGGGTGCCCGTAGAGGCGTTTTGTAGTTGTACCGATCGAGCCGCGCAAAGGAGACTCTGCCGAAATTTTCCGTAAAATCCGGGTGTTAGAAAAATTTTCAAGTTTTAAAAATTTTATAACTTGTTTTGATAACTAACTTTTAAAGTTAGAAAGCCGTTGGAATAACTTAGTGAAAGTGTAGTAAAGACTTTATAAATTGAATTTCATTGTTTTATAAGTTGGTAACTTTGAATAAAATATGGCTAATGTTGAATTTTATACTTAGTTCCATTTCCCTTCTTTTCCCTTTTCGAGGACGAAAAGTTTTGAGTGGGAGAGAGTGTAACGACCCGTAAATTTCGATAATTAAAATAGCAAATTTAATAAGATTTCGTGATTTAATGTTAGAAAAAAATTTGTAATTCGTTTGGAATAATAAATAAATGGAATGAATTGCAACAATAATTATCCAAGTAATGAAAAATAAAAGCTACTTAGTGGATGCCTTTGCAATCAATAGTTGAATATGATAATAAATGTTGAATTCATTGGGTATAATAGAGTAATTGATTGATAAGTAAAATCTATTTAAAACCAAATATCGAATATTGAGCTGGTAAATTGTTTAAATTAAATATTAAAACTTATTGAATAATTGAATAACTGTAAGTTGGAAACAGTGTTCTAAATTGTGAATTGGTTTTAAAAATTGAATCTTATAAGTTCAATTTCAATATTTCAAAAGATAATGAATTATTGGATAATCGAAATTGTTTAAATTTAATACTTGGAATTTATAGAATAATTTAATAATGGGTATTGAATAACCGTATAATGGGAATGGTTGCTCTATAATTTTAATTCGTTTCAAAAGTTAAATTTTTAAGTTTGTTTTGAATATTTCAAAAGATAGTGATTTAAGAATAATCAAATTTGTTCAAAATTTAATATTACAAATGTTTGAATAATTAACTTTCGAATTTGATATGATTAATTTGATATTAAAATTTAATATATGAAAATAGAGTGAATAATTTAAATTTGATTTAATATGATTCAAATTGGTTTACAAAGTGAATGTAAGTTATATCGGGATTTTAATAGAGTTAATAAAATTTTAAAAATTGGAATTTATTGGATAAATTGAATAATGGGTTTAGTATGATTAAAAATGATTTTTAAAATTTTATTTTATCATATGAAGGTTAGAATGATGTTGTAGAACTTTTAAAATCGAATTAAAAGTAAATTTGTGAAAATTGAATATTTTAATATTTAATTATCGACTGGAAAATAGCCAAATTTTGAACAGTCTCAGAATTGGACGAAACTAGTTCCATTGGATCCGTAATAGTTAGTTATTATCGGATTTCAATTTTCGTAGCAATCGGAGTTGTCGTTTGACCGTGGTAGCTCGAAACGCATCGAAATTGTTTTAATATTAATTTAACGAGTTAAAATAGTCGATTTCAAACAGTCTCGGATTTCGACGAAACCAGTTTCATCGGATCCGTAATGTGATATTATTGTAAGATTTCAAATTTCAAGTCAATCTGATTTATTGTTTGTCCGGTGCAAGCCAAAACGCCTAGAAAATCGTTTAATCGATTTAATTTAAAATCGATCGTTTTTTTCCATAACTCTCGCATACGATCGATTTAGCTTCCGAAACCTGTTCCATTGTGTCCGGAACGCGGGATAAACCCTAGGGACGTCAGTTACCGCGCGAAATTCGGAGTTTGGAAAAGCCGGATAAATAGTATTCGTCGTTTCCTATAAATAGCCCTTTTATTCTCAAATTAAAAATAAAAAAAGCAGGGGCTAGGGTTTTTCTCGTGGCCGCCATTAGCTGAACCTACGGCCGAAATCTCATCTCCTTTTCCACTTAATCTCTCCCAATCTATAAGCAATTACCAAAAGTCTTCAACTACAAGGTTGTAGCTAACATCGAGAGCTTCGAATCCGTACGGTTGTGATCGAGTATGGAGGTGGAGTTTGTCGGCAAATCGAGCACGAAGTGTCGCCGTTCGCACGTGATTTTGGATAGCTGGGGGGGGGGGGCGAGCTCAGGGGGGTTGTGGCCGAAGGTTGAGGAAGGCGGTGGCTTCGAATTGGCGGTAGTGTGATGACGTTTCGTCGCGCGTGGAGGGGTGCGTGATTAGGGTTTTGAGACGTGCGTTGGGTTCGTGTACTGTGTGAACAAGCGCGTGCAGGAAGAAGGGAGGGGGGGAAGATGGGTGTTGCGGCCCTGATCTCATGTGGCTGGAATCAACGGCCAGGATTAGTTTGGGTAATATAAAAAAAAATTGTATTATTATTTATATAAAAATTCGTGTAAATTTTGGATTAACGTATCTTTTTCATACGAGGTCGAAAACGCACGAAACAAGTTGCGTTGTGTTCGTATTGCCGAGCACTATACTATGGAATTGGATTGGAATCGTTTGGAGCTAGAGAAAATTTAGGGATGAATCGAAAGTCGTTCGATTTGATTTAAAATCGAAAAATCGAGGTGAGTGTTTTATAACGCTCACAACGTACTAAATATCTTTATGCTAGTTAAATTTGATATTATGAAGTGATATGAATTTTGTTTGTCGTTGTTTGATAGAATTTAATTGTCATTTGAATTAACCGTCGAAAATTAAATTGACAGTTAAATTTGAAATTAAAATTGAAATTGAATTGCGATTTAATTACCTGACATCGATAACTATGAAATTGCCATGAATTGTATTGCCTATTGGATGATGTATTTCGATGGATGCTATTGGTTGATGTTTGAATGTTTGGATGTTTATTTGCTTATATATATATCTTGTTATGCATACATATGATACTGTGATTTAATTTAAGTAATATATGCTCATCCCTGACATTTAAATTGAAATAAATAACTACTTGGCCATAGGATAGAAAATTATGTACGGACACCGAATTGGCTAAATTTATAATTTTTGAAATCGTCGATTTGAAATTTGTTTAAATGTTTTGATTTAAAAGTTATAAATAGAAATCGATTTATGGAAATTGAATTCATCGAAAAAAATTGAGTTTGGAATGTTGAAATAAATTTTGGTTGAAGGAATTTTGTTAAATAATTAAGTTGAGACTTTGAAATTTGAAATTGGATATGATTGAATGTCGAAAATTGATTTGTTGAAAGATTTAACCTTAATTCGAGCTTTGAATATTACTAAGTAAAAGTGATATAAAAAATGATATTTTGAAATCGAGTTTGGAATTGAATCATATTTGGAATTTGGATTTAAACTAGAATATTGTTGGAAATTTTGTTAAGGGTTATAAATTGATATTTTGAGAAATCAAGCTCCAAATCGATATAAATTGAAATTGAATAAATTAAAGGTGAATGAAAAATTGAATTAATTCGAAGTAAAATTGACGTTGATTGAATTGAAATCGAAATTGAATCGGTAGAATGGAAATTGGAATTGATTTGAATTGGGAAGTTATAATTGAAATGGATTGATTTTGAAGCTGTTTAAATTTGTTTTCCAAATTACTCTGTTATATAAACCATGTTGAATACTTAAACTATTTTAATCTATTTTTAATCTACTTAACCCAATTTAAATTATTTTAAACTAATTTATCTATTCTAAATCCATTTTAAAGATTTTAAGTATTTTTAACTATTTTAATTATTTAAACTACTTTTAAACTACTTAAAACTATTTTCTAAAAATTTTCAAGATGGTTAATAAGGTGAAATGTTTATATTTAAATCTTGAATTTAAATACGAATTGAGTTAAATGAAGTTGCAACCTAAATTGAAATTCGAAATGATTTTGAAATCGAAATGAGATATTGATGCGAAAATTGATTTTGAAACGGAATCTGACATTTTGATAGATACGCTGATATTTGAAAAGGATTTGATTTTTTGAAGCAAATATGATATTTTGATATCAATTATGAATCGATTTGGAATGTAAAAGAGCCAACGGTGTAATAATACGTAGTTATTAAAGAGACCGGGATCGGATATGGACATACTCTCTGTCGATACCAAACACCACTTTAATAACTATTATACGCGGAGTGTTGATGCACAATGAAGTGGATGATTTGGTGAACGCGTTGACTGAAGAAAGAGAACGATATTGGATGACCCCTGACATGACTAAAACAGGAGTCGCGTCGGGCCGTTGAGGTTCGCCACCTCTAGCGGACACGTTTCTTCGATACCATTTCTATTACATTTGTGATTCGATTTGGGTGCACCCCTTGATTTGGGAGTGTTGTTTCGCGGTGTTGGGGTAGCTGCTGGCTACGCTCAACATCAGTCCGGATCACGTAACTACTAGTATCCAAGTTGGAATCGCCTCGTGTACCTTGTCATACTGATTATCCTATTCGCGACAACTACGTTTTTGATTTGTACCTTGAGTATATGGATTGCCCTCTGGTGACTTCCGGTTTTGGGAAACTACGGTCTTGTATATGCTTTTGGGAATATAAAATGTGTTAAGGGGGATTATGGTAACGCCTTAACGCTATTTTGATACTTTATATTACTGATAGGCATTATCTACTTAGCATATATTACTACATAGTAGATAGTTCCACGGATCCTTAAGAGATGGAAAGTCCCGTAACATCTCTTGAGTTATTGCACGCACGTTGACACTAGATAGGAGATGTCAAACCCCGTAAACATCTCCGACGCCGTTACACTCATATTTATTTACGATTGATTTAACTTTAATAAGGGTATTTTAGTCCTGACTCGAGTGTTTTGTCTTTTCATTACGCTCGGGTCAGACCTGAGTTTTTCAGATTTTGAAGATCTATTCGGGAGGACGAAGATGAAGATTTGGTATACTATTACTATTAGTACCCTTGCACCATGCTGTCTGCTGCATTATTTTAATTGTTCTGTTGTATATGTATAACTATGATAAATGTTGTATAAATAATTGTCAAAGTATAGTAAACAGCTTCATGAACTGTTTATTTGACTATTATATTTTATCTTTCCACTGCGAGATTCTGTGTTGTTTCTTTTCCTTTATTTCTCTTTCTTTTCTTTTCTTATTTACCCCAATAACCATTTGCCCTTCAGAATGGTTTGGAATCGACATGTGTATTTGATCGTCGGTTTAAACTGTCCAAAAAGGCGGGTCGTTTCACGTATCAATCAAGAAATCGTCCAATTGAGCTGAAACTTGGCAGGAACATTCTTTAGCTTGTACGTAAGCTTCTGCAAAAATTTCATAGCATTTGGATCTGTATTTTGTGAGATATGATCTATGAAATCTTGTATTTTTCAAAGGCAGCTGATTTCGAACCCATGGTTTCGTATCCATCCCCTTCGTATAGATCAGAAGCACATGCTTGGTCGTGACGTGGAACGATAAACTGGGGGACATCCGTATCCTTCGCCGTGTCGACTGAGTTTTTTGCACCTAATACCAGAGCTTTCTTCGCATCGACCGTTGATTCGTATCCACTCGCTTCAGTCCTTCGAAATCAATTATCAATTCGCATCCATTCATCATTGCCCTTGTTCGTATCGATAATTGTGGGAATATATCATATTGATCGCTATAGATATCATCGATATGAAACGAACTCACTTGAGCATGATGGGTGCGAACAAGGACTCAAATGCTATCGATTCGAACAACCACAAACTGGATGGATGGGAACTATGCTTACCTATGATCGATACGAACTGTATTACACCCAGATCGATACGAAGTAGTTCTATCACGATGGATATGATGTGCAATCGATACAATGTTGTTGTTATGGGATCGATGCGAAGAATCTAACGCCGGATGGAGTCAAACAGCATCGATTCGAAATGAGTCTTACGATGGATTCGAAAGGCATTTTTCCCTATCTTGCATTGATCATATCTTGATCATACGAACTCCATTTGACCTGAAATTTGAAATGCGGCCTCTCCTAGCCTTGATCATCGTCCTCAATCGATATCCTTTTGATCTGAGCTAAGCCAAATTTTAACGACATCGATTGCAACCTTGTTTCCAATCGATCTTCAACCCCGATGTCCATCCTCTCTTGCCAATTTTTTGATATTCCAGCCTTGACCAAAAGGTGGGATAACATTTGCCCCCTAAAACATGCCTTGTGGCAAGAAGGTGTGTTTTGAATAATTTTGAATTTGATATCCAAAGTCCATAGCCAATTCCATATCCATCCAGACTCGATAACCGAGTCTTAATCCATCCTTATCCAATAACCAGTAATCAAACCATGACCTCTTCGGGTCAATATCCAAATCCGCAACCTCTCTAGGTTCTTGCCAAGTGCAATCCACACTTGACGACCATGGTCCAGTGTTCCTGGATGTTGAACAATGCCATGACTTAAGTCCTAAGCCGATTCCTGGTCATTCCGGACCCTTGTCGAGCATAGCCCAACACGACGACCTGAAAATAATAATTAATAATACTGGGCCTAAGTCCTAGGCTGAATCCTGGTCTCTCCGGACCCTTGTTGAGCATAGTCCATACTCAATGACCTGAAAATAATAACCGATAGTATAGGGCCTAAGTCCTAGGCCGAATCCTGGTCTCTTCGGGCCCTTGTCGAGCATAGTCCATACTCGACGACTTGAGTAAGCCGATTTACCACGTTCGGGCAAAGCGACTCACCCCTTCCCCGGTATAATTCATACCCAAAGACCCTTTACCAAAAACCATAAAAAAATCCAATCGAAAATCCAAATCAAATCAGAAATTCAAAAATCCGAACCAACATCCAAAACAGAAACAATCATCCAAATAAGTGTCCAAGCCAAAAGGCAAACAAAACCAGGAGTTCAAACCAAACTCCAAAACCAAACCAGAAAAAATGAGCATCCAACCCACAAATGGAAAAAAGATTTCACAAACCATAGCATCGCGGTCTACCACCATTAAGAGCATGCCTAGGGGCCATCTCCATCCCCGTATATCTGTAAATGATTTTGTCGTTTGCTATTGGCTTGCTACTCATTTCATAACATCCCATTCAATTGATAACCAATCGACCATCATTCGCGGGCCTCCCACCATCATGGTTTGAGGTAGACGGTGGTCGCTCCTGCTCCACCGCTGCATTCCAAGCCTCAACATACTGTCTCAATTGTCCATTCCTCACATACTCCACAATTATGTCCCTTAAGTGCCAGCAGCAGTTGGTATCATGTCCATCTAAATCTTGGAAGAGACAGTGCCTTCCTGATGCTCTTTCACGTTTAGAAGGTTCTCTCCTAGTTGGCCTTCGGTAAGGAAAGCGATTTCGGGTTTCCATGCATATCCTCTCCAATGTTTCATTCAATCCAGTGTAGGTGGAGAACTTCAGCTCCCTCCATCGTTTCATTGCCTTTTCCGAATTGTCATCAATCTTCCTTTTTCTCTTTCCTTTATCTCTGCCCAATCCTCCGCTGGATGGTCTTCCACCCTCAGTCGCATTCACCTCCTTTAGCTTTAAATCTATGCATGCGTCCTCTTGGCGAAGGAATCTTTCAGCTTCGTGAAAGAATTCCCCAAGATCCAGTGGTGGGTCTCGCATCAGAGATACTTTGAAATTTGAATTCTCTCTGACTCCCGATACTACTGCCATCAAAACCATCGATGGATCCGGCCGATCCACCGAGGCAACCATCGCATTGAACAGAGTTAAGAAAGCACTGAGCGATTCATCCGTCCTTTGCTTTATTGATGTTAGCGTCATCACGTTCTTCGGCCTTTTGATATGAAACTGAAATTCCCTCAAAAACCTATCCATCAACTCTGTCCACGTCCTAATTGATCCTTCTTCCAGCTGTCTGAACCACATCGCAGCTATATCCGTTAAGTATAGAGGGAAACATCGGGCCATAACTTTCTCCGATGCTCCCAGTACTTTCATATGTCTGGTGTATCTCATCAGATAATCAGTTGGATCAGCCTTGCCATTGTATATCTCCATGTTAGGGAACTTAAACTCCGTTGGATTCCGAGCTATCCTGATTTCATGAGTAAATGGGCTTATGTTCACTCGTTCCAGATCTCTATTTGTCAGACCTCCGCGCATAGTTTTCCTGATTATCTAAGCCAATGCAGCATTGTCAGTCAAGCATTGCCCCTCGAGTTCCCGAGGGAATTCTGGTACATACTCTTAATGTGGCTCATCTCTAGCCTGTTGAGCTCCATCCATATGTCTTCTAGCTTCAGATCTTTAGGGTCTGCCCCCAAATCCTTGTTGATTTCTTTCTGGTTCTGCATCCTGGCCTTGAGTCTGACCTCCGTCAATCTCTGCAATACTAGCCCCTTGTTCTGCATTCGTAGCCGATGTAGCCGGTCCAAGGTTCTGCGCACTTGCTGCTCTTATCTGTTCAAAGAAAGTCTGCATCATATCTTGTTGACTCTTCAACAATCTTTCATGTAATGAATCTTCCACAGCTTCCATCTCGTCCCTGGTGATGTATATCGAAGCTTGTCCTTCTCCAGCTCCAAAGGATGCTACTTGACTTCCTCCTTGTTGGCTTCTCTCAGCTCTTTGTTTTCTACTTGTCTGTCGAGTCATTGTCTTTAAAATCTGAATTCTTCAAGCCTTTCAAATCTGAACTCTGAATCTGGTGTAGCAGGTGCTAGTCCTTCTCGGTGAAAGCACCAAAGTGTTTGCGCAAAAATTGGTCACAAACCCCAAGTATCGTGAAAGCATCAATATATGAATATAAGTCAACAATATTTGAGAACAAGTCACAGATCTAAGCAAACAACGAACAACAATCCAGAAATAACGAACAGAAACACAAGATTTATAGTGGTTCGGCTATCTCCGGCCTACGTCCACTTTGAGTAATTATCTTTTATTGATGTTCTTCGCTAGTTACAGTTGATTACAGCGGATTACAATGAAGGATTTCAAGTATAACAGTAATGGTGAAGTGCAAAATTGAACCTGGCAGAGTCTGGACGTCGAATGTGCAAAAGATCCTTTTTCTGTAGGCTCTGGGGCTCTATTTATAAGCGTGAGAGACTGATATTTCGCTCAAACATCGTGAGACTCCTTTTGGCACGTGAGCGGGCCCACGCGATCGATCCCAGCAATTTTCGACTCGATCCGTAATCGATACGAATCAATTTTGTATCGATCAAGAAATCGTCCAATCGAGATGAAACTTGGCAGAAACATTCTTTAGCTTGTACGTAAGCTCTTGTGAGAATTTCATAGCATTTGGATCTGCTGTTTGTGCGATATGATTGATGCAATCTTGTGTTTTTCGAAGGCTGCTGATTTCGAACCCATGGTTTCGTATCAATCCCCTTCGTATCGATTAGAAGCACGTGCTTGCTCGTGACATGGAACGATGAACTGGGGAGATCCGTATCCTTCGCCGTGTTGACCGAGTTATTTGCACCCAATACCGGAGCTTCGTTCGCATCGACCGTTGATTCGTATCCACTCACTTTAGTCCTTCGAATCAATTAACAATTCGCATCCATTCATCATTGTCCTTGTTCGTATCGATAATTGTGGGTATATTTTGTATCGATCGCTATAGATACCATCGATACGAAACGATGTCGCTTGAGCATGATGGGTACGAACAAGGACTCAGATGCTATCGATTCGAACAACCACGAACTGGATGGATACGAACTATGCTTACCTGTGATCGATACGAACTGTATTGCACCCTGATCGATACGAAGTAGTTCTATCACGATGGATACAAAGTGAAATCGATACGACGCTGTTGTTATTGGATCGATGCGAAGAATCTAACCCCGGATGGAGTCGAACAGCATCGATTCGAAATGAGTCTTACGATGGATTCGAACAACATTTTTCCCTAACTTGCATTGACCATATCTTGATCATACGATCTCCATTTGACCTAAAATTTGAAATGCAACCTCTCCTAGCCTTGTTCATCGTCCCTAATCGATTTTGTCTTGATTAGAGCTCAGCCAAATTTTAACGACATCGATTGCAGCTTTGTTTCCAATCGATCTTCAATCTTGATGTCCATCCTCTATTGCCAATTTGTTGATATTCCAGCCTTGACCAAAAGATGGAATAACACATACTTAATTTTCATATTACTTTGAAGTTTACCATGTTCAGTAAAAGACGGGAATTACGCACCTTTGCTACCCTAAAAACTAACTCAGAGGGTTCTGCATCAAAATAATATTTTAATTTTATATGGTGAAAAATTGAATTCTGTAGCAACACTAGAATCAACCTTGCTCTGATACCAAAATGGCGGGGGTAGTTTGTTTATGGTGGGGGTAGTTTTTTTTTATGTCAAGAAATCAATAAAACAAGCAAGTAATGATATAAAATCTTCTAGGTAAATTCCTAAAAGATATCCTAGTAGGAACTTAATTACAAACATAATTATATTACATAGGACAAGAAGAATAGGAGGTGCCTGATTCATAAAGACTTATGCAGAGGAGGTCTGAAAATCAGATCTAGCTTTTTCTTGCAACAGTTTTTTTTTTGAATCTCTCTCTCTCAAAATATGAAGTGTAACAAGAAAAAATAAGCTTGCACGGAGAAATGACGAAGTAAATTAAGATGCCACTAGAGCATTTTGAAAACTTATAAAATTTTCAAGTGCTCAAGTATATCCCTGGACTTACAACTTACATATATTTATAGTCACACAGCTGGCTAAACCGGTTTTATACACACACTAGGCAGTTATTTATATTCTGCCTTTACATAAAAATATACGCAAATTAAAGCAACGATACAAATATGCCACCGCATAATTATCTAGAGAATTCTATATCGTCTGTCCTTATTTTATAAAGATAAGATTCCTTCTTATCTACTCTTTTCTTTAATGGAGAATATCAGCTTTTAGTGTGTTTTATAGTTGTAGGATTGAAAGCTACCTTTCAATCTGTGTCTGCCATCTGGTCCATAGGATTAAACTCTTCCATTATCCCTCTATCATTTGCACTAAGATCTGGAAAAGACTCTAGTTCTGGTTTAGATATTTTTTGATCACAGATTAAGACATTGTTATTTGGATCGAACATATGTTCTGTTGTTGGTAAGGCTAGTAGAATATTTAGCTCCATTTCGCCCCATATCTGATATCTTGATGTTTCTGCCTGTCGAATTTGTTCCTTCCAATTAGGCGGAGGATTTAGAGTCATTTTTGATTGACGATATTGCCAAGGTTTATCTGCCCCAAACCAAATTGGAGTTCCTTCATACATCTAGAAAAAACATCTTAGGCATTTTGATACGTTGTGTCGTGTATAGTTTACATGCTTAAAAATAGCCATACGATCATTGCTGGTTTAATCGTATGTTGCTTGTTGAACTGAAAAACTGGAGTAGTTGAGCTGATACACACTACTTTGGCTGACGTATTTTTATGTTATGTTGTAGGTGAAGTATGTGGTTTTTCTATTTCTGGTTTGAAAAAAATCTAGTTCGGCTTGTCTACCACGCTTTCGAGCTAATTTGCTCTGATACCAAAATTGTGGGGGTAGTTTTTTTATTTTTTATTTTTGAGCAAGACGGGTATGTAGCGTGTCACTACACAGCCGATTATAATCATACAATTAATAATATAATTTTCGATCAACACACCTGATCGATGGCAATAAGAGCAAAACATTATGCATAAAACAAAAGTATAGCAACACAAGTCTGGGATAAGTACTCATGATACACCAAGTAACCAGCTAGACGCCAAAATAAACAAGATACAAACATAATAACGCGATCAGGTCAAGGTGGGAACACCGAACTTCTCTCCAGCGACTCTACTGGGGAAGAACTTCTGTACGGAAGGCGAAGTCTGAAAGGGGCCGATGAGCTCCGACCTGTAATAATGTTGAATAAGAAGATAATACGTCTGCAAATACCTTCAAACTGGTGTCATGGTTTATTAAACACTATTGCATTTGGTTCCTTCCATATAAACCAACAGAAAAGGGCAAGGAAGACGTCCAGATGGGGATTGTGAGGATTGAGTTGCCAATGATTAAAGATATCTGGTTGATCAGGGATACAACCGAGGAGGCGGGCACTGGTGGCAGCCCAATCTGAGAAAGTGAAATCACATTCACGGAATAGGTGGGGGATATCTTCTGGTTGAACAGAGCAAAGGACACAGGACTGCTCGATCGGAATGCTAAGGCGAGAGAGCCTCGCTTTGGTGTTGATACGATTATGGACCAGACACCACTGGAGGAAGGCGATACGCGGCGGTATTGGGCATTTCCAGAGTCTGGGAAAGGTGAAAAAGCGATCGAGGTTGTGAAGGAAAAAATAATAGGAAGCAACTGAGAAGCCTCTCGTTGGCGCAAGCGCCCAAACAACACGGTCAGGAGAGGCAGTGAGATGAAGAGAATGAAGCAGATTGAACGTGGTGATTAGTTCTGTGAAGGTGCCAGAATCGAAGAGGGAAGGAGGGCAGAGGGAGTCCGGATCACGACTGATGCGGTCACTAACCGAGGTGAAAGTATTGGGCGTATTCGAGAATATTTGGGGCAAAGATTTGGCGAGGGGGAGTTGATCATTCCATGCATCTAACCCAAATAGACAGTTTTTTCCATCTCCGATGACAACGTGGAATAAAGATTTGATTCTAGGTAGGGTATGGAGCACTCCTTTCCAGAACGGAGAAGGTTTACTACTCGGGGGAAGGTGAAGGACGAGGTGGCTATTAGAACGGTAGTGAGACGAGAGAATCCAGTCTTTCCAAATGAAATTGCCTGGGGAGAGAAATCTCCACAGCCATTTAGCGAGTAGAGCTGTATTGAAAACACCAAGATTGGTTATACCTAGGCCCCCTGGTTCTGGTTCAAACAGGCAGTATACCAATTGACAAGTATTTTGGCACCACCACCATTCTAGAGGAAGGTACTCCTAATTTTGTCAATACGATTGATGACCCAGGTAGGAAGTCTATAAAAGGACATCCAATATGATGGAATGGCAGATAAGACGATTTGACTAGCACGAGACGACCGACCATGGAAAGAGAACGAGCCTTCCAACTCAGAAGTCTCGATTCAATCATGGAAATTAATGGGGACCAGTCAGATCGATGCAGCTTGGTTGGCGAATAGGGATGTCGAGATAAGAAAGAGGGAAGTCTGAAAGGTTGCAATTGAGTAGCGACGAGATGGGAGGGCCAAGGTGATTCGAGTTACCTAACATGATGACGGAACTCTTATTGAAGTTGATGGAAAGGCCAGATATAAGCTCAAAAGAGTACAGGGCCACTTTCAAGCAATGAATGAATTCAATCTGGGGGGCGGCGAAAAGTAGTGTGTCGTCAGCAAACTGCAGATTAGAGACCGACAACAAGGAATCCGGGAGTGAAATACCTGAAAAGAGGTTGCTGGAACTAGCAAGATTGATCATCCTATTAAAAACATCAGCTACCAAGACAAAGATGAGGGGCGAGAGCGGGTCGCCCAGTCTCAGACCACGTGCCGACTTGATATGACCTCCTGAAGCACTGTTGATCGATATGGCCGAGAGGCTTGATGTTAAAATATGCTTGATCCAATTACACCGATTGGGGGAAATCCCCTATGTCTCATGAGATCGAAAATGAAGTTCCAATTAACCGAATCAAATGCTTTGGAGAAATCAAGCTTCGGTAAAACTCCTGGGGTCGATGTTTGGTGGCAGAAGGAAATGATTTCCTGGGTTGATGCTGCACAGTCCATAATATTTCTTCCGAGAATAAAGGCTGATTGTTCCATTCCGATTAGGGGAGCAATAACAGTTTGGAGGCGATTGGCGGGGACCTTGGTGATGATTTTAAAAGTTGTATTGAGAAGGCTGATGGGTCTGAAAGATGAAAGGGAATTAGCACCAGGGGACTTAGGAAGGAGGATGATACTAGCGTAGTTTAAGCGAAAAATAGATGAGGGCTGAGAATGGAATTCTGCGCACATATCAACAATATCACTTTTAATTGTGTCCCAAAAATGCTTGAAAAAGAATGGGCCGAAACCATCTGGGCCAGGTGCTTTGTCATCCAACATATTCTTCAAAGCAGCCCATATCTCCTCTTCAGTGAATTGATGGTCAATAGGGATAAGGGAAGGGGTAGGATAAAGGCGTGACCAATCAATGAACGGTAGAGCTGAGGAAGGGCTACCAAGGATATTTATGTAATAATCCGTGAACAATCGGATATGATCAGAAAGGTCAGAGTAAAAAGTGTTGTTATAAACGATTTCCGAGATTGAGATGGATCTACGGCGGCCGCTGGCCAGGCGATGAAAGTAAGAGGTGTTTTTGTCCCCTTCCTCCAACCATTTAGCTTTAGAACGCTGTTTCTAGCCTAACTCCTCTTCCTTAACCAATCTATCCAGCTCTTTTTCAAGGCTACTCAGTCGCGACCGTTCCATGTCGGAAAGCGAACGAGATTCTTCAATAATGTTTAGATCTAAGATCTCGTCTTGGGTGGATGAGATGCGTGAACGAAGGGACCCCCAAACGGATCTGGCCCAAGGTCTGATAATTTTCCTAAGAGAGTGGAGTTTGAAAACAATTCTGGCGGATGCTGATTGGATTTGTGTAGGCTGGGACCAAGCTTGCTTGATGAAGGCATCGAAGGAAGGCTCCAGAAGCCAGAGGCGTTCGAATCTGAAGGGACGCTTGATGTTGGGCAAGGAACCGGTATCTAATATAAAAGGGCAGTGATCCGAGATAGTCGTTGCCAGTCCAGAGACCAATGAAAGAGGGTGAAGGTCATCCCAGGCTGTATTAAAGAGAAATCTGTCTAGTTTTGCTAAGGTAGGTCCGGCTCTATGGTTAGACCAGGTAAAGAGGCAATTGCAGATGGGAGGGTCAATGAGAGAACATTCGTTGATGAAGGAATTGAATGAGTCTGAGTCTAGTGAGTTAAAACCCGAATTACGCTCCTCAGGGGATCTAGTTGTATTGAAATCTCCTCCAACTATCCAGGGTCCATTGAGATAAGAGGCGAAGGAGAAGCAATTGGCCCAAAGAACATTTCTCTCGTGATTGTTCTGAGGACCATAGATGTTAGTGAAAAAGTATATTGTACCTGATTGAATGTGGCGGAGAATTACATGTAAGGCCGAAGGATGAACCATGGTATGACAGTGGGCCCAAACAGCTTCATTCCATGCCGTAATGATACCTCCTCTGGAGCCAATAGCATTGATATTGGCCCAACCCGATAGAGTGGGGCCCCCATGTACCGAATGAGAGATTGTGGTGGGTCTATTAATTTAGATTCTTGTATAAAAAGAATGTCAGCTTTATGGGGGGATAAAATGGGACTGACATCATGCCTTTTATATGGATCCCCCAAACCCCGAACATTCCAAGAAATTAGTTTCATTGGGAAAGGGACAAACGCTCAGATTCAAGTGCTCGTATGGCTGTGTTATGATCACCCTCAAACTCACAACCATGCAGTGCGCCATTTTTTTATTTAGACTCCTATTAGCTAAGGAAAAAACAACAGTTTTATAGAAACTACCAGGGAGGGAAGCCGCCCTGCTTATTCTGAAACTGCGACGAACGGTTGCGGGAGTAAGCAGTGGAAACCTCAGCGGGGCAGCAGAGAAGCTAGACGATCATCCCTATCATTTACTAAAGGGGGGACATTGGCTTGTGACTGGAGACCGATCATGGGAGGTGAGGATAAGTCAGGATTAACTGGGTTAACCTGCCGCACTTCAGGCCAAGCATCCCAGCGTTGAGAGCCAGACCCTCCCGGGTTAGTGACGTGAAAATGGGCATCTGAAGCAGGCGCAGGGGATATGGCTGGGTCATAAAATATCGCATCAAACCTGGCTTCATCTGAGTCGTCTGATAGAATAGGTTCATCTAGGCATCTGAAATCCATTTCATAGTCCACTCCCAGGAACATCATTTCTGGCCGACGAGTTGGGTGAGCATGGTCCCACTTTTCCACTATGAGGAGATAGTCCTCGTTGTTTAAGTGCATGACAAATGAGCTTGGTGTACTAACCCCCTTGTAAAACTGCATCTTGACATAAAGGAACCGATGATCGAAATTTTCCCAGTCACAATCATCGAAAGAGATGAAACGACCCAATGTGCTTAGAGCATTATTGACTGACTGCCATCGAATTATTTCTAAGAAATTCGAGAAAACCTTTAAGCCGATCCTACTCTGGAGGTTCAAGATCAGTAGCCTGGTGGTCCAAATCTGACCACTATTGTATGAGAACCGAGCCTCCAGGTTTCGATAAGGTTCTCCGGAGGAGAATTTGATGGCGAATCGTGGTGGTAGGGCAGCAAAAGATGAAACTGCTGTCAGATAGAATCCAAAGTGGCAATTCATGGTGGTGGAAGTTTGTAGAGAGAATAAGGTGGAGGGATTCGATGGACCAAAAGCCATTGATAATTATGGCAATGAGATATAAGGAAGAGTCGGCCATGGAAAATCTTTGTGAGGAGCGAAATTTAGACTGAGGATGGTTGGAATGTGGACGGGGGGGAGGGGATCGAGGTGACTGTTGTAATTGAGTGGTGCCTCGATTCTTGGGTGAGTAAGCTGTGGGTGGGGTCCTTACCTCGTGTGTTGGACTGCTTCTAGATTTGTCTTTAATGCCATTGGCTGAAGTATTTCTAAGCGCAGAAAAATAATTATGTGTTTTCTTGGAACAGTGCGACTGTGCATGCCCGAAGAAGCCACAAAGATAACAGATCTTTGGGTCCTAAAATTTCTTGCCACGTGTCCCAGACCAGCACACCTGAGACAGCAGCCTTTCAGCTTCAGAAATTCAATAGTGGAGTGAGCATTTGTGAATTTAGGTAAGATATTACGACGGCGGTGATATACAGGGGGCTTGGCAGGGGCTGGGGAGGTGGAGCTCAACACTTGAGCGCAAGATTTCCTGGTGGAGGGGGGAATGGGAGGAGGTGAAAGAAGGAGAGGTTCCGTTGGCAGGAGTCCATATGACTCGGGGTTCATGGAGCCAGTACGCATTGAGAGAGTATGCAGAATTGGTTGAAAGTGAGGGCTGATAGGAGACTCGGGGTTCAGGGAGCCATTGCATAATTATCTGGAGAATTCTATATCGTCTGTCCTTATTTTATAAAGATAAGATTCCATCTTATCTACTCTTTTCTTTAGTGGAGAATATCAGCTGTTAGTGGGTTTACAGCTGTAGGATTGAAAGCTACCTTTCAATTTGTGTCTGCCATCTGGTCCATAGGATTAAACTCTTCCATTATCCCTCTATCATTTGCGCTAAGATCTGGACTAGACTCTAGTTCTGGTTCAGATGTTTCCTAAGTCATAGATTAAGACATCGTTATTTGTATCGAACATATGCTATGCTGCATGTAAGGGTAGTAGAATTTTTAGCTCCATTTCGCCCCATATCTGATATCTTGATGTTTCTGCCTGTAGAATTAGTTCCTTCCAATTAGGTGGAGGACTTAGAGTCATTTTTGATTGATGATATTGCCAAGGTTTATCTGCCTCAAACCAAATTGGCGTTCCTTCATACATCTGGAAAAACCATCTTAGGCATTTTGATACGTTGTGTCGTGTACAGTTTACACGCTTAAAAATAGCCATACGTTGCATTGCTGGTTTAATCGTATGTTGCTTGTTGAACTGAAAAACTGGAGTATTTTGCACTGATACACACTACTATGGCTGGAAAGATGCGTAGGTTTTGTTGTACTACTAATGCAAATCGTTTACCAAAGCGTTCCAATATCGATTCCTCAATTGGACTGCTAAAGGTTATTCTGGATAACATTCTGTGGTCAAATAAACTAATTATCTTATCCATGCCGCATGGTAATTGTGTACTGTCGACTCTAGCACGTAACATATTGGATCTTCAGTCTTGGGCTTCTTTAAACTGAACTGTTTCTATTATTCGTTTGAAATAAGTTGCAAGGAGTTTCTGTAGCTCTTACTGATAATTGTTACAACGATCATAGGCAAGCTTTTCTATCTAAAGAACTAATTCTTGTCCTCCCCTTTTGCATAATTCGTCAAGGATTGGCTTTGGTCGTAATTTGAGATGATTTGAAAGTTGTTCGTGGGTTAGGGTTTTAGTTCGTTTTGGAATTTGGTTGAGTGGTTCTTCTTTTTCATGGACTAATTGTGAAATATGTGTTCTAGCAGCTCATTAGTTTTGTGGACATATGCATGCTTCTGTTTTTCTTCTTCTAGGAATTGATTTCTTTGGATGTAATCAATTCTTTGGATGTAATGTTGTAATTGGGCTTGACTTCGTTGATATAGGTTTTGTAAATCATTTAATTGCTAGGCGTGGGAATTTATAAGGTCTATTGGGGATTAAGGAGTTGATGAAGGCGTATGAGAATATGATTGCTAACAATCGGGGTCAATGTAATAATTAGGACCAAAGCAGTTTCTTGCTTCGTCTAGAACTTGTTGCAGATTGTAAAATCCTTTGAAAATTGGATTTTGAAAATTTTGTATAGCCATCTGCACTTGGCTATAATGTTCAAATATTCCTGTAAAATTGCCTCTAAAAACTATATAGCAAAAGAAATTTTTAGAACGACGCTTTTGTTGAATTTTTGAAAAGAAATATGCAAAACAGTTTCCAAGTCGTTGTTTATTCCTTCGTTCACTTTCAACCGTTTTCAAATTCCAAAGATGGTCGAGTAAGCATTGCTGGGATAAATCATTTATTCTGACAAGGGGTTTAAATTTTCTAGGATTATTATTTTCAAACTGAATAAGAGAAGTCTGGCCAAAGTTCATGCATGGAGTATTAACTTCCATCGTTTGATTATCACTCGTTTTTCCGGGAGGTGCAGTTTGTGAACTGGATTCTGTTGGTGGCATTGCAGGTGTTTTCACCTCTCTTTTGATTAGTGGGGCTTTTTCCTCCACATTCGTTTTGATATTGCTTTATCTACATACTTTTTTGTTTCTTTATTCATATAATATCTTTCTTGCATATAACAAACTTTGTTAAACATATGAAATAATTTTCGTGATAGAATATCGGCTAACTGATTATTTTTTCCTTTAACGTGTTCAAAGTTTATTTTATAACCATTACCTTATATAAGATTTTGCAAATTTAGCCATCTAGTTCTATTTACTTTTTTAGAATTTTCGTTTGAAATAAATTTAACAATTGCTTCACAATCTATTCGGACTGTGAATTCTTTATTTAGATTTATCCTATACTTATCTAAGGCATTAATTAATGCTTGAATTTCAAAATCTAAAGATGTCCAATTAGTTACTTTGTTAAAGTTGCCACTTTTGTAAGCTGCAATTTTTTCTATTGACTTGCCACTGTATTTAAATGGTTTACATTTTAGGATTGCTCCCCATCCTTCTTTGCATCCATCACATTCAATAATGATATAAACTGTTTCTAATGGAAGTTCTAGTGGAATAATTTTTTTAACTTCTTCTTTAATTCTTTCAACTAGTTCAATATATTCTGTAATAAATCGTGTTTCTCCGTTTTTCAAAATTTTACCATATATGGGACCTACTAGTTTTGCTAAATTGGGAATAAATTTTCTGGCGTAATTTATTAATCCTAGAAAAGCTTGGATTTTCTTTTTGCTGTATAATTTATCTGGGAATTCTATAATATTTTGGGAAATATGTGGCTGAAGTTCAATTTTTCCATTACCAATTTCTAAACCTAAATACGAAATTTTTTGTTTAAAAAGTTCGATCTTTTTTCTTGATATTACTAGACCATTGTTTTCAACTTATTTAAATACTATTTTTAAATGTTGTTCATGTTCTTTAATATTTTTACTTGCAACTAAAATGTCATCTATATAGACTAGATAGAAATCATATTTTTTAATATATTATCCATAAATCTTGGGAAAATTGCAGGTGCTTTTTTAATCCAAAGCTTAATACGTTCCATTCAAAATGTCATTCGGAGCACATAAATGCTGTCCAAGGTTTAAAACTTTCTTTTAATTTTAACTGGTTGCATCCTGATTTTTGATCAAACTTGCTAAAAATTCATTTGTTTTGTATTAAGTTAATCAATGTATCTTTATTTGGTATATTATAACCATCGTCTTCTGTATTATCATTTATTCTTTTATAATTGTAGACGATTCTTGGTTTTCCTCTTTTCTGTTTGGAGTGATTTCGAACTAAAAAGGCTGCTGAGCTATGTCTGCTGTCAGATTGCCTGATTAAGTTTTGTCTTAGCATTTCTTCAATCTGTATTTTGAATTCTTTTATATCAGCTGGTGAATAGTCAAAGTTTGCTGTTTTAATGGTTATTTATGGGTTTATGATTTTTATTTTACAAGTGTAGTTAACATTGTTTTTTGTAACATCCATACTGATTAGTCCTTGTTTTTCTAAGTGTGAAATAATCCGATAAGGAATAAATTTGGTTTCTTTTCCTTTCTCTAGTTCTCTAATTGTTTCGAATGCTAGCATGGCTAACATATTTTTATGTTCTTTGGTATGTGAAGTATGTTGTTTTTCTATTTATGGTTTGAAAAAATCTAGTTCGGCCTGTCGACCACGCTTTCCAGCTAACTCTGATTGATAATTGTGGTAGTTTGTAGGTAATGTGTAGTTATGTTTACTGAAAGTAATACTACTTCTGGAAATTGAGATACTACCTCGATAATTAAGTATAAAATTTAAACCTAAAAGAAATTCTTGACTTTTAATCTCTGTTGGAGTAATAGTACATTGCCCTAAATCATAATTGGAACTGTAATTACTGGCAAAGTATCTAAATTGATTCATTGATTCGTCTGGTAATTTATGTATTAATGTGCTATTACTAGAAAACCAGTCACCACAATTATGGCCAAAAGAAATTCTAATATAGGAACAAAATGTAGTTCGATATTGGGAAGTTAATAAGAAGCCGGAAATGGATATGTGGGCAGTATTATAAACTACCCACAGTCCATTAGCCTTAGGAATATATCAAAGTAGAAAAACAGATAGCCCAGCCGTAATTACTGAACAGAAAGCTTTAGGAAACAACACTTATAATTTTACAAGCTTTAGTAGTTTACTACTAATTGGAAATGACCCAGGCAAAGGCGGTACGCTAATGCAAAATACAACAATAAGAAACCTAGAACAATTAAGTGTAAGAGATTTTAAGCATATAAAGGAATTTAGCTAAGACTTTGTAGTCACTTTAGCAAATAGAAAGTGTAATTGTTTTATTTGCGGTGACCCAAATCATTTAGCAAATAGATGTCTAAACAGGCAAAATAACCAACAACGTTCTAATTTAGTTGATGAAATAGGAGAATATGAAATAGAATGTCTTAGTGAAAACGATTTTGACGATACTTAATCAATATATAGCATTGTCTCAGATAATGATGAAGGTAGTTTACAAAGCATTTTAGCTACACAGTAATGAATAACGATAATGAATGCGAACACCAATGGATACAGAATATGTAACGACCCTACTTCCTACGCCCAGGAAGTAGCATCGTTAATAAGAAAGAAAGAGGTGAGAAAATAGAAAAGATAGAGAAGAAAGAACAACAACATCAGAATCTCACAGCGGAACGAATAAAATATATTAATCACATAAGTATTTACATAGTATATAACATCAATCAGAGTGATACATATAGTACATCACATACTAGACAGTTATAAACACTTGTCTAGTTAATACAACTCAATACACAATACATCACAGAGATACCACACAGCGGAACTATATATATATCTATAACGCTGAAGCCTCCTGCTCCATTGCTCCGCCAGGATTCGTCAAAGCCAAACCTGAATCCCTTGGCTACCCATAAAAATTTGGGTACCCGAGAGTTTATGGAAAAAAAAATAAACTTCGGGTCAGACATGGGTCTGGTATAAGTAACAGGTTAAAGTTGCTTAACTTTGAAAATCTTTTGAAAACAAAAGGTATCACGTAAGACTTCCCACACATAAACATGGAAATGTTTTTACCTTACGCTAACCAAAACATTTGATAGGAAATCCAGTGATATTATAATAGTGTCTAGAGTTTTCAAGTAAAATACAGAAATAGCTGAAATGCTTACATCTCACATTTCAACATAGTTGGGCACAATCAAAACGTACGGCGCTTATTGGAAATTGGATCTCATACAATGGCAGGGCTACTGGGGTACCGCCCGTCACAGTACGTGGCCTAGATCACAGTACCGAGGAGCCACCCTAACTCCCTTGCAACACAAGGCCAGAACCATTCCTTACTGAACAGTCCCGAACAAGATAACCCCGCAGTTGGCTGCAGACCAACCGCCCACACAGCCGAATAAAAGGGACATCTAGACAGGGGTATACCTCGTCCTGCTTGGGCATGACGCACCTAACCTTGCTGCACCTCCCCTGTTTTAGCCATTCCCGGTTGATGAGGCTTGAGGTTACGATTACCTTTATAGAACATGTTTCTTAGAATGCTCATCGTCCGCCTGACGATGTGTTGAAAGCATTCAATCCATACAAGTTCGTTCCGGGTTCGAACGAAACCGAAGGCATCATCTCGTTACACTCATTTTGGAATCACCCTAAGAGTTAACGACGATAACCCTTGCATTCTGAGTCTTCATCTTCACTTCAGATTCACGACCTATCGTTAATTTGGAATCGATGTGGTTTTCGGATATTCCTAATGCGGAAAACCGATCCCGGTCTCATCGAAATCCAAAGCGTGTCTTTTAAGGCCAAGTTGTCTATTTAGTCTTATAAGTGAATTCAATATCATCAATATACACAGATAGATAATTCACATCTCATAATAGATAATCACATCATCATCATAAACAGATAATTAATATCATCATCCAAACAGATAATTAAACATTATCATACTTAAACTATACATCCATATCACATAGACATCATCCAACTCATTTCTGAGATCACAATCAAACAATGAAATATCAATATCATCCATCAGCAATGGTTTATGAATCACAAGTTATAATTAACTTAAAATGAATTAAATTAACTACTTCCATCTTTAATTAATTTAAAATAAATTAAATTAATTACTCATTCCATAAATCCTGCTCTCACAATAATTAATTAGATTAATTAATCATTTTCTAATTACAAAAAGTAATTTAGTTTTAAATTAATTCTCAAATGAATTATTCTAAATCATTCATACTAGATTAACATTTAATTCCCTCCTTAATTTATGATTCCTTAATTTACAATTCTTAACTAAATCATTAATTATATTAATTAATGATATTCTATTTATATTCAATTACTTATTTAAAATAATTATGTGATTAATAACAAATTACTTAAACACAATTATTAATCACCTCTTGATTAATAACAAACCAGTAATTATCTACTCTTAATTACATATTAATCAAATTAATCATTCCATGATTAATTAATTTCATAAATCAATCCTTTGATTTATTACAAAAGAAATTACTCACATTACTTTACTTACAAATCATCCTGTATTAACTTCATCAAGTAATGATCATCCAATTACTATTCTGAGTAATTATGCTCCATTTATTACACTAAGTAATTACACATACCAAATCATCAATTACTTATATATTCAAATTAATCATCTTTGATTTAAATATCCTTTTACTGCATTCCAGAAATTTCCTTTAATTTATTTACAGAAATTAATCTTGAATAAATCGATTAATTATATTTATATCGATTTATTTCCATTTAATTATCTTGTTGATTTATTATTCTCAAATAAATCAATTTCTCTAATTCCCATCTTTAATTATTTTAATTAATGATTTCTAATTACATTTCATTTGTTAATTATATTAAGAATACACACCTTCAAATTACAAATATTAATCCTCTTGATTAATATATACAGTAATTAATCATCCTAAATTAATTACTTCTCAATAACAAGCTTAATTAATATCTTGATTAATTTTAAGTAATTATATTCTCAATTACTTCTATTAACAACACCATCCAGTTAATTACATCCCGTAATTATTCATCAATTACTTTTCTAAGTAATTTAATTCCAAAATATCAGTTAATTAAAATTAATTAACTCAAATCAAATCAATTTACTCAGTAAATAAGTAATTAATTTCTTAATTACTTTTTAAATAAATAATTTCATTTAAACTATTGAATTAATTAATCTAATTAATTTATTACAAAATCAATCATATTAATTAATTATAACATAATCTGGTTAATGAACTTCATTAATAATTATTTAATTATTTCCTTCTAACATAATCAACTTATATTAATTATTAATTATAAGTTAATTAACCATTATTAATTTAAAAATCTAATCTATAGTTCTAAATCACATATTAGTTAATTAATTCATTAATTAACTTTAATTACTACATTTACACTATAATTACTAGCTTACTTAATCAACTTAAGAGTTAATGCATATAAGATTCCAAAACTTCATGAATTAAAGTAAAATTCCAATATGTTTAAACATTTATTTCAATAAATTTCAATTTTTATCTTCATAAAAAAATTTCACTAATTTATTTTCAAAACCCCTTTTTTAAACTTACACCTAAAATTTATTTGAATGAATTTAAATTATAAAACTTTATTTTAGTTCCCAAATCTAGCTTTTCATAACTATATCCTGATTTTCTTGGAGTCAACTTGTCTAAATATTTTCTTTACCCATTTATAATTTATTTTTGAATTTAACTCCTTTTTGAATACACTTAAACATTTAGCGCCTTTAAATTATTAAAATAATTTAAGTTTTTGAAAACTTATTTATACCAACTTTATTTTCAAAACTAACTTGGATTCACAGTTAAACTTTGATTTAGATCTAGGTTTTTTAACTTTGATTTTAGATTTTAAAACAAAGTTTTAAAACAGTTGAAACTGTTAAAACAGTTTCAGGTTGTACAAAAATACTGAACAAATACCACTACCTAAGCCCCCCTGTGTTTGCTTCGAGTTATACGCGAGTTTCCCCGTGAAAAACAACGTGCTACTTCGAGTTTATTTCCAGGCGCGCGTGAAATGAAAAAGAAAGACAGAACCTGGAAACCACATAACCTCTCCACCCTCAAACCGTTCAGCGTCGCTCTTCCCCAACCCTGACCACGTGGCGACAAGAAACTCCGGCCATGAACGCGTCAAAGACTGAGCCACCCCCTCACAATGTTCCATGGCACTCGATCCCCTGATGTTGTGAAACTGAACCAAACCTTTCGACCACTATAACCCGGTTAATGCGCAGGAATTTGCACAGAAACTGGGTTCCAGATAAAAATATTTAAGTTGTTTTTATCCTAAATAAAGTTTAAAATTATTTTATGATGTTACAAACATCACTTATTCAAACTTTAATTTCATTCATTAATCAGCAGAGGGGTGAATGCTTTTTTAAAAATCAAGTTTTTTTTTTGTTTTCCAGAGTATCAGAGAGTAAGCATATACATTTTTTTTTCCAGTTTCACTTATACCCTGTTGATTCTGGAAACATGCACAAGCATATTCTCCAATATAAGTATCTATTTTACCAAAGTCAAGTATCAGATTTTAATCCTCAACTAGATTTAAATTTAAGTCATTAAATATAAAGTTACTTTGAATCCATACACAGGTGAAAACATACATGTTTACAGAAATATGCAATGCAAACATACATGTTTACAGAAATTCTTAACACTGATTTATCACTGTATATATGTATACAAGAAATCATCATCACAAAGCTTTACAAACGATAGAAAACTATTTATTTAGTTTTGATTTTTAAGAAGTTACTCACTGCAAATAGAAAACACAGCAAGTTTAAAAGGAAGCATTCTGATTTTTTTGCAGGCTTGAGATATGGAGAATTATAACTCACAAATATCCAGAGAAAAAGAATGAATATATAAATGTTCGCAAAATTTATTTAAGCATTCAAATCTAGGCATGCATCAGAATTTAAACTTAAGTAAATCTAAAAAGTGTTACTCACATTGAAAATGGAAGAACAGAAGCTACAAATTTGAAACAGGCCTTAAATTTGGAACCTGAAGCAACCGAAAATCTCCTCTGTTTGATCCACTGTTTGCTAAGTTGTTGTTGAATGTTTGTTTGGTTTTAATGAAGTTTATTTTAGTTTTAGCTCAGTTCGAACTAAACAAGGTGAAGCTGATTTATAGAAAAAGAAAGAGACAGAATATATGCAGACAAGTTTATTATTATGTCTCATACACTATGGCGATACTTGTACAACACAGCATGAAAATCTTGTATTGTACAGATTTGAAACCAGAGATATTTATTTAAATTATAGTCTGATATGTATACTTAAGTGTACTAAAAGATTTTTACATTAATTACTTTTTGTTTGTTATCTTAACATATTTAATGATGTCTTCCTAAGCAAGCTTCATACACATATACAGTTGTGTATTTATGTTACTGTCATGTGTTCATTCAAATTGGCCTGCACACTTATATATCTTAATATCTTTATTTTGTTTTTTTCCATACAATTCGGCCTGTACACTTTATTGTCACTGAATTTTGTTTGTATGACATGTATGTTCTTATTATAGTCATTTATTGCTAGATATTATTATTTTTCAACAACCAAGATAAAACTTGTACAATAAAACATAGCAATCTAGTTTAACCTGCACACATTATTGTTACTATCATTATTTTGTTTGAGTAAAGATATTTATCTAGATGTTTAGACATATACATATGTATAGTCCAGTTTTATGTTAGCTTGCAACTTGAAATTTCTTTTGTTTCTAATTTTATTGACTTTTGTTTAGTTGTGTTATTGACTTGTTATTATATTTCTGAAATGTATGTGACTTGTTTTTGTTTTATTTTATTTGCTGTTTGAAATTAATTGAACTTTATAATTATTATGTTACTCAACCCAATTTATCTTATAAGTCTTGTATTTTTATTTATTTATATTATAAAACATATGATCAACTTGAAATGATAAATAAAATAAATCATCTTTCTATTATAAACTACATATTTATTAGTGTATGTTAATGTATTGATTTACAAACTTATATATAACTCATATATATTTTGAAATTCATATTTTAAATCAAACTATACTAAAAAGAAAAGTAAACAAATCTTTTTGTTAATAAATTAAATTTAAACTTAAGTTAAAATGAGTCTTGAACTATTTAAACATTTACTTATATATATTTAAAATTCTATATTTATTTATTTAGCCTTTGAAAAGTTTATATTAAATAAAACATAATTTCTAATTCACTAAAAAATATATATATATATATTTAAAACATAATTAATTAGTTAAATTTTAAAACAAATTCATCTATTTACAATGTATACAAATATATACATATATAAATAGAAACAAACAATTAATTTTAACAGATATCATTTACCTATTAAATATTTATTAAAAGAAAAGCATCAATTCAGATTTAATTAATAAAAATATATCAAATCAATTTAATATTTAATGCAGATTCTTTAATTGATATTGCTAGAAAATTCCGGGTCGTCACATTCCTCCCCCCTTAAAAGAATTTCGTCCCCGAAATTTAAAAGCAAAGGTAATTTAATAATATATTTAAGTTTTTAATTAATTTTAAACCATAAGCATATATCAATCACATGCTAACAATCATCACAACCAATCTACTCAATCAACAAAGCTAACTACCCAGATAAAATTTTGGATAGAGCTCCCTAGAGTTTCCCAGTGGAATACTGGAATACTCGATCTATAGAATCCAAACAGTCTATACTCCTAATCTATAGAACTCCTTTGGATCAGAGAAAATCCATCCAAAATTAAATCTCCGACTCCCAAATCCAAATTGCTTCGTCTCTTATCCACCAAATACTTCTGACAATCCAGAGCTGCCTTCAACCTACTGATCAGCTCAACCCTATGCTGATAACTCCTAAAACAATCTGAATCTAAAAACAATCCAGTAGTATAATTTCCTCAAAACCAACCAAAACTAAGAAATCAACCTCTACTATCATCGGTAGAAAACATCCCCTCTTTCCCAGAAAAGAAAAACAAATGCACTTCCAACTGCTTCCGCTGCACAACTCTGATCTAGATGGATGAAAATGCTGATGATGCACATAAGCACAACTGGACAACTCATTACAAAAATATGATTCAGCAGATCCAATGTAGAACTCAGAAATTCCTCCAAAACTTGAGTCGCTTTACCAATTTCTCTCTCTAGAAACCATTCTATTACTAAGCTGAACCATCGACACTTTTTCTGAAATCCAGTCGATATCAAACTCAACTCCTCAGATGCTAAGGCAACCCACCGACTTCTTCAAAGATATCCAGAAGAATTCCTGCCATCCCAGAGAATACTTAACTATCGCAAGTCTCTTTTGCGATCAACCCAGGCTAATATCCAAAGAAAACTGTTCTCTCCTAATCAATCTGAATAACTTAAACTTATCCAGCCAATCCATTGAAGAAAAGGATCCACAAAACTGCCTCTGAAATTCACCTCTAAAAACTGCTGACAGATGACCTCCTCGCTTTCCTGCAGAACAAATCTGAGCTGCAACACTGCTACTGATGCCAAAAATTTCTTAATCCAAAATTCCTCGGAAAACTCAGGCCTCAATGCCAAACACAACATTCAGCTGAACTCAACCTCAAAACTATGCAGGCATACTTCCTTATCCAAAGATCCATGAGAACTTCTTCGGAAACAATCCATCGCTACTGCATCTCAACACGCAACTACTACTTCTTGAGTTACCAAGATAATATTTCCAGCTTCTGCCGAACTCACAAAAATCCAAATTCTACTCATCCATTCTTGTACAACAAAATGGACTCCAAATCTTAACAGTTTCCCTCCAGATATTTTGTGAAATCCTTACACCATGAATCTATTCGAGACAGTATTAGGTCTACAGTCTCGTCAAATTTACTTCCAACCACAGGTAGTCGTGTTACACACACCACCACTCAATCTATCCTAATACTTATATTGGAAAACCCGAACAGGTAATCCAACAAATAGATAGAAAATAAATAAATAAATATATATATATATCAAAATTACAAATACGCTCTCTCAGGAAAGAAATCACTTAAGAGCCTAGGTATTTACTCAACCTAGCGCTCCGATACCACTGTAACGACCCCACTTCCTACGCCCAGGAAGTAGCATCGTTAATAAGAAAGAAAGAGGTGAGAAAATAGAAAAGATAGAGAAGAAAGAACAACAACATCAGAATCTCACAGCGGAACGAATAAAATATATTAATCACATAAGTAATTATATAGTATATAACATCAATCAGAGTGATACATATAGTACATCACATACTAGACAGTTATAAACACTTGTCTAGTTAATACAACTCAATACACAATACATCACAGAGATACCATACAGCGGAACTATATATATATCTATAACGCTGAAGCCTCCTGCTCCATTGCTCCTCCAGAATTCGTTAAAGATAAACCTGAATCCCTTGGCTACCCGTAAAAATTTGGGTACCCGAGAGTTTATTGAAAACAAAAATAAACTTCGGGTCAGACATGGGTCTGGTATGAGTAATAAGTTAAAGTTGCTTAACTTTGAAAATCTTTTGAAAACAAAAGGTATCACGTAAGACTTCCCACACATAAACATGGAAATTTTTTTACCTTACGCTAACCAAAACATTTGATAGGAAATCCAGTGATATTATAATAGTGTCTAGAGTTTTCAAGTAAAATACAGAAATAGCTGAAATGCTTACATCTCACATTTCAACATAGTTGGGCACAATCAAAACGTACGGCGCTTATTGGAAATTGGATCCCATACAATGGCAGGGCTACTGGGGTACCGCCAGTCACAGTACGTGGTCTAGATCACAGTACCGAGGAGCCACCCTAACTCCCCTGCAACACAAGGCCGGAACCATTCTTTACTGAACAGTCCCGAACAAGATAACCCCGCAGTTGGCTGCAGAACAACCGCCCACACTGCCGAATAAAAGGGACATCTAGACAGGGGTATACCTCGTCCTGCTTGGGCATGACCCACCTAACCTTGTTGCACCTCCCTTGTTTTAGCCATTCCCAGTTGATGAGGCTTGAGGTTATGATTACCTTTATAGAACATGTTTCTTAGAATGCTCATCGTCCGCCTGACGATGTGTTGAAAGCATTCAATCCATACAAGTTCGTTCCGGGTTCGAACGAAACCGAAGGCATCATCTCGTTACACTCATTTTGGAATCACCCTCAGAGTTAACGACGATAACCCTTGCATTCTGAGTCTTCATCTTCACTTCAGATTCACGACCTATCGTTAATTTGGAATCGATGTGGTTTTCGGATATTCCTAATGCGGAAAACCGATCCCGGTCTCATCGAAATCCAAAGCGTGTCTTTTATGGCCAAGTTGTCTATTTAGTCTTAACAGTGAATTCAATATCATCAATATACACAGATAGATAATTCACATCTCATAATAGATAATCACATCATCATCATCATAAACAGATAATTAATATCATCATCCAAACAGATAATTAAACATTATCATACTTAAACTATACATCCATATCACATAGACATCATCCAACTCATTTCTGAGATCACAATCAAATAATGAAATATCAATATCATCCATCGGCAATGATTTATGAATCACAAGTTATAATTAACTTAAAATGAATTAAATTAACTACTTCCATCTTTAATTAATATAAAATAAATTAAATTAATTACTCATTCCATAAATCCTGCTCTCACAATCATTAATTAGATTAATTAATCATTTTCTAATTACAAAAAGTAATTTAGTTTTAAATTAATTCTCAAATGAATTATTCTAAATCATTCATACTAGATTAACATTTCATTCCCTCCTTAATTTATGATTCCTTAATTTACAATTCTTAATTACATCATTAATTATATTAATTAATGATCTTCTTTTTATATTCAATTCCTTATTTAAAATAATTAAGTGCTTAATAACAAATTACTTAAACACAATTATTAATCACCTCTTGATTAATAACAAACCAGTAATTATCTACTCTTAATTACATATTAATCAAATTAATCATTCCATGATTAATTAATTTCATAAATCAATCCTTTGATTTATTACAAAAGAAATTACTCACATTACTTTACTTACAAATCATCTTGTATTAACTTCATCAAGTAATGATCATCTAATTACTATTCTGAGTAATTATGCTCCATTTATTACACTAAGTAATTACACATACCAAATCATCAATTACTTATATATTCAAATTAATCATCTTTGATTTAAATATCCTTTTACTGCATTCCAGAAATTTCCTTTAATTTATTTACAGAAATTAATCTTGAATAAATCCATTAATTACATTTATATCGATTTATTTCCATTTAATTATCTTGTTGATTTATTATTCTCAAATAAATTAATTTCTCTAATTCCCATCTTTAATTATTTTAATTAATGATTTCTAATTACATTTCATTTGTTAATTATATTAAGAATACACACCTTCAAATTACAAATATTAATCCTCTTGATTAATATATACAGTAATTAATCATCCTAAATTAATTACTTCTCAATAACAAGCTTAATTAATATCTTGATTAATTTTAAGTAATTATATTCTCAATTACTTCTATTAACAACACCATCCAGTTAATTACATCCCGTAATTATTCATCAATTACTTTTATAAGTAATTTAATTCCAAAATATCAGTTAATTAAAATTAATTAACTCAAATCAGATCAATTTACTCAGTAAATAAGTAATTAATTTCTTAATTACTTTTTAAATAAATAATTTCATTTAAACTATTGAATTAATTAATCTAATTAATTTATTACAAAATCAATCATATTAATTAATTATAACATAATCTGGTTAATGAACTTCATTAATAATTATTTAATTATTTCCTTCTAACATAATCAACTTATATTAATTATTAATTATAAGTTAATTAACCATTATTAATTTAAAAATCTAATCTATAGTTCTAAATCACATATTAGTTAATTAATTCATTAATTAACTTTAATTACTACATTTACACTATAATTACTAGCTTACTTAATCAACTTAAGAGTTAATGCATATAAGATTCCAAAACTTCATGAATTAAAGTAAAATTCCAATATGTTTAAACATTTATTTCAATAAATTTCAATTTTTATCTTCATAAAAATTTTTCACTAATTTATTTTCAAAACCCTTTTTTTAAACTTACACCTAAAATTTATTTGAATAAATTTAAATTATAAAACTTTATTTTAGTTCCCAAATCTAGCTTTTCATAACTATATCCTGATTTTCTTGGAGTCAACTTGTCTAAATATTTTCTTTACCCATTTATAATTTATTTTTGAATTTAACTCCTTTTTGAATACACTTAAACATTTAGCACCTTTAAATTATTAAAATAATTTAAGTTTTTGAAAACTTATTTATACCAACTTTATTTTCAAAACTAACTTGGATTCACAGTTAAACTTTGATTTAGATCTAGGTTCTTTAACTTTGATTTTAGATTTTAAAACAAAGTTTTAAAATAGTTGAAACTGTTAAAACAGTTTCAGGTTGTACAAAAATACTGAACAAATACCACTACCCGAGCCCCCCTGTGTTTGCTTCGAGTTATACACGAGTTTCCTCGTGAAAAACAACGTGCTACTTCGAGTTTATTTCCAGGCGCGCGTGAAATGAAAAAGAAAGACAGAACCTGGAAACCACATAACCTCTCCACCCTCAAACCTGTCAGCGCCGCTCTTCCCCAACCCTGACCACGTGGCGACAAGAAACTCCGGCCATGAACGCGTCAAAGACTGAGCTACCCCCTCACAAAGTTCCACGGCACTCGATCCCCTGATGGTGTGAAACTGAACCAAACCTTTCGACCACTACAACCCAGTTAATGCGCAGGAATTTGCACAGAAATTGGGTTCCAAATAAAAATATTTATGTTGTTTTAATCTTAAATAAAGTTTAAACTTATTTTATGATGTTACAAACATCACTTATTCAAACCTTAATTTCATTCATTAATCAGCAGAGGGGTTAATGCTTTTTTAAAAATCAAGTTTTTTTTTTGTTTTCCAGAGTATCAGAGAGTAAGCATATACATTTTTTTTTTCCAGTTTCACTTATACCCTGTTGATTCTGCAAACATGCACAAGCATATTCTCCAATATAAGTATCTATTTTACCAAAGTCAAGTATCAGATTTTAATCCTCAACTAGATTTAAATTTAAGTCATTAAATATAAAGTTACTTTGAATCCATACACAGGTGAAAACATACATGTTTACAAAAATATGCAATGCAAACATACATGTTTACAGAAATTCTTAACACTGATTTATCACTGTATATATGTATACAAGAAATCATGATCGCAAAGCTTTACAAACAATAGAAAACTATTTATTTAGTTTTGATTTTTAAGAAGTTACTCACTGCAAATAGAAAACACAGCAAGTTTAAAAGGAAGCATTCTGATTTTTTTGCAGGCTTGAGATATGCAGAATTATAACTCACAAATATCCAGAGAAAAAGAATGAATATATAAATGTTCACAAAATTTATTTAAGCATTCCAATCTAGGCATGCATCAGAATTTAAACTTAAGTAAATCTAAAAAGTGTTACTCACATTGAAAATGGAAGAACAGAAGCTACAAATTTGGAACAGGCCTTAAATTTGGAACCTGAAGCAACCGAAAATCTCCTCTGTTTGATCCACTGTTTGCTAAGTTGTTGTTGAATGTTTGTTTGGGTTTTAATGAAGTTTATTTTAGTTTTAGCTCAGTTCGAACTAAACAAGGTGAAGCTGATTTATAGAAAAAGAAAGAGACAGAATATATGAAGACAAGTTTATTATTATGTCTCATACACTATGGAAATACTTGTACAACACAGCATGAAAATCTTGTATTGTACAGATTTGAAACTAGAGATATTTATTTAAATTATAGGCTGATATGTATACTTAAGTGTACTAAAAGATTTTTACATTAATTACTTTTTGTTTGTTAGCTTAAGATATTTAATGATGTCTTCCTAAGCAAGCTTCATACACATATACAGTTGTGTATTTATGTTACTGTCATGTGTTCATTCAAATTGGCCTGCACACATATATATCTTAATATCTTCATTTTGTTTTATTTCATACAATTCGGCCTGTACACTTTATTGTCACTGAATTTTGTTTGTATGACATGTATGTTCTTATTATAGTCATTTATTGCTAGATATTATTATGTTTCAACAACCAAGATAAAACTTGTACAATAAAACATAGCAATCTAGTTTAACCTGCACACATTATTGTTACTATCTTTATTTTGTTTGAGTAAAGATATTTATCAAGATGTTTAAACATATACATATGTATAGTCCAGTTTTATGTTAGCTTGCAACTTGAAATTTCTTTTGTTTCTAATTTTATTGACTTTTGTTTAGTTGTGTTATTGACTTGTTATTATATTTCTGAAATGTATGTGACTTGTTTTTGTTTTATTTTATTTGCTGTTTGAAATTAATTGAACTTTATAATTATTATGTTACTCAACCCAATTTATCTTATAAGTCTTGTAATTTTATTTATTTATATTATAAAACATACGATCAAATTGAAATGATAAATAAAATAAATCATCTTTCTATTATAAACTACATATTTATTAGTGTATGTTAATGTATTGATTTACAAAATTATATATAACTCATATATATTTTTAAATTCATATTTTAAATCAAACTATACTAAAAAGAAAAGTAAACAAATCTTTTTGTTAATAAATTAAATTTAAACTTAAGTTAAAATGAGTCTTGAACTATTTAAACATTTACTTATATATATTTAAAATTCTATATTTATTTATTTAGCCTTTGAAAAGTTTATATTAAATAAAACATAATTTCTAATTCACTAAAATATATATATACATTTAAAACATAATTAATTAGTTAAATTTTAAAACAAATTCATCTATTTACAATGTATACAAATATATACATATATAAATAGAAACAAACAATTAATTTTAACAGATATCATTAACCTATTAAATATTTATTAAAAGAAAAGCATCAATTCAGATTTAATTAATAAAAATATATCAAATCAATTTAATATTTAATGCAGATTATTAAATTGATATTGCTAGAAAATTCCGGGTCGTCACATTCCTCCCCCCTTAAAAGAATTTCGTCCCCAAAATTTAAAAGCAAAGGTAATTTAATAATATATTTAAGATTTTAATTAATTTTAAACCATAAGCATATATCAATCACATGCTAACAATCATCACAACCAATCTACTCAATCAACAAAGCTAACTATCCAGATAAAATTCTGGATAGAGCTCCCTAGAGTTTCCCAGTGGAATACTGGAATACTCGATCTATAGAATCCAAACAGTCTATACTCCTAATCTATAGAACTCCTTTGGATCAGAGAAAATCCATCCAAAATGAAATCTCCGACTCCCAAATCCAAATTCCTTCGTCTCTTATCAACCAAATACTTCTGGCAATCCAGAGCTGCCTTCAACCTATTGATCAGCTCAACCCTATGCTGATAACTCCTAAAACAATCTGAATCCAAAAACAATCCAGTAGTATAATTTCCTCAAAACCAACCAAATCCAAGAACTCAACCTCTACTATCATCAGTAGAAAACATCCCCTCTTTCCCAAAAAAGAAAAACAAATGCACTTCCAACTGCTTCCGCTGCACAACTCTGATCTAGATGGATGAAAATGCTGATGATGCACATAAGCACAACTGGACAACTCATTACAAAAATATGATTCAGCAGATCCAATGTAGAACTCAGAAATTCCTCCAAAACTTCAGTCGCTTTACCAATTTCTCTCTCTAGAAACCATTCTATTACTAAGCTGAACCATCGACAATTTTTCTGAAATCCAGTCGATATCAAACTCAACTCCTCAGATGCTAAGGCAACCCACCGACTTCTTCAAAGATATCCAGAAGAATTCCTGCCATCCCAGAGAATACTTAACTATCGCAAGTCTCTTTTGCGATCAACCCACGCTAATATCCAAAGAAAACTGTTCTCTCCTTATCAATCTGAATAACTTAAACTTATCCAGCCAATCCATTGAAGAAAAGGATCCACAAAACTTCCTCCGAAATTCACCTCTAAAGAACTACTGACATATGACCTCCTCACTTGCCTGAAGAAAAAATCTGAGCTGCAACACTGCTACTGATGCCAAAAATTTCTTAATCCAAAATTCCTCGGAAAACTTAGGCCTCAAAGCCAAACACAACATTCAGCTGAACTCAACCTCAAAACTATGCAGACATACTTCCTTATCCAAAGATCCATGAGAACTTCTTCGGAAACAATCCATCGCAACTGCATCTCAACACGCAACTACTACTTCTTGAGTTACCAAGATAATATTTCCAGCTTCTGCCCAACTCACAAAAATCCAAATTCTACTCATCCATTCTTGTACAATAAAATGGACTCCAAATCTTAACAGTTTCCCTCCAGAGATTTTGTGAAATCCTTACACCATGAATCTATTCGAGACAGTATTAGGTCTACAGTCTCGTCAAATTTACTTCCAACCACAGGTAGTCATGTTACACACACCATCACTCAATCTATCCTTATACTTATATTGGAAAACCCGAACAGGTAATCCAACAAATAGATAGAAAATATATATATATATATATATATCAAAATTACAAATACGCTCTCTCAGGAAAGAAATCACTTAAGAGCCTAGGTATTCACTCAACCTAGTGCTCTGATACCACTGTAACGACCCCACTTCCTACGCCCAGGAAGTAGCATTGTTAATAAGAAAGAAAGAGGTGAGAAAATAGAAAAGATAGAGAAGAAAGAACAACAACATCAGAATCTCACAGCGGAACGAATAAAATATATTAATCACATAAGTATTTACATAGTATATAACATCAATCAGAGTGATACATATAGTACATCACATACTAGACAATTATAGACACTTGTCTAGTTAATACAACTCAATACATAATACATCACAGAGATACCACACAACGGAACTATATATATCTATAACGCTGAAGCCTCCTGCTCCATTGCTCCTCCAAAATTAGTCAAAGCTAAACCTGAATCCCTTGGCTACCCGTAAAAATTTGGGTACCCGAGAGTTTATGGAAAACAAAAATAAACTTCGGGTCAGACATGGGTCCGGTATGAGTAACAGGTTAAAGTTGCTTAACTTTGAAAATCTTTTGAAAAAATAAGGTATCACGTAAGACTTCCCACACATAAACATGGAAATGTTTTTACCTTACGCTAAACAAAACATTTGATAGGAAATCCAGTGATATTATAATAGTGTTTAGAGTTTTCAAGTAATATACAGAAATAGCTGAAATGCTTACATCTCACATTTCAACATAGTTGGGCACAAACAAAACGTACGGCGCTTATTGGAAATTGGATCCCATACAATGGCAGGGCTACTGGGGTACCGCCCGTCACAGTACGTGGTGTAGATCACAGTACCGAGGAGCCACCCTAACTCCCCTGCAACACAAGGCCGGAACCATTCCTTACTGAACAGTCTCGAAAAAGATAACCCCGCAGTTGGCTGCAGACCAACCGCCCACACAGCCGAATAAAAGGGACATCTAGACTGGGGTATACCTCGTCCTGCTTGGGCATGACCCACCTAACCTTGCTGCGCCTCCCTTGTTTTAGCCATTCCCGGTTGATGAGGCTTGAGGTTACGATTACCTTTATAGAACATGTTTCTTAGATTGCTCATCGTCCGCCTGACGATGTGTTGAAAGCATTCAATCCATACAAGTTCGTTCCGGGTTCGAACGAAACCGAAGGCATCATCTCGTTACACTCATTTTGGAATCACCCTCAGAGTTAACGACGATAACCCTTGCATTCTGAGTCTTCATCTTCACTTCAGATTCACGACCTATCGTTAATTTGGAATCGATGTGGTTTTCAGATATTCCTAATGCGGAAAATCGATCCCGGTCTCATCGAAATCCAAAGCGTGTTTTTTAAGGCCAAGTTGTCTATTTAGTCTTAACAGTGAATTCAATATCATCAATATACACAGATAGATAATTCACATCTCATAATAGATAATCACATCATCATCATAAACAGATAATTAATATCATCATCCAAACAGATAATTAAACATTATCATACTTACACTATACATCCATATCACATAGACATCATCCAACTCATTTCTGAGATCACAATCAAACAATGAAATATCAATATCATCCATCGGCAATGATTTATGAATCACAAGTTATAATTAACTTAAAATGAATTAAATTAACTACTTCCATCTTTAATTAATTTAAAATAAATTAAATTAATTACTCATTCCATAAATCCTGCTCTCACAATCATTAATTAGATTAATTAATCATTTTCTAATTACAAAAAGTAATTTAGTTTTAAATTAATTCTCAAATGAATTATTCTAAATCATTCATACTTGATTAACATTTAATTCCCTCCTTAATTTATGATTCCTTAATTTACAATTCTTAATTACATCATTAATTATATTAATTAATGATCTTCTATTTATATTCAATTACTTATTTAAAATAATTAAGTGATTAATAACAAATTACTTAAACACAATTATTAATCACCTCTTGATTAATAACAAACCAGTAATTATCTACTCTTAATTACATATTAATCAAATTAATCATTCCATGATTAATTAATTTCATAAATCAATCCTTTGATTTATTACAAAAGAAATTACTCACATTACTTTACTTACAAATCATCTTGTATTAACTTCATCAAGTAATGATCATCCAATTACTATTCTGAGTAATTATGCTCCATTTATTACACTAAGTAATTACACATACCAAATCATCAATTACTTATATATTCAAATTAATCATCTTTGATTTAAATATCCTTTTACTTCATTCCAGAAATTTCCTTTAATTTATTTACAGAAATTAATCTTGAATAAATCCATTAATTACATTTATATCAATTTATTTCCATTTAATTATCTTGTTGATTTATTATTCTCAAATAAATCAATTTCTCTAATTCCCATCTTTAATTATTTTAATTAATGATTTCTAATTACATTTCATTTGTTAATTATATTAAGAAAACACACCTTTAAATTACAAATATTAATCCTCTTGATTAATATATACAGTAATTAATCATCCTAAATTAATTACTTCTCAATAACAAGCTTAATTAATATCTTGATTAATTTTAAGTAATTATATTCTCAATTACTTCTATTAACAACACCATCCAGTTAATTACATCCTGTAATTATTCATCAATTACTTTTCTAAGTAATTTAATTCCAAAATATCAGTTAATTAAAATTAATTAACTCAAATCAAATCAATTTACTCAGTAAATAAGTAATTAATTTCTTAATTACTTTTTAAATAAATAATTTCATTTAAACTATTGAATTAATTAATCTAATTAATTTATTACAAAATCAATCATATTAATTAATTATAACATAATCTGGTTAATGAACTTCATTAGTAATTATTTAATTATTTCCTTCTAACATAATCAACTTATATTAATTATTAATTATAAGTTAATTAACCATTATTAATTTAAAAATCTAATCTATAGTTCTAAATCACATATTAGTTAATTAATTCATTAATTAACTTTAATTACTACATTTACACTATAAATACTAGCTTACTTAATCAACTTAAGAGTTAATGAATATAAGATTCCAAAACTTCATGAATTAAAGTAAAATTCCAATATGTTTAAACATTTATTACAATAAATTTCAATTTTTATCTTCATAAATTTTTTTCACTAATTTATTTTCAAAACCCCTTTTTTAAACTTACACCTAAAATTTATTTGAATAAATTTAAATTATAAAACTTTATTTTAGTTCCCAAATCTAGCTTTTCATAACTAAATCCTGATTTTCTTGGAGTCAACTTGTCTAAATATTTTATTTACCCATTTATAATTTATTTTTGAATTTAACTCCTTTTTGAATACACTTAAACATTTAGCACCTTTAAATTATTAAAATAATTTAAGTTTTTGAAAACTTATTTATACCAACTTTATTTTCAAAACTGACTTGGATTCACAGTTAAACTTTGATTTAGATCTAGGTTTTTTAACTTTGATTTTAGATTTTAAAACAAAGTTTTAAAACAGTTGAAACTATTAAAACAGTTTCAGGTTGTATAAAAATACTGAACAAATACCACTACCCGAGCCACCCTGTGTTTGCTTCGAGTTATACGCGAGTTTCCCCGTGAAAAACAACGTGTTACTTCGAGTTTATTACCAGGCGCGCGTGAAATGAAAAAGAAAGATAGAACCTGGAAACCACATAACCTCTCCACCCTCAAACCTGTCAGCGCCGCTCTTCCCCAACCCTGACCACGTGGCGACAAGAAACTCCGGCCATGAACGCGTCAAAGACTGAGCTACCCCCTCACAAAGTTCCACGGCACTCGATCCCCTGATGGTGTGAAACTGAACCAAACCTTTCGACCACTACAACCCTATCAATGCGCAGGAATTTGCACAGAAATTGGGTTCCAGATAAAAATATTTAAGTTGTTTTTATCCTAAATAAAGTTTAAAATTATTTTATGATGTTACAAACATCACTTATTCAAACTTTAATTTCATTCATTAATCAGCAGAGGGGTGAATGCTTTTTTAAAAATCAAGTTTTTTTTTTGTTTTCCAGAGTATCGGAGAGTAAGCATATACATTTTTTTTTCTTTCCAGTTTCACTTATACCCTGTTGATTCTGCAAACATGCACAAGCATATTCTCCAATATAAGTATCTATTTTACCAAAGTCAAGTATCGGATTTTAATCCTCAACTAGATTTAAATTTAAGTCATTAAATATAAAGTTACTTTGAATCCATACACAGGTGAAAACATACATGTTTACAGAAATATGCAATGCAAACATACATGTTTACAGAAATTCTTAACACTGATTTATCACTGTATATATGTATACAAGAAATCATCATCACAAAGCTTTGCAAACAATAGAAAACTATTTATTTACTTTTGATTTTTAAGAAGTTACTCACTGCAAATAGAAAACACAACAAGTTTAAAAGGAAGCATTCTGATTTTTTTGCAGGCTTGAGATATGCAGAATTATAACTCACAAATATCCAGAGAAAAAGAATGAATATATAAATGTTCACAAAATTTATTTAAGCATTCAAATCTAGGCATGCATCAGAATTTAAACTTAAGTAAATCTAAAAAGTGTTACTCACATTGACAATGGAAGAACAGAAGCTACAAATTTGGAACAGGCCTTAAATTTGGAACCTGAAGCAACTGAAAATCTCCTCTGTTTGATCCACTGTTTGCTAAGTTGTTGTTGAATGTTTGTTTGGGTTTTAATGAAGTTTATTTTAATTTTAGCTCAGTTCGAACTAAACAAGGTGAAGCTGATTTATAGAAAAAGAAAGAGACAGAATATGTGCAGACAAGTTTATTATTATGTCTCATACACTATGGCAATACTTGTACAACACAGCATGAAAATCTTGTATTGTACAGATTTGAAACCAGAGATATTTATTTAAAATGTAGGCTGATATGTATACTTAAGTGTACTAAAAGATTTTTACATTAATTACTTTTTGTTTGTTAGCTTAAGATATTTAATGATGTCTTCCTAAGCAAGCTTCATACACATATACAGTTGTGTATTTATGTTACTGTCATGTGTTCATTCAAATTGGCCTGCACACATATATATCTTAATATCTTCATTTTGTTTTATTTCATACAATTCGGCCTGTACACTTTTTTGTCACTGAATTTTGTTTGTATGACATGTATGTTCTTATTACAGTCATTTATTGCTAGATATTATTATGTTTCAACAACCAAGATAAAACTTGTACAATAAAACATAGCAATCTAGTTTAACCTGCACACATTATTGTTACTATCTTTATTTTGTTTGAGTAAAGATATTTATCTAGATGTTTAAACATATACATATGTATAGTCCAGTTTTATGTTAGCTTGCAACTTGAAATTTCTTTTGTTTCTAATTTAATTGACTTTTGTTTAGTTGTGTTATTGACTTGTTATTATATTTCTGAAATGTATGTGACTTGTTTTTGTTTTATTTTATTTGCTGTTTGAAATTAATTGAACTTTATAATTGTTATGTTACTCAACCCAATTTATCTTATAAGTCTTGTATTTTTATTTATTTATATTATAAAACATATGATCAACTTGAAATGATAAATAAAATAAATCATCTTTCTATTATAAACTACATATTTATTAGTGTATGTTAATGTATTGATTTACAAAATTATATATAACTCATATATATTTTTAAATTCATATTTTAAATCAAACTATACTAAAAAGAAAAGTAAACAAATCTTTTTGTTAATAAATTAAATTTAAACTTAAGTTAAAATGAGTCTTGAACTATTTAAACATTTACTTATATATATTTAAAATTCTATATTTATTTATTTAGCCTTTGAAAAGTTTATATTAAATAAAACATAATTTCTAATTCACTATAATATGTATATATATTTAAAACATAGTTAATTAGTTAAATTTTAAAACAAATTCGTCTATTTACAATGTATACAAATATATACATATATAAATAGAAATAAACAATTAATTTTAATAGATATCATTTACCTATTAAATATTTATTAAAAGAAAAGCATCAATTCAGATTTAATTAATAAAAATATATCAAATCAATTTAATATTTAATGCAGATTATTAAATTGATATTGCTAGAAAATTCCGGGTCGTCACAGAATAGAGGTAATGACCATATACCTTGTTTTGTATGTTATAGATATCCCGAAATTATTAAATGTTTTCAATGTGATAGATGTTTTATAAAATATGTTTTTATGTGTTAAAAGATAGTTTAATTTAGAACTTTTGTGAAAGCAAAATAAAATATGTGAAAAAACAATATTACAAGAAATGGTAGATAAGCACGATGCACAAATAAAACTATTACAACTAGAACTTAGCACTTTACAAAATGATATTAATTTCTTGAAAGAAAAATGTAAAGACTACAATCAAAATAAACTAGGAAGTTCATCCAAATTAACTGAAATTGAACAAATAGATAATTTGAATAATTGCATACAAGAAAATATGGAATTTTCAGTCAATAATAATAAATACAACACATCGCTACTTATAGTAAATTGCCATGTCTTGTTCGATAATAACAAGTTTATCGATACAATAGCAATAATAGATACATGTAGCACTAAAAGCTTAATTGCGCATTCATTGATACCTTTACAATATCACCAAGACCTCTAAATTACATTATCACTTCAAAAACAGCTAACCAAAATCTAATGGCATTAATACATAAATACAAGATGAATCGATGAATCAGTTTAGATACTTTGCCGGTAATTACAGTTCCAATTACGATTTAGGGCAATGTACTATTACTCCAAAGGAGATTAAAAGTCAAGAATTACTTTTAGGTTCAAATTTTATACTTAATTATCGAGATAGTATCTCAATTTCCAGAAATAGTATCACTTTCAGTAAACACAACTACACATTACCTAAAAACTACCACAATTATCATTCAAAGTTAGTTGGAGAGCGTGGGGGACAGGCCGAACTAGATTTTTTCAAACAAGAAATAGAAAAACAACATACTTCACCTACCAAAGAACATAAAAATATGTTAGCCATGCTAGCATTCGAAACAATTAGAGAACTAGAGAAAGGAAAAACCAAATTTATTCCTTATCAGATTATTTCACACTTAGAAAAACTAGGACTAATCAGTAAGGATGTTACAAAAAATAAAGTTAACTACACTTGTAAAATAAAAACCATAAACCCAGAAATAACCATTAAAACAGCAAACGTTGACTATTCACCAGCTGATATAAAAGAATTCAAAATACAGATTGAAGAAATGCTAAGACAAAACTTAATCAGGAGATCTGACAGCAGATATAGCTCAACAGCCTTTTTAGTTCGAAATCACTCCGAACAGAAAAGAGGAAAACCAAGAATCGTCTACAATTATAAAAGATTAAATGATAATACAGAAGACGATGGTTATAATATACCAAAAAAAGATACATTGATTAACTTAATACAAAATAAGTGAATTTTTAGCAAGTTTGATCTAAAATCAGGATACAACCAGTTAAAATTAAAAGAAAGTTTTAAACCTTGGACAACATTTATGTGCTTCGAAGGACATTTTGAATGGAACGTATTAAGCTTTGGATTAAAAACAACACCTACAATTTTCCAAAGATTTGTGGATAATATATTAAAAAATTATGATTTCTGTTTAGTCTATATAGATGACATTTTAGTTGCAAGTAAAAATATTAAAGAACATGCACAACATTTAAAAACAGTATTTAAATAAGTTGAAAACAATGGTCTAGTAATATGAAGAAAAAAGATGGAACTTTTTAAACAAAAAAATTTCGTTTTTAGGTTTAGAAATTGGTAATGGAAAAATTGAACTTCAGCTAGATATTTTCCAAAGATTATAGAATTCCCAGATAAATTAGACAGCAAAAAGAAAATTCAGGCTTTTCTAGGATTAATAAATTACGTCAGAAAATTTATAGCAAAACTAGTAGGTCCCCTATATGGTAAAATTTTGAAAAACAGAGAAACACGATTTAATACAGAAGATATTAAACTAGTTCAAAGAATTAATGAAGAAGTTAAAAAAATTATTCCACTAGAATATCCACTAGAAACAGATTATATCATTATTGAATGTGATGGATGCAAAGAAGGATGAGGAGCAATCCTAAAATGTAAACCATTTAAATACAGTGACAAGTCAATAGAAAAAATTGCAGCTTACAAAAGTGGCAACTTTAATAAAGTAACTAATTGGACGTCTCTAGATTTTGAAATCCAAGCATTAATTAATGCCTTAGATATGTATAGGATATATCTAAATAAAGAATTCACAGTCCGAACAGATAGTGAAGAAATTGTTAAACTTATTTCGAACGAAAATTCTAAAAAAGTAAATAGAACTAGAAGGCTAAATTTGCAAAATCTTATACAAGGTAATGGTTATAAAATAAACTTTGAACACATTAAAGGAAAAAATAATCAGTTAGCCGATATTCTATCACGAAAATTATCTCATGTGTTTAACAAAGTTTGTTATATACAAGAAAGATATTATATGAATAAAGAAACAGAAAAGTCTGTAGATAAAGCAATATCAAAACTAATGTGGAGGAAAAAGCCCCATTAATCAAAACAGAGGTGAAAACACCAGAAAACCAGTCACCACAATTATGGCTAGCAGAAATTCTAATATGGGAACAAAATGTAGTTCGATATTGGGAAGTTAATAAAAAGCCGGAAATGGATATGTGGGCAGTATTAGAAACTACCCTCTGTCCATTAGCCTTAGGAATATATCAAACTAGAAAAACATATAACCCAGCCGTAATTACTGAACAGAAAGCTTTAGGAAACAACCCTTATAATTTTACAAGCTTTATTAGATTACTACTAATTGGAAATGACCCAGGCAAATGCGGTACACTAACGCACAATACAGCAATAAAAAACCTAGAACAATTAAGTATAAGAGATTTTATGTATATAAAGGAATTTAGCCAAGACTTTGTAGTCACTTTAGCCCAGACGGGTAGAGCAAGCGATGAAGATTTATGTAATAAATATTTTTCAAAGCAAGCAGGAGACTTAGGTCGAAAGATGCAAGAAGACTGTAATATACAATATGGAACAATACCTAAACTAGGAATTGTCCAAGAATAATGTTTGTATTCCAAGAATTATAAAAACATTGTAAAGAAGCAACTTTGCAAGAACAGATTAAAACACAAGCTTGAGCATTTTGCCGAACAGCTATCTATACTCCACAAGCTTATGGCTACTGTAAACCAAGAAAATATCTTAGAAAATCTAAGCATTTTGATAAACGTAAAAAAGAAAAACATGTTAAACGAAGTAAACCAAATAGAAAGTGTAATTGTTTTATTTGTGGTGACCCAAATCATTTAGCAAATAGATGTCCAAACAAGCAAAATAATCAATAACGTTCTAATTTAGTTGATGAAATAGGAGAATATGAAATAGAAAGTCTTAGTGAAAACGATTTTGACGATACTGAATCAATATATAGCATTGTCTCAGATAATGATGAAGGTAGTCCACAAAACAGTATTAGCTACACATTAATGAATAACGATAATGAATGCGAACACCAATGGAGACAAATAGAGGTAATGACCATATACCTTGTTTTGTATGTTATAAATATCCTGAAATTATTAAACGTTTTCAATGTGATAGATGTTTTATAGAAATATGTTTTTTATGTGTTAAAAGACAGTTTAATTTAGAAATTTCATTAAAGCAAAATAGAATAAGTGGAAAAACAATATTACAAGAAATGGTAGATAAACACGATGCATAAATAAAACTATTACAACTAGAACTTAGTACTTTACAAAATGATATTAGTTTCTTGAAAGAAAAATATAAAGACTACAATCAAAATGAACCAAGAAGTTCATCCAAATCAACTGAAATGGAAAAAATAGGTAATTTGAATAATAGCATACAAGAAAATACAGAATTTTCAGTCAATTTTAATAAATACAATACATCCCTACTTACAGCAAATTGCTGTGTCTGGTTCGATAATAACAAGTTTATCGATACAATAGCAACAATAGATACAGGTAGCACTAAAGGCTTAATTGCGCATTCATTGATACCTTTACAATATCACAAACCTCTAAATTACATTATCACTTCAAAAATAGCTAATCAAAGTCTAATGACATTAACTCATAAATCACCAGACGAATCAATGCTTCAATTTAGAGACTTTGCCGGTAATTACTATTCCAAATACGAATTAGGGCAATGTACTATTACTCCAAAGGAGATTAAAAGTCAAGAATTTCTTTTAGGTTTAAATTTTATACTTAATTATCGAGGTAGTATCTCAATTTCCAGAAATAGTATTACTTTCAGTAAACACAACTACACATTACCTACAAACTACCACAATTATCAATTAGAGTTAGCTCGAAAGTGTGTGGACAAGCCCAACTAGATTTTTTCAAACTAGAAATAGAAAAACAACATACTTCACCTACCAAAGAACATAAAAATACATTAGCCATGCTAGCATTCGAAACAATTAGAGAACTAGAGAAAGGAAAAGAAACCAAATTTATTCCTTATCTGATTATTTCAGACTTAGAAAAACTAGGACAAATCAGTGAGGATGTCACAAAAAAAGTTAACTACACTTGTAAAATAAAAATCATAAACCCAGAAATAACCATTAAAACAACAAACATTGACTATTCATCAGCTGATATAAAAGAATTTAAAATACAGATTGAAGAAATGCTAAAATAAAACATAATCAGGAGATCTAACAGCAGACATAGATCGGTAGCCTTTTTAGTTCGAAATCACTCTGAACAGAAAAGTGGAAAACCAAGAATCGTCTACAATTATAAAAGATTAAATGATAATACAGAAGTCGACGGTTATAATGTACCAAATAAAGATACATTGATTAACTTAATACAAAATAAGCGAATTTTTAGTAAGTTTGATCTAAAATCAAGATACAACCAGTTAAAATTAGAAGAAAGTTTTAAACCTTGGACAACATTTATTTGCTCTGAAGGACATTTTGAAAGTAACTTATTAAGCTTTGGATTAAAAATAGCACCTGCAATTTTCCGAAGATTTATGGATAATATATTTAAAAAATATGATTTCTGTTTAGTCTATATAGATGACATTTCAGTTGTAAGTAAAAGTATTAAAGAACATGAACAACATTTAAAAACAGTATTTAAAGAGGTTTGAAAGCAATGGTCTAGTAATATCAAAAAAAGGATGGAACTTTTTAAACAAAAAATTTTGTTTTTAGGTTTAGAAATTGGTAATGGAAAAATCGAACTCCAGCCACATATTTCCCAAAAGATTATAGAATTCCCATATAAATTAGACAGTAAAAAGAAAATCCAGGCTTTTCTAGGATTAATAAATTATGCCAGAAAATTTATTCCTAATTTAGGAAAACTAGTAGGACCTCTATATGGCAAAATTTCGAAAAAATGAGAAACACGATTTAATACAGAAGATATTAAACTAGTTCAAAGAATTAAAGAAGTTAAGAAAATTAATCCATTAGAACTTCCACTAGAAACAAATTATATCATTATTGAATGTGACAGATGCAAAGAAGGATGGGGAGCAATCCTAAAATGTAAACCATTTAAATACACCGACAAGTCAATAGAAAAAATTGCAGCTTACGCAAGTGGCAACTTTAACAAAGTAACTAATTGGACATCTCTAGATTTCGAAATCCAAGCATTAATTAATGCCTTAGATTAGTATAGGATATATCTAAATAAAGAATTCATAGTCCGAACAGATTGTGAAGCAATTGTTAAACTTATTTCAAACGAAAATTCTAAAAAAGTAAATAGAACTAGATAGCTAAATTTGCAAAATCTTATGCAAGGTAATGGTTATAAAATAAACTTTGAACACATTAAAGGAAAAAATAATCAGTTAGCCGATATTCTATCACGAAAATTATCTCATGTGTTTAACAAAGTTTATTATATGCAGGAAAGATATTATATAAATAAAGAAACAGGAAAGTTTGTAGATAACAGCAATGTCAAAACGAATATGGAGGCAAAAACCACAACAATCAAAACAGAGGTGAAAACACCTGCAACGCCACCAACAGAATCCAGTTCACAAACTCCACCTCTAGTAATTACGAGTGATAATCAAACGATGGAAGTCAATACACCATGCACGACCTTTGGTCAGACTTCTCTTATTCGGTTTAAAAATAATGATCCCATCAAAATTTAAACCCCTTGTCAGAATAAATGATTTATCCCAACAATGCTTACTCGACCATCTTTGGAATTTGAAAACGGTTGAAAGTGAATGAAAGAATAAACAACGACTTGGAAACTGTTTTGCATATTACTTTTCGAAAATTCAACAAAAGCCTCTTTCTAAAAATTTCTTTTTCTATATAGATTTTAGAGGCAGTTTTACAGGAATATTTAAACATTATAGCCAAGTGCATATGGCTATACAAAATTTTCAAAATCCAATTTTTAAAGGTTTTTACAATCTGTAACAAGCTCTAGACGAAGCAAGAAACTGCTTTGGTCCTAATTATTACATTGACCCCAATTTTCAACAATCATATTCTCATACGGCTTCATCAACTCCTCAATCCCCAACAGACCTTATAAATTCTCAGACCTCGCAATTAAATGATTTACAAAACCTATATCAACGAATTCAAGCCCAACTACCACATTACATCCAAAGAAATCAATTCCTAAAAGAAGAAAACCAGAAGCATGTGTATGTCCACAAAACTAATCTGCTGCTAGAACACATATTTCACAATTAGCCCATGAAAAATAAGAACTCTCAACCAAATTCCAAAACGACCTAAAACCCTAACCACGAATAGATTTCAAATCATCTCAAATTACGACTAGGGCCAATCCTTGACGAATTATGCAAACGAGGAGGACAAGAATAAGTTCTTAAGATAGAAAATCTAGCCTATGATCGATGGAACAATTACCAGGAAGAGCTACAAAAACTTCTTGCAACTTATTTCAAATGAATATTAGAAACAGTTCAGTTTAAAGTAGTCCAAAATAGAAGATCTAATATGTTACGTGCTAGAGTCGACAGTACACAGTTACCATGCGGCATGGATAAGATAGTTAGTTTATTTGACCACGGAATGTTATCCAAAATAACCTTTAGTAATCCAATTGAGGAATCAGTATTAGAACACTTTGGTAAACGATTTGCATTAGTAGCACAACAATACTAACGCATCTTTCCAGCCATAGTAGTGTGTATCATTTCAACTACTCCAGTTTTTCAGTTCAACAAGCAACATACGATTAAACCAGTAATGCAACGTATGACTATTTTTAAGCATGTAAACTATACACGACACAACATATCAAAATGCCTAAGATGTTTTTTCCAGATGTATGAAGGAACGCCAATTTGGTTTGGGGCAGATAAACCTTGCCAATATCATCAATCAAAAATGACTCTAAGTCCTCCACCTAATGGGAAGGAACTAATTCTACAGGCAGAAACATCAAGATATCAGATATGGGGCGAAATGGAGCTAAAAGTTCTACTACCCTTATCAATAGCAGAACATGTGTTCGATCCAAATAACGATGCCTTAATCTATGATCAAGAAATTTCTGAACCAGAACAAGAGTCTAGTCCAGATCTTAGCGCAAATGATAGAGGGAAAATGGAAGAGTTTAATCCTATGGACCAGATGGCAGACACAAATTGAAAGGTAGCTTTCAATCCTACAGCTGTAAAACCCACTACAAGCTGATATTCTCCACTAAAGAAAGAGTAGATAAGAAGGAATCTCATCTTTATAAAATAAGGACAGACGATATAGAATTCTCCCGATAATTATGCGGTGGCATGTTTTGTATCGTTGCTTTAACATTGCGCATATTTTTATGTAAAGGCAGAATATAAATAACAGCCTAGTGTGTGTATATAGCCGGTTTAACTGGCTGTGTGACTATAAATATATGTAAATTGTATGCCCAGGGATATACTTGAGCACTTGAAAATTTTATAAGTTTTCAAAAGACTCGAATGGCGGCTTAATTTACTTCGTCATTTCTCTGTGCAAGCTTATTTTTTCATGTTACACTTCATATTTTGATAGAGAGGTTCAAAACAAAAAAAACTGTTGGAAAAAAAAGCAAGATCTGATTTTCAAACCTTCTGCTGCTCCTCTGCATAAAGGCACCAAAGCTTATTTTTTCTTGTTACACTTCATATTTTTGTTGTTACACTTCATATTTTGAAATTTAACTTGTTTAAGAATTGAATAAATAAAAATTGATTTGAAACTTTATCATTTGAGATTTTATTAAATATGAATTTATTCTTGATTTTGATTAAATGTGATTAGATGAATATTTTAAAAATTAAATATACTTGAAGTTAGATATTTAGTTATTGATTTTAAACCTGTAATTTGAGATTTATTTAATGCTTATGAAAGTAATTTTATAAAATGACCACGGTGTGAAATAAGCGTTTAGTTATTAAAGAGACCAGGATTGGATATTGTCACTCTCTGCGAATACCGAAAACCACTCTAACAACTATGCACGTGGTGGAAAGTCCAGAACGAAGTACGATGGTTTGACGAACGTTTCTGTAAGATGTATGAACGCAGCCCTAACCCTCTCGAGTCGGCTTGATATGACTAAAACAGAAGCTATACCTCGACCAAGTGAGGTCGCACCTCCGATCGAGCATGCTTCTTTTAGACCATATCTATTACTTTGTGATTTGATTGGGTGCAATTTTGATTATGGGAATGTGTCTCTAGGTGGACGATAGTAACCGTTATGCGTTACCACCACCCTGGTTCTACAAACGGTAGTATCCTACAATGGACATGTGTCACGTGCATTGTCATATGTCTTATCGAGCCTATTACGACTTTGGTTTGTATCATGACTATGGAGTGCTCCTTGAGTATCCCACCGGTTTGGTGGAGTTTACAGTATATATATAGACTACGATATTTATATAAAATGTGTTAAGGGGGATATGTGTAACGCCTTAGCGCTATTTTAATATTTTACTTTAATGTAGACATTATCTATGTAGCGTATTGTATTACATATGTAGATAGTTCCACGATCCTTAAAGGATGGTAATCTTAAAAATCTTTTAAGTTATATTGCATTTTACTTGGACATTTCATTTGAGTTGATTTGCTTGTATAAGAATGTTAATCCTTACTCGAGTGTCTTGCTGTATGCGCGAGTCACCTTTGGAGCTTGGAAGTTTGCTTGGAGATCAATCTTTATTTGTCCAGTTTTTCAGATATTTCTGTTATTTCCAGTTATTTATGTTTAGACTTGTCATTTGCTTATGTATTAGAGACTTCTTTGTATTTGGGATTTCTGTTATATTTTCTTTAGACTGATACTTCTATAGTAGCTTCATGAACTACTATTTATCTATTCTGCTGCGTATTGTTGTATTACTCTGTGTCTGTATTCTGTGATTAATTTATTTACCGTACATACTAAGTTTTGCTAAATATAAAATAACAATCTGTTGTTTTGGGCAATTTAAGTCTCATATGTGTGGATTATTGTCAATTTGAATAGTTTAAAATTGCGGGTCGTTACATATTCCTTCCACTGTGAGTTTTAGAAATGTAAATTTTTGTAGATGGCTTTGATAATTGTATTATATATTCTACCTCCAAACATCCTTCTTCCATGAGGACTGCAATCTTCGTCTTATGCGTGAATCGAGACGTCAACGTTGTTAGATTATTACATAACATTACTTTAATGTTAATTATCATTAACATTGGGGCATTTGGTCTAGTGGTATGATTCTCGCTTAGGGTGCGAGAGGTCCCGAGTTCAATTCTCGGAATGCCCCCTTGTTTTTAATAAATCACTTAGCTTTAAAACGAAAGAACATTAGTTCCACCGTTACCAACCTCTAAACTGGTTTTCATTTTTGAACAGTTTGTTCCTAATGTTAATTTTCCATTATATATAAACATCTCTATATTAAAAAATCCACATTAAATTAATACATATAATTTGACTTATTAATTAGTGTTACTTTACCAGATTTTAGAAATATGTAAAATTTGATCATACTTGATTGCATGCAATTATTACGCAAGTCTAGTAAAGAGTGGAGTAAAAAGGATCTTATCCTTAGAGCTTTTGAAGGAATTTGTATGTCAAACATGAACTCGCCGCCAATAAACACCACTTTTAGGCCTCCATATGTGAAATGGAAGAAATGGAGCACAGATCTGATGAGGAAGCAACGAAATTCCAAGTAGAACCAACGGATCTTCCATTCTTGGGTTCTACAACATTGTCCTTTTTAAGTATTTTATCTTTAAAGTGTAGTTTATTAGGAACCGCTTAGTTATTGATGTGTATTAATTCATGAGGCATGAATACATACCCTACCGCCCTATAGGAGCAAATTTTTTTCTAGCAGTATGTTTATAAGTGTTTTTCCTATTTGGGGTGGTTTTTCATTTGCATACAAACTTTTATTTCTGTGTGAATAATAAAGTACCATATTTCTACAAATAACAATGTACAAAATAAATCACATAGAGTACAGACATGCCAAGTGATCAAAATATAATGGAATATGAAGCGTACCTCATGATAACATAGTTATAGAAGGGATTGATCTTTGATTCCTCTTCAAACCCAACCGTTGAGGTTTCTACAGAAAAAATAAATATTATTCTAAGGTTCAAATGTTTAACTGACTGATGCAGGCATCACATGAAGCACAGATTCTATTCGGAAAATCATACACTTTAGAGGTTTCTTAAATTATAAAAGGTTTTCAGAAGTTGAAAAAACATCTTAATACTTTTTCATTGTGTACTATCAATTGACACGTAAACATACGATAGTTATCTACTAATGAGTCCAATTCAGGTTCAAAAATAAGATATATATATATATATATATATATATATATATATAAACACCTTAGAACTAAAAGATGAGCAAACAAATGAACCTTACAGATTCAAATCTAAGACGATTTACAATACATATCACAGAAAAGAAATTCTGGGTATAGGTTTGTAACATTCCTGGAATTTAGCTAAAAAATAATTTGATAATTGATTTAATATTTGGGATTAAATCTTAAAAAGATATTGGTAATCAAATTTATTTTGGATTTGATTGTAAATTTATTTAGATTTATTGACATTTGAAATATAAAAATAAAAACTGAATTCATCAAATTTAATAATATATATGTTCATACAAATGAATTTTAATTTGGAAATTTAAATTTGAAATTTAATAAATATATAGACAATGAATATTGTGGATGTGAAAATACTAAAATGAATATATTTAAAACAAATTCGATTTTATTTTGGAATAAATATGAAAATTCCAGAATGAGTTAAAATTATGTGTTATAAAATAATATTTGGATTAGAATTCAATTATAAACATTTTGAATAATAAATATAGTTGTATATAAGTATATAAAAGCAATAAATGCAAGATTTGAATTTTTACTTGTATAGAATATAAATAAACATAGTTAATGTGCATAAGAGAATAACATTTGTAAATGTAAACCTAACTAAGGATCTAAACACAAATTTGATTGAATATGTTTAAATATCAATATATTAAATAAATAAATAAATAAAATATATGTTAAATGGATATGAATCATTTTTTTTCTTATGGTTATATAAATAGTTATATAAGGAAAAATCAATAGAAAATAATATAAAGTTATGTTTAAGGGCTATTTAAAGTGTTTAAAAGATAAAACACAAGTATTTAACTTAAAAACAAAAGTTAAAAACATAGAAACATGTTTACACATTAAAAATAAAGTAAGGCTGAAACATAAACTTATTTGAATTTAGACAAGTGGCAAGAAAATCTTTTTCTTTTGGATTTGGCCTTTGGAAACATGAACAAAGAAGAAAAGACAAGTCAAGATACTTTTACCTTTCTCAAAAAATTTGCTCAGATATGAGAAATCAAAGTTTAAAACAACTCATTTCTAAAACAATTCGAAATCAAGCCAGTGCAAAGCTTTTCAACCTGAAAAATTAGAAAAGAAAAAAAAAGGATCAGGTTAGAGATTCAACCCTGAAGCAAAACTTCAAATTGGAAATTTCAAAAAAACAATGCAAATAAAAAATATGAAGCTGCCATACACAAATCTACTTCAAAAGCAAATATTCAGACCTGCATTTCTTTGCATCTGCAAATTCAATCATAGAACCTGCATTTCAACATGAAAGCATCTGAAACAATGTGGTCTGCAACATGTGTTTGGATCTGAAGCTCTGCATGTTCTTGCATTTGAAAACTCTGGCACCTGCATAACAAATTTGAGGGCTGCATACATCAAGTAGAAGCCTGCATGTTTTAAAAAGCAACAATCAAAGATTTAAAAGAGCCTGCATTTCATATTTTCAAGTCTGGTACTCTGCAATGTGCTCTGCATTTTATAAATAAGGTGAGCAACTTTCCCTCCTGAAACCTATTTTCTTGTTAATGCTTGTGAGTAACACTCAATTTAAAATAAGTTAATTAGGAATACATGTTTGTTTATTTGCTGAAGTTAAATTTTTGTACATGGTTTTTTCTACTGCCTGTGCATATATGAATGCAATGCATGCTTGATTTCTAAGGTTCCGATTGTTATAGTTGAGTTCAAATTTGATAAATAGTTTTTCTTTCATTAATCTGGTTGCTATTAGGGATTAGAATTTGAATGGAATTGGTTTATTTCCTGATAAAATAAATTTTTAAAGGCTATATAAGTTGTTTAGTTTTCTGTGATGTCTGGAAACATAAACAAACTAAATTATGAAAAAAAATTGGGAAATATAGGTATCATGAATTAATGTTCAGATTTACTTATTGAATCGTTAAGTGGATGCAAGAATTTTAGATCAAAGATTAAGTTTACAGTGTTAAGAAAATAAATGCAGTTTCAGTTAACTGTATTTTTTTATCAAGATCATTTGATCCATGCATTTGAATTGAGTGAATTGTTTTTCTGGAAGTAGTTTATAAATCATAGATCATAGGAAAATTATTGGATTGATTTTCAATTCAAGTTTGGATTTGAATTTGGGGCTAAAAGTATAGAACCCTAGTTTATTGGGCATAGGGAAAAATTAGGTGCTGTTGCTTCTAGAGTGAATCGAGTTCAAGGATTCTTTGGTGAATGGTAGATGGTGTATTAATGAAGCTAATGCCGGAGTTTGGTCGATGATGTTGGTCGGAGATGGTAGTTAATGGTGTTGACAGGTTTTAGGTGATATTGGGTGAAGGCTGTTTCAGGTTTCAGGGGTATTGGGATTGCAGTGTTTTGACTCGGGTTGGCCTCGGGGAAAGTAGGAAATAACTCGAAGCAGTGAAGCTTCTGACCCGAAGTAAGTTCATGTTTGCTCGAGTGTATTGTTTCAGGTTTCTCAAAACAGAACCTGTTATGTTTTCTGAAATTTAAAGGCCAAGTTTAAATTTAAATCTGAAATTGAGTGAAATTTGAATCTGAAAATGAATTCAAAATATTTGAATTCTGATTTTGAAATAATGTAAATGCAGGAATTCAAATTAGTTTAATAAAAAAAAAAAAAAAAAAAACAGGAAACTGTTTCTGTTTTATAAGATTTGAGTGCAAACTTAAAATGTGACTTAGAATTTTGAAACTGAATTTGATTTGAATTCAAATAAGTTTGAACTCTGTTTATTTTGAAATAGTTTAAATTCTGGAGATTTCAGAATTTGATTTTTTTTTTTAAATAAAACAGAACTGTTTCTGTTTTAAAATGTAAAAGGGTAAGTTTAAGTTTTATGGTGAGATTTAAACTGAGTTATATCTGAAATTTGAATATGAATTCAAATTTTGACTGTCTGAAATTTGAAATCAATTATGTTTTTTAAATTTTAAATTTGATTTTTAACTCTCAAGTATAAAATGCATTGTTGTTTTGCATTTGAAGTAAAAGGTTAAGTATTTAATTTAGGAATTCAAGTGAATTCAAAACTGAGTTTTAAATCTGAATTTAAATTTTAAACTTTAGTTTTTAAAATAAGGATTTAAATTTAAATTGTTTTCAAATGATTTGTATTTGAATTGAAGATGTAAATTATAGAAGAGTTTTAGAGAGTTAAAACTAAAATAAGTTTGAAAGTTATATTTCAAATTTTGAAATTTAAAGATATTTTTAATTTGATTTGAATTGATTTGAATTGAAATTTAAACCCTTTTCAATTAAGTATATGTTTCTTGTAAACATATAAGATTAAGTTGTATTGTTTAAAATCTTATTTTGAATAAATTTGAGTCTTTAAGTTTAAAGAAAATGTTAAATGGAATTTAATGTAAATTTAAAAACATTTTGTTTTTAAATGCATAATTTAAATAAGGAATGTTTATCTAAAGATAAAGAAAAGTATAATGATTTGTAATTCATTTAATTAGTAAGGTAGTACAAATGGATAATTAATATAATTAATTAATTAATGAAATGGATAATTAGTTAAAATAATTAAGGGTTTTGATTTGATTAATTAAAGTTTAAGATTAATTTTTCTTAGAATAATTAATTTGTAATTAAGAAATCATTAATTGAATGATATTAGATTTTAAATTAATTGAAGATTTATTAATTGAATAAATATGGATAGTTAATTAATTAGGAATAATAAATGAAAGTAATCATGTAGGTAATAAATTTAAAACCACCCAGTTTATTCATCTTAATTGTAGATGCTGATTGTTATTGAATGTTGTGTGATGGATTGATATTTTGATATGTGATGTGATGCTATTTGATGCCTTATGCTAAGCTGTTATATCTATGATATATATATGATTATATGAATATGCAAATCCTTTGACCCGTAAAACGACATTTGAATTTCGATGCGACAGGGAGTCGGATTCCAGCTGGTTATCCGAAACCCACATCGAATCATATTAGTGAATTTTTGTGATTGATAATTTACTTTATCTATGAATCTGTTAATATAGATAAGCGCTATGGGTTATAACGCTTATCTTTATGATTGAATCTGTGATGATGATGTTGTGCACTATTGTGTTGAACCCCTGGACCACACTTATACACACACAAATATGGATTGCACGTGGTAATGGGTTAAGTCACAGATTTTGAAATTGTTTAAGAATTTGAATTTTTGAATCCAAAATAGGTTTGGAATTAGAATTGAAGTTTTTGAAAAAAATGAATTTCAAAAATAAAAGTTATGTGAATAACTTAATTGAGTTTTGAAATTTAAATAATTTGATTTAAATTTGAATTCAATAATTGAATTGAATTCTATGATTTGGAAACTAGGGTTTTAAAAAGTTATTCAACTTATAAATGGATTTATATGGGTTTTTAAACCAATTTAAAGGTGATGTTTTGAAATTTAAATTTAAACCAAGATTTCAACTTGTATAAATCGGACTTTTCTGAAACGAAAACTATTGTTTTCAAATAATAGAAGCTTTCATATAAGAAATGGATTTCCAATGTATGTTAAAAGGAATTCAAGTTTTGAAATGAAAATGGTATTCCAAGTTATAAATAAATCTTTGGAACGGGTTTTTGGAAGCTATAAATTAAATCTTTAATTTAAAGATTTATTGAGTTAATCCAATTGGAATGGAAGTTGTTTTGAATCTATGAATAGATCTTTGTGAAACTAGGTGAAACTTGGTGAAATAAATCTTTTTGTTTAAAGATTTAAAATGGTAATTTGTTTAACCATTTGAAAGAAAAGTTTTGGATTTTATAAGTTGTGACTTAACTAAAATCCCATATCCATATGTTTTAAAATATGGCGCTCATTATTCGGTTTAGCCGGGAGAGGACCTAGTATCATATAGCCCATTCCGAATAGTGATACGACGTTATGGATAGCAATTGAAGACCGGTGGTGAAGACCGGATATTTCCGAAAACAAAAGGGTAACTCGTCGATTGTCTCTGCACTGGCTGATCCCCGGTATCGAGATCTCCATATGTGATGGGAAGTCCGGACGTGATTAGGGATTATCCGAATTTGCAAGGGCTTCTTCGGAAGTGCCTTCGGTTCTGTTCGAACACGGAACAGACTTGTATGGTTGTATGTCCGACATTATACTTTGAGATGTTAACTGATTTCTATCAAATACATTTCTGCCTGGTGGCGGAGAATTTATTCTCTCAGCTTAACACCCTTCTCTGAGACGTACGAGCTCAGAGGTTATGTAGTTGATATTTATCAGTGATATTCCCAATTTGGTAATGTGGCATGCTGAGTGCTGCTGTGTGATGATCATTGGTTGATCATTTGTGATATGATCATTTGTTTGATCATTTATCTTTGTGATCATTGCTTTGGTCATCTGTTGACCCAAAGCATGGCTTTGTGCCAAAGCGTAGCTTTGTGGACGAGACTGCATCAGGACCTCACTCCCCGAAAATGGTCGAAACAGGAAAGATGCGGCAAGGTTATGAGGGTCGCTCCCTTTAGGGTGTGTCATTCCCTTCTGGTAAAGGGTGGTATCAGGTATGGAGCCCTGGTATTTAACCTATGTGGATGCTCCAATCTCATTTACTGTGTGGTTGTTGCTTTGAGGCGCCTCGGATAAAGGTCCCAAAGGACCGGGGGATGGCATATTCGTGTAGTAGTTACCTAGTTACAGAGGTAACCCGGCCTTGTGTTGGCAGAGATCTAACCGTAACGTTAGTTTCTCGGGACGTCCCACCAGAGGCGATCCCATGTGGCAGTAGGAAGTTCCTTATCCTGATCATTTGTTGGAAATCCATCCATCCAATACGTGCCTTGTACGGTTTTAGTTGTGGAACCTGCCATTTAACATGGCAGCTATAGTAGGCATAGTATCATGGTACCTATGCTGGCTAGGATTTATATTATACTTTCGAAAGATTTTCCACTATGCACTAGTAATAATATCAAAGGATTTTTCTCGTAGTAAGCATGTTTGACTATCATAAGGAGAAATCTCCCCCATGTGTGCGTTTGCATTGTGTGTGTGCCGGGAGGCCTTATGGTAGTTTCATTTTTCTAAAAAGCATTGCGGATTTCAAATTTAAATTCTTTTGTTTGTTTTCAAAGACCAAATGTTTTTGTTTGCTCATACCAGTCCCATGACTGACCTGGAGTTTATTGTTCCTTTCCTAAACTCTGGGTGCCCACTATTTTCCCACACGGGCAGTCTAGAGTTAGGGTTTTCAGATAATCAGTAGTAGGTGTAGATTCGATAGCTTTCAGCCTTAGGATTTGGCAATTACAATTGGATCGAGTTGCTTCTCTTCATCTTGATTTGGGAGTTCTCGCTATTTCTGGATTGGTGCTTTGGAGATGGAGATTACTGATGCTGGAGTTCTTTCTTGAAGACTATTTTGGAGATTTTGTTCCGCTGCTGTGTTATCTTTTCTTTCCGCTGCTATTTCTTGTATCTCTGATGTATATTCATTGTACCATTCATGTTGTATCAGTTATTGTATCAAATGTTGTACATTGATATATGTTATTCATTTCTTCCGCTGTGTTGTACTTAATGTGTTATAAGCTCCGGCGACTCGAATTTGAACGGTCGAATCTGCGGCATTCGAGTACAATGTAAAGTATGGATGTCGATTTTCGAACGCGAAAAATTCGAATCGTTACATTTGGTATCAGAGCTGAAGGTTAAAACTTTAGCTCAGGAGTATAACACATTAAGTAACTCATTAGAGATAGGGTGAAGTAAACCTTAGAATGAGTATATCCCTGAGATATCCGTTCGAGTGCCTCAGTAAATTCTCTTACTATCCACTGATAGTGAGTATGAGTGCGAGAAGAGAATGAGATAGGGGACATGGGAATACCACTATAAATGGTTAATACCCTGCAATAGTGGGAATATCTTTTCTCTATCAATCTCCTTTGATTCGATTCTCAATTCTTTTGATTGCTTCGTGACTGCTCCAGAAAGAAGTTTCGGTGTGATGATGGCCATACGTATTGTTGTAGGAAATTCTTACTTCGTATCATCATCGGTTTCTTATCAACTTTTCGATCTAAACTCTAATGAATTTGAAATTGAAAATATTAAATAAATTGGAAATTTTAAATTAGTAAATTGGTTAACTAATATGAAGATTTGATCCATCTATCTATTCTCTGGGATCCGATATATTCTACGAACGATTAGTTATCTCTTCGAACTAGTCAATGCCCTTGCATATTCGTAGACCGATGGACCCAAATATCTTGTGTAATATCATATGAGATTTTTCTCATATCTATTGTTGATATTCTTATTTGGTAAGCCAAATACAAATGATATCCAGTTTGATTTGGAAAGATATCTCTCTATCTTTCATCTTTTCTTTTCGTCTTCCTAGCAAATTTCGAGGACGAAATTTCTTAAGGAGGGGAACCTGTAACATTCCTGGAATTTAGCTAAAAAATAATTTGATAATTGATTTAATATTTGGGATTAAATCTTAAAAAGATATTGGTAATCAAATTTATTTTGGATTTGATTGTAAATTTATTTAGATTTATTGACATTTGAAATATAAAAATAAAAACTGAATTCATCAAATTTAATAATATATATGTTCATACAAATGAATTTTAATTTGGAAATTTAAATTTGAAATTTAATAAATATGTAGACAATGAATATTGTGGATGTGAAAATACTAAAATGAATATATTTAAAACAAATTCGATTTTATTTTGGAATAAATATGAAAATTCCAGAATGAGTTAAAATTATGTGTTATAAAATAATATTTGGATTAGAATTCAATTATAAACATTTTGAATAATAAATATAGTTGTATATAAGTATATAAAAGCAATAAATGCAAGATTTGAATTTTTACTTGTATAGAATATAAATAAACATAGTTAATGTGCATAAGAGAATAACATTTGTAAATGTAAACCTAACTAAGGATCTAAACACAAATTTGATTGAATATGTTTAAATATCAATATATTAAATAAATAAATAAATAAATAAAATATATGTTAAATGGATATGAATCATTTTTTTTCTTATGGTTATATAAATAGTTATATAAGGAAAAATCAATAGAAAATAATATAAAGTTATGTTTAAGGGCTATTTAAAGTGTTTAAAAGATAAAACACAAGTATTTAACTTAAAAACAAAAGTTAAAAACATAGAAACATGTTTACACATTAAAAATAAAGTAAGGCTGAAACATAAACTTATTTGAATTTAGACAAGTGGCAAGAAAATCTTTTTCTTTTGGATTTGGTCTTTGGAAACATGAACAAAGAAGAAAAGACAAGTCAAGATACTTTTACCTTTCTCAAAAAATTTGCTCAGATATGAGAAATCAAAGTTTAAAACAACTCATTTCTAAAACAGTTCGAAATCAAGCCAGTGCAAAGCTTTTCAACCTGAAAAATTAGAAAAGAAAAAAAAAGGATCAGGTTAGAGATTCAACCCTGAAGCAAAACTTCAAATTGGAAATTTCAAAAAAACAATGCAAATAAAAAATATGAAGCTGCCATACACAAATCTACTTCAAAAGCAAATATTCAGACCTGCATTTCTTTGCATCTGCAAATTCAATCATAGAACCTGCATTTCAACATGAAAGCATCTGAAACAATGAGGTCTGCAACATGTGTTTGGATCTGAAGCTCTGCATGTTCTTGCATTTGAAAACTCTGGCACCTGCATAACAAATTTGAGGGCTGCATACATCAAGTAGAAGCCTGCATGTTTTAAAAAGCAACAATCAAAGATTTAAAAGAGCCTGCATTTCATATTTTCAAGTCTGGTACTCTGCAATGTGCTCTGCATTTTATAAATAAGGTGAGCAACTTTCCCTCCTGAAACCTATTTTCTTGTTAATGCTTGTGAGTAACACTCAATTTAAAATAAGTTAATTAGGAATACATGTTTGTTTATTTGCTGAAGTTAAATTTTTGTACATGTTTTTTTCTACTGCCTGTGCATATATGAATGCAATGCATGCTTGATTTCTAAGGTTCCGATTGTTATAGTTGAGTTCAAATTTGATAAATAGTTTTTCTTTCATTAATCTGGTTTCTATTAGGGATTAGAATTTGAATGGAATTGGTTTATTTCCTGATAAAATAAATTTTTAAAGGCTATATAAGCTGTTTAGTTTTCTGTGATGTCTGGAAACATAAACAAACTAAATTATGAAAAAAAATTGGGAAATATAGGTATCATGAATTAATGTTCAGATTTACTTATTGAATCGTTAAGTGGATGCAAGAATTTTAGATCAAAGATTAAGTTTACAGTGTTAAGAAAATAAATGCAGTTTCAGTTAACTGTATTTTTTTATCAAGATCATTTGATCCATGCATTTGAATTGAGTGAATTGTTTTTCTGGAAGTAGTTTATAAATCATAGATCATAGGAAAATTATTGGATTGATTTTCAATTCAAGTTTGGATTTGAATTTGGGGCTAAAAGTATAGAACCCTAGTTTATTGGGCATAGGGAAAAATTAGGTGCTGTTGCTTCTAGAGTGAATCGAGTTCAAGGATTCTTTGGTGAATGGTAGATGGTGTATTAATGAAGCTAATGCCGGAGTTTGGTCGATGATGTTGGTCGGAGATGGTAGTTAATGGTGTTGACAGGTTTTAGGTGATATTGGGTGAAGGCTGTTTCAGGTTTCAGGGGTATTGGGATTGCAGTGTTTTGACTCGGGTTGGCCTCGGGGGAAGTAGGAAATAACTCGAAGCAGTGAAGCTTCTGACCCGAAGTAAGTTCATGTTTGCTCGAGTGTATTGTTTCAGGTTTCTCAAAACAGAACCTGTTATGTTTTCTGAAATTTAAAGGCCAAGTTTAAATTTAAATCTGAAATTGAATGAAATTTGAATCTGAAAATGAATTCAAAATATTTGAATTCTGATTTTGAAATAATGTAAATGCAGGAATTCAAATTAGTTTAATAAAAAAAAAAAAAAAAAACAGGAAACTGTTTCTGTTTTATAAGATTTGAGTGCAAACTTAAAATGTGACTTAGAATTTTGAAACTGAATTTGATTTGAATTCAAATAAGTTTGAACTCTGTTTATTTTGAAATAGTTTAAATTCTGGAGATTTCAAAATTTGATTTTTTTTTAAATAAAACAGAACTGTTTCTGTTTTAAAATGTAAAAGGGTAAGTTTAAGTTTTAAGGTGAGATTTAAACTGAGTTATATCTGAAATTTGAATATGAATTCAAATTTTGACTGTCTGAAATTTGAAATCAATTATGTTTTTTAAATTTTAAATTTGATTTTTAACTCTCAAGTATAAAATGCATTGTTGTTTTGCATTTGAAGTAAAAGGTTAAGTATTTAATTTAGGAATTCAAGTGAATTCAAAACTGAGTTTTAAATCTGAATTTAAATTTTAAACTTTAGTTTTTAAAATAAGGATTTAAATTTAAATTGTTTTCAAATGATTTGTATTTGAATTGAAGATGTAAATTATAGAAGAGTTTTAGAGAGTTAAAACTAAAATAAGTTTGAAAGTTATATTTCAAATTTTGAAATTTAAAGATATTTTTAATTTGATTTGAATTGATTTGAATTGAAATTTAAACCCTTTTCAATTAAGTATATGTTTCTTGTAAACATATAAGATTAAGTTGTATTGTTTAAAATCTTATTTTGAATAAATTTGAGTCTTTAAGTTTAAAGAAAATGTTAAATGGAATTTAATGTAAATTTAAAAACATTTTGTTTTTAAATGCATAATTTAAATAAGGAATGTTTATCTAAAGATAAAGAAAAGTATAATGATTTGTAATTCATTTAATTATTAAGGTAGTACAAATGGATAATTAATATAATTAATTAATTAATGAAATGGATAATTAGTTAAAATAATTAAGGGTTTTGATTTGGTTAATTAAAGTTTAAGATTAATTTTTCTTAGAATAATTAATTTGTAATTAAGAAATCATTAATTGAATGATATTAGATTTTAAATTAATTGAAGATTTATTAATTGAATAAATATGGATAGTTAATTAATTAGGAATAATAAATGAAAGTAATCATGTAGGTAATAAATTTAAAACCACCCAGTTTATTCATCTTAATTGTAGATGCTGATTGTTATTGAATGTTGTGTGATGGATTGATATTTTGATATGTGATGTGATGCTATTTGATGCCTTATGCTAAGCTGTTATATCTATGATATATATATGATTATATGAATATGCAAATCCTTTGACCCGTAAAACGACATTTGAATTTCGATGCGACAGGGAGTCGGATTCCAGCTGGTTATCCGAAAACCACATCGAATCATATTAGTGAATTTTTGTGATTGATAATTTACTTTATCTATGAATCTGTTAATATAGATAAGCGCTATGGGTTATACCGCTTATCTTTATGATTGAATCTGTGATGATGATGTTGTTCACTATTGTGTTGAACCCCTGGACCACACTTATACACACACAAATATGGATTGCACGTGGTAATGGGTTAAGTCACAGATTTTGAAATTGTTTAAGAATTTGAATTTTTGAATCCAAAATAGGTTTGGAATTAGAATTGAAGTTTTTGAAAAAAATGAATTTCAAAAATAAAAGTTATGTGAATAACTTAATTGAGTTTTGAAATTTAAATAATTTGATTTAAATTTGAATTCAATAATTGAATTGAATTCTATGATTTGGAAACTAGGGTTTTAAAAAGTTATTCAACTTATAAATGGATTTATATGGGTTTTTAAACCAATTTAAAGGTGATGTTTTGAAATTTAAATTTAAACCAAGATTTCAACTTGTATAAATCGGACTTTTCTGAAACGAAAACTATTGTTTTCAAATAATAGAAGCTTTCATATAAGAAATGGATTTCCAATGTATGTTAAAAGGAATTCAAGTTTTGAAATGAAAATGGTATTCCAAGTTATAAATAAATCTTTGGAACGGGTTTTTGGAAGCTATAAATTAAATCTTTAATTTAAAGATTTATTGAGTTAATCCAATTGGAATGGAAGTTGTTTTGAATCTATGAATAGATCTTCGTGAAACTAGGTGAAACTTGGTGAAATAAATCTTTTTGTTTAAAGATTTAAAATGGTAATTTGTTTAACCATTTGAAAGAAAAGTTTTGGATTTTATAAGTTGTGACTTAACTAAAATCCCATATCCATATGTTTTAAAATATGGCGCTCATTATTCGGTTTAGCCGGGAGAGGACCTAGTGTCATATAGCCCATTCCGAATAGTGATACGACGTTATGGATAGCAATTGAAGACCGGTGGTGAAGACCGGATATTTCCGAAAACAAAAGGGTAACTCGTCGATTGTCTCTGCACTGGCTGATCCCCGGTATAGAGATCTCCATATGTGATGGGAAGTCCGGACGTGATTAGGGATTATCCGAATTTGCAAGGGCTTCTTCGGAAGTGCCTTCGGTTCTGTTCGAACCCGGAACAGACTTGTATGGTTGTATGTCCGACATTACACTTTGAGATGTTAACTGATTTCTATCAAATACATTTCTGCCTGGTGGCGGAGAATTTATTCTCTCAGCTTAACACCCTTCTCTGAGACGTACGAGCTCAGAGGTTATGTAGTTGATATTTATCAGTGATATTCCCAATTTGGTAATGTGGCATGTTGAGTGCTGCTGTGTGATGATCATTGGTTGATCATTGGTTGATCATTTGTGATATGATCATTTGTTTGATCATTTATCTTTGTGATCATTGCTTTGGTCATCTGTTGACCCAAAGCATGGCTTTGTGCCAAAGCGTAGCTTTGTGGACGAGACTGCATCAGGACCTCACTCCCCGGAAATGATCGAAACAGGAAAGATGCGGCAAGGTTATGAGGGTCGCTCCCTTTAGGGTGTGTCATTCCCTTCTGGTAAAGGGTGGTATCAGGCATGGAGCCCTGGTATTTAACCTATGTGGTTGCTCCAATCTCATTTACTGTGTGGTTGTTGCTTTGAGGCGCCTCGGATAAAGGTCCCAAAGGACCGGGGGATGGCATATTCGTGTAGTAGTTACCTAGTTACAGAGGTAACCCGGCCTTGTGTTGGCAGAGATCTAACCGTAACGTTAGTTTCTCGGGACGTCCCACCAGAGGCGATCCCATATGGCAGTAGGAAGTTCCTTAACCTGATCATTTGTTGGAAATCCATCCATCCAATACGTGCCTTGTACGGTTTTAGTTGTAGAACCTGCCATTTAACATGGCAGCTATAGTAGGCATAGTATCATGGTACCTATGCTGGCTAGGATTTATATTATACTTTCGAAAGATTTTCCACTATGCACTAGTAATAATATCAAAGGATTTTTCTCGTAGTAAGCATGTTTGACTATCATAAGGAGAAATCTCCCCCATGTGTGCGTTTGCATTGTGTGTGTGCCGGGAGGCCTTATGGTAGTTTCATTTTTCTAAAAAGCATTGCGGATTTCAAATTTGAATTCTTTTGTTTATTTTCAAAGACCAAATGTTTTTGTTTGCTCATACCAGTCCCATGACTGACCTGGAGTTTATTGTTCCTTTCCTAAACTCTGGGTGCCCATTATTTTCCCACACGGGCAGTCTAGAGTTGGGGTTTTCAGATAATCAGTAGTAGGTGTAGATTCTATAGCTTTCAGCCTTAGGATTTGGCAATTACAATTGGATCGAGTTGCTTCTCTTCATCTTGATTTGGGAGTTCTCGCTATTTCTGGATTGGTGCTTTGGAGATGGAGATTACTGATGCTGGAGTTCTTTCTTGAAGACTATTTTGGAGATTTTGTTCCGCTGCTGTGTTATCTTTTCTTTCCGCTGCTATTTCTTGTATCTATGATGTATATTCATTGTACCATTCATGTTGTATCAGTTATTGTATCAAATGTTGTACATTGATATATGTTATTCATTTCTTCCGCTGTGTTGTACTTAATGTGTTATAAGCTCCGGCGACTCGAATTTGAACGGTCAAATCTGCGGCATTCGAGTACAATGTAAAGTATGGATGTCGATTTTCGAACGCGAAAAATTCGAATCGTTACAAGGATGAATGGTGTAATTATGGTTTTACAATGGTCGTAAATTTAACAATAAGAACGCTACCCTGTTTTTTTTCTTCAGTTTCATTGTCAAAACTTGTGTGCTCAAATTTGCACGTGATAGCAATACATAAAATCCTCATGCATGTTTATTGCAAATCCAATGGTTCTTACCATTTATCCTTTTCTACATTACCAGAATTCAAATGATCAATGTTAAATACGTATCCAAGTCACACAAAACATTCATTTTAGTATTTTGGAGTAATAGAATGAAAAGTATAATTTATCCAAATTCACATTAGAAACATATAGTGTAAGCATTAGGTTGCAAATCCAATGGTTCTTGCCATAAATGTTTTTCTACATCACCAAAATGTAAATAATCAATGCCAATACATTCTCAAATCACACAAAACATTCATTTTAATATTTTGGGGTAATAAAATAGAATGAAAAAGTATAATTTATCTAAATTCAAATGAGGAACATATAAGCATCAGGTTGCGGGAGACTAACAACTTATTGTGCATATCAAATTCGAACTATTTCAGAGTTTCTATCAGACTGACTATTTAGAAAAATATTTTACCAAGATATGTACATTAAAATGAACCATTGTGGACCCATTGTTTTTGCTACAAAATGAAAATCGACAGTGAAAATTAATAATTTGATGCCCTATCACAAAAAGTAAAATATACTACAATCAAAATCAATCAATAATAATATCAAAAAACTAAATAGGAACATTAAATACCTTTTATAATGGATTAGTGGAGTAAAAATTTAGGATTGATCTGCAGATGGCTTTGGTGATGGAGATGCTGGTACAAGCGGCGTTAGTGATTGAAAGGATGCAGTGTTGTCAGATTGTTGTCCGTTAGGAAAGATGAGTTAAGGTTCAGAGTTTAGACATGGTTATTTTGGGAAACGAGTTGAAATAAATAGAAGAAAATAGATATTTTAGGGAGAACAAATATTTTTCAGTGGAAAATGAGTTGAGACTTGCTTGGAGAGGTAGAATCGAAGTTGTAGAGGATGACGAGTTTTGAAAAGATTCTCATGGTGAAATTATATTGTGCATCCGAATAAAATGATCTTTAGAGAGTTTTACTTGGCTCTATTGCATTAGGCAAGCCTCCCTAACGGTCAGTTTGGCTAATGAAACAGCACACCATTGGAAAAACCAACTGATTTGTTGTAAATTAAAAAAAAAGTTATAAATTTTCATGAATTTCAAATAATATGTTTAACAAGATTATTTACAACTTCCGCAAATAGAAATTAAAATTATCAACGAAAATTTACTACAAAGATCGGTTAGTGATAAAGTGTTGAAAATGATATGCGTATGTGCGAAAATTATACCACACAACCGCACACAAACTAAAGGAAAATCCATGCATACACATTCGTAAATTGATAAGTTTTTCAGTCGAACGTGTGATGTAGGAAAGAATGTACTTTAGTTGTATAGTTCATAATGAACTATTCATTACAAAACTATAGTTTTTTTTCCATATTTTATTGAGTATAATGGTGGATAAATACTAATATGATTTAAATTCAAGAATTTATTAACATTGCCTTATTAGTAGGATAGAAAGCAGACAACCTTTACTAAGTTTAGAGCACATATGGAACATGAAAATAATTGCACCATAATTTTCTTAATCCAACGAATGGTTCTAGTAATTACAATAAGTCATGATTTGATTCAATAAATAGAAGAGAGAAGAAATTATCGTTACATGTTTGTTGAACTATCTATTTATTGAAATGAATATGAACCTCTGAATCGTCATGTGTGTAAGATGTAGGAAAAACCTAAAATCAACATAATAAAAAGGTTTAATTGAGTTGGGTGCTGAAGATAAAAATAAATGAAAGCAGTGGCGTAATCTCAAAAAATATCAAAGAAGGAGCATCAGCAGTAGTAAATATCTAACATTAGTAAGTTGGATGAAAGCAATTTACAAAGCAAGCATAGTTAAGAAGATAATCTACTCCCTCAATGCTAAGTCAAGTAATAGAAATGCAGCAAAATTCATCATAATTGTAGAGGTACCTTACACTCAGAAGCTACAGCCTGTAGATGATCTACGGATCATTGTGTTCCACTCAATCTGAAATACCTACTCTTTGTTCTAGGCAAAGTTGCAGTCTCACTTGCTCCTAAGCTATCATCATTTACTAATAAGCGTTGCAGGAAGAATCTATTCCCATGCATCAATCCTCCAAGCTACATATAAAGGGTAGTTACCTACATGATCCAATCTTTCACCTGAAAAAACGAATAATAGTAACACCTATGATTGTTCAATCTAACAACCATTATCTTTACAATGTTTTGGAAAATATATAAACACGACCTTATTAAAGATCAACCAACTTATATGATTAAAAGCATCCTTTGTATATGATATGTCTTTTAAAACGAATGCACGAAAACCTTCATCTTACACTAAAATTAGTCTGGTGAAATAATTAAGGTGATGTTCTTTAACCTTGATTGTGAAATAAATCTTTAATGAACCCATAAAGGGGGGGGGGTATGGAAAATCGGTTTGATCGCAAACATATGACGCAAGTGGTGATGCAATAGATATCAACCATTGAATCTCCCCCGGAATTCAACTCTCGTCCAATGATTAGCCTCTCTCGCTCCCTCCCTAGTGCTATTTGTATGACCTTAGCGCCCTCGTTAATGCAAGCAAAAAAACTGATAAGATACCCACACAAATGCGTGCGCAAACACACATATATAATTTTAGCAAGCCATTGTATGGTTTACATTTTGATATTAATTCAGTTTATAGTACTATTTGTACAGCCTTGGAACCCTCATCAACGCAAGAAAGAAAAACCGATAAGCTAAACTTAGAGAATGAAAATGGTGAAATCTGGAATAATAAGAATATTAACCAAAATGAAAATCTATGTACTCATTTGGAAAGGCGAAGTCTAAGTTCCTAAGATGTGAATTTTTTTTCCTTCTTCTTCTCTGGTAATCAATTATCAAGACTGCAATCTGAGAACAAAATAATACACTATGATTTAAAGAATTATCATTAACACATTCTGCAAACATATAGCATGAAACACAATGCAATTTGGCATCCAGTGCATTTTTATTGTATGCAAACCAAATTTATTAAATTGAATAATAACATATCCAGTGCAAACATATATCACAACAATTCAGTATAAAAAATGATATCATGAAGATGCTTATATTGTTATTGTTGTGAATGTGCTTTGTTTATTTAAAATTGACAATTTAACAGATACTCTGAAAATTAAAAAACAAACAATAAATGAGTCCAAAAACATATATGACTAAATTAGATTGATCAAAAATGAAAATCTTGCTTCTAGATTCTCTCAATGTCATTAATGTTTTTCATTTTCTTATTTAACATTTAGCATACATATTCTTTATAAATGTCCAATGTTATCTACATTCATTTACTCAAATATTCAAGCAAAATTATAAAGGGCGATGTCAGTATTCCAATGAGAAGCATAGTCCCTTTCACTAACTATTAATGCTAAGAAAAACCAGTTGATATGTGACAAAAGTGCATCGTACATATAAAATAGTAGTATAGGATAGCATACATTGTCATTTTTACATTATGTTACCACATTTTTCTTATAATATGACTCAATACTTAAAACTACAAATGTGAATTCTCAAGAAAAGCTTACCATCTCCCTGCTATTAGAAGCAAACTCAACGAAAATAGTCATCCTTAAAGTACACTATTTCTTGATTTCAAGTTCTGAATGTGAAATTCTATGCCTATGGTCGTAAGGAACCATTTAAAGTGCAGCCTACAAAAGATACAATGCCAGCAATTTCAAATTCTTCTATGTCAACTTCTTAAAATAACTTTTCTACAAAGTAAAGCGCTTAAGCTAGGCATATGCCTGGTAAAGGTGATTGTCCATGACCCAAAATATCTCGATAATCTTAGCATAATACAGTGCAATCATCAATGGCTTTGGGTTCTTCTTTGCCATATTCATTAAATTATGATTATCCTCTATAGAGCGGAATGCTTCCGAATGAAGAACCGTTAATAAAAATTTGATCAAGGGAGGACAAAGTAACAAAAATAAAAAACAATCATGAACAAAAAAAAGCAATTAGTGATGAAGAAACAAAGAGTGATGACAATCCACAAACCCATCACTGTAACATCCCGCCTTTTCGCACGCTTTAAATCGACACACGTGCCAATTCAAACCATACGCAAGGGTGGATTGTTGTGGGGTAAATAAGAAAAACAAGAAGAAAAGAAAACAGAATCTCACAGCGGAAGGATAAAATATAATAATCAAATATGCAGTTCATGAAGCTGTTTTATAAAAACATTTGATTATATTTACATAATACGTATCAGAGTTACACATACCAACAACAATGCAGCGGAACAGTATGAGTGTAGTGCAATAATAGTAGATAATAGTAATACAAATCTTCTTCTTTGTCTTCCAGAGCTAATACTTCAAATCCTGAAATGCTCAGACTGACCCGAGCGAATATTTCGCTATTATAATAGTGTCTATTTGTAAAATAAACTTACTTTTAAATAGCGTTAAGGCTTTACATTTTCCACCTTAACACGTAATAGTCCCAGTAGTCCATCCAATATCATAGTCCCTCCTGATCGGGAAGCCACCAGAGGATACCACACAGGCTACGAGAGAGATCCAAACTCGTACAAGGCGCGATAGGGTAGGTGACACGGCACAACTAGGCAATGCTAGGGTAGATATACCAATCACGCTTCCGGGTCGGTTGTAACGCGTAGCGCGCATCTACCGCCCACCTCGTGCCACACCCCAAATAAAATCAAAAGTGGCCACTGAAACAATCCAAAAGTCAAGTATAATATCGAAGGGATGTGTCCAATCAAAGGTGCTACCTTATTAACCCGTCAATCGCTCCTGTTTTAGCCACCTTATGCCAACTCATGGGAGTTGGTCCACGTATTTACCTTACAGGAAACGCCGCCACCAACCTACTTCATTCTGGAATCTCCACCGCGTACACGGTTGTTAAAGTAGTTTTCGGAGTTGGCAGAGAGTATGACAACTTCCGCTCCCGGTCTCTTCAACAACCGAACGTTATTATAACAACGCGGTTATTTCCAAATAATTTATACTTTAAAACCAATATATATATATATATATATATCCATTTCAAACCATAATATTTCGATATCATTTCTTCTTTTAAAACCAAATAAATATGATATCACTTTTATTTCAAGTATATCTTTTTTTTTCAAAAATCATAGTACTTTCAGATATATATTCCTTAAACCCATAGCTTCGAAACATGAATTTTAAATACTTAAATGGTTTAATAATAAATTACTTAATAAAGTAAATTAGTTTTCAAATTCTCAAATCAATTCCAAATCAGATTTAAATTCCCAAATAAACCATTTATATTTCATATATTTCAAAGTTTAAATATTCCATCATTTCAAAACTAAATTTTTTATTCATACCTATATATATTAAATTCACCTTACTATTATTTAATTTTGAAATACTTACTTGATAAATCAAATATCAATTACATAAAAATTTAAACTTTGAATAACAGGATATTCTTTCAATTAAATTAACTTGATAATATTCTTCCAATCAATCTAATATTCATTTAAATCCTCAAATCAAAATCAAGTTATTAATCATACCTTTCAAATCTTAATTTATTTATATTTTAAAACCAATTTCGAGGATAATTCTTAAATACTTTAATTCAAGTTCAATTATGAAATAATTCAATTTAAAACCCATCCCATATTTACCTTCTAACTTAATTTCATTTAAGTCATTTAAACTTAATATATACAATAGAGTTTAAATAGATACTTACCACTTTATATAAAAGAAATCAACTTCCTTATTAAACCCATTTTATTAATCCTTTTATACATAGCTTGGATTTAAGAATTTAACTATATATATATATATATATATATATAAAGTAACATTTGAATAACGTCAAAATAAGTATTTATTAAACCGTATTTCCTTTCCAAAACCATAGAAAACCATTTCAAAATAATTTATATATATATACCGCGGTGCCTGTATAAAATTTTCTACCCTATTGTCAAGTGATACGGATATTTATCATTTCAATCCGCAATTTAAAAATAAAATGCAGTTGTATATCATTTCAAAACACAATCCCGAATGAAAAGAAATGCATGATAACTTGCAGTTTATGTAAGATAGAACACATCATCCATTCATCCAATATCAGTCATCAACCATTTTATTTCAATCATCATCAATTTATTTCAATCATCATCAATTTAACAAACATCAATATATGGCATATACAATATAACAGGAAATAAATGACAGTTATTAACTAACAGTTTATATTCAAAATAAATTTATTAACTGTTTAACTATCAGTTTATATGCAAATAAATAAATTTAACTCTCAATTTATATGCAATAATAAAATTAATTAACAGTTATATTGAATAAATGCGATTTAACAGAGATGATGAATAAAACATGCCAAACAGTCATAAATAAATTTCTACCCATATCTAAAATCAATTTAAAAGACATAGGAAATTTTATAAATTGTGAGTAGGTTAAAACACTCACCTTTTGAATTTAAATCGAAATTAACTCCAATTTAAACCCAAAAATTTGACGATCTCAGAATTTGTCCAAACCAGTGTCAACAGATCCAAAATTTAATTATGATCCTAACAAAAAAATCTCGTGTAAATCAGACACCGTATGTAGAAGTTATTCGAATAAAACGATTTGAAAATTAAATTAAATTAAAACAAAGTAAAAAAAACCTAACCTATGCCACGTCATTCAACTGGCCACACACGCGAGAGATCCTACAGCCGAAAACCCTAACCTCGAATACCCAGAATAGCACCGCCACCTATCGCAATTTTTCCACCGCCCATGGCCATCTTCATGTCGATCAAGCCCAGCCACTCGCCTCCACGCTCTAGGCCGACCACACTCATGCCATCCGGTCGCCTCCGTCCTCCCTGAAACTAAGTGATGCCTTACATTTTGACGGCAAAATTCTAGCGATCCCGACCCCTTTGGCGAACACGAAGCCATTAGATCAATAACTCGCGAAGCCCTCTACGATGCAGTGACCCCCGATCGACTCCTCGTTGCAGATCCACCGTTGATTTAGCTTCCATTCAAAGAACGGCCGAAAATAAAACTCCAATTTCTGGTCGAACCACAACCCGAATCGAAAAACGAATTATACCATTGAATTACGCTCGTCAAGAGCATCAACATATATTTTTTTGAGATTTTTCCAAGGACCTAAATTTTTGACTTTTGATTTGAATTTGAAATTGGATCTAGGGTAGGGTTTTGCAGCCATTGGGAAGAGGAGGAGCTACAGAAAATGAACACACATACAAATGAGAATAGATGGAGGCTAGGGTTTATAACTGGGTTTATATAGGTAGGTTAGAATTTGAATAGATGGATTGGATAAACAAACGTGCTAACGCTAACGTGGCCCAAAAAGCCCGTTCTGACTCCGGAACGAAATTTGTTAAACCTATATATATCCAAATAGGTGTTTTAAAATATTCTGAACGCGATGGAAAAAGTTTCACGTCCAAATTCGATCGTATGAAGAAGTTATGATGAAATCAATATTTTCAAATTGATTTCAATTAAATCGATTTCAAGGCGTTTCGCGTTCGTACGATCAAACGACAAGTCCGATCGCTACGAAACTTGAAACCCTATAATAATTCAACGATACAAATCCGATGAAACTGGTTTCATCGAAATCCGAGTCAGTGGCCAAAATGGCTATTTTTATATGAATTAAATAAATTAAAAATTAGTCAATTAAATCAAATTTCCCATTTCATTTCGATAATTGACGATTCTTATCAATCATAAATTTTTCAAATCATCTTTACTAACTTAAACAAAATTTAACTGTCGAATTAAAATCTATAAATTCTCAAATTTCATTAAATTCACCAATTATAAATTAAATTTCCAATAATTTAATTAAACTTACTTTCCATATATTTTTGTCAAATAGATAAATTTATCATTGGATTCATACTTCATTACGTAAATCTCTCCAATTTCATCTAAATTTATATTTGCATAATATCTAAATATTAAATTTCAAATATTTCTTCATTATCGTTAATGTAATAAACATATTTTTAATTATTGCAATTGATTATCCGTTATAACTTAATATACTAAATAGATGGTTAGTCTTAAATACTAGTTCTCATTAATGTTTTATTTCTACTTACAAATTAATGCAATTATTACATATCCCACCCTTAGTTGAAAACCTTCCTATTTCCATCTTTATTTCAATTAACGTAAAATGTTATATTCAATTTCCATTAATTTCAATAGATTCAAATTATCATATTTCAAATCCAAATGAATAAATAGAGCTTGATTCCCGTTTAAATATTTAACTCATCTAATTGCAATTAACCTTGTTATCATAAATTAAATTCCGATATATTAATGAAACTTTATTTCCATTCTTTATTCACAAATCATCATATTTATGAAGAAAATTTACGTTATTCTCCATTTATTACCTTAATTTATTTAACGTAACATTTCATTTATATTTATTGCAATGATTTCCAAATCAATTGAATGAATTAAATATATATGTATCACTCATAATAACTTGTGGTCACAACTCTTGATCACCTTTTACAAGTTTATTATTTACAATCCAATAATCGCCATTTACTATATATATACAAATTAATTAATTCAATATTTCCATTTCGTTTTCCTATACTAGATTTATTACTAAGTATATTTACTCCATTCCAACAAGTGGAATTCCATTCTTACTATAACAATCATTTCCCTATTCACTTTTATTAATAACCCACCATCATTGCATTTATTGTCCTTTATTGATTTAATCAAATTACCCCATATTCCTTTAAATTCATACTAACGAAATATTCAATTACTATTCAATGCATATTTATTCATTAATCAATTCGGTATTTACTTTTCTTTCCTTCTATTTGATAAATAACCTAGTATGCATTTACATACATTCGTTTCATTCCATTCATTTATGGATATTACATTGAACTTTAATTCATTAGCTAATACCAACATTATTACCATTGGATTCCCAATTTTATTCAATACCCTGAATAAATAACATACATTTAATCAAATCCTTACATTTGTTTTTCTCATATTCCATTTAAAATCAAACCACAACATTTAAATGATTTTATTGAATTGGAATTTCATTCAAGTCATAAATTAACTTGCAATAACATGATTCCTTAATTTATTCCAATTACCATTTACAATCTTTTATTGCATTTAAATCAATTTAATATTTTCATTAATTTCTCATATTAAATTTTATATCCAGGTAAGAATCTTTTTTCTACTTAATTCAATTTGGATTTTATTCAAATTCTATAAATAGGTTTTAAGTCGCCATTTACATAATTTATTTTAGCCTTCATTTCAATATTAATTTACCCCCTTAATTATTTCTACTAAAATTTAATTTAAAAATCATATTAAATTAACAAATTAAATTGTCGAAATCTACGGGTCGTTACGCTCACCCCCACTCAAAGCTTTTCGTCCCCGAAAAGGAAAGGAAGGGAAAAGAAGCATTAGGAATCAATATATCTTACTTGAAATATTAACTTTATAAACATCTAAATCTACAAAATTAATTAATTTAAATAAAATATACAAATATAACCATTAAACCCTTTATACTCAAGTTAATAAAGTTTGGAAAACGCTTTTCAGAAATTTTCTAAGTCCAAAATTTCCCAAAAAAAAAATTCGGCAGAGTCTCCTTTGTACGGAGTGGCTCGGGAGAAAATTTAATATCAAAAATAACAGTATATAACATATGTTTTTCAATATAATATATATATCCACTCAGGAAAATAATTTAATAACTCTATAAACCGAAATCCGAAACGTGCTTATTTGTCGGGCAATTAGCGTTTATTTATGGAACCAAAAGCAGTAGCAGTTGCTTCCATGACCTGCATTTCACTTATAAAATCCAAAGGTTTAACTATTTATATAAAGTGAAATATTTAAGTGGTTCCAATCACTAACAACCAATCAATACAACAACCATCAATTTCAGTAAACAGTATACACAACAAATACAAAGCAACCATTCAACCAAATAAACGAATAGTTGTTCGGGTTCGTACTTTTAAATTGTACGGAATGAAGAACAAACCATCAAGTGCACCATTTACTCAACGGTCTTAGATAAAACTAAATAGATTATTCATTCACCCCAAATCCAATTTTGAAATATTTTACCCGAACAACCATAACCAAACAACAACAGTCCAAACAACAATCAACTTAACTTTTTATTAATTTCATTAGATACCTTTGTTGTTATATTTTCTTTTTACTTATACAGTGATCTATCCTTTAAATTTACATTTACTCATTTAATGTTTGCTTCATTTAATTTTTCTTATTACATACAATTATTCATGTCCCATTTAATTTCGTAGCATTTCCATTTTTATTTACTTAAGTTGATAATCATCTATTTGAATTACTTACCTTTAATTATATTCACTTATAGTAAAATTTCAATTATAACTTAAGTTTATAACATTAAATTCTCATTTAACAGAAATTTCATCGAATACTTTTACTATTTCAAATTTCTACTTGTAAAATATTCTATTGCAATCTCTTATTTACATTTAAACTTTTTATATTTGGTAAGTTATATATGTTAAAGAAAATGCAAATGAACTTATACAAGTTTTATCTCATCCTTTAATTAAATTTAATGTTCAACAATATTACACTTTGTTTCGTATGTTACAAATTTCAAATTTCCTTTAATTTCCATTTATAACTTAGCATTTACATCTCTTATTTTATTTAGGGTTTCAATTATTAGTTAAATTATGTTTCACTACAATAATTGAAACAATTAATTAATGGAAATTTAAGAATTTAATACCGGGTTAAAATTATCAATTTATTTTAAAACAATAGATAAATATATTCTTAAAACTTATATATCTATAATTATATCTACAACAATTCAAAATTTATATTTTTCAATCAAAATGAATCTGCAGTAAAACTACTACAATGGCCTTCCCCATTCGAAACTCGAAAACGAAAGTCGATGATGCGGCCGCCATCACCAAAATTATTTTCCACCGACAGAGAGGAAAGTACAAAACTTATTTTCTCCAAAATCTTCTTTAAAAAAACTTCTTCCAAATTATATTAAATATTTATATCAGAAATACTTATAAACAATATTATTATATTACAAAATTTATTTTAAAAATTTCAAAACCCGGAACTTAAGTTCTAAATTTCCAAATTTCATTTATTTTATTATTTAATCTTATTTCTATTATTATCCATACACTTTAATACCTAACAACCAATCTATTGCAGCCAAATATAGATATCATTTGACAATTTTTATTTTATATACAGAAAATATAATAGGCAAAGTTATTTCATTCACCTATATAAAACAAATATTATGTCGGTCTGTCCTATTAAGTGTTTAGAAATCCCTATTGATGTCATAGCGTCCCATGCATCAACTAGAATTTATAAATAAAAAACGAAACATATTAACACAATAATAAAATCTTTTATAACACTAACACATACGCTCTCTCATATATATACACTCAACGACTCACATAGGGTATTACTACCCTATTAGTAAAGAGCCAAACCCCACAAAGCTAAGGTTTATCGCTAAACCAAAGCTCTGATACCAGATGTAACATCCCGCCTTTTCGCACGCTTTAAATCGACACACGTGTCAATTCAAACCATACGCAAGGGCGGATTGTTATGGGGGTAAATAAGAAAAACAAGAAGAAAAGCAAACAAAATCTCACGGCGGAAGGATAAAATATAATAATCAAATATACAGTTCATGAAGCGGTTTTATAAAAACATTTGATTATATTTACATAATACGTATCAGAGTTACACATACCAATAACAATGCAGCGGAACAGTATGAGTGTAGTGCAATAATAGTAGATAATAGTAATAAAAATCTTCGTCTTCGTCTTCCAGAGCTAAAACTTCAAATCCTGAAACGCTCGGACTGACCCGAGCGAATTGAAAAGACAAAACACTCGAGTCAGAACTAAAAGATCTTATGTAAGTTAAATCAAAAGAAATAAATACGAGTGTAGTAACTTAAAAGATGCTCGGGATTTACATCTCTCAAGGATCCGTTAAACTATTTACGATGTAGTATATTTCGCTATTATAATAGTGTTTATTTGTAAAATAAGCTTACTTTTAAATAACGTTAAGGCTTTACATTTTCCACCTTAACACGTAATAGTCCCAGTAGTCCATCCAATATCCTAGTCCCTCCTGATCGGGAAGCCACCAGAGGATACCACACGGGCAACGGGAGAAATCCAAACTCGTACAAGGCGCGATAGGGTAGGTGACACGGCACAACTAGGAAATGCCAGGGTAGATATACCAATTACACTTCCGGGTCGGTGGTAACGCGTAGCGCGCAGCTACCGCCCACCTCGAGCCACACCCCAAATAAAATCAAAAATGGCCACCGAAACAATCCAAAAGTCAAGTATAATATCGAAGGGATGTGTCCGATCAAAGGTGCTACCTTATTAACCCGTCAATCGCTCCTGTTTTAGCCACCTTATGCCAACTCACGGGAGTTGGGTCCACATATTTACCTTACAGGAAACACCGCCACCAACCTACTTCATTCTGGAATCTCCACCGCGTACACGGTTGTTAAAGTGGTTTTCGGAGTTGGCAGAGAGTATGACAACTTCCGATCCCGGTCTCTTCAACAACCAAACGTTATTATAACACCGCGGTTATTTCCAAATAATTTATAATTTAAAACCAAAATATATATCCATTTCAAACCATAATATTTCGATATCGTTTCTTCTTTTAAAACCAAATAAATATGATATCACTTTTATTTCAAGTATATCTTTTTTTTTTCAAAAATCATAGTACTTTCAGATATATATTCCTAAACCCATAGCTACGAAACATGAATTTTAAATACTTAAATGGTTTAATAATAAATTACTTAATAAAGTAAATTAGTTTTCAAATTCTCAAATCAATTCCAAATCAGATTTAAATTCCCAAATAAACCATTTATATTTCATATATTTCAAAGTTTAAATATTCCATCATTTCAAAACTAAATTTTTTATTCATACCTATATATATTAAATTCACCTTACTATTATTTAGTTTTGAAATACTTACTTGATAAATCAAATATAAATTACGTAAAAATTTAAACTTTGAATAACAGGATATTCTTTCAATTAAATTAACTTAATAATATTCTTCCAATCAATCTAATATTCATTTAAATCCTCAAATCAAAATCAAGTTATTAATCATACCTTTCAAATCTTAATTTATTTATATTTTAAAACCAATTTCGAGGATAATTCTTAAATACTTTAATTCAAGTTCAATTCTGAAATAATTCAATTTAAAACCCATCCCATATTTACCTTCTAACTTAATTTCATTTAAGTCATTTAAACTTAATATATACAATAGAGTTTAAATAGATACTTACCACTTTATATAAAAGAAATCAACTTCAAGAAAGCCAAGCTATTCAGGTCATTCAATTACACCAATATAGCTTTAATCCCCAAAATTAAAAATGCTCATCATGTTAATGAATATCGTCCTATATCGTGCTGTAACACCGTATACAAATGCATCTCCAAAGTCATTGCTACCAGACTCAAGCATGTTCTTCCTTCACTGGTTTCCAAAAACCAAGCTGCATTCCTACCTGGCAGGAACATACTTGATCATATCCTACTCACTCATGAGCTCCTTAAAGGATATAATCGTAAGAATGCTACCCCGAAAGCTATGTTAAAACTTGATATCATGAAAGCTTTTGATATGTTACAATGGGATAGTATCATACGAATCATGGGTTATATGAACTTCCCACCCCACTTTATTGCATGGATATATGGATGTATCTCTACTCCAACATATTCAATCATTGTCAATGGTATAGCTGTTGGATTCTTTAGAAGTAAGCAGGGTATAAGGCAGGGGGACCCGATATCTGCTTATGTCTTCAACATGGTTACGGAGCTTCTGACTAGAATGATAGACAAACTAATTAACCAAGGAAAGTTTAAACTCCATCAAGCGTGTCCTCAGATCTCTTCGTTGATGTTTGCTGATGACCTTGTTGTGTTCTGTGCGTCGGACATCACAACTTTTAGCAACATAATGAATACACTTGAGCACTTTTATGTGATGATAGGACTAAAGGTCAACATCTATAAATCTGAGATCATTTTAGCTGGAGTCAACTTGGAACAAGTGGCCGAAATATCGCATGTTACTGGCCTATCTCCTTCCCCTACCACTGTTTCCTACTTGGGCCTACCATTGGCAACATCTAAAATAACAACTAAGTAGTATCTTCCGCTATTTGAGAGAATTACAGCGAGACTTAACTGTTGGACCACTGGGAAGTTGAGACAAGAAGGAAGGCTTACTTTAATCAAATCTGTTATTTTTGCAATGCAAGTATACTGGGCTAGAACATATGTGCTACCCTTTAAGTTAATGCAAATGATTAGAAGTGCATTTATGCGATTTTTGTGGACGGGAAGGACAAAAGGGAAGTACATTTCCCCTATCAAGTTTAGCAGAGTTGAACAACCCATGAACAGAGGAGGACTTGGTATCATCAACATAAAGCAATGGAATAAGGCAGCGTTTGCTAAACACATTGACACCTTCATCAACGGTACTGTTAGCTTATGGGCAGAATGGTCTCGACAAAATGTAGTAAAACGAAAGAGTTTTTGGAATATGACAAAGCCACAGAACCTCAGTTGGACGTGGCAGTGTATTTTCAAGATAAAGGAGGAAGTTCTCCTTATCAGCCAAATGAATACCAACCCTACATACAGTGTGAGTTTTTGGGATGATCCGCGGCTCGGCAAAGGGATAATACTAAGGAGACAACTTGAGTACAATGAAATTATGCAGACAGGCATTGACCATGCAACAAAGGTTAGGGATGTTCTTTTCAATATTCAAAGTACTTTTACGTCTTCATCCAATCAGAGAATACAGTTTATATGGAATATGATCAGAAGCTTTTCGCCCCTCTCCTCCACCTCGGATAAGCTTGTTTGGGGTGAGAATAAAACTAAGTTTAAAAATGGCAATGTTTATGAATATATGATGACGAACTTTGCTCAGCCTAAATGGAAATGGAGTAAGAGAACATGGAATAAGGATAATAATATGAGAGAGAACCTATTACTGTGGAAAGTGCTAAATCACGCTATCCTAACTAAAGCAAAACTAGCAAGCATTGGTATGAATGTTGACATTTTGTGTACATTCTGCCACGACCAAGTGGAAACAGCTGAACATTTATTCTTTGAATGTAATAATATTAAACAAGTATGGTCTTCGGTTATGGCAAAGCTAGGTAGATTTAATACTTCACATGACAATCAGAATGAGTGGAACATAATTCATGAGGAAACAGGGCACAAGAAGGAAGATAGGAGAATTTTTCTCTCAGTCCTGAAGAGTTTTATTGCTGCGGTTTGGAGAGAACGCAATACTCGGGTGTTTGATAACAGCAACGAAAAAACTGAACTCATGTCCAAGCAATGGGTAATACATGAGATCAGAAACTCTCTGGGAATGCTTTCTTTTGCCTTCGATCCAGGCATTTACCATTCATTCTGAGTGATTCCTCTGTGTTTTATCTTTTTTTATTTTTTTCTTCTTTTAGCATCCAGTTTTTTTTGTAGCACTTAGTTCACCTCTGTTTTCTTCGAGCCAAGCTCATTGTTGTTTTTGATGTAATTCTTTTGCTGCTGCAATAAAATGGTCCGGGACCATTCAACCCCGTCGGCCTTGCCAAAAAAAAAAGAAATCAACTTCCTTATTAAACCTATTTTATTAATCCTTTTATACATAGCTTAGATTTAAGAATTTAACTATATATATATATATATATATATATATATATATAAAGTAACATTTAAATAACGTCAAAATAAGTATTTATTAAACCGTATTTCCTTTCCAAAACCATAGAAAACCATTTCAAAATAATTTTTCATATATATATATATATATATATATATATATATATCGCGGTGCCTGTATAAAATTTTCTATCCTATGGTCAAGTGATACGGATATTTATCCTTTCAATCCGCAGTTTAAAAATAAAATGCGGTTGATATCATTTCAAACCACAATCCCGAATGAAAAGAAATGCATGATAACTTACAGTTTATGGAAGATAGAACACATCATCCATTCATCCAATATCAGTCATCAACCAGTTTATTTCAATCATCATCAATTTGTTTCAATCATCATCAATTTAACAAACATCAATATATGGCATATACAATATAACAGGAAATAAATGACAGTTATTAACTAATAGTTTATATTCAAAATAAATTTATTAACTGTTTAACTATCAGTTTATATGCAAATAAATAAATTTAACTGTCAATTTATATGCAATAATAAAATTAATTAACAATTATATTAAATATGCGATTTAACAGAGATGATGAATAAAACATGCCAAACAGCCATAAATAAATTTCTACTCATATCTAAAATCAACTTAAAAGACATAGGAAATTTTAGAAATTGTGAGTGGGTTAAAACACTCACCTTTTGAATTTAAATCGAATTTAACTCCGATTTAAACACAAAAATTTGGCGATCTCAGAATTTGTCCAAACCAGCGTCAACAGATCCGAAATTTAATTACGATCCTAACAAAAAAAATCTCGTGTAAATCGGACACCGCATGTAGAAGTTGCTCAAATAAAACGATTTGAAAATTAAATTAAATTAAAACAAAGTAAAAAAAAAACATAACCTATGCCACGTCATTCAACTGGCCACGCACGCGAGAGATCCTACAGCCGAAAACCCTAACCTCGAATACCCAGAATAGCGCCACCACCTATCGCAAGTTTTCCACCGCCCACGGCCATCTTCATGTCGATCAAGCCCAGCCACTCGCCTCCATGCTCTAGGCCGACCACACCCATGCCCTCCGGTCGCCTCCGTCCTCCCTGAAACTAAGTTATGTCGTACGTTTTGACAGCAAAATTCTGGCGATCCTGACCCCTTTGGCGAACACGAAGCCGTTAGATCAATAACTCGCGAAGCCCTCTACGATGCAGTGACCCCCATCGACTCCTCGTTGAATATCCACCGTTGATTTAGCTTCCTTTCAAAGAATGGCCGAAAATAAAACTCCAATTTCTGGTCGAACCACAACCCGAATTGAAAAACGAATTATACCGTTGAATTACGCTCGTCAAGTGCATCAACATATATTTTTTTGAGATTTTTCCGAGGAATTAAATTTTTGACTTTTGATTTGAATTTGAATTGGATCTAGGGTAGGGTTTGCAGCCATTGGGAAGAGGAGGAGCTAAGGAAAATGAACGCACAAACAAATGAGAATAGATGGAGGTTAGGGTTTATAACTGGGTTTATATAGGTAGGTTAGAATTTGAATAGATGGATTGGATAAACAAACGTGCCAACGCTAACGTGGCACAAAAAGCCCGTTCTGACTCCGAAACGAAATTAGTTAAACCTATATATATCCAAATAGGTGTTTTAAAATATTCTGAACGCGATGTAAAAAGTTTCACGTCCAAATTCGATCGTATGAAGAAGTTATGCTGAAATCAATATTTTCAAATTCATTCTTGTAATTATTTTTAATAAAAAGAGTGATACTTTGTATAAAGGGACATATCTCTAATCACTTGAACAAGAGCTCCTTAACATTATAATTTTCTAATTTAGTTTTAATTGTGAAGATTAATTTTACAATATAATTAGTAGGAGTATAACTGAAGAAATATTATATTCTCTCAAAACACCTCAATTTGATATTTACCTTCAAATTATATTAAATCGGCTTTTACTGGTTTTATTGCTGATGAGAACCAACAAGGAAAAAACTTGCAAGAAGGATTATGAGAACACCTGAAATATAAAGTCACCAAAAATCGGTCAAAACCGATAAAAAATCTTCAAAACAAAACTTTGACAAGAAAAAAATAGTGATGACAATCCACAAACTCATCATAGAGCCAGACTATTGCTATTTTAAGTTGTTCTACTAATGTTTCCAAGTAAAGTAGCTATTAGATCAGGCCCATCTCTTTGATCTTTCTATTTGTCTAACTTGGCAAGATGGTTTTTTATGATCTCACATACTCTTCGAAATTCATTTTGTACCACTTTCAAAATTGGAAAGCTCGATGTGCAGTCATTTATTCAGTAGACATTTTGCTTTATTCTAACTTTATTAGAATTTGGTTATAACTCAAATAATAGTGAAAGGGAATGTATGCAAACTAAAATTATTGAAACTAAATGAATTGGAAAAAAAACCTTGATCTGAAGAATTATCAACTATGCAGACTATCAAATATGAAGAGAGAAAAAATTGACCAATCATAAGCGAAGTTATAATTTATTTTCATATGCATCTATCTTGATAAAATAAATGTTTTGAAATCCATTTTGCTATTTTGAACAGCTGTGAGCAACATATTGCAGAAATAGTTGCTTAAATGAAACACATGTGGTTGATTTGTTCTATGATTTATAGATAAAATTAGTAAAAAAAAATTAAGTTTGAAAGACATAGCTATATACTGTTATATTTAAAATTCTTCCATAACTTACAATGCACTGACAATGTTGATTACTTACATGCAGTAATGAGAACAATGTCTATAAAATGTCAAACTTAATTTATTTTTGAATACCAATGTATTTTACCTTAAAATTAGTGATGCTCTGGAAGTTTTTGGTTAAATAAAATTTTAATATATGTTAACATGTGATTGTTTTTCATTTTAAAATTTGTGATAATTAATATGTCCAAACTCGGCAATGCATTCTTTGAGGGATGAAGTATTTTGAAGATCCAAATAACAACCAATAGGTATTATAACTAACTAATGCTTGTTCCAAGAAATTACATGAAGTGATTAATAACTTTTTCTTTTGCATCTGTTAAGTCAATTAAAAGTGAAAAATTAAAAGAATTATCTTATTAAGATCATCAAGGCAGACTACATGCAATATAATATGATAATTTAAGAGCATAACTTGCATTTAGGGTGCGTTGTCTGCATATTATGGGCAAAATTAATATAAACCATTAAACAAAAGATCTAATTTCACAAAGGACAATCTTCAAACAAAATTATGCAGTATGTTAAGTGGTAACATAATCACCATTTTAGGAAGGTGGATAAATAAAATAAAAAAAGTAAGTAGAGTAGAAGAATCAAAACATTATATACAGCTGAGTCTGTAATATAACTTGGGTTGTTCTTGTATTTAGGTTTCCAAGCCATGCATTATTTTGGATGCCATGATTATAAAGAACTAACAAGCTGAGACATATGCAAATAATCCTTTTAAGTGCCTTTTCACGTTGATTCTAAAATAAACACAAATATTGGTTAGAGGAATTGATCTTATGGGAACTACACCGGAAGAACACAACATAACCCATTTGGGTATTAATGTTTCACTAAATATTCAATTATTATGCAACACATAAAAGTTTGTGCAATGTTTTTTTTTTCATATTTCATTTAACTTAAGGAGTTTTCCAAGAACTCAGGCTTGGGTTGAAATATCATTTAGTTCCATATGAGACTGAGGTATGAAACAAACTGTACTTTCAACAACAATGCAACACAAATCATATAAATGGACTTATAGAGGAAATATAGTGGTCATAATATTCTATATACAAAATTATAAGTTTCATACATAGGACAGTTAACCTTTAAATATCCCACATAAGTAGAACCAAAATATACAAAGAAAGAGTGAATAATATTCAAGATCTATTTCTGTACTAGTTCAGGCTTTAGTAAAAATAAAATAAAAGGTGGAACATTATCTTTCTCTAAACAAAGAGTTACAACTTAGAAGTAACTTACAGCATACGATGCTTCTAGCTTAGAGTTATTGTGCAGAATATCAAGCATGGTCTTGTAAGTTTTTACGGTATCTTAAACCATGGAGTCACGAGTTCCCTATCTAACCTATCATTTCCTTCCACTCCACTGTTAAATGAAGAATTCTAGTTCAAAAGGATACTAATTTTTCTTGCGTTGGGACTGGCTCAGGAAGTATCGGCAGGGGTGATTTGAAGATGAGTGAAAGCGAACATGATCAAATTTAAAATACGGAGGAACTTTTTGGGAGAGGAGAAATTTGGAAGTAGGAATTTCTGAGAATTTGGTGATAGCAATTAGAAGGATTTTAGCCTTTCAGGAGAGTTTGAAGGGAGTGCAGAAGCTCATGAAGGAACAATTCTCATCGAGGAACAATTCTCGCCGGCTGTCTCAGTGAAATTAAAATAAGACATTAAAACGCAGGAGCTAGAAATATGCTTCCAAACTTTATTCGAACTGTGTTTTTGCTCTATTGTTTGAATACAACTTTGAGACATCATAATTTTCTCATATCTTGTTCAAATTTCATAATTCTTTTTACGGCTAAAGTATAGTTATTGAACTTATGCATGTCAAATTTCAGGTCATTCCGATCTCTGTAGCCTACAAAAACATGCTGTCAAACTTCGAATCAGGGCATGTTTTGCTTCAGCCATTTACGGTATAATCTGGCTGTGAGTTCAACTTTTTGATATTATATCTATTTCGTTTCTTATCGGACTGTATCCATTCTTTTTTTATTTAAAGTGGAGTTTTTAAACTCTATGCCTGTAAAATTTAAAGCTTTTAGACCTTCGTAACTAGTTAAAAACTTGCCTACAACTTTGAATCGGAGCATGTTTGCTCCAGCCGTTTACGGTAAAATCTGGCTATGAGTCCAACTTTGTTAGCTCACTCATTTCTTATCCGACTATATCCGTTCCTTTTTCTATTTAAAGTAGAGTTGTTGAACTCTATGCCAGCAAAATTACAAGGCTTTAGACCTCTGTAATTAGTTGAAAATTTGCCTGAAAATTTGAATCGGAGCGTGTATTGCTCCCGCTGAAAATTTCTGAATTGTTTTACATGGATTTCTTTCAATGTTTTTAATCGGCTTGATCCTAAGATGGAAGAGCCAATACTACCACTTATCCGTATTTCGGACTGGTGAGTTTTTAAAAGATTTTCGTATGATGATTTTAGGAATAATTTCATTGAATTTTTGTTTATTTTTTGTTATTTCTTTGCACTTGCTTTCTAAACCGTTTTCGTAAGATTTTTCTAAATATTTTATAATATTAATAATTATTTTAAAGCTATTAAAATTATATATTCTCTGTAATAAGATAATTTCAAAGATTTGTTTCCCAAAACGATTTCGAAAATTGTTTTCAAAAGCTAGTTTTCTCAAACAAATTGTTTTCTATATAAAAATACACGTTTTTGCACTACTCGAGCGTATGAGAAGGGGAATTAAATGGTTTAGTAAAAAACGCGGTATGGGACATATGCGTTTAATTTATCGGTTAATACATGACTTGTCCGTCTGAATGTTTTGACCTTGGGGTCGTATTTACCGATGAGATGAGGAAAATATTTTTACTGCTTTTTAGTGTGGCATTGACTAGCGGTTAGAAAACCGTTAAGTGAGAACGTGTGGTATAGTACGCACTGTTACCACTTTTCGTGTTCCTCTCTGGGAGTTTGTGACACATTCACAAGTGATTGCCTGTACTTAGACTGTTGGGTCGCTTGTGTGCCCTATGTGCATATATACAGTTGTTGGACTGTCCATGGACTATTGGGTCTTTTATGCACAAATACTTGGCAGACTGTTGGGTCATATATTGGACGTCCTAATAATTTATAGCTGTTGGGCTTTTATTGGACTGTTGGGTCCTATACCCATTTAGCTATTGGGCTTTTATTGGACTGTTGGGTCATATTTCTTATATTGATATTTTCTTGATTTTCTTGTGACGATTTCTAGAATTTTGATGATTTATAAAAGTTTTCACCATAGTCGTCTTTGTTGAGTTATCTATTTAGCCTGAGTGTTATAGTATTGACTATATGGTGGTTACATTCGGAGTTTTGAATTCTTAGTTGAGTTCTATTTATATTGTGATTCATATTGCCATTCTTTGGCCTTTTTGAGATTTGTATACGCCAATGAGATGAGGCGTATATTTGTGAATAATTGATTTGTTGTTGCTTAAGTTAGCTATTATATAGCTAATGAATAAAGCCGATGATATGAGGCACTTGTTGCACTTAGTAGTGTTTATTGATTGGTCTATCTCTTTCGAGGGCATACATTTAGAATTACCTTATTGAATTAGTGACATGCTCTTATCATGGTTTCTTCTCATTTGAGAGGATTCTCTACCCTTTACCTTATGATTCATATTATCATTTATTTTACTAAACTGATCTTTTAGCCAAACTAACCCATATATTTTATACTTGGGTCAGACCGAGTTGTTTCAGGTTAGATAGCTTTTGGACTTACCTTCTCTTTGGTGCTCCCGCTTGGATATCTATTTATCATCTTTTGTTGTTGTAGCCTTTTGTTTGACTTTGATATGTATATTTTTTACTCGTGTATTGTAACGACCCGAAAATTTCGATCCCGAAATTTCCAGATAGTTAGTGAAAAGAAGAAAGAGATAGAAGAAGAAGAACAGAAAACCAAACCCAAAGTCTCACATACGCAGCGGATAAAATATAATATCACATAAATAATAATTATACAAAGGAAACTGTACTTGTCAATTTACACTTTATTATATCAGAGTTACAACAGATTTACATTCACAGAACAGATAAATCTATCTGTTACAGATACTATAATATATTAACATCAGAAGCTCTCCATACGTTCCTGCTCTCCAACTCGCCTCCTGAGCCCCAGAACGTCCTTACCTGAAAATCTGTAATACTTGGTCTGAACCGAGCATTACATCAAAGTATCACCCGGGTCAGGCTGGAAAAAAGCATGAGTAAACCCATCTAACATGACTGACAGTAGCATACAACTTATATAAACCCGGGTAACTTATATCAATTTTACAACTTCACAAGTTGTTATAGATATTACAAATTTCACACATCAATTTCTAAGTGTCAGAACCTAGATTAACAGGTCCAATTCACTTAAATCATTCCAAACCAGCGTAAAGGTTTCACATATCAATTTATAAGAAATCGAAGTGGTTTCGGGTATTCACTAATACCCGACTCCGGTCTCTTCGAATTCAATTCCATCTTATCCCAAAAAAATTTCAAATGCAACATAATTCGAATCTCAAATACAGAGTGTCATCTAGACATATTAATTCATCATTGATAGGTAACCACATTATCTCAGTTAAAACCCAACGTATCATATCACACAGTGTCACAAATCACATATCCGAGAGATCAACCAATCTAAGGCATGTCATTCTATTCAATCATTCATAAGCAAGATAAGTTAGTCATACCATATTTAATTAATTTAAACAAATTAAATTAATTACTCAATCTCCCTTAGTCCTGCTTATTTAACATTAATTATTTACAAATAAATCAATTTAATCATCCTTAAATTATCAATTTAATTAATCATCCTTGATTAATTATCTTTAATTACATAAAGTAATTATCCTTTAATTAATTACATAAATTAATTATCCTAAAACAATTTAATACATTAATCAATCCTGATTAATCACAACAGTAATTAATTTCCTTTAATTACTTATATCCCTTAAATCAACTCCTTAATTTATTACATTTTTAATCTTTTAATTACATTAAGTAATTATTCCTTAATTACTTCCTTTAAGTAATTTGTCTTTAATCAATAACATCCATCAGGCAACTAACTTTTAATTACTCATCCTTAATTAATCATTCTTTAATTAAGGAATTAACTTAAAATTTATTGGTAAATTAACCTTGAATCGGTCACATAAATTATTCAATCATTGATCAATAACTTATCGCTTTTAAATTTCATTAAGAAATTACCAAGATCTTAATAACTTTAAAAGATAAACCATTTATCTTTACTCAACAATTAGTTACATTCAAGGTAGTTTGGAAACCTTTGTAACAATTCTTCATATTAGACAATTTCAACTTAAATCCTTTAACTTACTTAAAGCTGTTACATTACATCCTTATACTTATTTAATTGGACTTGAATTTAAAATAATAGGTTCAAAATTTAAATACCTAATACTTGATAAATGAAATATTTATTCTAAATCTTTAATCAATTTCAAAACCAAAATAAACCATATCTTAATTGTAAATTAATTAATGTTTAATTACTTAATTAATTAACTCTTAATCAATTGATTAATTAACTTCTTAATCACTAATTTATTAATCATTAATCAATTAATTGATCAATTATTAATCACTTATGAATTAACCTTAAATTAATTAATAAATTAATTAATAACCTATTAATTGTTATTTAATTTAATCCTTAATTACCTATTAAATAATTCATAAGTAATTAATTAAATCTTAACAATTTAATTAACCAAAATTAATTAATTAATTCCAACACTAATTACTAATTAATTTAAATAAACTTAAATTTCAAATTTAATTAACTTTCAAAACCAGACAATTTTCATTCATCACTTGAAAACTTTTACATGTTTAAACATTTCAATTTATTAAAGCTAATTACTTTTGAAAAAAGTTAGATTTAAAAATGTAAAATCAATTCAACTTCAACAAATAGAATGTGAAATACTTTTGAAATAAAATAAAATAAAATATTGACATTTTATAAAGTAGTGAAATATAAAGTGTTAAATTTAACTTAAAACAAAATTGAAATTTTTAAACAAGTTAAACCTATCTTCATCATTATGCTTAAACCCGGCCCAAAAATCCAAACTACACAGACCCTAAACTCCATCTCCCCTACCTTCCATCAACCTGAACCCAACACTCACACACTCGAGCAACAGCACACACTCATACCCGAGCACATCACGCTACACACACGCGACCAACACGAGCGCAACTTCGAGTTGCAAACCCACGCGCGCACGAAAACTCTACTGAGACAACTGCTACCTCGTGCACATGCATGGTGCTCCGGCACCTCCATCACCACCGCCGACCACACGCGCAAACCCCAATTCGCCGCCAGACCCAAACCCAAAACCCAGAATTCGACAACTCGAACTCGAACGAATTTTGAGTGTTCGAACCAAAAACAATACTGCAGACGCCAGGGAAGAACCCATCATCCACGAACAGCCTACCACCTTTCGACACCAAACTCCGGCCATACGTACGCAACACCCAAACACAACTCCACCCCAAGCCAACCCCAACTCGATCGTCACCACGCTTCACGCGATCGAATTCCTCAAGCTGAAAAAAAAACACAGTACCCAAACCCTACATATCCAAATTCCCAATTCTATGTTGCATAATAAATTCAAACAGTATTTTTCTAGTGTTATACATCATTAAACAAAGCTTCGGTTTAAATTTCAAAGGCTATAATCAACCCAGACACGAGAATTTGATGAAAGCCCCAAATTCAGTAAATTTCAATATTCAAATTCAATTGTAAGTTAAAAATTTTGAATTCAATTTTAAAATTCATGTCATGCATTATAGATTCAGGATATACATTTGATTCATAAAAATTTAACAAAATTTACATGTTATAATTTCTTGTTTTACTGCATATCTACTTGCTTTCTGCAGTTTTAACAGTATCATCTGCATATATATTTTAACACTTAAATCATATTGAATCTAACTTCTATATTTGAAGATATAAACTCAGCATCACCATAATATATATAAATTTGAAGTTTTGCTCAGAAATTTTGCTTGAACTTGAAACAACAGAGGGGTTACAGTTTCTTTAACATGCACAGTCAAATATTTAAAACTGTAAACAAACATTCCACAAAACAACTAACATGCAAACATTTCAGAGCCAACATTCAACATGCAACATTTTTATACTTAAAGTTTGATTTAAGAATTTACTCACCTTCGTTTGAAGACCGGGAACATACAGTTGAAATTTGGCATCTGATCTTGCATTTTAAAACTGGAGCTTACATTACTTTGGTCTGCATGGATCTAAGATGATGAACTGTAACTAGTTGAATTGCTCCTGTCTCTGATCTGAAGCTTGTTTGATCCTAGATTGATTTCCAGGTTTTGGATTGTTGTTGAGTTTATTTGCCTTTAATAACTCAAGTTTGCTTGATTTATCTTCTGTTATGAAATGTTTATAGGTCTTTGAACTAGAATTTGTACTAGAACTAAGTTGATTATGCTTCAGGTTTTGTGTTTTACAGATCTTTCTTCTTTTGTTTTTGTATATGATAAAGGAATTGAAAGAGAATAAGAAACATTCATATATTCTAATTTAAGATTTTAAAAAAAAATTTAGAAAAAGAAAAAATACAAGGAGTGACACTTGTATCTACCACACTCCATCACTTAACACATGTTAACATATGTTGTAATAATATTTTAATATAATAACACTTGTCTTTGTATTATTTTCTTTTATTTTTAAATGTTAATGAAGTTTTTACTTAATTTGTTTATCCTTATATAATATATGAGAATTTCTTGTGTAAAGAAAATGTAATAAAACTTATTCATATACCTTTGAATTAAAATATCTCAAAATATCCATCCTTTGAATTTCAAAAATTCAAATTCAAATTCAAATTAAATCCTAAAATCCAATTTACTTTAAGATATTTATCTTTGGATTCCAATCTCAAATTAAAATTTATTTTAAAATCTTATATATTTATTTTTAAACAAACACATATCTAATTTGTTTGAACATTATAAGTTTTTCCCACTAATAATTATATTAGGAGATTTCAAATAAATATTTATTATCAGATTAACTTATTCAATTTACAATTCCGCATTTCTATTAATTAATCCAATTATATTATCAAATACATATATCCAGAAATCTGGGTTATTACATGTACAGTGTGGCCTTCATATTAGACAATTTCAACTTAAATCCTTTAACTTACTTAAAGGAGTTACATTACATCCTTAAACTTATTTAAATGGACTTGAATTTAAAATAATAGGTTCAAAATTTAAATACCTTATGCTTAATAAACAAAATATTTATTCTCAATCTTTAATCAATTTCAAAACCAAAATAAACCATATCTTAATTGTAAATTAATTAATGTTTAATTACTTAATTAATTAACTCTTAATCAATTGATTAATTAACTTCTTAATCACTAATTTATTAATCATTAATCAATTAATTGATCAATTATTAATCACTTATGAATTAACCTTAAATTAATTAATAAATAAATTAATAACCTATTAATTGTTATTTAATTTAATCCTTAATTACTTATTAAATAATTCATAAGTAATTAATTAAATCTTAACAATTTAATTAACCAAAATTAATTAATTAATTCCAGCTCTAATTACTAATTAATTTAAGTAAACTTAAATTTCAAATTTAATTAACTTTCAAAACCAAATAATTTTCATTCATCACTTGAAAACTTTTACATGTTTAAACATTTCAATTTATTAAAACTAATTACTTTTGAAAAAAGTTAGATTTAAAAATGTAAAATCAATTCAACTTCAACAAATAGAATGTGAAATACTTTTGAAATAAAATAAAATAAAATATTGATATTTTATAAAGTAGTGAAATATAAAGTGTTAAATTTAACTTAAAACAAAATTGAAATTTTTAAACAAGTTAAACCTATCTTCATCATTATGCTTAAACCCAGCCCAAAAATCCAAACTACACATACCCTAAACTCCATCTCCCCTACCTTCCATCAACCTGAACCCAACACTCACACACTCGAGCAACAGCACACACTCATACCCTAGCACATCACGCTACACACACGCGACCAACACAAGCGCGACTTCGAGTTGCAAACCCACGCGCGCACGAATACTCTACTGACACAACTGCTACCTCATGCACATGCAAGGTGCTCCAGCACCTCCATCACCGCCTCCGTCCACACGCGCAAACCCCAATTCGCCGCCAGACCCAAACCCAAAACCCAGAATTCGACAATTCGAACTCGAACGAATTTTGAGTGTTCGAACCAAAAACAATACTGCAGACGCCAGGGAAGAACCCATCATCCACGAACAGCCTACCACCTTTCGACACCAAACTCCGGCCATACGTGCGCAACACCCAAACACAACTCCACCTCAAGCCAACCCCAACTCGATCGTCACCACACTTCACGCGATCGAATTCCTCAAGCTCAAAAAAAAGAAAAAAAAACACAGTACCCAAACCCTACAAATCCAAATTCCCAGTTCAACGTTGCATAATAAATTCAAACAGTATTTTTCTAGTGTTATACATCATTAAACAAAGCTTCGGTTTAAATTTCAAAGGCTATAATCAACCCAAACACGAGAATCTGATGAAAGCCCCAAATTCTGTAAATTTCAAAATTCAAATTCAATTGTAAGTTAAAAATTGTGAATTCAATTTTAAAATTCATGTCATGCATTATTGATTCAGGATATACATTTGATTCATAAAAATTTAACAAAATTTACATGCTATAATTTCTTGTTTTACTGCATATCTACTTGCTTTCTGCAGTTTTAACAGTATCATCTGCATATATATTTTAACACATAAATCATATTGAATCTAACTTCTATATTTGAAGATATAAACTCAGCATCACCATACTATATTTAAATTTGAAGTTTTTCTCAGTAATTTTGCTTGAACTTGAAACAACAGAGGGGTTACAGATTCTTTAACATGCACAGTCAAATATTTAAAACTGTAAACAAACATTCCACAAAACAACTAACATGCAAACATTTCAGAGCCAACATTCAACATGCAACATTTTTATACTTAAAGTTTGATTTAAGAATTTACTCACCTTCATTTGAAGACAGGGAACATAAAGTTGAAATTTGGCATCCGATCTTGCATTTTAAAACCGGAGCTTAGATTACTTTGGTCTGCATGGATCTAAGATGATGAACTGTAACTAGTTGAATTGCTCCTGTCTCTGATATGAAGCTTGTTCGATCCTAGATTGATTTCCAGGTTTTGGATTGTTGTTGAGTTTATTTGCCTTTAATAACTCAAGTTTGCTTGATTTATCTTCTGTTATGAAATGTTTATAGGTCTTTGAACTAGAATTTGTACTAGAACTAAGTTGATTATGCTTCAGGTTTTGTGTTTACAGATCTTTCTTCTTTTGTTTTTGTATATGATAAAGGAATTGAAAGAGAATAAGAAACATTCATATATTCTAATTTAAGATTTTATAAAAAAATTAGAAAAAGAAAAAATACAAGGAGTGACACTTGTATCTACCACACTCCATCACTTAACACATGTTAACATATGTTGTAATAATGTTTTAATATAATAACACTTGTCTTTGTATTATTTTCTTTTATTTTTAAAGTTTTTACTTAATTTGTTATGGCAAGTTTTCTCGAGTGAAACGCAAAAACAAACTACAGAGAAATAAATATGCTGAAAGTAAATCACACACAAAATTTACCCAGCTTCGGCAACCCCTGCCTACTGCTGCATTCCCAGATTTCTGTTAGGATTAAACAGTCTCCCGCTTACAAACACTCTAACAGACTCGCACACCCTGCTACCACCTATAGAGTTTTGCAAACTCGCACACCCTGCTCACTGAACTAATTCTAACCAGACAATCTGACACTACCTAAAACCTAGGTGGTGATTTACAAGACTTGAATCGAAAAGAACAGATATAAAAAACAAAAAAACAAAACCCCTTTTAATAAAATAAACCCAAAAGAAAACTTTATAAAAAGGGGAAAACTCTTTTAACAATAGGCCGGACCTATTTTCTCTTTTCTTTTCTTTAGCCCGTTCCTTTTCTTTTGCTATTGAAAAATTGCGGCCTTGTTGTATCTTCGTTCCCTTGCGAAAATTAGGGCTTCGTTCCCTTGCAAAAATTAGGGCTTTCTTCAAATATGATTTCTCTGGTTTGTGTTGCTCTTTGCTCGCTGCTTCTCTGATGATCGATTCTCTGGTTGCTTTGCTTGCGCTCGTTCGCAGCTGCTCCTTTGATCGAGTACGATAGATTGTGGTATGTAATTTTTTTCCCTTTCGTTGCTGGTTTAATTGCTTGCTTGAACTCGATTGATTGATTATCTTGCCGATGATGATTGTGGGTATATATTTGGATTCGATTCGATTTTTCCACACCACTGATGATGATTTGGGGTTTGGTATTTATATGAATTCCAAGACACTAATCAATTCGATAATTTCCTAAATTTTGCTTTCCTAATATTGTTACAACTTGGTACACACGGTTTTGATTTTCAAACGTTCGATTTTCCTTGATTAATACGACAGAGACTTTCATCTTTTAGTTTGCTTTGACTTTTTCAAAAATTGCACATACTTGATTATTTGACTTGGTCATCTCTGCACTTTTAATCTTCTGTCATCTTCGACTTCACTGTGAATTACTTAGTTGGCTTCGACTTTGTCTAGCCATCTTTGTCACATTGTTTCTCGGCATTGACATTTGTTTTATGACATTGTACTTGCTGATGTTTGTTGTCGGTCACTTGTGCATTGTTGTACTTGGTGGTCTTTCATGATGTACAACTCTGGTTGTACTTTGTACTTAGCTCTGAAATATTTCGACCTGATGCATTTGGACTTGAGCATACTTGAGTCTTGTTGTCTGCTGTTGTACAAGTTGACTTCGGCACTTATTTGGATCTGCATTAGCATTGTACTCTCTGTTTTGATTTGCATTGCATCACTGGTATTCTTGTTCAAAACTGCTGTGTCACTGCACACATGTGAATTTGTATATTTGGTCTTGTCTTCATGTATTCATGTACACTACTGTGTTCATAATGTGGTTTCATGTTGATTCCATTTTTGTTGTGTCATTTCTCCAAATCTGTCTGCACATACATACTCATTTGTCACTGCTGGAGTTGTTGTATACTTGTGGTCTTCATTTTTGCTGTTATGTTGGTTTATTGATGTTGCATTCATGTCTGCTTTGTATCACTGCAAAATCCTTGTTGCACTTTGGATTGTATTTACACCATTTTCTGTTGCATTCATGTACACTGCATAGTGATCTTGAGATGTTTGCATTGTGCAGTTGGTCTTGATGTTTGGTCTGACCTGAACTTTTGATATTGTAGTCTGTTGCACTTTGGTCTTGCATTTGGTCTGCGCTTGCATGCATTGTTGTTGGGTTTCTTTCTTCATTTGATTGTTTGAGTCTTGTTCATCCAATTCAATGTTGAGTTGTTTCACTGGTGCATTGCCTTACTGTTCATATGAAATTGGTCTCTGCCTGGTTCCTGATCATTTCATGTTGATTTTTGAAATTTCACTTGAGTTGAATCCAGTTTCAAAACTCGGGTTTGACCTTGTGCTCGTGTCGTTATTTTAAATATATTGAACGTGAGTTGAACCCGGCTTTTCATTGGGTTTGACCTTTTCTCACCTGTCGCTGTAGCATTATCAAGTGTATATCGATGTGCACGGCCTTGTGGCATGTACAGTGACACGCTGTGCATGTCACATTGTTCGTATATGATGAATTCAAATGTGAATGATGACGAACAACCCAAATAACTGAGGCAAATCATATTTTCAAAAATCATATTTCATTTTATATTGCAAAAATATTTCTTTTTCAATTTTACTGCGTTAGTGAATATTTTTGCAGATTTCTCAGATGCTGGATTATAACTGGAATGAAATTGAAGATAAACTACGAGTGTGAGTGATATGTAGTGAGGCATTTATGTAAATTAAATTGTGATGTAATTACAATCAAAATTGTATATGTATAGTGAGAGCTTGAATTTGTACTATTCAAAATTGTAATAAATATTTGTTTGAATAAAATTTATGTTTGAATTCAAATTCTGTGTAATTTATTTTATTCAACAAATATTTATTTAATCTATGAAAAATAAAATAGTACATTAAAAAATACATTTAAATGAATATGTATATGTTTATTATCATCAAACAAAATTCATATAAACGCATATTCAACAATCTCCCCCGTTTGATGATAACAAACATATATTTAAGATTTTGACTGTGTTAAATGTATTTGATCAATGATATACAGTTCTAATTGCTCCCCCTATTTAAATGCTTCCTCTCTACACGATGCTCCCCCTACATATATGCACACAAATAGAAATATACAAATGAACCTAGATGCAAATGGAAAATTATTTGACCTTTGCTTGATTTAATTTGACAAAATCTTAACTTTTCTCTCCCCCTTTTGTTATCAGCAAAAGAATAGTGTTAGAGAAAATAGAGATAAAGTGATCAATGTTAATCCAACATTAAAATGCAATTTTAATATAAATATTAAACTTCAATAAAAAAAATCAAACAAAAATCACAACTACCCTTGTTAGGCGCATATTCCACTTTTAGAATGAATGGAAATGATGTTCTAATAAAATCATACAGTTGTATCTACTTGTGGTACATTTATATCAGGAATTTGAATATCTACTAATCATGCATAACCGTTAGGACTTTTAAATGAGATTAGTAGTATTCCAATTTAATTTTTAAAAATGAATTCAAGTATCTTCTAACCACGCATGACCGTGAGGACTTTTAAATGGGATTAGAATCAACTTGTCCATTTACTCAATCAAATTTGATATGCCTTCCATACGTGCATAACCGTGAGGACTTTTAAATGAGCATGGAAGCACATAATCAAAAATCCAAGTAATTCACCCATGCATAACCGTGAGGACTTTTAAATGAGAGTGAATACTTTGGTATTTATTTATTTTTACAAAAAAATGTGAAATGAACAACAAATGATCCATGATTATAGTACCACGTATCGACAAACTATATTTAAGATTTGATAAACAATGGTCGATAGAAATATGATAGATCTAGAAATGGTCATGGAATCTTTACCCAACAAAAAGTTTTTTAAGTCTTGTTTGAATTTCTAAAGAAATTTTTCTAAAATATACTGTCTTGAGTAATGTATGAAAGATATCAACACTCATCACTTTTTTCAATCACTATTTATCTTTTCGATAATTATTAGGGAGTTAGACTAGTTAAAATTGTCATTTAAATCAAATTCAATGATAATTATGAAATTAGTTTTTCACAATGACTAAACTGAAAATATGATTAAAAATGATTTTCTCGAGGGGGTTATATGAGAAAATTTTCTGCTATTTGAAAATTATTTGAAATGAAAAATATGTAGATATTTTCTTTGAAAAATGATGCAGTTACTAAATGTCTCACCATAAATCACGTTCAACTAGTAAGTTTTCTGTCAACTAGATTACCAGTATGCACTGCATCTGAATTTCTCTTTCACTCCAAAATATCACTAATTAAATTTGATAAACCAAACCACGAAGTGTGCATAAAAACTCAAACTCAATTTTTAACAGCATTCTTGAACTTGAATTGAAGTCGTGTAGATAATCAGAAACTGTGAATATAGAGTTAGCCGTATTATAACCCAATGTATTATCATCCAACGAAACACTATGTTTTATCGAAACGTATATGTATGAAGTAATTCAAAGAATAGTGTTTTTGGCATAAATATAATTGGCCAACTATGTTGAACAAGTCAGAATCAAAAAATATCATCTCTTTATCATCACATTATTGGCTGATTTAATTCAGAATACGGTACAGATTATCACATTTAATATATCGATCAAATAAATATACCTTCACATGTTTTACCTTTAAGATAATTTTTCGTGGTTTCCCATTGTGATTTTGTCACCTTTGTACTAGGCCAAGGAACTTTGCTTTGTTGCCCGTTGTGTTTTTGGAACAGCCAAAATCCAGAGACCACTGTTGTTGTTCCTTAGCCTGCCACCACACCTACACGGGAAAAGTTTTTTGTGACCTATTTGTTTTTATAGGTCCATGATTGTTAGTGGCAGAAGTGTTGTGAATAAACAATCCCTTTGGAATCCAAACTTGTTTTGTCCTTTTATTCTTGTTCCATTAGACATGAAATTTGTTTGTAGAATTCTTAGGAACCCAAACTTGTATAAATTTTGTGTTCTTGTTCCTATGACTACAATTTTCAACACGATGTCCAATTATTTCACATCTAGCAAAGACACTTTTACCTTTTGCATTATCATCAACTTGTGTTTTACCAAAGCCTAGTCCTTTTCTGTTGTTAACAAAAATTTGATTTCCCAATAACATGTTGAATGATTTTTCTCCTCTTGAAAAGTTATTCAGAGATTTCTCAAGATTTTGGACTTTGGTTTTTATTGTTGTGTTTTCAGTTACAAGTGAGGTGCATCTATTTATAAAATCCTTTTTCCTAGTGTTAATGGTTTCCTTAAGACTCAAGTTTTCTTTTTCAAGATTCTCAAAGCTATTCTTAAGTCTTGATAATTCTGAATCTAAAATTTTACATTTTTTACAGTCTAGGTTTTGAATATTTTCAAGTTCAGTTTCTAACCTAAAATTTTCATGAACAAGTTCTCTCCTATCAGATTTCAGTTTTTCAATTTTAGATTCAAGTGTATCAACTATTTTAGTAAGATCACAACACATAAAAACAAGTTCTTTATAAGAATAGTGACCTACCTCACTAGATTCCTCTGAGCTTGCTTCTGAATCTGATTTTGCCACAAGACACAAGTTATCCTCCTCTGAGCTACTATTTGAAACTTCCTCTCCTTCATCATTCCAAGTCGCTGCAAATGCCTTCTTCTTCTTTTTCTTTCCTTTGTTGTTTTTGAGAAGTGGGCATTATTGTTTGAAGTGGCCAGGCTTCTTGCAGTTAAGGCATGTCAATTCATTATCGGAATTGTTTGAATCTTTTGTCCTATTACCAGTTGTTTTCTTCTTGCGTGGCTTGAATCTTGACCATTTTCTAAGATTATTGACAGCCATTGCAAGCTCTTCAATTGGATCTTCTTCTTCTTCATCGCTCTCTTCTTTGCTCTTTAAGGCAATCGCCTTCTTCTTTGATTCGGAGTTGTTGCGTTCCTCCTTTGCTTTTAGCTCAAGCTCATATGTCATCAAGTTGCCGATCAACTCCTCCATGCTTAGTTTACTCAGATCTTTCGATTCTTGTATTGCCGTGACTTTTGCCTCAAATCTCATCGGTAAGACTCGTAGCACCTTCCTCACAAGCTCTACCTCAATGAATACCTTTCCAAGCGCTCTAGCGTTGTACACCAAAGTTGAAAAGCGTCCAAACATGTCCTTTATGCTCTCGCCTTTGTCCACCACAAAGTTCTTGTATTCATTGCTGAATAGGGCTAGACGAGACTCCTTGACTTGAGAAGTTCCTTCATGTGTCACCTCCAAGGTATGCCAAATTTCCTGTGCAGTTTTACAACGAGAAATTCTATTAAATTCAGTCTTATCAAGAGCATAGATCAAAGCATTCATGGCTTTAGCATTTGTAGTTTTTAATTTCTTATCGTTAGCATCCCACCTATCCTTAGGTTTAGGAATCTCAATATCACCAACAGTTATAGTGGGAGATTTGTAGCCAGTTTCAATAATGTCTCAAACATCATAATCAACAGGACAAAGATAAATACCCATCCTAACTTTCTAATAAGCATAATCATTCCCATTAAACATGGGTGGCCTAGCAATAGATTGCCCCTCAGAAAAAGCATTATTTGGTGGATTCATGACTCTAGAGTTAAAGAAAAATACCGGGCTCTGATGCCACTTGTAGGATCTAGATTAACCCTAGAGGGGGGGGGGGTGAATAGGGTTATAACAAATTTTCTCGAGTTAAACGCAAAAACAAACTACGGAGAAATAAATATGCTGAAAGTAAATCACACACAAAATTTACCCAGCTTCGGCAACCCCTGCCTACTGCTGCATTCCCAGATTTCTATTAGAATTAAACAGTCTCCTGCTTACAAACACTCTAACAGACTCGCACACCCTGCTACCGCCTATAGAGTTTTGCAAACTCGCACACCCTGCTCACTGAACTAATTCTAACTAGACAATCTGACGCTACCTAAAACCAAGGTGGTGATTAACCAAGACTTGATTCGAAAAGAACAGATAAAAAAAACCCCTTTTAATAAAATAAACCCAAAAGAAAACTTTATAAAAAGGGGAAAACTCTTTTAACAATAGGCCGACCCTATTTCCTCTTTTCTTTTCTTTGGCCCGTTCCTTTTCTTTTGCTATTGAAAAATTGCGGCCTTGTTGTATCTTCGTTCCCTAGCGAAATTTAGGGCTTAATTCCCTTGCGAAAATTAGGGCTTTCTTCAAATATGATTTCTTTGGTTTGTGTTGCTCTTTGCTCGCTGCTTCTCTGATGATCGATTCTCTGGTTGCTTTGCATGCTGTGACGACCCGGAATTTCTAACAATTTAAATTGGAATTATCAGTTGGTTCTAAAACATTTAAAGGTTAATTTTAAACTTGAATTTCAAATATAAATGTTTACTTAATAATTAAATTATGGATTTAATAACTAGAATTGGGTAAATTATTGAATTCTTTAGTTTTATGCCTGTTAAAAATAATTTGAAGGCTTGTAAAATTTATAATGGTGTTACTGAAGATAATAGAATGGTAGAAATTTAATTTAAAGGTAATTTGTTCAGTTTTGAAATTATATCGTTTGAATTTAATTTTAAAAATAGCCTTCCGAGGTACAGTCCCGGAATTCAACGAAATCAGTTCCATTAGATCCGTAATAGTTAGTTATTATCGGATTTCAATTTTCAAAGCAATCGGAGTTGTCAAGTGAACCTGACAGCTCGAAACGCTTAGAATTGTTTAATCGATTTAATTTAAAATCGATCGTTTTCTTTTGTAACTCGCACATACGATCAAATTAGCCTCCGAAACACGTTCCATTGAGTCCGGAATGCGGGTAAAACTTTATAAACGCCTGTCGGCATGTTTGATTCGGGGTTTGTGACTTCGCGTTAGGGAACACGAGATATTTCCAATATTCGATTATATAAAATCAATTAAAAGTATAACTATAAGAGATATTTTTCTAATGCGTACCCAAGAAGCTTTCCAACCCTATATTTTATTCCGTGCTCTTTTCTTTCAACAGGGAGATAACCGAGCCTCCCTCTTTTCTTAATTCCTAAACCGATTCGTTTATAAAAAAAAAAATGGCCGAAGCCCTCGAAGGTAGATGCGACGTGAGCTCGAGCACGATCGCATGAGGAAGGTCTTAATCGAATCGAAGGGGGGGTCGAAGCAGATAGCGTTGTCGTCTTCAGTTAGGGCATGACTCGCGCTCGAAGGGAGCTCGCGGCCGAGTGTGGAGGCGACGTGGCCTGCGTGCGCACTGCGATGAGGAGAATTCGCAAGCTCGTTAATTGGCCGAGTACGAGCGAAGTGGAGATTAGAGGTAGGGGCGGATTTGTGACTCACGACTGTAGCTTTTGTGAGCTTTGGGTTTTGCATGATGAACTCGGCAACGTTGTTGGTAGTTCGGCTGCAGTGGCGGTGCGATCTCGAGGGTGGAGCTACTACTAGGGTTTTTGTATATCTTGGGTTTTTGGATGAAGCAGTAAGGTATATCTGCTTTATTTTAATTTATGTTAGTTTCAATATACATATTTTTATATTTATCAACTCTCATATTTTATTTAAACAGTAAGAATATAATAGATGTAAGATTTTTAAAATAGGGAACTTTAAAATGCTGGTAGAGTTTGAAGAAAACTAGTTAATTCAAATTTATTTAATGTTAAAAATAAAATTTATCGAATTAGATCGAGTTATTAATAAAATCATATAACTATTTATACAAGGTCCAAATTGAGTAGAGATGGTCGATACTGGATTTGGATTGCAAAAGAAAAGGTGAGTAAATATCACTTTGTTGGGCTTTTATTTAAATTTAAAATGGTTAAATTTAGATAATTGGATGTTTGATTGAATAGTTTGGATGTACACTGATGATTCGGTGATTTATGTTTTGGTTGGTTTTCGAGTTAAGTGTTGATTGACTCGAAGCATGTGGATTTTAAATTATTTAAACTTAAATCATAAGTAAGGACATGGTTTATTTTAAAATTAATAAGGATTTAATGAATTAGTGATTCATTAGATAGGCAAGATGATTTAAAAGGATAAGTGATTAATTAATAATTTGGGTTAATTAATTAATAATTTGAGTTAATTAATTAAGTTTAAACAAATTGGGTGGTTTAATAGGTAATTACTTAATTCAATTTATAAAATATAATTACTTTGTTAAATTAATCAAGAGATGAATTAAGATAATTAATTAAGGAGAATTGCTCTATTTAGTGAATTAAATAAAAAGGTAGATAATTTCCGGTGGAGATAAATAGAGTATGGTTAATACTGTGGTTTAATTAATATAATTAATCCAGATTAAGATAAATTTAAATATAATTGGAAATCAATAATGTATATAATAAGTGATGTAATTAAAGACTGGATTAATTAGGACTAATTTATCTATAATAAGTGACTTATCAGAAATTAAGTAAGAAAAGTAATTAAGAATTAGTGTAGTTAATATAGTTAATAAATTGATAAAGTAATTAAGATTTCTTATTGATTTTGGTTAAGAGTAATTAATATAGTGAATCTAATCAAGGGTAATTTCTTGAATGAAATTGAAAGATAATTAATCCAGGGTGATTAATTAAGATGAATGGATATGGAATGGTCGATTGATTAATTGATTTTGGAATTAATTGATAAAAGAATCTAAGTGTTTGAGGTTTGAAATTCAATTAGAATCAATTGAATTGATTTGTATGTGATTAAGCTTTGTTATGAATGGTTGAATGGTATTGGATGTTCTGAATGAGTTGGTATCTCTGATATGAAATGTAATGTATTTCATTTGGATAACTTGGGTTAGGATAACATGAGTTTCGAGGTGACCGGGGTCGGGTATTGGGAAATACCCGAAACCACTACGAATTCTTAGGAATTGATTTGTGAAATCAATAGGCTAGAATGAAATGATGTAAGTGAATTGGATTATTTTATCTAAGTTTGGTACTTAGAAATTTATATGTTAAATATGCATTATCTATAGCAAAACTTGGTTCAATTGTTATAAGTTACCCGGGTTTTATATAAGTTGTTTGTTTGATGTTCCATGTTAGTCTGGTTTACTCACGCTGGTTTCCAACCTGACCCGGGTGTTACTTTGGTGTAATGCTCGGGTCAGACCGAGTATTATAGATTTTCAAGTAGGTACGTTCTGAAGCTCAGGAGGCGAGATGGATGGCAATATCGTATAGAGTATTTCCGCTGTATTTATATTATTGTTAATCTGAGACATGATAATTGTATATATTCAGTGATTGTATATATACGTGAAACTCTGATATATGTATAAAATGTAATCGATAGACATAGTATTCTTTTGTAAACTGTTATTATTTATTATTATATTTTATCCGATGCGAATGAGAGATGTTGTTGTTTCTGTTCTTCTTTTTCTATCTCTTTCTTTCTTTTTCATAACTATCTGGAATTTTCGGGTTAGAAAATTTCGGGTCGTTACACTTGCGCTCGTTCGCAGCTGCTCCTTTGATCGAGTTCGATAGATTGTGGTATGTAATTTTTTCGCCTTTCATTGCTGGTTTAATTGTTTGCTTGAACTCGATTGATTGATTACCTTGCCGATGATGATTGTGGGTATATATTTGGATTCGATTTGATTTTTCCACACCACTGATGATGATTTGGGGTTTGGTATTTATATGAATTCGGAGACCCTAATCAATTCCATACTTTCCTAAATTTTGCTTTCCTAATATTGTTACAACTTGATACACATGGTTTTGATTTTCAAACGTTCGATTTTCCTTGATTAATACGGTAGAGACTTTCTTCTTTTAGTTTGCTTTGACTTTTTCAAAAATTGCACACACTTGATTATTTGACTTGGTCATCTCTGCACTTTTAATCTTCTGTCATCTTTGACTTAACTGTGAATTACTTAGTTGGCTTCGACTTCATCTGGCCATCTTTGTCACATTGTTTCTCGGCACTGACATTTGTTTTGTGACATTGTACTTGCTGATGTTTGTGGTCGGTCACTTGTGCATTGTTGTACTTGGTGGTCTTTCATGATGTACAACTCTGGTTATACTTTGTACTTGGCTCTGAATTATTTCGACCTGATCATTTGGACTTGAGCATACTTGAGTCTTGTTGTCTGCTGTTGTACAAGTTGAGTTCGACACTTATTTGGATCTGCAGTGGCATTGTACTCTCTGTTCTGATTTGCATTGCAGCACTGGTATTCTTGTTCAAAACTGCTGTGTCACTGCATACATGTGAACTTGTGTATTTGGTCTTGTGTCCATGTATTCATGTACTTTAATGTGTTCATAATGTGGTTTCATGTTGATTCCATTTTTGCTGTGTCATTTCTCCAAATCTGTCTGCACTTACATACTCGTTTGTCACTGCTGGAGTTGTTGTATACTTGTGGTCTTCATTTTTGCTGTTATGTTGGTTTATTGATGTTGCATTCATGTCTGCTTTGTATCACTGCAAAATTCTTGTTGCACTTTGGATTGTATTTATACCATTTTCTTTTGCATTCATGTACACTGCATAGTGATCTTGAGATGTTTGCATTGTGCAGTTGGTCTTGATGTTTGGTCTGACCTGAACTTTTGATATTGTAGTCTGTTGCACTTTGGTCTGCACTTGCATACATTGCTGTTGGGTTGCTTTCTTCATTTGATTGTTTGAGTCTTGTTCATCCAATTCAATGCTGAGTTGTTTCGCTGGTGCATTGCCTTACTGTTCATATGAACTTGGTCTCTATCTGGTTCCTGATCATTTCATGTTGATTTTTGAAATTTCACTTGAGTTGAATCCAGTTTCAAAACTCGGGTTTGACCTTGTGCTCGTGTCGTGATTTTAAATATATTGCACGTGAGTTGAACCCGGCTTTTCATTTGGGTTTGACTTGTGCTCACCTGTCCCTGTAGCATTATCAAGTGTATATTGATGTGCACGGCCTTGTGGCATGTACAGTGATACACTGTGCATGTCACATTGTTCTTGTATGATGAATTCAAATGTGAATGATGACGAACAACCCAAATAACTGAGGCAAATCATATTTTCAAAAATCATATTTCAATTTATATTGCAAAAATATTTCTTTTTCAATTTTAATGCGTTAGTGAATATTTTTGCAGATTTCTCAGATGCTGGATTATAACTGGAATGAAATTGAAGATAAACTATGAGTGTGAGTGATATGTAGTGAGGCATTTATGTAAATTGAATTGTGATGTAATTACAATCAAAATTGTATATGTATAGTGAGAGCTTGAATTTGTACTATTCAAAATTGTAATAAATATTTGTTTGAATAAAATTTCTGTTTGAATTCAAATTCTGTGTAATTTATTTTATTCAACAAATATTTATTTAATCTATGAAAAATAAAATAATATATTAACAAATACATTTAAATGAATAAATATATGTTTATTATCATCAAACAAAATTCATATAAGCACATATTCAACACATTTAGTTGTTATATTTTATTCTGATAGATCCATTAGGCACCTGTAGTTTTGTATTAACCACTTATTGAATATGTCGATCCACTTGGTATTGGAAAAAATATAAATCACCAAATCGACATATTTAATGGATGTTTAAGACAAAACTATGGATGGTCGCTCCGAAACAGCCCTATTCTCCGCATTAGCAGACAGTATTATCCAGTAATACTCTTTGTTAATGTGAGTCTCGAGGTGAGGCGTCATAGCTTGGTATTAGAGCTAAGTTCAGAACAAAATATGATAAGCACAGAACAGAACATATATTACGGTACGTGGAAGTGTAATACAAGTGTTACAAATTCCCCAATCATCGTGTCCGTAACCTATCCATGTCCTTTGTGAAAGGTATAAGTTGGAAATATGTCTAGGAATATATTTTATTCTATAGTATTCTATAATTTAATTATTGACATCACATCCTAAGAATAATCCTTATCGTCACTATTTATTCTATTTCTCGTCGATACGGGTGCTTGATACACATTCGTATCGAAGGAGCTTGTTGATACCATTGGATGTTTCTTATCTTCTTATTTCTTTGAGGATTGCAAATCCTAATGAGGGGATCCGCAATAGTTGGCATGATGTATGAAATTTTTGAGATTGTTCTTGGTAGTTTTTCCTTCCGTGCGAATTTGCAAGTTATTTGCTATCTTGAGTTTGGAATGATTTTGGGAAGCCAATCCTATGTTCTGTATGGATCATATATTTTAGGCATCCTAATTCAGCTGATTTGTTGCCTCTTGTTCTTGGGAATATTGATGATAATTCCGAAGTATCTTTATTCGTTCTTGAGTTTCGAGGTAGTGATGACATATCTAGAATTCCTGTTGTTTGTGCTTTTGTAGATATATGTGAGTCCGTTTTTAGCTTGCTACCCAATCGGTCAATCGAGCTTTGTTTTGGCCTCATTTCTAGTTTTATCCTTTTGGTTATCCTCCTACGAGGACGTCTACTAAGGACATGAGGCGATTAATTAAATTTAATTGATATTGTCATTCTTGCTTCTTTCGAGATATCCTCTTAAGATACTCATTTGTTTATATACCTTGTGATATTACTTTACTCAAAATAAACATATGGTGTTAGTGTTATTTCTTCTCATTCGATAAGATATCTTACCTTTATCCTTATATCTCATTAATCTCTTGTTGATTTATTGAGTGATGTTAGGGTCTTTTCTCAGCTTGATTTTGCACCGATTTTCATCAGCTACGAGTTGCGGAGGATATCGTCCCTCTTACTGCTGTAACGACCCACCTTTTTGGCCGGTTTAAATCGATAATAAACCACACATGTCTAGTTCAAACCATTCAAAATAGATGATTGTTAATGGAGTAAATAAGAAAACAGAGAAAGAAAAAAACAAAACAGAATCTCGCAGCGGAATGATAAACTATAATAATTAAATAACAGTTCATGAAGCTGTTTACAAACATTTGATTATACTAATACAATACAGAATCAGAGTTACATATAACAGAAATAAATACATAAATGCAGCGGAACAACACGATGTGGTGGAATAGATATCATAAATAGGAATAATATACTTTCTCTTCTTCTTCGTTCTACAGAAAATAGTTTTAATACACTGAAAAACTCAAACGGACCCCAGCGTAATGAAAAGACAAAACACTCGAGTCAGAACTAAAAGATCTTATGTAAGTCAAATCAAAATAAGTAAAATAGAACAATTATTACAATAGTTTCATAGATGTTATAGGATTTTCATCTTCTATCAAGTGTGCAACGTGACTATAATATTTTAAAGGGTTTCAATAATTTCGAAATATCAATCTCAACCATCTAACTAAAACAAATCCGAAGTTTAACTTAACCTTTACATAAATTAATTCCAATCCATAATCCAATTTCAAGCATATATATATATATATATATATATATATATATATATATATATATATATATATACACCGGTATCATAATAATATTTTCAAATTTTCAAATCAACGAAAACCGCTCGGGTCTATCATTTCAATCCATAACGATTTTCCTCTAACCTATAAGATCGCTCGATATGTATCATTTCAACCCATAGTGAACTTGCGGTACTATAACGATATAAAATACAACATCCATTCATTCAATATCAAAATCAATCATCTATCATAATCATCATCCAAACCAATCAATAAACATCAATAGATAAATTGAAATCAATAACAGGTATTTAACTGGCAATTTAAATCAGATAATGAATTAAATAACGATTTAATTTAAATAAATTCAAATTAACCGAGATGATGATTAAAATATACCAAGCATTCATAAATAAATTTCCAATCATATCATAAATCTAATTTAACAAACATAAGAAGTTTTAGAAGTTGTCAGCGGGTTAAAACACTCACCTTTGAATTTAAATAGAATTTAAATCCAATTTAAACCGACCTTCGAAATAAAATGTATTTTCTTCCTATTATATACTTGATATAATCTGATTATATTAATTAATTAATTTGATTAAAAGTATATTTAATAGAAAAATCCATAAATGGTATACTTTGTTATTGTAGTTACAAAGTGTTGTAATCGTGAATAATTTATCACAACGAAACAAATATATCATTTTAAATGCTCCTAGTCAAGATGCATTGAGACTGGATATCGATGTATCCGTTAAGACTGGAGTACGTAACGCTCTTCAAATGTTGGGCAGTGCATTACTTATGACTGAGTAAGGAAACTAGGGGTTACGTATTAGTAGTTATTGGATAACTGTGGAGCGACTCACTTGATAGTTTTCTGTTGATTAATACAACTAAGGTCAAATAGAAAATATTGACTCGACTGATTTACATAGTTCTCTCGATTTGAGAATACCGTGGATCTTCAATATGAAAGCTTGGCTTTGATTATAGCCAAATCATAGCATGGCGTCCATCAAGTGACTATAGTTGGAACGAGTGGAAGTATTAAAAGTGAAGCACTATTCAACAGAGGATTCATCTCCTCAGTTATATGCGGTTAGTATCACAGTCAACTCAAGGATAAAGTCTCTGGTTAGAGAATTTCGGTCAATAATAATTGTTATTATTGAACCAAGGAGTTTTTGTAGCTCTTTCTGGTAATCGTTCCATCGATCATAGCCTAGCTTTTCTATCTTAAGATCTAATTCTTGTCCTCCTCGTTTGCATAATTCGTCAAGGATTGGCTCTGGTTGTAATTTGAGATGATTTGAAAGTTGTTCGTGGGTTAGCGTTTTAGGTCGTTTTGGAATTTGGTTGAGGAGTTCTTCTTTTTCATGGACTAATTGTAAAATACGCTGTTCTAACAGCTGATTAGTTTTGTGGACATACACATGCTTCTACTTTTCTTCTTCTAGGAATTGATTTCTTTGGATGTAATGTTGTAATTGGGCTTGGCTTCATCAATATAGGTTTTGTAAATCATTTAATTGCGAGGCCTGGGAATTTATAAGGACTGTTGGGGATTGAGTAGTTGATGAAGGCGTATGAGAATATGATTGCTGACAATCGGGGTCAATGCAATAATTAGGACCAAAGCAGTTTCTTGCTTCGTCTAGAGCTTGTTGCAGATTGTAAAAACCATTGAAAATTGGATTTTGAAAATTTTGTATAGCCATCTGCACCTGGCTATAATTTTTAAATATTCCTGTAAAATTGCCTCTAAACACTATATAGCAAATGAAATTTTTAGAAAGAGGCTTTTGTTGAATTTTTGAAAAGTAATATGCAAAACAGTTTCCATGTCGTTGTTTATTCCTTCGTTCACTTTCAACCATTTTCAAATTCCAAAGATGGTCGAGTAAGCATTGCTGGGATAAATCATTTATTCTGACAAGGGGTTTAAATTTTCTGGGATCATTATTTTTAAACTGAATAAGAGAATTCTGACCAAAGGTCATGCATGGAGTATTAACTTCCATCGTTTGATTATCACTCGTTTTTGCAGGAGGTGGAGTTTGTGAACTGGATTCTGTTGGTGGCGTTGCATGTGTTTTCGCCTCTGTTTTGATTGTTGGGGCTTTTGCCTCCACATTCGTTTTGATATTGCTGTTATCTACAGACTTTCCTGTTTCTTTATTCATATAATATCTTTCCTGCATATAACAAACTTGTTATACACATGAGATAATTTTCGTGATAGAATATCGGCTAACTGATTATTTTTTCCTTTAATGTGTTCAAAGTTTATTTTATAACCATTACCTTGTACAAGATTTTGCAAATTTAGCCATCTATTTCTATTTACTTTTTTAGAATTTTCGTTTGAAATAAATTTAACAATTGCTTCACAATTTGTTCGGACTGTGAATTCTTTATTTAGATATATCCTATACTTATCTAAGGCATTAATTAATGCTTGGATTTCGAAATCTAGAGATGTCCAATTATTTACTTTGTTAAAGTTGCCACTTGCATAAGCTGTAATTTTTATGTTGACTTGTCACTGTATTTAAATGGTTTACATTTTAGGATTGCTGCCCATCCTTCTTTGCATCCGTCACATTCAATAATGATATAATCTGTTTCTAGTGGAAGTTCTAACGGATTAATTTTCTTAACTTCTTCTTTAATTCTTTGAACTAGTTTAATATCTTCTGTATTAAATTGTGTTTCTCCGTTTTTCGAAATTTTACCATATAGGGGTCCAACTAGTTTTGCTAAATTAGGAATAAATTTTCTGGCGTAATTTACTAATCCTAGAAAAACCTGGATTTTCTTTTTACTGTCTAATTTATTTGGGAATTCTATAATCTTTTGGGAAATATGTGGCTGAAGTTCAATTTTTCCATTACCAATCTCTAAACCTAAAAGCGAAATTTTTTGTTTAAAAAGTTCCATCTTTTTTCTTGATATTACTAGACCATTGTTTTCAACTTCTTTAAATACTGCTTTTAAATGTTGTTCATGTTATTTAATATTTTTACTTGCAACTAAAATGTCATCTATATAGACTAAACAGAAATCATATTTTTTAATATCCACAAATCTTTGGAAAATTGTCGGTGCTGTTTTTAATCCAAAGCTTAATACATTCCATTTAAAATGTCATTCGGAGCACTAAATGCTGACCAAGGTTTAAAACTTTCTTCTAATTTTAATTGGTTGTATCCTGATATTAGATCAAACTTCCTAAAAATTCACTTATTTTTTATTACGTTAATCAATGTATCTTTATTTGGTATATTATAACCATGTCTTCTGTATTATCATTTAATCTTTTATAATTATAGACGATTCTTGGTTTTCCTCTTTTCTGTTCGGAGTGATTTCGAACTAGAAAGGCTGCTGATCTATGTCAGCTGTCAGATCTCCTGATTAAGTTTTGTCTTAGCATTTGTTCAATCCGTATTTTGATATATTTATATAAGCTGGTGAATAGTCAACGTTTGTTGTTTTAATGGTTATTTCTGGGTTTATGATTTTATTTTACAAGTGAAGTTAATTTTTTTTTGGTAACATCCTCACTGATTAGTCCTAGTTTTTCTAAGTGTGAAATAATCTGAAAAGGAATAAATTTGGTTTCTTTTCCTTTCTCTAGTTATCTAATTGTTTCAAATTCTAGCACGGCTAAAGTATTTTTATGTTCTTTGGTAGGTGAAGTATGTTATTTTTCTATTTCTGGTTTGAAAAAATCTCGTTCGACCTGTTCACCACGCTTTCAAGATAACTCTGATTGATAATTGCGGTAGTTTGTAGGTAATGTGTAGTTGTGTTTACTGAAAGTAATACTATTTATGGAAATTGAGATACTACCTCGATAATTAAGTATAAAATTTAATTCTAAAAGAAATTCTTGACTTTTAATCTCCTTTGGAGCAATAGTACATTGCCCTAATTGGTATTTGGAACTGTAATTACGGGCAAAGTCTCTAAATCGAATCATTGATTCGTCTGGTAATTTATGTGTTAATGTCATTAGACTTTGATTAGCTGTTTTTGAAGTGATAATGTAATTTATAGGTTTGTGATTTTGTAAAGGTATCAATGAATGCGCAATTAAGCTTTTAGTGCTACCTGTATCTATTATTGCTATTGTATCGATAAACTTGTTATTATCGAACCAGACATGGCAATTTATTTTAAGTAGGGATGTATTGTATTTATTAATATTGACTGAAAATTCTGTATTTTCTTGTATGCTATTATCCAAATTATCTATTTGTTCCATTTCATTTGATTTGGATGAACTTCCTGGTTCATTTTGATTGTAGTCTTAATATTTTTCTTTCAAGAAACTAATATCATTTTGTAAAGTACTAAGTTCTAGTTGTAATAGTTTTATTTGTGCATCTTTTTTATCTACCATGTCTTGTAATATTGTTTTTTCACTTATTTTATTTTGCTTTAATGAAAGTTCTAAATTAAACTGTCTTTTAGCACTTAAAAACATATTTCTATAAAACATCTATCACATTGAAAACGTTTAATAATTTCAGGATATCTATAACATACAAAACAAGGTATATGGTCATTACCTCTATTTTGTATCCATTGGTGATCGCATTCATTATCGTTATTCATTAATGTGTTGATAGTACTGTTTTGTGAACTAACTTCATCATTATCTGAGACAATGCTATATATTGATTAAGTATCGTCCAAATTGTTTTCACTAAGACTTTCTATTTCATATTCTCCTATTTCATCAACTAAATTAGAACATTGTTGGTTATTTTGCCTGTTTGGACATCTATTTGCTAAATGATTTGGGTCAACGCAAATAAAACAATTACACTTTCTATTTGGCTTACTTCTTTCAACATATTTTCTTTTCTACGTTTATCAAAATGCTTATATTTTCTAAGATATTTTCTTGGTTTATAGTAGCCATAAGCTTATGGAGTATAGATAGCTGTTCGGAAAAATGCCCAAGCTTGTCTTTTAATCTGTTCTTGCAAAGTTGCTTCTTTACAATGTTTTTCTAATTCTTGGAATACAAGCATTATTCTAGGACCAATTCATAGTTTAGGTATTGTTCCATACTGTATATTCCAGTCTTCTTGCAGCTTTCGACCTAAGTCTCCTGGTAGCTTTAAAAAATATTTATTACATAAATCTTCATCCATTGCTTTACCCGTCTAGGCTAAAGTGACTTCAAAGTCTTGGATAAATTCCTTTATATGCTTAAAATCTCTTATGCTCAATTGTTCTAGGTTTCTTATTTCTGTATTTTGCATTAGCGTACTGCCTTTGCCTGGGTCATTACTAATCAACAGTAATCTGATAAAGCTTGTAAAACTATAAAGGTTGTTTCCTAAAGCTTTCTGTTCTGTAATTACGGCTGGGTTATCTGTTTTTCTACTTTGATATATTCCTAAGGCTAATGGACCAAGGGTAGTTTCTAATACAGCCCACATATCCATTTCGGGCTTTTTATTAACTTCCCAATATCGAACTACATTTTGTTCCCATATTAGAATTTCTTCTGGCCATAATTATGGTGACCAGTTTTCTAGTAATAGCATATTATGGCTATAAAGTTTTCCGTAGGGTTTTCTTATTCCTTTTCCTACATATGGGCTTTCTTATAACTAATCTACTTTGGGTTTTGCCCATTTTTATCTTTCTAATGGTCCTTCTTTGTATTGGCTGCTTGTTTCGTTATCAAATCTACTACGTTTATTGGTTGGTATCATAGCTTGATCCATAAAATTAGTCTCAATAAAAAAAGTAACAAAGAGGGATCTGTTTATTTTCAATAAAAAAGTCACAAAGAGGGATCTGTTTATTTAGGAAATCGTCAATTAATGGCATATTGAAATTTTTTGATAACGTTGTAAAAGCATCTTCGTATGACATATCTAATTCTGTTATACAAGCAATAAGCAATTATCTGTTTCTTCTCTTATATTTTCCACTAATATTTTCTTATTAATTATTTCATGTAACGTTCTTTTACTTTCTGTTTAAATGTTTCTTCTATTTTTGGATCTATATCATTTTCTTCATATTTTTGTTCATCCACTAAGTATTCTAATATGTCAAAATCTTCAATATTTTCGCTATATGTTTCATAATGGTCATAAATTGGTTCATCATCCCAAATTTATAGTGTTAAAATAATCATTTGGATTATGTCTTAGTTCTATTTCTGATTCTGTGTCAATTTCTTCTTCATTTTGTTTCAACTTATAATTTCCAAATCTTAAACTTGGTTCTCCGAAATTGTTATTGTATATAACATGTGATTCTGGAATAAAAAACTTTTATCATTTTCTACAAAATCTTTTAATTGTCATTCAAGACCTGCTAAGTCTTCTGGACTAATTCTATGGGGTTTGATCATTTTAATTCCTTTACTAGCTATATTCTGTACTATCCCATTAAGATCAATTCTGAACTTCATTCCTGATCTATTACTAGCCTTACCAATTATTCCTATACTAATGATTAAATTATTTCCAACATAGTTTTCAAAACCGCTTGCCTTGAAACCTAGTTTAAATGTTTTAAATCTTTAATACTTTTAAGAATATTTGGTATACAATAAACTAAAGATGGCTTATCGTTTAGATCTATTTCCATTCCCGAGAGTAGAGCTTTTCCTATGCTTGATGTCCATGATTTGTCTAGGACCAATGTAAGGAACTTCGTTCCTAAACCTTTTCTGGTTAGAGTTTTTATTCCTATGACTATTAGACCTAAATGGAAAAACTTTTTCCTGTGTTTTTTATTTTTTGTATGGTTTCTGGTGATAAAACATCTAAGGTTACACTACTGTCTATTACACTTACCTCTTCCTCTATAATACTTCGAATTAAATTTGTGTTAATATTTGTAATTCTCGTTTAATATAGAATCCATGGGTTTAATAAATCTAGCTGATTATTGTTATATAAATCTAAGTTTTTATCTAAATCTACTTCTTCATCTAATTGTACTATTTGTTTTTGTTTTTTTAGATTTCACTTTTGACGAAATACTAGAAATTTCATCTTTATGTTTACTATTGGACGTAAATTCTGTTAATGTCCTACTGGGTTCAGAGAATGAGTTTCTTGGATTCACTTTAGGATCCAAAATTTATACAATTCTAGCGTTTAATTTTTCTTAACAACTGAATTTCCTAAACTTAGATTAACTAGTTGTTCCGATATCAATATAGTTCGTGATCAAAAGTTTGTTTATTTTCAAGTTTTTCTAAAATTTGATGATTTAGGCTAATTAAAATAATAAAAGATTAGGATATTCTTTATCTGATAATTTATTCCCTAAATAAGTAGTAAGACCTTTTTTTGGAACTGGCTGTGTGTAACGACCGGTTATTTTCCACCATTCAAATCGACAATAATCCACACATGCTGGACTTGAATAGTACAAAATAATAGATTGTAATAAAAATTCAGAGCAAATAAAAATCAAATCATAGAATCACAGACACAGAACATCAGAATATCTCACAGCGGAAAATAAAATACCATAGTAGTTCATGAAGCTACCATCACAAAGTCTCAAAACCAAATACAAAACATCAGTCTGAAAGCAGATACAACATAAAATACCAAATACAAAGAAGTCCTCTAATACAAAGCTGACAATAGAAACCTGACAACAAAACTGAAATAGATAAAACTAGATAAGCAGATAATCTCCAGCGATTCCAGACCTCCAGAGAGTGGAAATCCAAATCTGTGAATAACTCAGGCTGACCCGAGCGTAAATAAAACACAAACACTCGAGTCAGGACATACATACTTATCCAATGTAAGCCAACTCAAGTGAACTGTAGTAAAGGTACAAGTAACTTAGAGGATGCTTGGGACCGCCCATCCTCTAAGGATCCGTTAAGCTATTTACTATGTAGTATATTGCGCTATTATAATAATGTCTACAGTAAAATAAACATACTTTTAAATAGCGTTAATGCTTTACATTTTTCACCTTAACACGTAATAGTCCCAGTAGTCCATCCAATATCTGCATATCTCCTGATCGGGAGACTACTAGAAGATAAGCATGGGCTACGGGAGAAAACCAAACTCGTAGTAAAAGCTCGATAAGGTAGGTGACACGACACACAAGGCAATGCCAGGGTAGATATACCAATTACGATACCCGGGATGGTGGTAACGTAGCAGCCACATATGCCGGCCTCAAAACACATTCCCAAATTGGAGGGTGGCCACCAAACAATCACAAGTAATAGAATGGTATCGAAGAAATGCGTCCAACCGGAGGAGCTACCCCTTTTGGCCCGAGACCGCTCCTGTTTTAGCCATCTTATGCCAACTCACGGGAGTTGGGTCCACGTAACATACCACAAGAACGTCGCCACCATCCTACTTTATTCTGGAATTTTCACCGTGTACACAGTTGTTAAAGTGGTTTTCGGTATCGATAGAGAGTATGTCCATATCTGATTACAGTCTCTTTGCCAACCAATCGTTATAGCTTTTGCCTTCGCCTATCAGCATACTTCTTATGCCTATTCTGAGAAACCCTCAACCTTATCTTAATCTCCTCAACTCTCTCCGAACTTCCAAAATCATATCAGGATCAAGAACCAGACGATTACCAGATTCAATTCAGCAAGATGGAGATCGACAAGGTCGTCCATATAGAGCAGCAAAGGGAGACGTCATGATACTGGCCTGAATTCAAAGATAGAAAGATATAGATAAAAGATTAAGATAAGCTTAAAACAGAAGATAATATTATATTTGATAACTTTTATTGTAGGTGAATTCGACAAGATGCAAATGATCTTCCCAAGATCCAAGCACACAAGCACGAAGAAGATCTTCGAGTATCTGATTCACTCTTTCCGTTTGACCATCGGTCTGTGGATGGTAAGCAGTGCTCAGATTCAGATGAGTACCCAAAGATTGCTGAAAAGCTTTCTAGAACTGGCTGGTAAAGATAGGATCATAATCACAAACAATATTGAGAGGAACACCATGGAGACGAACAATCTCCCTCATGTAGATCTCAGACAAGCTAGAAGCAGAACGGGTAGACTTGACCGGAATGTAATGAGCAGATTTGGTCAGCCTATCTACAATAACCTAGATACTCTCATTTCCTTTCCTAGACCTCAGTAATCCATCAATGAAATCCATGGAAACCTGCTCCCACTTCCAGTTGTTAATCTCAAGAGGTTGCAACATACCAGGAGTCTTCTGATGATTGGCCTTGACTTGCTGACAAGTCGCACACCGACTAACAAAGATAGAGACCTCCTACTTCATCCCTCTCCACAAATAAAGCCTCTTTATATCTTGATACATCTTCGACACACCAGGATGGATAGAAAACCTGGATCGATGATTCTCCCAAAGGACCTCCTGCCTCAATCCATCAACATTCGGAACACAAATCCTGCCATTAATCCTCAAAATCCCTCTATCATCGATCTGAGCTCCACTACTACCACTACCACTTCCACCAACTCTGCTTCGAACACTCTCCTGAATAAGCCTAAGCATCCTATCCTCATCTTGCTTAGCTATGATGCACTCCAAAAGGGGAGAAGAAGAAACAAACATCTGACACAATAAAGCCTTCTTCCGACTCAGACCATCGGCCACAACATTAGCTTTACCGGGAGTATAGCTAATATCGAGGTCATAAGAAGCCAAAAACTCAAGATAATGGACTTGCCTCTGGTTCAAATCCTTCTGAGAGAAGATATATTTCAGAGATTTCGATGATCGATGAAAAGCTCAAACTTGGCTCCTAGCAGATGATGCCTCCAAAGCTTAAAAGCAAAGACAACAGCAAGTAACTCTAAATCATGGGCAAAATAATTAGCTTCATGGGTTTTCAACTGACGGCTGGCATAGGCAATGTCCCTACCATCCTGCATGAGAACAACACCCAATCCCTCACGACAAGCATCAGTATATACCGTCAATCCCTCACTTCCGTTCAGAATGGTAAGAACTGGTGCGAAAGTTAGCTTGCTCTTTAACTCGTTGAATGCAGCTTTACATTTCCCATCCCAAATAAACTTAACATTCTTATGAGTCAAAGCAGTGAGAGGTGCAACGATTCGAGCAAAATTCTCAACAAATCTCCAAGCAAAATTCTCAATAAATCTCCAGTAGTAACCGGCAAGGTCCAGAAAACTACGAATCTCAAAAGGAGTCTTAGGAGTTTACCAATCCTGTAACAGAATAGGGAAAATAAGAACCAAAGAAGAGATAGAATAATTAAATGATAAAGGAAAAGAGAAAGAAGGAAAGAATTACATTGATCGTAGTGATCTTGACTGGATCAACAGAAACTCCATTACCAGAAACAATATGTCCAAGGAATCAGACTTCATCTTTCCAGAAATGGCATTTAGAAAATTTAGCCTTCAACTGATGATTTATAAGAGTCTCAAGAACATATTTCAAATGTGACTCATGCTCCTCCTTGGTCTTAGAGAAGACAAGGATATCATCAACAAAGACTAGTACAAATTTATTAAGCATAGCATGAAAAACACGATTTATAAGATCCACAAAGAAAGCAGGAGCATTAGTCAAGCCAAAAGGCATGACTAACCATTCATAAAACCCATTCTCAGTCTGGAAAGCAGTCTTGGAAATACTTTCCTCGGCAACTCTGAGCTGGTGAAAACCTGTGGCAAGATCAAGTTGAGAGAAACAAGTGGCACCATAAAGCTGATCAAACATATCATTTATGCGAGGCATTGGATATCTGTTTTTCATAGTGAGCTTGTTCATCTCCCTATAATCAACACACATCCTTAAAGAACCATCGGACTTAGTGACAAAGACTGCTGCTGCTCCCCATTCAGAATGGCTAGGTCTGATCAGACCTTTGGAAGACAAGTCCTCAATCTGCTTTCCCAACTCAACCTTCTTACGAGGTGCCATTCTTCTAGGAGGAAGAACTACAGGTCGAGGACCAGGAATAAGCTCAATGTGGAAATCTATCTCCCGCTTAGGAGGCAAAACAGTGACTTCACCAAAAACATCTGGATAGAATTTGACCACATGGATCGAATGAAGATAACCAAGAGAAGAATCCAAAGAATAAATAAAACTGGCTGCAAAATCCCGAGGCATGCGGCACTGAATAACAAAGGAAGTACCCAAATCATCCTCAAGATAAACAGACCGGGCTTTATAAGAGATATGGGAATTATGGCTACCAAGCCAATCACTTCCAAGCAACAAATCAAAAGCATCAAAGCCCAAAACATAAAAATCCCAATTGAAGCAATGATTAGAATAAAGAAACTTCACTTGTTTACAAATCCTATTAAGGTTTGCAGGGACCCCAATTGGATTAGAAATACATAATGGCATAGAAACGTACTCAGGAGAAAGGAGATGCTCAAACTTGTCACACAAATCAATAGATATAAAATTGTGGGATGCATCAGTATCAAGCAGAACACGAACAGGATGCTGAAATAAAGAAAAATAACCTTGGAGAGTACCTTGGTCATCACTAAGAGCTGGAGGAGCCGGAGTAGAGGCAGAGGTGACAGCAAATATACCAGAAGGCTTACCCTTCTGCTGGGCAGGGAAATCTATCATGAAATGGCAAGGCTGGAGACAGATGTGGCAAAGACCATGCCTAGCTGGCTGAGCAAGGGGAGGAATGGCAGTACCAACAATAGTGGGACAACTATTCTTATAGTGTCCCTTCTGGTCATAATTAAAGCAGGTCGACTTCATTTTTAAAATATTATAAAGCAAAATTTTGAATTAAAATAATTTATTTATCATTTCTAAAATGAAATAAATAATTAAATTGGAGAAAAATAGAAAAAGAACTAAAGAAATTGTTTAAAAATTGAAAAACAGGGCATGAAAATTACTAAAAAATTACCATTAACTCTAGAAAAATTTCTACTTCACTTTAAAAATATTTTAAAATAAAATTTTAAATAAAGTAATTTCTAAAACATTTTCAAAGTGAAATAAATTCAAATAAAAATAAATTTCAAAAATATTGGGTTGTTACACTATGATGCAAATTTTGTTGCGTCGTTTATAGCTTTTTTGCAAATATTTGTTCATAAATTTAACCACCAACAATCTTTTTAACTTCTAAAAGGAGCGTTTCTATCTGTCTAGTTTTCAAATCAAAATTGCGGGTTCTGGTTTTAAGTTCTTCTAAAATACTTTTCGATTCTAATTCAATAGCTTTTGGCTTATTGTTCTCTAGTAACAATTTTAATTCGTTAATAACTGTCATATCTGGAAGAATATTCTTAAGCTTATTAAAGTGCGTAAGAAACTTTCGTTTTGATTTTTAATAAAATCAAAATCATCTACTAACTGTTTTAAAGTTCTGATATAAAATTCGTTGAAACTAACCCTTATTTATAGAAGAACAACAGCCATGACCATTCATGAAGAGTTATGACGAATAGACACTTCTTTTGAAATTCAAATTTTGAACTCAACTAACACCATGTCGACATGGTCACTATAGGCATGTCGACATCCCAAAGCAATTTTTAATGATTTGATGTTCTTTGAAAATAGCCTTTATCTTATATTAAAACTATTTTAAACTGTTCTAATATACTTGACTATCGTTAAAATTCATAAGTAAATACAGAGAATAATATATATATAATTAATTATAATTTTATATTTAAATCTTAAGTATAAATATTTGAAAGTTAAATATATTATTTTAAAAGATAGTTTAAAATCAGGAGTAATTTTTACTTTGAAATTAAAGATAATTTTAAGGCTAAAATTATTTAAAATCGGGATAGAGGTTTTTGATGCTTTTAAAAGTAAGGTTTTGAAAACATTTTGAAAATAGGATATAATTTTGAAAAATCATTTTGAATAAAAAGTTAGCGATTACAAAACAATGTTCCACTAGATTTTTCGTAGGTTACATCCTACTTAGCTTTCCATCCCTTTAACGGGCTCGAAGTGGATTCCATTCCATGAATAAATTGGATTTTAAGATGCCAGTGCTTATCTATGCGTTTTGGCAAATTTCTAATTAAAGAGTAAATTACTTCAATTCTTGAACTCTTGATATTCTTGATACTCATGAGTCTTCAATCTTGATATCTTGAATCTCTATACTGTACGGTCTTCATTCTTGGTACCTGCATGGTTAAAGCCTGCATATACATATATCTAAACTTATAATGTTAGTATTTATATTCTATAATCTATTCTAAGGTTGTTGTCATCAAAACCATCATCTCACGGACTAACAATCTCCCGCTTTTTGATGATGACAACCTTTGTTTATAAAATATTACTTCTATCCTAATAACTCCCCCTTAATCTGTAACTCCCCCTTAATTTATGCCTAACTAACCTATTTTATATTTCTCCCCCTTTGTCATCAACAAAACAAACTCTAAACTTTGTAACTCCAAACTATATAACTCTCCCTAATTCTAATATACTATATGATTATAATAATAGTGTTATCATAAATAATCAACACTTAGATCTAATAATAAATCTAATCCTAAACTACTAACTATCTTAAGTATATAATAACCATATAATTATATGTATTAATAAGAAGAACATATATAAGAACATAATTAATTTATTAATCATGTAGTTGAATGTACATTTTTTGTTGTAAACGTTTGAAGGAATAAACAACAATGGTAAAGAAAGAGAAGAAACTAATATGTGTTTTTAAACATAGGAGATCCATGAATTGAACAGTTTGGATAGTGGAAACAGAAATTTCCACGTTGTTCGACAAGATTCCCATTCTTCTCAAAACACACTTCTCCAACACGCACGACTTTGTCATCATCCTCCGCGTGCGCTTCTTCCATGGGTACTTCCACTTCTTCTTCTTCTTCGCTGGCCTCTTGATTGAGTGAAGAATGTTCATCAATCAAGATAGGGTTAGCTTGATTATCCATTATAAATTTTTGCAAATTCCTAAGAATCTTTCCTTTCTTCTCTTGTTCCTTTGCCATACGGAGTTGAATCACTTGAATTTCAGTCATCATTTGAAGTGCATCCTTCAGAGAGTCCTCTATTTTAGTCACACGAGCGAGAGTAGTACGTTGAAACGGACCAGACGTAGGAGAGGGGAATGAAAAGGTTGATTTTATGTTTGATTTGGAAGAGGAGGCCATTGATTATGTGATTTCAGAGAGAACAACAGAAAGATAACAGAAATGTTGAATAGAATTTCGAAAATGCGAAGAATATATAACCAATTATTTTGAATTTTGGTGGGAAAAGAATGTAAAAAAGAAAAACGTTGCATGTCGACATGGGTATATGGGGGATGTCGACATGGTCCTTTTTATATTTACTATTTGATTTATTTTAATGTTAATTATTAATTATACTTGTTATTTAAATTTTATATTTCAGTTATAGAACAAATACCTAATTCTCTTCTAAATTTAGTAAATATTGATTCATTTAAGGGTTTTGTTAAGATATCAGCAATTTGATTCTCAGAATTGATATAATCGAGAGTAACTACTTCCTTACTTATATTATCTCTGAGAAAATGATGTCTGATATCAATATGTTTCGTTCGAGCATGTTGAGTAGTATTTTTGGATAAATTTATCGCACTCGTATTGTCACAATAAATCAGTGATTTTGAAAATTTTAAACCAAAATCTTTTAAAGTTTGTTGCATATATATTACTCGAGAACAAGCCAAAGCAGCAGAAATATACTCTACTTCAGTTGTTGATAAAGAAACTGTGTTTTGCTTTTTACTAAGCCAAGAAACCAGAGAATGCCCCAAAAAGTGACAAGTCCCACTTGTACTTTTTCGGACTGGTTTACAACCAGCATAGTCAGCATCACAGTAAGATATTAAGTGAAAAGAATCATTTTTAGGGTAAAATAAACCATAATCAGATCTGTGTTTAACATATCTTATGATTCGTTTTACGGCTTTTAAGTGGGTCTCTTTAGGTTGGGATTGATATCTGGCAGAGAGACAAACACTATGCATGATATCAAGTCTACTGGCAGTAATATAGAGTAGTGATCCAATCATTCCTCTATGTAATTTTTAATCTACATCTTTCGAGAGATCTTCTTTACTAAGGTACTCATTAGTTGCCATGGAAGTGGGTTTTCCACTCGTAGTAGTCAATCCAAATTTACTAATTAGGCCTTTAGCATATTTTTCTTGACTAATAAAGATATCATTATCTAATTTTTTTATTTGTAATCCTAAAAAGAAATTTATTCACCTATATGACTCATCTCGAACTCTTTTATCATTATTTCAGAAAATTCTTTATTCATTTCAAAATTAGTTGATCCTAAAATGATATCATCTACGTAAACTTGTACTAGTTGAATATCATTTTCATGTCTTTTAATAAAAAGATTATTATCTAATTTACCAATTTCAAAATTAGATTGCAATAAATAAGATCTTAGTCTATCATACCAGGCTCTAGGAGCTTGTTTTAGACCATATAAAGCTTTCTTAAGTTTGTAAACATGATTTAGTAATTTATCATTTTCAAAGAGTGGTGGTTGTTCAACATATACTTCTTCTTTTACAAATCCATTTAAAAAGGCACTTTTAACATCCATTTGAAATAATTTGAAATTATTATGATTTGCGAAAGCAAGTAGAATCCTAATGGCTTCCAATCTTGCTACGGGAGAAAGGTTTCATCAAATCTATTCATTCTTCTTGACAATAACCTTGAGCGACTAATCGAGCTTTATTTCTAACTACCTCCCCTTGTTCATTCATTTTATTTTTATAAACCTATTTAGTTCCAATTATAGTTTTATTTCCAGGTCTAGGAACAAGTTCCCAAACATCATTTCTAGTAAATTGATTTAGTTCTTCTTGCATAGCCAAAATCCATGAATCATCAGTTGATGCTTCTTTTGGATTTTTGGGTTCAATAGTTGATATAAAAGCTACATTACTCATTTGACTTAGTTGATTTTCAGTTTTAACAAAAGATTTCTTATCTCCCAATGAATTTTCTATAGGATGATCTTTTAAAAGTTTTGTCCTTTTATTAGGATGATTAATTTCATTATTAGTTTCAATTGATTCTTGATTTTTAGTGATTAAATCCTCTTCATCATTTGTATCTTCAAATTTTTTGAAATTTTCATCAAATGAAACATGCATTGTTTCTTCAATGATGTTAGTTTTCAAATTAAACACTTTGTATTCTTTACTTCTATTAGAGTATCTGATAAAGATTCCTTTGTCGGATTTAGGATCAAATTTATCCAAATTATCTTTTGTATTTAAAATAAAGCATTTACTTCCAAAAATTCTGAAATAAGATACCTTAGGTTTCTTTGAATAAAGAAATTCGTAAGATGTCTTATCAACTAGAGGTCTAAATTAAATTCTATTTAAAATATAACAGGCGGTAGAAACTGCTTCTGCCCAAAAATTCATCTTTGGTAAATTACTATCTGAAAGCATAATTCTCGCACACTCTTGAATCGTCCTATTTTTACGTTCTACTACTCCGTTTTGTTGTGGAGTTCTCGGAAATGAAAAATTGTGAGTTATTCCCTTTTTATTGCAAAATTCCTCAAACTTTTCATTTTCAAGTTCACCACCATGATCGCTTCGAATAGTTATAATTTTTAGAGAAAATTGATTTTGAATTCTTTTTGAAAAGGTCTTAAAACATTCAAAAGTATCGCTTTTATGTTTCAAAAATATTGTCCATGTAAATCTAGAATAATCATCTACAATTACAAAAACATATTTACTATGATTCATTGACAAAATTTGAGATGGACCAAACAAATCAAGATGAAGTAATTCAAGAGGTTTTGAAGTTCAAATCATATCTTTTAATTTAAAGGAACTTTTTCTAAGTTTTCCTAATTGACATGCATCACATAAACTATCTACTTTAAAATTCATTTTAGGGAGGCCTCTTACAAGATCATGTTTTGACAATCTAGATTAGAGTTTGAAATTCAAATGCCCAAATTTCTTAAGCCAAATCCAAGGGTCACTTGCATTTTCCAACAGACACAGGTTATCATTTGAAACTTTCATACTAAGAATATAAATATTCTTTTTCCTGACTCCCTCAAATATTTTGGTTGAATTATTATCTTCGATGTAACATTTATCTTTTTTAAATTTAATTTTATGTCCTTTATCGCAGAGTTGACTTATACTTAACAGTTATGTTTTAGATTCTTAACTAGCAAAACATTAGCAATAGTAGGAGTTTTAGAATTACCGACTTTGCCGATGCCAATCACATATCCTTTTGAATTGTCTCCCAAGTTAACCAGTCCTCCGTCTTTGTATATAATATCATTCAGTATTTCTGGATTGCCTGTCATGTGTCTAAAACATCCACTATCAAGTATCCATTTATTCTTTCTGGTCTGCACAATTTGCCTGTTGTGGATTGATTCCTCAGCAGCCATAAAGCATTATTCCTGCACATCAAACAATTTTGATAGATAACTTGAATTCGAATATTGATTATATGTAGACTCATGAAACAATGACGATTTGAATATTTCTAAACTAATATTAACAAACATAGCCATTTAAAAACTTTTTTCAAAAAAATCAGATTATGAAACTTTGAAAACCTCGCTCCGATACCAATTGAAAGAAATGCGGATTACGAATCTTAAGGCTAGGATTAACACTAGAGAGGGGGTGAATAGTGTTTATAAAGAATTATTAAATCTTTTTGAGTTTATTTAGTTTAGACATAAATGTATGCAATATACAGATACAGGGATAATCACAGAAACAAACACAGATGCAAAAGTAAAATAAAAGCAGTAAAGGAAAGAACACATCGGATTTTATACTAGTTCGGAGTTACTCTACATCCAGTCCCGCAACACAAGTACATATTTCCTTTCAAAAGCAATTGTACAATTACACCCTCGATTTCAAGGCTACGAGGTACACCCTCCAGAATTTCAATCCTCTGGGTAGAGATACTTGATTTCCAGGCCACAAGTTTACCTAATTAATTTGCCAAGGCTACAATCACGCCTTTTCTCGCTTGATTGATTTTCAAGGCCATAATCATACCTTTTCTCGCTTAATAGATTACAAAGAAGTCTATAACTCTGAATAGCATTGAGAACCTTGTTGAGATAGTGATAGAGAATCAAACTAGAAGTAATCGAGTATGATTTAATATTGATTTCGGCAGAGTATGGTAAAAGTATATACTAAGAAATATGGAAGAAGAGGGGTGAAAAACCATAAAATTTGATATAAAATTCATTGAAACTAACCCTCCATTTATAGAAGAACAACGGCCATGTCCATTCATGAAGAGTTATGGCGAATAGACACTTTTTTGAAATTTAAATTTTGAACTCAACTGACACCATGTCGACATGGTCACCATAGTCATGTCGACATCCCTAGGCAATTTTTAATGATTTAATTTTCTTTGAAAATAACCTTTATCTTATATTAAAACTATTTTAAACTTTTCTAATATACTTGACTATAGTTAAAATTCATAAGTAAATATAGAGAATAATATATATAAAATTTAATTATAATTTTATATTTAAATCTTAAGTATAAATTTTTAAAAGTTAAATATACTATTTTAAAAGATAGTTTAAAATCAGGAGTAATTTTGACTTTGAAATTAAAGATAATTTTGAGGCTAAAATTATATAAAATCAGGATAGAGGTTTTTAATGATTTTAAAAGGAAGGTTTTGAAAATATTTTGAAAACAGGATATAATTTTGAAAAATCATTTTGAATAAAAAGTTAGCGGATACAAAACAATATTCCACTAGATTTTTCGTAGGTTCCATCCTACTTAGGGTTCCATCCCTTTAACGGGCTCGAAGTGGATTCCATTCCACGAATAAATTGGATTTTAAGATGTCAGTGCTTTTCTATGAGTTCTAACAAAATTTCTAATTAAAGAATAAATTACTTCAATTCTTGAACTCTTGATATTCTTGATACTCATGAGTCTTCAATCTTGATATCTTGAATCTCTATACTGTACAGTCTTCATTCTTGGTACCTGCATGGTTAAAACCTGCATATACATATATCTAAACTTATAATGTTAGTATTTATATTTTATAATCTATTCTAAGGTTGTTGTCATCAAAACCATCATCTCACGTACTAACACTATTACTCCAAAGGAGGTTAAAAGTCAAGAATTTCTTTTAGGTTTAAATTTTATACTTAATTATCGAGGTAGTATCTCAATTTGTAGAAATAGCATTACTTTCAGTAAACACAACTACACATTACCTACAAACTACCACAATTATCAATCAGAGTTAGCTCGAAAGCGTGGTGGACAGGCCGAACTAGATTTTTTCAAACCAGAAATAGAGAAACAACATACTTCACCTACCAAAGAACATAAAAATACGTTAGCCATGCTAGCATTTGAAACAATTAGAGAACTAGAGAAAGGAAAAGAAACCAAATTTATTCCTTATCATATCATTTCACATTTAGAAAAACTAGGACTAATCAGTGAGGATGTTATAAAAAACAAAGTTAACTACACTTGTAAAATAAAAATTATAAACCCAGAAATAACCATTAAAACAGCAAACATTGACTATTCACCGGCTGATATAAAAGAATTCAAAATACAGATTGAAGAAATGCTAAGACAAAACTTAATCACGAGATCTCACAGCAGACGTAGATTAGCAGCCTTTTTAGTTCGAAATCACTCCGAATAGAAAAGAGGAAAACCAAGAATCGTCTACAATTATAAAAGATTAAATGATAATACAGAAGACGATGGTTATAATATACCAAATAAAGATATATTGATTAACTTAATACAAAATAAGTGAATTTTTAGCAACTTTGATCTAAAATAAAGATACAGCCAGTTAAAATTAGAAGAAAGTTTTAAACCTTGGACAACATTTATTTGCTCTGAAGGACATTTTGAATGTAACATATTAAGCTTTGGATTAAAAACAGCACCTGGAATTTTCCAAAGATTTATGGATAATATATTTAAAAAATATGATTTCTGTTTAGTTTATATATATGACATTTCAGTTGTAAGTAAAAATATTAAATAACATGAACAACATTTAAAAACAGTATTTAAAGAAGTTCAAAACAATGGTCTAGTAATATCAAGAAAAAAGATGGAACTTTTTAATCAAAAAATTTCGTTTTTAGGTTTAGAAATTGGTAATGGGAAAATTGAACTTCAGCCACATATTTCCCAAAAGATTGTAGAATTTCCAGATAAATTAGATAGTAAAAAGAAAATCCAGGCTTTTCTAGGATTAATAAATTACTCCATAAAATTTATTCCTAATTTAGCAAAACTAGTAGGACCTCCATATGGTAAAATTTCGAAAATTGGAGAAACGCGATTTAATACAGAAGATATTAAACTAGTTCAAAGAATTAAAGAAGAAGTTAAGAAAATTAATCCATTAGAACTCCCATTAGAATGAGATTATATCATCATTGAATGTGACGGATGCAAAGAAGGATGGGGAGCAATCCTAAAATGTAAACCATTTAAATACCGTGACAAGTCAACAGAAAAAAGTGCAGCTTACGCAAGCGGCAACTTTAACAAAGTAACTAATTGGACATCTCTAGATTTCGAAATCCAAGCATTAATTAATGCCTTAGATAAGTGTAGGATATATCTAAATAAAGAATTCACATTCCGAACAGATTGTGAAGCAATTGTTAAATTTATTTCAAACGAAAATTCTAAAAAAGTAAATAGAACTAGATGGCTAAATTTGCAAAATCTTATACAAGGTAATGGTTGTAACGACCCAGAATTTCTGTCAATTAAAATTCGTATATTTAATTAATTTTAAATATTAATAAGTGAGATTTATAAGTCAAATAATTTTTATATCGAATATCTGGATTAATTGAATAATTAAATCGACAAATTAATAGTGGAAATTACAGAAATAATTGTAAATTGGGTTAAATATGATTGAAAATGATTTGTAAAATTTTATTTAATCATATTGGAGTAAGAACAATGTTTGTGAACTTTTAAAATTGAATTAAAAGTTAATTTGTGAAAATTGAATATTTTAATATTTAATTGACGAGCTAAAATAGACATTTTTCAAACAGTTTCGGATTTCGACGAAACTAGTTTCATCGGATCCGTAATGTGATATTATTGTATGGTTTCAAATTTCGTGTCAATCGGATTTACCGTTTGTACAGGGCAAGCTAAAACGCACAGAAATTTAGTTAACCGATTTAATTTTAAATCGATCGTTTATTGTTGTAACTCGCACAGATGATCAAATTAGCTTCCGAAACCTATTCCATTGTGTCTGGAACGTGGGGTAATCCCTAGAAACGCCAGTCAACGCGCGATATTTGGAGTTCGAAAAGCCGGATGAATAGTAAATTGAAATAATTTCTATAAAAGCACCATTCTCTTCACATTTGCAACAAAACCCTAGCCAACTTGGTCAGGCCGCCACTTCAAAATCAATGGCCGACGTCTTCCCTCTTTTCCCCCATGAATTCTTCCAATCCACACAATATTAGGCCACGACCTCAACTAGAAAAGTGTAGAGCTACGTGAGTTCTATAGAATCAACGGTAGAGATCGAAAATCATGCGATGGATTGGCGGCAAATCGACGAAAAAGGTGCGGTTTTCATTCACGTTTTTCAAGAAGAATAGACGACTAAGCTCGGTCGTGCTTTGCTTGATGATGGAGGGCGTGTTGAGCTTCGATTTGAGGGTGGTACGATGGGGTTTTGGTCAACATGGAGGGGCGCGATGTTATACAATTCGAACGACATTTGGGTTGCTTTCTTTCGTTTGCGACCTGGTAAATTGAACGTGGAGGAAGAAGGCTTCAACGGCTTGATGATGGAAATTGGAATGGACAGCAGATGTGAGATGTGGGTTTTAAAATTAAAATAAAAGTTGAAATTTATTGTATTTAAATTGTGTAAACTTCTAAATGCGATAACTTGTTCATACGAGGTTGAAAAATTACGAAATGAATTGCGTTGCAATTGTTTTGTCGAGCTTTATGCTATGGAACTGGATTGGAGTCATTTGGAGCTAGTGAGAATTTCGGGTGAAATTAAACGGGCGTTTAATTTTATTCGAAATAAAATGCGGAAATTGAATTGAAAGCGAGGTAAGAACTTCGCACTCAATCGAATAGTTTCGATTTAAATTTTAAATAGTTAAATTTAAAATTGCTTGATTGTGTGATTGGATTGAAATTTGTTAGCTATCGTGTTAAATAGACACTATACGCCGTTAGTAAGCGGAGGTTATTTATTAAAAACATATACCGTGAATATTTCACTGCGAAGTGAAATTGGTATTATTTATGTACTTGGAGTTGATTTTCTCGCATTATATAGCGGATGAGACCCTATTGTGCCGCATAATAGCGGATAGTATTTTATAAATCCCATATACCGTGATATTTCGTCTTGAAGCGGAATTGGTATTGTGCTAACATCTTTGGATGCAGGGAAACAGGTTGGAGGGATCAAACTGGATTCCTCAATTGTATTGATTTACTTACAGGTATTGTGATATTTGTTGATTTTCATATACTGATATATGATGTCTTTGTTGTCGTGATTGACTATTTGGTGCTATTGCATCATCGGATCCATTTTTGAAGTTTTAAAATAATGATTTTGATTTTAAAAAGAATTTAATGTGATTTTTGAAAGTATACGTTTTACCAAATTTTGAATTGTTAAAATAAATAAACATTATAATTTTATTGTTATAAAGGTTGTATTTTTTGGAAAATAGCACTTAAGTATGATTTTGGAGTTATATAAGTTTTAAATAACGCTTTGTAAATTATTAAAAGGATTGGCTTATTTAAATTGAGATTTTTGAATTATTGTAAACGGTTTATATAAAAGATTTCTAAGATTAATATTTATAAATTAAAATATTGGAATTATAAAAACGAGTTTTTTATAAGTGTTAAAATGAAACAAAAAAAGGATTTCATAAGTGAATGAAATTTATTGATTTATAAATTGTGAAATTTTAAAAATGAATAGATTTTCGTAAAATAAAGGACTTATAAGTAATTAACTTGTAAATTAGATTTTTGGTATAAAAATTGAGTTATGAATTGAAGTGGTTAATAAAGGAGATTTATAAACCGAAGTTTTTATAAATAGAAATGGAATTTATAAACAATTGTTTATAAATCCGAAATCAATTGAATTTGGTGAATTAAACATAGAAGTTTATTAAAGGGGATATATTCGTGGTTTTGGATAGCGAATTATCATTTGTATAATATGAGTAATAATAAAGAGTTTGGATCGGGAGTATATTCACGATTTTGGATAGTGAATATATTATTAAAGAAAATGGATATGTTTTTGGGAATGTGATATTTTAAAATGAAGTTAATTGTTTTGAAGATGTTTTAAAATGGATTAACTATCGAAACCATAGATTTCAACATTTATCGTTGAATTCGATGTTTCGAGAAATAGAAGGAAATGGTGGACTATGACACTGTTGTTATAGTAAATGATTTTCGAAAGGAAATGTTTTATATTGTATTGGGATTTATATATCTATTTTAAGTTCGAATCCCTATACTAGTGATTTTGGGTTGTCGTAACGATGTTTTACGTAACATTCGTTTTGACCCAAGTAAATGTGTTTAAGAACATGTTTTCCTGAAAGAATAAAATATTTTCTTAATTTGAATTTAATTATATTGAATATTTTCAAAATGTTGAAAATAAATAGATTGGTGAATTGCTTATTATTAAATAAGTATGGAAATGTTTTTCCAATATGACGTGAATGTTTGAGGTTTTATCTTTTAAAGATAAATTGAAAATGAATACTAGAAATCGATTTGAAAATCGTATACCAGTAGATATTTTGGAAATATAAATTCACTATGGAATTTATAAAGAAAATGGGGAATTTGTTTAAAAATAAACATTGATTTATTTTTGAAGTATTGAAATTATATATCTTGTAAAGATATTTTTGGAAAATAAATAATTTGGAAAATTATTTGGAATCTAGTGATGTTGTGCATACCTATTGATAGTTAAATAACCAACTATCAATATTTACCTTTAAATAGGTATTTGTTGTGATTTACTTGAATTTGAATGCCACACTTATTTTAAAATAAACGCTCATTATTCGGGTTAGCCGGGAAAGGACTTCGGAGTCGTATAACCCATTCCGAATAATGGCACGTCATAATGGATAGCATTTGAAGACCGGTGTTGAAGACCGGGTATTTGTGAAAACGATAGGATAACCTATCGATTGTCTCCGCACCGTTAGCTACGGTATGGATATTTCCTTTGTGATGGGAAGTTTTATCGGGATGTTGAATACCCGGATTGCAAGGGCTTCTTTGGAAGTGCCTTCGGTTCTGTTCGAACCCAGAATAGACTTGTATTGTTACGTGTCTGACATTACATTTTGAGATATAAAGCAGATTTCTTTCAAATACATTTCTGTTGGTGGCAGAGAATTTATTCTCTAGCTTAACACCCTTCTCTGAGACATACGCGCTTAGAGGTTATGTAGTTGAAGGTTGTCAGCGATATATTCCTAATTTGGTAATGTGGCATGCTGAGTGTTGCTGTGTGATGATTATTTATTGATCATTTTTTGATCAAAGCGTGGCTTTGTGAAAAAGCGTGGCTTTGTGGATGAGACTTCGTCAGACCTCACTCCCCGGAAATGGTCAAAATAGGAATATGCGGCAAGGTTATGAGGGTCGCGCCCTTTAGGGTATGCCATTTCCTTCTGGAAAGGGTGGTATCATGGTATGGATCCCAGATACTTACTCATGTTGACACACTATATTTATTATTGTGTGATGTTGGTTATCGAGCGCTCGGATAAAGGTCCAAAGGGACCGGGGGATGGCATATTCGTGTAGTAGTTACCAGTGACAAAGGTAACCCAGCCTTGTGTTGGCAGAGAGCTGGTTAAGTTCTCGGGACGTCCCACCAGAGGCGATCCCATGTGGCAGTAGGAAGTTCCTTAGCCTGACTATTTGTTGAAAATCCAAACAAAACAATACGAGCCTTGTACGGTTTTAGGTTTAGAACCTGCCATTTACTTATGGTGGTCACCACTGTTTGGATGGTAGCCATAGTAGGCATACGATAATGGTCGTATGTTGGCTAAGATTTATATCTTTACTTTTGAAATGATTTTTCCTACACTATGCACTAGTAATAATATCAAATGTTTCCTTTAATGCGTATCAAGCATCTTTGACTATAATAAGGAGAAATCTCCTCCGATTCTGCGTTTGCATTGTGTGTGCGTGCGGGAGGCCTTATGGTAGTCTCATTTTCTAAAAAGCATTGCGAATCTATTTTAAAATTATCTTGTACTTTGTTTTAAAAATAAACTGTTTTAGTTCTCACACCAGTATTGCTTGTCTTAGTGAAATGTGATGGGGGATTCTCGCTTCGCGGTTAGGTGGCGAACGGGAGACTCTTACCCCCACATGTCCTCTTTACGAAGTTGGTTAGGCAGAGGCCGTGACAGTCGAGAGGCTGGCCGTAAAAGCAAGTTTGGGATATCAGTGAAAGCCATGGTGGGGCTAGGATGGTTGAAAAGCCTACCGGTTGTGACCGTTGTCGATGGTTAAAAAGCCTAGAACGTCACATTTGGTATCAGAGCATTTGGTAAGTGACAACCTTGGCTCTGTTGGGAATTACTCATTAGAGATAGAGTCGGTAGTACTCTAGAATGAGTGTGAGTGTAATAATAGATATGAGCGCGTATTTGTTAGTAGATATAAAATTATTTTATATTGTGATGATTGGTTTGTTGAGTGGTGTATGGATTCTGGTCGGTATAGTCCGTACAACTCTATCGATAGGGATCTCTAAACACTTGTACAGAAGAAATACGACACGATATTGTTTTAAATTGGGTAAATGAAATAATTTTACCTCGAGTATATTTTATATTTTTAAGGAATAATTTTTCAGAATTATTAAAGTGTATATGAATTGATTGTTTGGTTGTTGAATAAGTTAAATAAAAACAACAGCTATAAAAGAATGAATTGTATAACTAAATGAATTATAAGTATGGAATTATAATTAAAATGATTTACAATTGTAAAATAATCTTATATATAAATAGTGAAATTGTATGAGGAAATTTTTAAAATGTGATTTATAAATAATGAAAAGGAAAATTTTGAAAGAATATTTAGCACTGATTTCACTATTGTTACTGGAAGATAATAAGGATGATGACTGCAGCATCATCAGTATTATTTTCGAGTTTGTGTGTGATGGATTTGCTACCATAGTAAATTGAAATTGAAATTTTGTTGTGATAAACAAATTTGGAAATAAATAAAAAAAATCCAAGTTGAAATTGATGAATATAAGTGAAATGAATTGAACTTATAGTATAAGATAATAAATTTAGCTTTGGATAAGTAAATGGATTTGGAAGTTTAAATATATAAGTTGTATAACTTAGAAAATGAGAAAATGTAAGTGAAACCAATAGTTAAAATGGTTAAACAATTTTGTTAAGTAAAATGAAATATGAATTTTATAGTGATATGAAAATTTGACTTTGGTAAAAGTTAATTAAAATTGAAAGCTGAATTGAACTTATAAGTGGAAATTTAAGTGGAGTTAAACAAATGATGTTTAAAGAAAATATAACTTAAGTAAAATTGAACAAAGTTGATTTTGGTATCAAAGTAAAATAATAAAGTTAATTGAATGAATGTAAACTTGAGTTATATAACTGAAATTCAACCTTATATTGTTAAAGGAATTGGCAATTAAATTAATAAATGGATTGAATGTTAATCAGTCGAATGTAAATAAGTTGATATGAAATAATGAATGAAGTGTTAATTCATTGAAAGCCAATGTAATTAGAAGTTGAATAATTGAATGAAAATCAATAATATGTTAAACCAATTGAAATTAAAAGTGTTGAACCAAATTGAATTTTGAATGTAAATTTAATAATTTAGTTATGTTGAATATACATTGGTTGTTATTTGATTTTTACTTGATTGTATATAAATTCATTAAGTGTTAATGAAATTAAATTAGTGAAATTAAAAGTTATGTAATTAAGTTCAAATTGAAAGAAAAATGAATTTGAATAGAACTGAATTTGATTTGGAAGTGAACTAAAATGAATGTAAATTAGTGAATGTATACTAATTGGAAATGAATAAATGAATATTTGTAAAGCCCAATGTTAACAAATCAAATGTGATTAAAATGAAAACACCAATTCATTGAATATTAATGAGAAATGAAAGAATATTGATTTGGTTATTCATTTGTTGGATGTTAATTGTATGATAGTTGTTTGATGGTTGCGTTTGTTGTTTTGTTGCATTTGCTATGTTGGCACATGTAGTTGTTATGTTTTTATATGTTGTATATTGATATTATTTTCATATATACATGTTTCTCATTTGTTTGTTGAGTGTTTAGTAGGTGCGGATTGCGCTTGCTTCGCATTTGGAGCTCGCTTTCGCGCTATATTAGCCGTTTATGCTCGCTAATAAAAATATAAGGTACATATCTCAGATTGAATATCGTACGTTTACACTTTTTTCCCTGCGGGATGCCTCATCACTTGATGAGATGTATATTTGTGATATATACTGTCATTTTTTTCGGATCGAGCCGCGCAAAGGAGACTCTGGCGAATTTTTCCGAAAATTTAAGGCGTTAGAATTTTTTTGGGAATATTGGAAAATTTTGAAAACTATAACTACGTATGATTTGAAAACTTAGTAAAGTTATTGTATGAAGTTTAACTATGAATTTTGGGAAAGTTAAACACTTAAGAGATTTGTAAATCAAACTTAAACGGTTTGTATTGAAAAGTTAATGGATTTCAAAACTTTTTCTTACTTGGTAATTTCGAGGACGAAATTCGTTTAAGGGGGGAAGTTTGTAACGACCCAGAATTCTGTCAATTAAAATTCGTATATTTAATTAATTTTAAATATTAATAAGTGAAATTTATAAGTCAAATAATTTTTATATCGAATGTCTGGATTAATTGAATAATTAAATCGACAAATTAATAGTGGAAATTACAGAAATAATTGTAAATTGGGTTAAATATGATTGAAAATGATTTGTAATATTTTATTTAATCATATTGGAGTTAGAAAAATGTTTGTGAACTTTTAAAATTGAATTAAAAGTTAATTTGTGAAAATTGAATATTTTAATATTTAATTGACGAGCTAAAATAGCCATTTTTCAAACAGTCTCGAATTTTGACGAAACCAGTTTCATCGGATCCATAATGTTATATTATTGTATGGTTTCAAATTTCGTGTCAATCGGATTTACCGTTTGTACGGGGCAAGCTAAAACGCACAGAAATTTAGTTAACCGATTTAATTTTAAATCGATCGTTTATTGTTGTAACTCGCACAGATGATCAAATTAGCTTCCGAAACCTATTCCATTGTGTCTGGAACGTGGGGTAAGCCCTAGAAACGCCAGTCAACGCGCGAGATTTGGAGTTCGAAAAACCGGATGAATAGTAAATTGAAATAATTTCTATAAAAGCACCATTCTCTTCACATTTGCAACAAAACCCTAGCCAACTAGGTCAGGCCGCCACTTCAAAATCAATGGCCGACGTCTTCCCTCTTTTCCCCCTTGAATTCTTCCAATCCACACAATATTAGTCCACGACCTCAACTAGAAAAGTGTAGAGCTACGTGAGTTCTATAGAATCAACGGTAGAGATCGAAAATCATGCGATGGATTGGCGGCAAATCGATGACAAAGGTCCGGTTTTCATTCACGTTTTTCAAGAAGAATAGACGACCGAGCTCGTTCGTGCTTTGCTCAATGATGGAGTGCGTGTTGAGCTTCGATTTGAGGGTGATATGATGGGGTTTTGGTCAACATGGAGGGGCGTGATGTTATACAATTCGAACGACATTTGGGTTGCTTTCTTTCGTTCGCGACCTGGCAAATTGAACGTGGAGGAAGAAGGCTTCAACGGCCTGATGATGGAAATTGGAATGGACGGCAGATGTGAGATGTGGGTTTTAAAATTAAAATAAAAGTTGAAATTTATTATATTTAAATTGTGTAAACTTCTAAATGCGATAACTTGTTCATACGAGGTTGAAAAATTACGAAACGAATTGCGTTGCATTCAGTTTGTCGAGCTTTACGCTATGGAACTGGATTGGAGTCGTTTGTAACTAGTGAGAATTTCGGGTAAAATTAAACGCACGTTTAATTTTATTTGAAATAAAACGTGGAAACTGAATTGAAAGCGAGGTGAGAACTTCTCACTCAATCGAATAGTTTCGATTTAAATTTGAATAGTTAAATTTAAAATTGCTTGATTTTGTGATTGGATGGAAATTTGTTAGCTATCGTGTCAAATAGACATTATACGCCGTTAGTAAGCGGAGGTTATTTATTAAAAACATATACCGCAAATATTTCGCTGCGAAGTGAAATTGGTATTATTTATGTACTTGGAGTTGATTTTCCCACATTATATAGCGGATGAGACCCTATTGCGCCGCATAATAGCGGATAGTCTTTTATAGATCTCATATACCGCGATATTTCGTCTTGAAGCGGAATTGGTATTGTGCTAACATCTTTGGATGCAGGGAAACAGGTTGGAGGGATCCAACTGGATTCCTCAACTGTATTGATTTATTTACAGATATTGTGATATTTGTTGATTATCATATACTGATATATGATGTCTTTGTTGTCGTGATTGACTATTTGGTGCTGTTGCATCATCGGATCCATTTTTGAAGTTTTAAAATAATAATTTTGATTTTAAAAAGAATTTTATAGTGATTTTTGAAAGTATACGTTTTATTAAATTTTGAATTGCTAAAATAAATAAACATTATAATTTTATTGTTATAAAAGTTATATTTTTTGGAAAATAGTACTTAAGTATGATTTTGGAGTTATATAAGTTTTAAATAACGCTTTGTAAATTATTAAAAGGATTGGCTTATTTAAATTAAGATTTTTGAATTATTGTAAACGGTTTATATAAAAGATTTCTAAGATTAATACTTATAAATTAAAGTATTGGAATTATAAAAACGAGTTTTTTTATAAGTGTTAAAATGAAATAAAAAAAGGATTTCATAAGTGAATGAAATTTATAGATTTATAAATTGTGAAATTTTAAAAATGAATAGATTTTCGTAAAATAAAGGACTTATAAGTAATTAACTTGTAAATTAGATTTTTGGTATAAAAATTGAGTTATGAATTGAAGTGGTTAATAAAGGAGATTTATAAACTGAAGTGGTTAATAAAGGAGATTTATAAATAGAAATGGAATTTATAAACAACTGTTTATAAATACGAAATCAATTGAATTTGGTGAATTAAACATAGAAGTTTATTAAAGGGGATATATTCGCGATTTTGGATAGCGAATTATCTTTTGTATAATATGTGTAATAATAAAGAGTTTGGATCGGGAGTATATTCACGATTTTGGATAGTGAATATATTATTAAAGAAAATGGATATGTTTTTGGGGAAGTGATATTTCAAAATGAAGTTAATTGTTTTAAAGATGTTTTAAAATGAATTAACTATCGAAACCATAGATTTCAACATTTATTGTTGAAATAGATGTTTCGAGCAATAGAAGGAAATGGTGGACTATGACACTGTTGTTATAGTAAATGATTTCCGAAAGGAAATGTTTTATATTGTATTGGATTTATATATCTATTTTAAGTTCGAATCCCTATACTAGTGATTTTGGGTTGTCGTAACGATGTTTTACATAACATTCGTTTTGACCCAAATAAATGTGTTTAAGAAGATGTTTTCCTGAAGGAATAAAATATATACTTAATTTGAATTTAATTATATTGAATATTTCCAAAATGTTGAAAATAAATAGATGGTGAATTACTTATTATTAAATAAGTAAGGAAATGTTTTTCCAATATGACGTGAATGTTTGAGAATTTATCTTTTAAAGATAAATTGAAAATGAATACTAGAAATCGATTTGAAAATCGTATACCAGTAGATATTTTGGAAATATAAATTCACTATGGAATTTATAAAGAAAATGGGGAATTTGTTTAAAAATAAACATTGATTTATTTTTGAAGTATTGAAATTATATATCTTGTAAAGATATTTTTGGGAAATAAATAAATTGGAAAATTATTTGGAATCTGGTGATGTTGTGCATACCTATTGATAGTTAAATAACCGACTATCAATATTTACCTTTAAATAGGTATTTGTTGTGATTTTCTTGAATTTTAATGTCACACTTATTTTAAAATAAATGCTCATTATTCGGGTTAGCCGGGAAAGGACTTTGGAGTCGTATAACCCATACCGAATAATGACACGTCGTAATGGATAGCATTTGAAGACCGATGTTGAAGACCGGGTATTTGTGAACGTGATAGGATAACCTATCGATTATCTCCACACCGTTAGCTACGGTATGGAGATTTCCTTTGTGATGGGAAGTTTTATCGAGATTGTGAATACCCGGATTGCAAGGGCTTCTTTGGAAGTGCCTATGGTTCTGTTCGAACCCAGAACAGACTTGTATGGTTACGTGTCTGACATTACATTTTGAGATATAAAGCAGATTTCTTTCAAATACATTTCTGTTGGTGGGGGAGAATTTATTCTCTAGCTTAACACCCTTCTCTGAGACGTACGCGCTTAGGGGTTATGTAGTTGAAGGTTATCAGCGATATATTCCCAATTTGGTAATGTGGCATGCTGAGTGTTGCTGTGTGATGATTATTTATTGATCATTTGTTGATCAAAGCGTGGCTTTATGAAAAAGCGTACCTTTGTTGACGAGACTTCGTCAGACCTCACTCCCCGGAAATGGTCAAAACATAAATATGCGGCAAGGTTATGAGGGTCGTGCCCTTTAGGGTGTGCCATTTCCTTCTAGAAAGGGTGGTATCATGGTATGGAGCCCAGATACTTACTCATGTTGACACACTATATTTATTACTGTGTGATGTTGGTTATCGAGCGCTCGGATAAAGGTCCAAAGGGACTGGGGGATGGCATATTCGTGTAGTAATTACCTAGTGACAAAGGTAACCCGGCCTTGTGTTGGCAGAGAGCTGGTTAAGTTCTCGGGACGTCCCGCCAGAGGCGATCCCATGTAGCAGTAGGAAGTTCCTTAGCCTGACCATTTATTGGAAATCCAAACAAAACAATACGAGCCTTGTACGGTTTTAGGTTTAGAACCTGCCATTTACTTATGGTGGTCACCACTGTTTAGATGGTAGCTATAGTAGGCATACGATAATGGTCATATGTTGGCTAAGATTTATATTTTTACTTTCGAAATGATTTTTCCTACGCTATGCACTAGTAATAATATCAAATGTTTCTTTTGATGCGTATCAAGCATCTTTGACTATCATAAGGAGAAATCTCCTCCGATTCTGCGTTTGCATTTTGTGTGTGTGTGTGGGAGGCCTTATGGTAGTCTCATTTTCTAAAAAGCGTTGCGAATCTATTTTAAAATTATCCTGTACTTTTTTTTAAAAATAAATTGTTTTAGTTCTCACACCAGTCACATGACTGACTCGGAGTTTATTGTTTTCCTTCCTAAACTCTGGGTGCCCACCAATTTTTACACGGGCAGTCAAGAGTCAGGTTTATCAGGATATTCTGGAATTCAGGAGTTGCTGGAGGCAAGCTGGATGGCATGGCGTATTCACTAGTATATAGTACTTCTTTTCCGCTGTTTGTTGTTGTTTTGTTGTTGTACACTCTGATGATGTAATGTAATGTAATGTGATGTAATTTAATAACTGATATAGTTCTTGGTTTAAAGATTATTCATCTATCTATTATATGTTGTTCCGCTGCGATTGTGAGATTCTGATGTTGTTCTTTGTTTCTTCTTCTTCCTTCTTCTTCTTCTATCTTTTTCTTCTTATTTAACCATAATGGTACGGTTTTCCGGCCTTCGATTGCTCGGCAGTTGATACAATGGACGTATTGATGTCGGTTTTCGTGTACGAAAAGTCGTTTCCTCACAATGGTTATAAAATAAACTGTGAACACATTAAAGGAAAAAATAATCAGTTACCCAATATTCTATCAAGAAAATTATCTCATGTGTTTAACAAAGTTTATTATATGCAGGAAAGATATTATATGAATAAAGAAACAGGATAGTCTGTAGATAACAGCAATATCAAAACGAATGTGGAGGCAAAAGCCCCAAAAATCAAAACAGAGTTGAAAACACTTGCAACGCCACCAACAGAATCCAGTTCACAAACTCCACCTCTAGTATAAACGAGTGATAATCAAACGATGGAAGTTAATACTGCATGCATGACCTTTAGTCAGACTTCTCTTATTCAGTTTAAAAATGATGATCCCATCAAAATTTAAACCCCTTGTCAGAATAAATGATTTATCCCAGCAATGCTTACTTGACCATCTTTGGAATTTGAAAACTTTTGAAAGTAAACGAAATAATAAACAACAACTTGGAAACTGTTTTTCATATTACTTTTCAAAAATTCAACAAAAGCCTCTTTCTAAAAATCTTTTGCTATATAGCTTTTAGAGGCAATTTTACAGGAATATTTAAACATTATAGCCAAGTGCAGATGGCTATACAAAATTTTCAAAATCCAATTTTTAAAGGTTTTACAATCTACAACAAGTTCTAGACGAAGCAAGAAACTGCTTTGGTCCTAATTATTACATTGACCCCGATTCTCAGCAATCATATTCTCATACGGCTTTATCAACTCCTCAATCCCCAACAGACCTTATAAATTCTTAGGCCTTGCAATTAAATGATTTGCAAAACCTATATCAACGAAATCAAGCCCAATTACAACATTACATCCAAAGAAATCAATTCCTAGAAGAAGAAAACCAGAAGCATGCATATGTCCACAACACTAATCAGCTGCTAGAACAACGTATTTCATAATTAGTCCATGAAAAATAAGAACTCCTCAACCAAATTCCAAAACGACCTAAAACCCTAACCCACGAACAACTTTCAAATCTTCTCAAATTACGACCAGAGCCAATTCTTGACGAATTATGCAAACGAGGAGGACGAGAATTAGTTCTTAAGATAGAAAAGCTAGCCTATGATAGATGGAACAATTACCAGGAAGAGATACTAAAACTCCTTGCAACTTATTTCAAACGAATAATAGAAACCGTTCAGTTTAAAGTAGTCCAAGACAAAAGATCTAATATGTTACGTGCTAGAGTCGACAGTACACAATTACCATGCGGCATGGATAGGATAGTTAGTTTATTTGACCGCGGAATGTTATCCAAAATAACCTTTAGCAATCCAATTGAGGAAATCGGTATTGGAACGCTTTGGTAAACGATTTGCATTAGTAGCACAACAATACCTACGCATCTTTCCAGCCATAGTAGTGTGTATCAGTTCAACAACTCCAGTTTTCAGTTCAACAAGCAATATACGATTAAAACAGCAATGCATTGTGTGACTATTTTTAAGCATGTAAACTATACACGACACAACGTGTTAAAATGCCTAAGATGTTTTTTTCCAGATGTATGAAGGAACGCCAATTTGGTTTGGTGTAGATAAACCTTGCCAATATCATCAATTAAAAATGACTCTAAGTCCTCTACCTAATTGGAAGGAACTAATTCTACAGGCAGAAACATCAAGATATCAGATATGGGGCGAAATGGGGCGAAAAATTCTACTACCCTTATCAACAACAGAGCATATGTTCGATCCAAATGACGATACCTTAATCTATGATAAAGAAACATCTGAACCAGAACTAGAGTCTAGTCCAGATCTTAGCGCAAATGATAAAGAGATAATGGAAGAGTTTAATGCTACGGACCAGATGGCAGACACAAATTGAAAGGTAGCTTTCAATCCTACAGCTGTAAAACCTACTAAAAGATGATATTCTCCACTAAAGAAAAGAGTAGATAAGACGGAATCTTATCTTTATAAAATAAGGACAGGCGATATAGAATTCTCCAGATAATTATGCGGTGGCATGTTCTGTATCGTTGCTTTAACATTGCGCATATTTTTATGTAAATGCATAATATAAATAACTACCTACTGTGTGTCTATAACCGGTTTAACTGGCTGTGTGACTATAAATATATGTAAGTTGTATGCCCAGGGATATACTTGAGCACTAGAAAATTTTATAAGTTTTCAAAAGACTCTATTGGCGGCGTAATTTACTTCGTCATTTCTCTATGCTAGCTTATTTTTTATTGTTACACTTTATATTTGAGAGAGAGATTCAAAACAAAAAAAAAACCGTTGGAAGAAAAAGCAAGATCTGATTTTCAAACTCTGCTGCTCCTCTGCATAAAGCACCAAAGCTTATTTTTTCTTGTTACACTTCATATTTTTGTTGTTACACTTCATATTTTGAAATTTAATTTGTTTAAGAACTGAATAAATAAAAATTGATTTGATACTTATTGATTTGAGATTTTATTAAATATGAATTTATTCTTTATTTTGATTAAATGTGATTAGATGAATATTTTAAAAGTTAAATATATTTGAAGTTAGATATTTAATTATTGGTTTTAAACCTGTAATTTGAGATTTATTTAATGCTTCTAAAAGTAATTTTATAAAATGACCACGGTGTGAAATAAGCGTTTAGTTATTAAAGAGACCGGGATTGAATTTTGTCACTCTTTGCCAATTCCGAAAACCACTTCAACAACTGTGCACGTGGTGGAAAATCCAGAACGAAGTACGATGGTTTGGCGAACGTTTCTGTATGATGTATGAACGCAGTCGTGACCCCCTCGACTCGACTTGATATGACTAAAACAGAAGCTATACCTAGACCAAGTGAGGTCGCCCTCAGATCGAGCATGCTTCTTTGAAACCATATCTATTACTTTGTGATTTGATTGGGTGCAACTTTGATTATGGGAATTTGTCTCTAGGTGGACGATAGTAACTGTTATGCGTTACCACCAGTGTGGTTCTACAAATGGTAGTATCCTACAATGGATACCGTCTCACGTGCATTGTCATATGTCTTATGGAGCCTATTACGACTTTGGTTTGTATCATACCTATGGAGTGCTCCTTGAGTATCCCACCGGTTTGGTGGAGTTTACAGTATATATATAGACTACGATATTTATATAAAATGTGTTAAGGGGATATGTGTAACGCCTTAACGCTATTTTAATATTTTACTTTAATGTAGATATTATCTATGTAGCGTATTGTATTATATATGTAGATAGTTGCACGATCCTTAAAGGATGGGAATCTCAGACATCTTTTAAGTTATATTGTGTTTCACTTGGACATTTCATTTGAGTTGATTTACTTGCATAAGAACGTTAATCCTGACTCGAGTGTCTTGCTGTATGCTCGAGTCACCTTCGGAGCTTGGAGTTTGCTTGGAGATCTATCTTTATTTGTTCAGTTTTTCGGATATTTCTGTTATTTCCAGTTATTTATGTTCAGACTTGTCATTTGCTTATGTATTAGAGAGTTCTTTGTATTTGGGATTTCTGTTGTATTTGCTTTAGACTGATACTTCTGTAGTAGCTTCATGAACTACTATTTATCTATTATGTTGTGTATTGTTGTATTACTCTGTGTCTGTATTCTGTGATTAATTTATTTACCGTATACTAAGTTTTGCCAAATATAAAATAACAGTCTGTTGTTTTGGCCAATTTAAGTCTCACACATATTTGAATGGTTCAAAATTGTGGGTCGTTGCATATTCCTTCCACTGTGAGTTTTAGAAAATGTAATTTTTTGTAGGTGGCTTTGCGAATTGTATTGTATATTCTACCTCCAAATATCCTTCTTCTATGAGGACTGCAATGTTCGTCTTATGCGTGAATCGAGACGTCAACGTTGTTATATTATTACATAACATTGCTTTAATTCCATTATCATTAACATTGGGGCATTTGGTCTAGTGGTATGATTCTCGCTTAGGGTGCGAGAGGTCCCGAGTTCAATTCTCGGAATGCCCCATTCTCTTAATAAATCACTTAGCTTTTAAATTTCTTTTAAATGAAAGAACATTAGTTCCACCCTTACCAACCTCTAAACTGGTTTTCATTTTTGAACAGTATGTTCCTAATGTTAATTTTCCATTATATATAGACATCTCTATGTTAAAAAATCCACATAAAATTAATACATATAATTTGACTTATTAATTAGTGTTACTTTACCAGATTTTAGAAATATGTAAAATTTGGTCATACTTGATTGCATGCTATTATTACGCAAGTCTAGCAAAAAGTGGAGTAAAAGGGATCTTATCCTTAAAGCTTTTGAAGGAATTTGAATGTCAAACATGAACTCGCTGCCGATACACACCACTTTCAGGCCTCCATATGTGAAATTGAAGAAATAGAGCACATATCTGATGAGAAAGTAACGAAATTCCAAGTGGAACCAACGGATCTGCCATTATAGGGTTCTATAACATTGTCCTTTTTAAGTATTTTATCTTTAAGTGTAGTTTATTAGGAACCGCTTAGTTATTGATGCGTATTAATTCATGAGAATTGTATTATATATTTTACCTCCAAACATCCTTCTTCTATGAGGACTGCAATGTTCGCCTTATGTGTGAATCGAGACGTGAATGTTGTTAGATTATTACATAACATTACTTTAATTCCATCATCATTAACATTGGGGCATTTGGTCTAGTGGTATGATTCTCGCTTAGGGTGCGAGAGGTCCCGAGTTCAATTCTCGGAATGCCCCTTCTTTTTAATAAATCACTTAGCTTTTAAATGATAGAACATTAGTTCCTCCCTTACCAACCTCTAAACTGGTTTTCATTTTTGAACAGTATGTTCCTAATGTTAATTTTCCATTATATATAGACATCTCTATGTTAAAAAATCCACATTAAATTAATACATATAATTTGACTTATTAATTAGTGTTACTTTACCAGATTTTAGAAATATGTAAAATTTGGTCATACTTGATTGCATGCAATTATTACGCAAGTCTAGCAAAGAGTGGAGTAAAAGGGATCTTATCCTTAAAGCTTTTGAAGGAATTTGAATGTCAAACATGAACTCGCCGCCGATACACACCACTTTCAGGCCTCCATATGTGAAATTGAAGAAATAGAGCACATATCTGATGAGAAAGTAACGAAATTCCAAGTGGAACCAACGAATCTTCCATTCTCGGGTTCTACGACATTGTCCTTTTTAAGTATTTTATCTTTAAGTGTAGTTTATTAGGAACCGCTTAGTGATTGATGCGTATTAATTCATGAGAATTGTATTATATATTTTACCTCCAAACATCCTTCTTCTATGAGGACTGCAATGTTCGCCTTATGTGTGAATCAAGACGTGAATGTTGTTAGATTATTACATAAAATTACTTTAATTCCATTATTATTAACATTGGGGCATTTGGTCTAGTGGTATGATTCTTGCTTAGGGTGCAAGAGGTCCCGAGTTCAATTCTCGGAATGCCCCTTCTTTTTAATAAATCACTTAGCTTTTAAATGAAAGAACATTAGTTCCTCCCTTACCAACCTCTAAACTGGTTTTCATTTTTGAACAGTATGTTCCGAATGTTAATTTTCCATTATATATAAACATCTCTATATTTAAAAATCCACATTAAATTAATGCATATAATTTGACTTAGTAATCAGTGTTACTTTACCAGATTTTAGAAATATGTAAAATTTGATCATACTTGATTGCATGCAATTATTACGCAAGTCTAGTAAAGAGTGGAGTAAATGGGATCTTATCCTTGGATCTTTTGAAGGAATTCGTATGTCAAACATGAACTCGCCTCCGATAAACACCACTTTCAGGCCTCCGTATGCGAAATTGAAGAAATAGAGCACAGATCTGATGAGGAAGCAACAAAATTCCAAGTAGAACCAACGGATCTGCCATTCTAGGGTTCTACAACATTGTACTTTTTACGTATTTTATCTTTAAAGTGTAGTTTATTAGGAACCGCTTAGTTATTGATGCGTATTAATTCATGAGGCATGAATACATACCCCACCGCCCTATGGCAGCAATTTTTTTTTCTAGTAGTATGTTTTTAAGTGTTTTTCCAATTTAGGGGTGGTGTTTCATTTGCATTCAAACTTTTATTTTTGGTTGAATAATAAAGTACCGTATTTCTACAAATAACGCTGTACAAAATAAATCACATAGAGTACGGACATGCCAAGTGATAAAAAAATATAATGGAGTATGAAGAGTACCTCATGATAACATAGTTATAGAAGGGATTGATCTTTGATTCCTTTTGAAACCCAACCGTTGAGGTTTATACAGAAAAAATAAATATTATTCTAAGATTCAAATGTTTAACTGACTGATGCAGGCATCACATGAAGCACAGACTCTATTCGGAAAATCATACAATTTAGCAGGTTGCTTAAATTATAAAAGGTTTTCAAAAGTTGAAAAAACATCTTAATACTTTTTCATGCTACCCTGTTTATTTTTCAGTTTCATTGTCAAAACTTGTGTGCTCAAATTTGCACATGATACAAATACATAAAATCCCCATGTATGTTTATGGCAAATCCAATGGTTCTTACCATATATCCTTTCTACATTACCAGAATTCAAATGATCAATGTTGAATACGTATTCAAGTCACACAAAACATTCATTTTAGTATTTTGGAGTAATAGAATGAAAAGTACAATTTATCCAAATTCATATGAGAAACATATAATGTAAGCATTAGGTTGCAAATCCAATGGTTCTTACGATATATGTTTTTCTACATCACCAAAATGTAAATAATCAATGCCAATACATTCTCAAATTACACAAAACATTCATTTTAATATTCTGGAGTAATAAAATAGAATGAAAAAGTATAAACTATCCAAATTCAAATGAGAAACATATAAGCAATAGGTTGTGGAGACTAATAACTTATTGTGCATATCAAATTCGAACTATTTCACAGTTTCTATCAGAATGACTATTTAGAAAAATATTTTAACAAGATATGTAGATTAAAATGAACCATTGTGGACCCATTGTTTTTGCTACAAAATGAAAATCGACAGTGAAAATTAATAATTTGATGCCCTGTCACAAAAAGTAAAATATACTACAATCAAAATCAATCAATAATAATATCAAAAAACTAAATAGGAACATTAAATACCTTTTATAACAGATTAGTGGAGTAAAAATTTAGGGTTGATCTGTAGATGGCTTTGGTGATGGAGATGCTGGTACAAGCGGCGTTAGTGATTGAAAGGGTGCAGTGCTGTCGGATTGTTGTTGGTTAGGAAAGATGAGTTAAGGTTCAGAGTTTATACATGGTTATTTTGGGGAATGAGTTGAAATGAATAGAAGAAAATAGATATTTTAGGGAGAATAGATATTTTCCAGTGGAAAAGTGATTGAGACTGGCTTGGGGAGGTAGAATCGAAGTTGTAGAGGTTGACGAGTTTTGAAGAGATTCTCATGGGGAAATTATATTGTGTATCCGAATAAAATGATCTTTAGAGAGTTTTGTTTGGCTCTATTGCATTAGGCAAGCCTTCTTAACAGTCAGTTTGGCTATTGAAACAGCGCACCATTGGAAAAACCAACTGATTGGTTGTAAATTAGAAAAAAGTTATAAATTTTCATGAATTTCAAATAATATGTTTAACAAGATTATTTACAACTTCCGCAAATAGAAATTAAAATTATCAAAGAAAATTTACTACAAAGTTCGGTTAGTGATAAAGTGTTGAAAATGATATGCGTATGTGCAAAAATTATATCACACAAGCACACACAAACTAAAGGAAAATCCATGCATACACATTCGTAAATTGATAGGTTTTTTAGTTGAACGTGTGATGTAGGAAAGAATGTATTTTAGTTGTATAGTTCATAATGAACTGTTCATTACGAAACCATAGTTTTGTTTCCATATTTTATTGAGTAAATGGTGGATAAATACTAATATGATTTTAAAATCGAGAATTTATTGACATTGCCTTATTGGTAGGATAGAAAGCAGGCAACCCTTACTAATTTTAGAGCACATATGGCACATGAAAATAATTGCACCATAATTTTCTTAATCCAATGAATGGTTCTAGTAATTACAAATAAGTCATGGTTTGATTCAATAAATAGAAGAGAGAAGAAATTACCGTTACACCTTTGTTAAACTATATATTTATTGAAATGAATATGAACCTCTGAATCGCCATGTGTGTAAGATGTAGGAAACATCTAAAATCAACATAATAAGAAGGTTTAATTCGGTTGGATGCTGAATCAAAAAATAAATGAAAGCAGTGGCGTAATCTCAAAAAATATTAAAGAAGGAGCATCAGCAGTAGTAAATATCTAACATTAGTAAGTTGGATGAAAGCAATTCACAAAGCAAGCGTAGATAAGAAGATAAACTGCTCCCTCAATACAAATGCAGCAAAATTCATTATAATTGTATAGGAACCTTACACTCAGAAGCTACAGCCTGTAGACGATCTTCGGATCATTGTGTTCCACTCAATCTGAAATACCTACTCTTTGTTCAAGGCAAAGTTACAGTCTCACTTGCTCCTAAGCTATCATCATTTATTCACAAGCGTTGCAGGAAGAATCTGTTCTCATGCATCAATCCTCTAAGCTACATATGAAGGGTATTTACCTACATGATCCAATCTTTCACCTGGAAAAACGAATAATAGTAACACCTATGATTGTTCAATCTAACAACCATTATCTTCACGTTGTTTTGGAAAATATATAAACATGACCTTATTAAAGATCAACCAACTTATATGATTAAAAGCATCCTTTGTATATGAAATGTCTTTGAAAATGAATGCAAGAAAACCTTCATCTTACACCAAAATTAGTCTAGTGAAATAATTAAGATGATGGTCTTTAACCTTGATTGTGAAATAAAACTTTAATGAACCCATAAAGGGGGGTATGGAAAATCGGTTTGAACGCAAACAGATGACGCAAGTTGTGATGTAATGGATATCAACCATTGAATCTCAACCCGGAATTCAACTCTCGTCCAATGATTAGCCTCTCTCGCTCCCTCCCTAGTGCTATTTGTATGACCTTAGCGCCCTCGTTAATGCAAGAAAAAAAACCGATAAGCTACACACACAGATGCGTGGGCAAACACACATATATAATTTGTAACGACCCAATTTTACGACGCTCGAAAGTCGACATCGATACATCCACTGTATCCAACGCCGCACAGTCGAATGCCGGAAAATCGAACCGTTAGGGTTTAAGAAGAAGAAGATAGAAGAAGAAAATTGAAAAATAACAAAATCTCACATATCGCAGCGGAACAAATATAATAGATAAATGAATATATTTAAAACAAAGAACTATATCAATTATTACATCACATTACATTATCAGAGTGTTACAACAACAAACAGCGGAAAAGAATATAACATATACTAGTGATACGCTTCGCCATCCAGCTTGCTTCTGATCTCCACAGCATCTCTTTTAGGTAGACTTCGCTCCCAAATAACTGAAACCTGACTCTATGCTGCCCGTGTGGAAAATTATGGGCACCCAGAGTTTAGAAAGGGAACAATAAACTCTAGGTCAATCGTGGGACTGGTGTGAGATCTTAAAAACTGTTATTTCACAAAGAAAATAAAAGAAATCCGTTATGCTTTTGGAAAATGAAACTACCATAAGGTCTCCAACCACACACACAATGCAAACGCAGAATTGGAGGAGATTTCTCCTTATGATAGTTAAACATGCTTGATACGCAAAATCTTTTTAATATTATCATTAGTGCATAGTGCATAAAATATTTCGAAAGTATAATATTAATCTTAGCCAGCATAGACATTCTGAACTATGCCTACTATAGCTACTATCTAAATAGTGGTGACCACTATAAGTAAATGACATGTTATACAACTAAAACCGTACCAGACGCGTATTGGAGTTTGGATTTCCAACAAATGGTCAGGCTAAGGAACTTCCTACTGCCACATGGGTACGCCTCTGGAGGGACGTCCCGAGAACCTACCCGGATTTCTGCCAACACAAGGCCGGGTTACCTCTGTAACTAGGTAACTACCACTCGAGTATGCCATCCCCCGGTCCTCTGGGACCTTTATCCGAGGATCCTCAACCACAAAGCAACAACCACAAAGTATAATAAATTTGCAGCAGCAACATAGGTAAAATATCTGGGCTCCATACCATGATACTACTCTTTTTAAGAAGGAAATGACATACCCTAAAGGGCGCGACCCTCATAACCTTGCCGCATCTTTCCTGTTTCGACCATTTCCGGGGTGTGAGGTCCGACGAAGTCTCGTCCACAAAGCTACACTTTTCACAAAGTCATGCTTTGATCAACAAATGATCAGCAGCACTTCGTATGTCACGTTACCAAATTGGGAATGCATTACTAGTAATAATCAACTACATAACCTCTAAGCTCGTACGTCTCAGAGAAGGGTGTTAAGCTAAGAGAATAAATTCTCCGCCACCAACAGAAATGTATTTGATAGAAAGCAGCTTTACATCTCAAAGTGTAACGTCAGACACACATCCATACAAGTCGGTTCCGGGATCGAATGGAACCGAAGGCACTTCAAAGAAGACCTTGCAAATCCGGATATTCACAAATCACGTCCAGAATCCCCATCACAAAGGTGATAAAATCTCTATACCGGAGCAACCCGGTGCAGAGACATTCGACAGGTAATCCTTTCGCTTTCGAAAATACCCGGTCTTCAACAACGTCTTCAAATGCAATTCCATTTCGTCGTATCGTTATTCCGAATGAGTTTTATGACACAAGGTCCTTTCCGGACTAATCCGAATAACGAGCGCTTATTTTTAAAATAAGTGTTACATTCAGATTTCAACAAATTACAACAATTTTCACTTTGATCATGTAAACAAAAGATCTATCACAATCACAAAGGTTCGATGTGGTTTTCGGATATCCATCTGGAATCCGACCCCCGGCTGCATCGAAATTCAAATGGCATTAAAAGGCCAATATTGATAGTCGGTTATTTAACTATCAATCAATATTCACAACAATTACCAGATTTAAATAATTTTCCCAATTATTATTTTAAAATATCTTCGCAAGACATATAATTTTTTAACACTTCAACACTTTGAAAACAAATTTCAAATCAATTTACACATTTCAGTCCTTTGAAAACAAATTTCAAATCATTTCCCTTACGCAGAATATATTTCCAAATATTTATTCATTTCCACCGAAAATCTACCGAGTTAAAATATTTTAAAAAACTTTAAATAGCTTATCCAAGATATATAGTTGAAAACATTTAGATAAACTATTTTAAAACATTTATTGAACTATTAGTTATGAAAATATTATATAAATGTCTCATATAAAATTTCAAGTCCAAATTAACTATATATAAAAAAATTAGTAGATAAGGTATAAGTATTTAGATAACCAAGTTCTAAATCAAATTTTAATTAAATCGTTAAAATAATCATTTCTATAATTAACTAAATAAATCTTTACTTTAAAGATTTAAACATCTCCCAAATAATTTCTCTGACAATATTTTTCAAAACAATTTCTAAAACATTTAATTTATACTTTAAAAGTTACTTTGAAAATATATTCGGCTTCTCAGGGATGAATTCTCTTTCCATTTATATAAATTAATAAATATTCTCGATTTATTTTAATTTACATTCCAAATCTGTAAATTTCTTTTCACACCTTTAAAAATAAAACAATAATTATTTTTAAAACAAATTTCCCTTTCTTTTGTAAAATTCTCATTATGAATTTTAGATTTTTAAATATCCACAGATATACGATTTCTAAATCGATTTCCCAAATATTCATTTTCAACACCGAATTAAATTCTAAATTGATTTCCAGATTTATTTTCAAATACCAAATCAATTTCCAAAATTTATTTATAAATTTATTTCAACACAAAATTTATTATCTTTTGAAACGAATTTCTTCTTTTAAATTTATCCAATTTTTCTAAAATTAATTTCCTATAAATTTTCTACTAAATTTCAAAAAATCAAATTTTATTTATTTCTGGTATCCTACGATACCTAGAATATATTTGGCTAAATTATAACCTTCAACAGTTTCAATCACTAATAGTCGCACACAGATTATAAATGATCAACACACAATATTAAAATAAATTCAATTATTTGAGGAATCTAGTTGGATCCCTCCAACCTGTTTTCTCTACATCCATAGATGTTAGCACAATAATTAAATACAAATTCCACTTCGAGGTGGAATATCACGGTATATGGGCTTTATAAAATATCATCCACTATTATGCGGCGCATAGGGTCTCATCCGCTATATAATGCGGGAAATCAACAACTCTAAATACATATATAATACCAATTCCACTTCGAGGTGGAATATCGCGGTATATGGGTTTAATATAATATTATCCGCTATTATGCGGTGCATAGGGTCTAAACTAATATAACTGATAATAAATTAATCATCCAAACACATAATCAACAATTAAATTTAACTATCATAATTCAATCATCAATCAATAACTGAAATTTTCAATTATTATAATTTGAGTGAGAAGATCTCACCTTTTATTCGCAATCCGATTCAATCCAGCTTGTTCCCATGATTTTATACCTTGTACAAACATTATACGATTTTATTAACAATTTTAAATGATCAAACAAATTAATTACCATTTATTAATTTATGTTAACTAATAATTAAATTTTAAACAAATTTTCCTATAACAAATATCTTTAGTAACTAAATTTAATAAGTTTATTAAATAAATAAGTAATCATCCTAGATACATTATTTTATTTTGAACTATATATATTATATATATATATATATATATTTAAAAATAAATGATAGGTTTCAGAAATCTAACTTTATTTAAACTTCCAAATATTTTAATATCCATATTTATTTCCAAAGGCCTTTTAAATATATACCTTTGAACTAAAATAATTATGTTTTTTGTTTCTATAATATATTCATACATATAAAATTTAAATAATATAAACTGGAAATATCTTATTGTAAATTATCTGCAGCAGTTCCTTTATTTTATTTTCAATCTGCAAGTGTATTATATTTTTTTCAACCTAGATTTATAAATTAAAACCAGAAAATACCTCACTGCATACCTCACTGCCAACCCAAGCTCGAACTCCTAAAATCACAATGCCAAACACGATGCTCAAAAACAGTGCCGAAACCCTAGACTTCATCGCCTTGTGCGAGCGCGCGCGAGTCTGGCTTCCACCATCGTAGCTCAACAATCACCGATCGTCACGTGCAACACCACGTCGACATGAGCCCTAGCTCGACCAAGCCCCCGTCTTCGACGTCGCCAAAATTGATCGCGACTTCGATTTGCCCCACTACCTCCTTGAACGCCATCGCCTGGTCGCCGAGCCAAAACGCTACATCCACCATCACGCGCGCAAGTGTGCATTAACCCTCCCTTCGATGGCCAAAATCGCTACGGCCCAAGCCCTAGCCTTAGATGGAGATCGAGAGTATAGTATTGGAGGTAATTAGGGTAATCGAATCTGGATTTTAATTTCGAGTCGAGCTCGTTTCTTTTTTTTTTCGAATTGAAATTTCACTGCTAATAGATCGGCCATGAAGATTTCGAGCAGCACAGTAGAGATTTTTCTTTGAATTTTGATTAAAAAGATTCGGCTTCAATGCTCTTAAAAGATGAAAAAAGGGATAAATGAGACACGATTTGATCGGTTGCGTGTGCGAGTGGAGACAGTGATTTGAAAGAAGAAGGTTGAGATGTGAATGAAATACAGCTGAAGGGACTAGGGTATAAATATATATTTTAAACTGAATTCAAACCGTCTCGATTTACGTAGCTTAAAATCGTGAACTCCTATCGAGGCATGCCGCTAGGCGTTTATAATATTATATTCCTATTACGAACGTAATGGAAAAGGTTCCGAGCCCTAATTCGATCGTATGGAGAATATAGCTTTTTGAAGCCAGCTATTAACTTAAATTTTGATTAAATTTTCAACGCATTTATCGTACTCTCACACAACAACTCCAAACGCTACGAAAATTAAAATACGATAATAATACAATATTACGGATCCAACGGAACTAGTTTCGTCGAAATCTGAGACTGTGCCTCGGAAGGCTATTTTTAGATATCGATTTAACGATATATTTTCAAAACTGAACAAAACATTTCCAAATTAAATTATGAAGCTTCCATTATCCTCAGTATTATCAATATGGATTTCCTAAGCCTTTGAAATATTTTTAATCAGCTTAAAACTGAAGATTCAAATTTTTACCCAAGCTTTAATAAATTAAATCCAATAATTTAAATTGCAAATTTTATAGTTACATTCGAAATTCAAGTTAAACTAACCTCCGAATATTTAAAATCAATTAAATATTCCATTTCAAATGTTAAAAACTTTCGGGTCGTCACATCCTTCCCCCCTTAAAAGAATTTCGTCCCGAAATTACAAGTTAAGAAGAACGATCCTTAACTCATTTGCTATCTTTCCAAAACTAAGCAGTTTTATCAACTTACCAAACAAATCTTTTTATTATTAACAACCCATTATCGCTTCAACTAACTTTCCAAAATTAATCATAGATTCCAAAAAACATTGTTTTCTTAAAAATTCAAATTTAAATTCAAATTTTAAACTTTCAAAATTTTCTCAAAATTTTTCTACCTCCCTAAATTTTCGTAAAATTTCGCCAGTGTCTACTTTGCGCGGCTAGCCCGGTACGACTACAAAATGACACCACCGGCCCTCTGATTCAAAAAGAAAACAAAAGGCCAAGTGGCTGGACAAGAAAATCACCAAATTTCATATAGAAATTTAAATACATACCTTTTTCGTTGAGCTATTCAATTTTATCTTCAAAATCAAATCGCAATTCCATTTTCCTGTAACACACTTGTATATCCTGCTAGCCATAATACCCAATTACAACATCCAAATTTATTTTTCACATTCCTTTACAAAAGTTTTCAATATATACTTCTTATGCATTTTTACTTTACTATTGAAGTTATATATCCATTTTCATTCAACTTTACATTTTCAATTTCATTTGAATTCGATTCACAATTTCAATTCTATTTGTATTTAATTTATCTTCTGAATATTGAATTTTATCATTATCTTTCATTCACAATTGCACTATTTTAATTTAGTTTCATTTACAATTTATTACAAATTCCAATACATTTTATCTCAAACCATTTTTTTATTTCACCTTTCTTATCTTTAGTTCACTTCGAACTAATTCTACAACTTCATTGATTTCACACAATTCAAATTGATTTTCAATATTCAGTTTCAATTCCAATTTTATTCTTTTGTCCATTCCCAAAAATTTATTTTCAATTCACTATTACCATTTCACGATTCCCAATTTAACCGTCACTTAATGATTAACCTAGTATATTCCCCATACAAAATTTACTTAATAATTTCACACTTCATTTCTTAAGTTCAATGCAAATATCCTATATACTTCTTACATTTATTTTTAATTCATCGCTTTGGTTTATATTTACCTATATTAAACTGGATTTCCAATTCCATATGAATTTAATTTACCTTTCGTTTATAACTATTGAATTTCGATTCATTTCAAATCATATTCAATTTTGTCATTCCTTTAATTAGTTTTTACTTACAAATTTTATTTCAATATTTCACTTTGTTTAATACAAACCAAATTCAATTCCAATTCCAATTCCAGTTCTATTTACTTACAAATTCAAAATGAATTTGAGCATTCAATTCACTTTCATGTACTTGCAACTGCAAATTTATTCATTCATTCACATTTTATTTTCCATCTTAATAATTTTATTCCAATCATTTTAGTCCATTAGGCTTCTAAAATTCACCTTTATTCAAATTAACTCAAGTCAATATTAGTTTAAATATGAATTTCCTAAGTTTTCAAACTTATTATTCCGTAACTATTTTTAATAAAATTCTTGAGTCTTTTCACCTTTTCTAAAACCATTATTGAAAACAATTCAAATTATCCTTTGAATTTCAAAACCAAACCCAAATTTCCCAAACAACTTCCATTTAAAACAATTTGGCAGTAATTCCTCTTTTGGAAAATCGAAAATAAACACCGATGATGTCGCGATCATCATCAAAATTATTTTCCAGCGACCGAAAAGAGTTTAGAGCTTTTATCCTTCCAAAACATTTTCCAAAAAAACCCTTGAAAATCATGTTCAAAATCAAAAGGGATTTAAACTTTCCAAATCTCCAAAATTTTCAAATTCTTTTCAAAACATTTCGAAATAATTCTCTGGAATTCTGTTTCAAATTATAAATCACATTTACAATTTATATTCTCATTTGTGTATGGATTTTATTTTCTTAGTTCTTTTTTTATCATTTCAATTTCTTATTCAACAATAATGATAATACTTCAATATTATCAGTTCCTAACAAACAAGCAACCGTATATTACTATAATAATTTATGGAATCATTTGTTTTTATATACACAATAGTTTTGGGTAAAATTATTTCATTTACCCTACTTTAAAACAATAACGTGTCGAATTGTTATGTACGAGGGTTTAGCGATCCCTATCGATAGAGTTGTATAGACTATATCGACCAGAATCCATATACCACTCAACAAACCAATCATCACAATATAAAACAATTTTTATATTCACTAACAAATACACGCATATATTTATTATTACACTAAAACTCGTTCTATAGTACTACTGACTCTATCTCTAATGAGTACCACCCAACAGAGCCAGGGTTATCGCTTAACCTAATCCTCTGATACCACTTTTGTAACGACCTAATTTTACGACACCCGAAAGTCGACATCGATACGTCCACTGTATCCAATGCCGTCGCGCAGTCGAATGCCGGAAAATCGAACCGTTAGGGTTTAAAAAGAAGAAGATAGAAGAAGAAAATAGAGCAATAACAGAATATCACATATCGCAGCGGAACAAATATTATAGATAAATGAATATCTTTAAAACAAAGAACTATATCAATTATTACATTACATCACATTACATTATCAGAGTGTTACAACAACAAACAGCAGAAAAGAATATAACATATACTAGTGACACGCTTCGCCATCCAGCTTGCTCCTGATCCCCATAGCATCTCTTTTTGATAGACTTCCCTCCCGAATAACTAAAACCTGACTCTAGGTGAGAAGATCTTGCCTTTTATTTGCAATTCGATTCTGTGACGACCCGCCCTTCTCGACCTCGAGAATCGACACAAAATACTCCACGGTATTAATATGCCGACGATCAAGTGCCGGAAAAGACAAATTGTTAAGGGAAAAGAAAGAAGATAGAAGAAAGAAGGAACTAAATAATATCAGAATCTCACTGTCACAATGGAATAAAATATAATAGTCAATAAAAGAGCTTTACACAAAATGAAAACTATATCTGTTTTATATATTACATCATCAGAGTATCGGAAACAAATAACAATTACGAGTCAGACAATCTCATACAATATCAGCAGCAGATATAAACAAGTACGAATAATACGTCTCAGACTCCAACTCCTCTCCTGCTCCATAGCATCATATCCTGAACATATAATACTCGGTCTGACCCGAGCATTATAATGAAATAACACCCGAGTCAGTTTGGAATACCGACTGATAATAATGCACCCAAATTGATTATTGAAGTTTCAAAAATTCTTTTGAAAACAAAAGCATCTCGTAAGACCATGCCATAAATAAATATGTTAGGTTTTTACCTTACGATAGCTAAAACAATTTTTATAAAAATCCTCTGATATTATAATAGGGTCTATATACAAATACTTATAAAATAGCCAAAATTTTTACATTCATTAAATTCCAGCTACTAGCCACAGAGTGGGTAATACAAACAAAACTCGTAAAAGATGCATAGGGAGAATGGATTTCCAACTAATGACTAAGCACAGGGGTACCACTTGTCACAGTACCTGGTCTAGATCAGTGTACCGAGGACCACGCCGATCCCCTGCAACACAAGGCCCGAATTATCCCTTACTGGATAATCCCGAGTAAGATCACCCCACGGTTGGGATCAGCAACCGCACCAATAAGCCGAAATAAGAAGGGACATCTAGACAGGAATGACTTTACCCGAAAATGGGTGCTTCCCACCAAGCCTTGCTGCATAACCCCTGATTTTCAGTCATTTCTGGTTGATGAGGCTTGAGGCTAAGCGTTACCTTTTAGAACGTTTCACTTAGAATGCCCATGTCCACCTGACGAAGTTCCGAAAGCATTCATCCATACAAGTCTGTCCCGGGTTCGAACGGAACCGAAGGCACTACTCCTACTACATCCATTTTGAAAATATCTGCAGGATTAGTAGCGATTAGCCCTTGCACTTCACTGCTCCATCTTCGACTCCAAACTCGTTTTTCCCATGAAAACATACAAACTGGATCGAAGTGGTTTTCGAGAAATTAATCCCGATCCCGGTCTCTTCGAAACGATCAACGCATTTGTCCAATATTGATAGTCGGTGATTTAACTTTCAATTAACATCCATAAGCATCCATCACACAATAAATAATTGCCACATTATTTATTTTCCTCAAAATATTTTTGCGAGATATAATTCCATTTCAAAACCCCTTTGAAACACTTTTCAAACTCAATTCTTCTCATGGAATAAATCCCTCAAATTGTTATTTCCCTTGAAAACATCCAAGTACCAATATTTAAGGTTTAAAATAATTTAAATACTTTATTCTTGAAAATACATTAAAACATTTATATTTAATCTACTTACATACATATTTAAAATATTCATATACTTTTAAAAATATTTCAAATAAAACTTCTTTATAAAATATATACTATTTTCTTTAAAATAAAGTTAAGTCATACTAAATTTTAAAATAGAGGTATGAAATCCTATACAAGTTCTAGATAAAATTTTTAATTGATTATCTTTAAAATAGAACCATTTATAAAGTATAAATGTTAATAATATTCTTTTAAACATAATACTGTTTACCCTTAAAATAATTACTTCTATAAATAATTCGATAGATGTTCACTTTTAAAATTCTTACCACTTAAATGATTTTCTTGAAACAATTCTTTATTATAACTTCAAAGCTTCTAACTTTTGAAGAATCAGCTTAAAAGCATATTAGCTTTCAGGGAAATACACTTCCATTTTAGGATAATCCAAGAATTCTTTTTATAGATCCAGCACGATTTTATCCCAATTAAATTTTACGTTTATCCTGTAAAAACTTTTCCATACTTTAAAACTAAACTCCTTTTATTTTTAAACAAATTGATGTTTCCTGGAAATCACTTACAAATATATGTTAAAAATATTAAAAATAAAGCTTCGAGAAATTACTTGATTGAAAGTAATACTTAAGGAAATATATAGAGGTTTCCTAAGTACCTTAAGTCAAGTTTAATTCTCAAAAATAAAGTTATCAAATTAAATATATAAATATTATAATTTCCTTTTGAGACATAATGCTACTTTACCTTTTTAAAATAATTAATTACCATAATTACTTAAATAAATATTTACTTTCACTTTAAACAGTTTAAAATAATATTTCTTTCTAAAATATTCTAAACATATTTAAACTACAAATTTATATTTTGAAAGCTTTCTTAGAAATATACCAAAATTTCCAGGAGAAAGCACACTTCCCATTCTTTAAAAATAAATCTCGCTATTATTTTAAACAATTCACAATTCCCTTTTTAAACCACAACTTCAAACACTTCACATTATCAACCAATTACTTGAATTTAATTCCTTTTAAATTCTTTACTTAAGAATTTCTTTAGTTTCCTTTACACCCAATTCATTTATTTATATTCAAATTTCCAGGTTGTATTCACCCAATCATAGCACATCCCAATTTAATTTTCAATTTAATCTAAAACAGTATATAAATAGAGCATGGCATAATAGGATCTAAAACTATTTATTACAGAATATAAATGTGATATATCATAGAATATAAATAAATTTCTATTTGTGAGGAATCCAATTGGATCCCTCCAACCTGTTTCCCTGCATCCACAGATATTAACACAACCAATAAATATCGATTTAATTTGATAATAATTATCATATTCAGTTAAACAACCAATCAAACATTTAAATATTAGCTATTTAAATTACTGGTATCCAGATGTGAGTGAGATTAACTCACCTTGGGTTTTCGACGAGCGTTCAAAATTTAAATTAAATCGAACGGTGTTCGATTTAACCTAAATTTTTATTTGCTCCGAATAAGTCCAGAATTGCTCCACTGCGTAGATCTTGTCTTTGCAATTCCGGCGCTACCAAATTCGTTGAAATCTGACAACGTATGCAAGAGTTATGGTTTAATAAAGTTTGAATATAAAATTTAAAGCAATTTTTTTTATATAATACCATCGGCTGTTCGAATTGAACAAAGGAAAATCGGCCGAGCACCTTCTTCTTCGTATGCTAATCCTGTTGCACGAACCCACCAACGTTCATCTAGGGATCCAAACCGCATCATGCTCGTATCACAAGAGATAGATCAGAACCCACCACGCGATAGCTCGTCGCGACCTCCAACATTGGTCAGAGCAAGGTGGAGCTCGGTTCACTAATGGACCCGAGATCTGAGCACGAACGCGCGACGAACGGAACCCAATAACTTCTCCATCGACAAACTAAAAGCCATCAAGACCGTTAGATCCCAAGATCTCGTCGAGCTCGTCGACTTTCTAGCCGGGAGTTTTGGCTAATGTCGAGAGGATGGACATATAGATGACGGAGATTGAGGGAGATTTTCAGCCATTAACTGGAAAAGAGGCGGCTGAGAAATATCTCGAGTCTCGGCCCCCAAAAATGAATATAAAAACATTTATAATTATTATTTTAATATTAAAGCCATTTGAAAGCAACTTTTTCACATGATCTCCAAACGAAGCATGCCGACAGATGATTATAATGTTTTACCCACGTTTCGAGCACAATGGAACGTGTTTCGGAGGCTAATTTGGTCGTATGCGCGAGTTACGGAAATAAACGATCAATTTTAAATTAAATCGATTAAAGTATTCTTTGTGCGTTTTGAGCTGCTAGGGTCAAACGACAACTCCGATTTCTACGAAAATTGAAATGCGATAATAACTAACTATTACGGATTTAGTGGAACTGGTTTCGTTAAATTCCGAGACTATGCCCCGGAAGGCTATTTTAACTCGTCGATAAATTCGAGCGATTTCCGAAATTGTCAAAATCACTTAAAATTTCATTTTTAAATTTTGTTAACTCTATTATAACTCGTATAAAATTTATATTCACATCAGAAATCATTCTGATTCGGTTTAAATCAAAATCTAATTATTTACATCATTATATTATTAAATTCCATTATTAATTTAATATAAAATTCCGAATTCAACCTATCGACTTTTAATTCTATTCAATAGTCCAATATTATAATTTAAATCCAAATAGACTTAAATAAATTTTTAGAAACCATTTTTATATTTATTTACACCCAGATTCATCCATTATCCCAATTCTAATGTTAAGCTATTATTATTCAAATTTCAATTTAATTCCCGTATTTGAAATTTAACTAATTCTATTAACTTAACCAAAATCTTTTTATTTCAAAATCAAATTATAAGACATATCCAACATTTAAAATGAATTAAACGTTCAAATCTAGCGACTAAAATTTCGGGTCGTTACAGAATCAATCCAGCTTGTTCCCATGATTTTATACCTTGTATAAACATTATACGATTTTGTTAACATTTTTAAATAATCAAACAAATTAATTACCATTTATTAATTTAAGTTAACTAATAATTTAATTTTAAACAAATTTTCCTATAACAAATATCTTTAGTAACTAAATTTAATAAGTTTATTAAATAAATAAATTAATCATCCTAAATACATTATTTTCTTTTGTATTGTACTATATATATATATATATATATATATCTATTTAAAAATAAATGATAGATTTCAGAAATCTAATTTTATTTAAACTTCCAAATATTTTAATATCCATATTTATTTCCAAAGGATTTTTAAATATATACCTTTGAACTAAAATAATTATGTGTTTTATTCCTATAATATATTCATACATATAAAATTTAAATAATATAAAATGGAAATATCTTATTGTAAATTATCTGCATCGGTTCCTTTATTTTATTTTCAGTCTGCAAGTGTATTATATTTTTTTTCAACCTAGATTTATGAATTAAAACCAGAAAATACCTCACTGCGTACCTCACTGCCAACCCAAGCTCAAACTCCCAAAATCACGATGCCAAACACGATGCTCAGAAACAGTGCCGAAGCCCTAGACTTCATAGCCTTGCGCGAGCGCACGCGAGTCTGGCTTCCTCCATCGCAGCTCAACGATCACCGATCGTCGCGTGCAACACCACGCCGACGTGAGCCCTAGCTTGACCAGGCCCTCGTCTTCGACATCGCCAAAATTAATCGCGACTTCGATTTGCCCCCACTTCCTCCTTGAACGCCATCGCCTGGTCTCCGAGCCAAAAGCTACACCCACCATCGCGCACGCAATGGTGCATCAACCAACCCTTCGATGGCTAAAATCGCTACGGCCCCAAGCCCTAGCCTTAGATCGAGATCGTGAGTATAGTATTTGAGGCAATTAAGGTTAATCAAATCTGGATTTTAATTTCGAGCCGAGCTCGTTTCATCTTTTTTTTCCGAATTGAAATTTCACTGCTAATAGATCGGACATGAAGATTTCGAGCAGCAATGTAGAAAATTTTCTCTGAATTTTGATTAAAAAGATTCGGTTGCAATGCTCTTAAAAGACGAAAAAGGGATAAGTGTGACACGATTTGATCAGTTGCGTGTACGAGTGGAGACAGTGATTTGAAAGCAAAAAGTTGAGATGCGAATGAAATACAGCTGAAGGGACTAGGGTATAAATATATATTTTAAACTGAATTCAAACCGTCTCGATTTATATAGCTTAAAATCGCGAACTCCTATCGAGGCGTACTGCTAGGCGTTTATAATGTTATACTCCTATTACGTGCACAACGGAAAAGGTTCCGAGTCATAATTCGATCGTATAGAGAATATATCTTTTTGAAACCAGCCATTAAATTAAATTTCGATTAAATTTTCAGCGCGTTTAAATATCGTACGCTCACATAACAACTCCAAACACTACAAAAATTGAAATCCGATAATAATACAATATTACGGATCCAACAGAATTGATTTCATCGAAATCCGAGACTATGCCTCGGAAGGCTATTTTTAGATATCGATTTAAACGATATATTTTCAAAACTGAACAAAACATTTCCGAATTAAATTCTAAAGCTTTCATTATCTTCAGTATTATCAACATGGATTTCCTATGCCTTAGAAATATTTTAATTAGCTTAAAACTGAAGATTCAAATTTTTACCCAAGTTTAATAAATTAAATCCAATAATATAAATTGAAAATTTTATAGTTATATTCGAAATTCATGTTAAACTAACCTCCAAATATTCAAAATCAATTAAATATTCCATTTCAAATGTTAAAAATTTCCGAGTCGTCACATAATTTTAGAAAGCCATTCTACGGTTTACATTTTGATATCAATTCAATTTACGGTACTATTTATAGAGCCTTGGCACCCTCATCAACGCAAGAAAGAAATACAGATAAGCTAAAATTAGAGAATGAAAATGGTGAAGTCTGGAATAATAAGAATATTAACCAAAATGCAAATCTGTGTACTCTTTTGGCAAGGCGAAGTCTAATGTAACAACCCGCATATTTTACGATTATGTATTTAAATATTTTATTTAAATATAGCATCGTTGGTAGGATAATAGTCCGAAAAAGCTACTTTTTGCAAACGGTCGAATTTGGACTCGAGATCACCCCTATCGAGTTCAAAATGACGTTTGCGACCTTTTTGAGTATAAACTTCGATATGTTTGGATTTAGGGAAATTTTGCTACTTTTTCACTTAGGGCTTTGGTTTGGTTTCAGCCCATTAGACCCAAGCTTCACCCCCTTTTCTCTTCATTCCTTCATAATTTTCCTAATACTCAAGCTTTAGCATCAATGGAGAGAGGAATGGAAAATTAAAACTCCAAGCCCTAATCATTTTTGCAAATTCAAGTTCTAGCTCCAAATTCATAGAAGAAGCATTGGTAAGCCTTCTCTTCATCTTCTCCAACTCGTTCTCTTTTCAATTTTAGAAATTTCTAAACGTAACTTAGGAAATGTTTCTCTTTTAAGCTTAGATTCAAGCTTGTTGGGTTGGAATTGAAGTGTGATTGTCCTTGCCATTGCTCTATAGCTTCTTCTTCATTTGTTTTGGGTTTAAAGGTGAGATTTTTATCTCACATCTATGTCTATATCTATCTTTGTTGTTAGGTATGAATTCCTAACACTTATCGATGATCATTTTTTTTTCATTTGAATTGGTTTTTTTTATGAATATTCCAATTTTTGGTGTTTTGGAGTCAAATCTTTAAAAATCCTATCTTTGAGGTTTGAACATGTTTCTGGTGATGCATCGAGGAGCCCACAGGGCCGGATTACCGATAGGCGTAAAGCCCTAGCGTCTGTGCTCGTCCAATTGCGATTTTTTAGGATTTTGCCGCTTGGGGGCTAGGCTAAGAATACTGAATTTTTTAGTTTAGTCGACAGAACAGGAGGGTCGGTCGACTGAACCAAACCCAGGAAATTTCCTGGGCAAGAGTCAGTCGACTGAACACTCTGAGTCAGTCGACTAAACCTGGAAACAGAGAGTTCCCAGGCATGATTCAGTCGACTGAACACTCTGAGTTAGTCGACTGAACCTGGAAACAGAGAGTTTCTAAGATCTGAGTCAGTCGGCTGAACACTCTGAGTCAGTCGACTGAACCTGGAAACAGAAAGTTTCCAAGATCTGAGTCAGTCGACTGAACACTCTGAGTCAGTCGACTGAATTTGCTGTTTTTGCCCAATTTGCCTTTTGGGTTTGAGTTTCCACTTTTCAATCGATTCTTCGTCCTCCGAATAGTTGTTATCACCTTGTTGGCTTTGATAACAACTTCGTTGGAACTTTTGGGAATATCCATTTTAATGGATTTGGTATCGATTTCTTTGGATTTTAATCACGTCTTCGAATGTGGATTTTTGGTGATTGATTGTTTCTACAATCATTTCATTGATTGTCACTTTAAAAATATAAAGGTTTCATTACTAGTAGTAAATATCAAAACTCTTTCATCTAAATGATTTCAACACTATTTTATTACAAAGCTCATTTCTTAAACCATTTTCCAATCTATTAGCATATACAAACCTTTACCTCACTCGTATGAGAAATCTAATTAAACGACTTAGTAAAACAAGTGGTATGAAATGCTTGCGCTTACCTCGTCGGTTAATTCTTGGAATTGTTCGATTGAAACTCTTGTGACAACTTTCAAGTGGAGGTCTACAATTTGTTTGTAAATATTTAAGTTAAGCTAGTGTTTATGGGACATGAAGCTAAACTCATCTATTTACTAGCTTAGTGTAGTTGACACTTCTTGTTGATTGATGATGATCATTTTTGTGATTTAAACTAGGGATATGATATGTTTCTTTGTCCACATAGGGGACGGTACCTCGTATCAGTGAGTTTAGTCTCATTTCTTTTTAGGCTAACGACCTATGCATTCTTTGGAGTTTGGACTCAATTCTTGTGGGCTAGCGACCCATATTCTTTTATGGAGTTCGGTTCATCGGACGTGCCGTTGTACTACGTCGATGTTCTGACCTATTCGAGTTTCAGGTTCCTCGAGCGTACCGATACTGTACTACGTCGTTGCACCGGCTATATGGTTAGCGACCATGGGATAGCGTCCCGTTTGTGATAAACGTGTTGGTGAGTTTTCATGCTCCCGTTTATGATAGGCCTCCCCCTTTTTGTGATTTCTGGATTTCTATTGATGATTTCTAGAATTTGTGTTCCACCAGCTTTTATGATTGGCATCGATATGATGTCGATATTTGTGACTTGGTGAATCAAACTAAAGAGTATTACATTCTTTTGATCTTTGAGAAGATTCTTGTGATATTGATTAATCTCTAATTGATTTTCAATTACATACTTATGATAGTATGACTTTATGGATATCATACGTTTTTGTCATATCTCTTATTCAATATCATTTTATCTGATATTTATAGTTAGACTGGTCCGTTTATTATTTTCTTATTAAATAATACTCGGGTCAGACCGAGATGTTGCAGGTGCTTCTATTTAACTCCTTTTCGGGGAGAATTATCTGACTTTTGGCTAACTACAACGATTAGTAGTTTATTTTGTTGTATACATTTGAGATATAGACTCCATGATGTATACTTATTCTTTTGTGTAGAACTTGTAACTATTCTTTTGTGATGTTGTGGATCTTGTTAGACCACTACTCTGACATACACTTTTATGTGTAATATTCATATCTGTTTCCGCCTTTGAGATATGAACTTCTGTAACTAATTTGTGTTATGATATTTCTATATTTGTTTCCGAAGATTATATATAGCCACTGTGTAGTAGCTTTGAGTTTGTGTCGGTATGTCGGATTTCCTCTTGAAATGAAAAGTCATATTTTTATTTGGCATATCGGTACTCGCACAAAGCAATTATACAAATGGTCGCTCCTCAACAGCCTTATTCTCCGTGCTAGTTGACGGCATTACCCCGTAGTGTCCTTGGCCAGTTTGGGTATAGAGGTGGGGCGTCACAGCTTGGTATCAGAGCCAAACTTTGAAAAATTGTAGTATTATGTAACAAGGATCATCGTCCTAAGTCCATCTTAGGAGTCGTGCCTTAGGATTTTATTTGGGTCTTCGAACCGTTCTATCCTATTTTCTTTGTGATGCCTTGTTTTATCGATCATGATTGTTTGATAATTATTTTGTGAATAATCTTTTTCTTCTTTCTTTCTTTCTTAAAGAAGAGAAATAGTTAGACCTGGTCGACCCAGCGCCGGTCAATCTAGTGCTACTCCCCAGGATGGAGTATTTATGTCTGCCCAGCAGCTTTTAGATCTCGTAAAGAATGCTCAAACTACCGGACCCAATCCAGAGCCTACTCATCCTAAGTCTGGATTTGCACGTTGGTACAACGATTATACCAACTTGGGTGGGAAGCCATTCAAAGGTTCTGAAACTATTATTGAAGTCCAAGCTTGGCTAAGGACATGCGATCGAATCTTTTCCCGCATAAATCTTATTGATCTTCACCGAGTTCAGGTGGCCTCTAGTATGCTCCAGGAAAGAGCATTATACTGGTACGAGCTTCTGATTTCTGAAATAAATGAAGCGGATCTTACTTGGGAGAAATTCCGGGAATAATTCGAATTAAAGTTTGTGCCAAAAGCTGAGAAGGTAACATTGGCTCGTTGTTTCATTGACCTTGTTCAAGGTGAATCCTCCGTGGCAGATTATGTCGCATCCTATGAGTCACTTTCTAAATACGGGGTCGAATACATAAACACCCCATTGAAGAAGAACCAAATATTTGTCTATGGCTTGAACAAAAATCTCAAGAAGCCATTACTTATAAAATTAGAAGTTTCGTCTGATCACCTCATTGATGTTGCTCTTCGTCTTGAAGAGGCGGATAGGGAGAGCGATGTTGAAGTGGTGGGTGCCAAACCAAACTTCAACAACAACAAGAAGAAAAGGCCTATTAAATTCAAAGCCCTAATCTCAACAAGAAAAGAAAACAAGCAGCGTCGGTAGCGATGAGTCCTACCCCTAGTAGTGGGCAATGCTACAATTGTGGTTCTACAGACCATTATGCCAATAGATGTCTGAAACATCTCTTTTCTCGCTATTGCGAAAGTTTGGGTCGTCTTTTATCTTCATGTCCCAAACTTCAAGGCAAGAAGGAGGGATAGTTAAATGTTGCGCAAGCCCCTAACAACACTTCTCGTGGTCAAGGTATTTCTCATTCTATCCTTCATGGCATTATTTTATTTCGTGATCAACCTATTCGAATTCTTTTTTATACGGGTGCGTCCCATTCTTTTATATCAAAAGAACTTGTTGATACTTTTTCTTTGAGTGTTGTTGCTTTAATGACTTCTTTGAGAATCGCGAATCCGGTTGGTGGGTCCGCAACACTCAGTTTACTTTGTAAAGATGTCGAGATTGTTTTATGTGATTTTCTTTCTAAGCCAATTTGCATGTAATGCGTTATCTAGGCTTTGGAATGATTTTGGGAATGGATTGGCTTAACCGTTATGAAGCTCATATCCTATGTCCTGTGCGGACAATTCATCTTCGACATCCTCAATCTGTTAAAGAATTGTAATTAAAGATTTGGATTCCAACGTGGCGGCATTTTTATATTCTTTAAATCCTCATGATGATGATAATGATGATGAGGAAGATGTCATTTCTCTTATTCACGTTGTTCGTGAATTTTCCGACATATTTGAGTCTGTTTTAGGATTACCACCTAAGCGAGCAATTGAGTTTAGAATTAACCTTATCCCTGGAGCTCTACCTATTACTCGTCCTCCTTATCGAATGTCCAATAAAGAGAATGAGGAGATGTGCAAACAATTATCCGAATTGGAGACGAAGCAATTTATTCGCTCTAGTTCCTCGCCTTGGGGAACTTCGACTATTTTCGTGAAGAAATCCGATGGTACACTTAGGCTTTGCGTTGACTACCGCAATCTTAATGATCTTACTATCAAGAATAAAAATCCTTTACCACGGATTGATGATATTTGATCAACTTAGTGGTGCTAGAGTCTTTTCGCAATTGGACTTGGCAAACAGTTTTCATCAGCTTCGTATTGCAGAGGATAGTATTCCTTTGACGTCGTTCCGTACTCGCTATCGATCTTACGAATGGCTTGTCATGCCATTTGGTTTAACGAATGCTCCGGCTTATTTCGTTGACCTTATGGATCAAGTTTTCGAAGATTTCCTCGAACGATTTGTTCTCATCTTTATTGATGATATTCTAGTGTATTCAAAAACCGAGGAAGAGCATGAAAAGCATCTTCGGATTGTGTTGGAAACTCTTAGGAACAATTAACTAAAAGCAAAATTTTCTAAATGTCATTTTTGGCAATCTCGTGTAAAGTTTCTCGGTTATATTATTTCCGAATCCATAATTTCCCTGGATCCTTCAAAGATTAAAGCAATTCAAAGTTGGAAGAGACCGGAGAGTGTTATGGAAGTCCGCAGTTTATTCGGATTGGTGGGTTACTACCGCCGTTTTATAAAATACTTTTCAAAAATTGTCATGCCTCTTACTATCTTAACAAAGAAAGGAGTTAAATACATTTGGTTGGACAAATGTGAAGCTTCTTTTCAGAAATTAAAAGAACTCCTTTCCGATGCTCCTATTCTTGTTATTCCCCAAGGGAATCAAGATTTTATTATTTATGTCGATGCTAGTCGTGTTGGTTTGGGAGTCGTTCTCATGCAAAGAGAATGTTTATTGCTTATGCTTCTAGGCAATTGAAGCCAGCCGAGAGTAGATATGCCACTCATGATTTGGAGCTCGCGGCTATTGTTTTCCCCTTTCGGATTTGGCATCATTATCTTTTGGGAGAAAAATTTATTCTTTACACCAATCATAAATCTTTGAAGTATTTATTTTCTCAAAAGGAACTTAATTTGCATCAACAACATTGGCTCAAGTTCCTTGCATCATATGATCTTGATATTCTTTATACTCCCGGAAAGGGGAATCGAGTTGCCGATGCACTTAGTCGTAAGCAACAAGCGGTTTTTTCCATGATGATATCCGAGTGGAATGACCTTGAGACTTTATCCACTTGTGAGATTCGAGATCGTGAATACAATTTACATTCATCTCTTGTTTTATGTAGCTTTGAGGCTCATCCTTCTCTTTTAGACCGCATTCTTGAAGCTCAAAAGCTAGATCCCGCATTGGCTCTTCTTGGCCAAAATTTTAGGGATAAAATTGATATTGAAGGTTTGAAAGACTTTGATATTAATTCTCGTGGCAGTATTTGAAAATTTGGTAGACTTATCGTGCCAAATATTAGTGATCTTCGCAAAGACATTTTAGAAGATTCCCATCATTCTAAATTTACCATTCATCCCGGTAGTAGTAAAATGTTTGCGGATATGAAGCGACTTTATTCTTGGGAGGGAATGAAATTTGATATCTCTAACTTTGTTAAGAATTGCATGACTTGCCAACTCATTAAGGCTGAGCATCAAAGACCCGGTGGGTTATTGCAACCGTTAGACATTCCAATTTGGAAGTGTGATCACATTTCCATGGATTTTATCGAGGCCTTCCTCGCTCTCGTTCGGGTTATGATAACTTATGGGTGATAGTTGATAGACTTACTAAATCCGCCTATTTTTTTCCTATTCGGTCTAATCGGACCGTTCCTCTTTTGGCCAAACTCTTTATTAAAGAAATTGTTAAATTGCATGGAGTTCCTACTTCTATTGTTAGCGATCATGATCCATTGTTTACTAGTGGATTTTGGAAGAGTCTTCAAAAAGCTTTGGGAACGAAGCTTAATTTTGGCACCTCTTATCACCCCCGGTCCGATGGACAAACCGAGCGTGTGAATCAAACACTTGAAGATCTTCTTCGTGCATGTGTTCTTGATTTTGGTGGAAGTTGGGATGATCATATTTCTTTTGTTGAGTTTTTCCTATAATAATAGCTTACAATCTAGTATTGGTATGGCACCTTTTGAGCACTCTATGGAAGGCCATGCCGATCTCCTTCTTGTTGGCTTGAGGCCGGTGAGAAGCTGGTTTTTGGTCCAGATTTTATTCGTGATTCCATAGAAAAGATTGACCTTATTCGTCATAGGATGAAAGAAGCCCAAAGTAGACAAAAATCCTATGCCGATAACCGAAGAAGGAAATTGGAATTTTTTGTGGGAGATTTTGTGTTTATTCGTGTTTGTCCTATGAGGGTGTTGTGCGTTTCAATCAATCGAGAAAATTAGCACCTCGATATATTGGTCCATTTCCCATCACCGAACGTATTGGTTCCGTGGCTTATCGCCTCTTATTACCAGCTCAGTTTTCTGCTATTCATGACGTGTTTGACATTTCTCAACTATGGAAATGCCTTCGAGATTCTGATTCTATTCTTGAGCCCGGTATTGTGGAAGAAATTGAAGTTTCACCTAATTTGACTTATGAGCAAAATTATATTCGTATTATTGCTTCGGAGGTAAAGCGCCTTTGAAATAAAGATGTTCCTCTTGTGAAAGTTCAATGGCCCTCAAATCCTAAGGATTGCTCTTGGGAATCTAGAGAATTCATTGGACAAACACATGCAGACTTACTTTCTTATGCTCTTTGAGGTGAACTTTTTATTTCAAATTTCTTTTGTGTTGATATGCTTTTATGGGTGTTACTTTTTATTTTTCTTCTAAGATAATGCGAGGACGCAATTTATTTAAGGAGGGGAGTCTGTAACAACCCGTATATTTTACGATCGTGTACTTAAATATAGCATCGTTAGTCAGATTATAGTCCAAAAAAGATACTTTTTGTAAACGGTCGAATTAGGACTCGAAACCACCCCCATCGAGTTCAAAATGACGTTTGCGACCTTTTTGAGTATAAACTTCGATATGTATGGAGTTAGGGGAATTTTGCTACTTTTTCACTTAGGGTTTTGGTTTGGTTTCAGCCCAATAGGCCCAAGCTTCACCCCCTCTTTTCTTCATTCCTTCATAATTTTCCTAATACTTAAGCTTTAGCAACAATGGAGAGAGGAATAGGAAATTAAAACTCCTAGCCCTAATCATTTTTGCAAATTCAAGTTCTAGCTCGAAATTCATAGAAGAAGCTTTGGTAAGCCTTCTCTTCATCTTCTCCAACTCGTTCTCTTTTCAATTTTAGAAATTATTAAACCTAACTTAGGAAATGTTTCTCTTTAAGCTTAGATTCAAGCTTGTTGGGTTGGAATTGAAGTGTGATTGTCCTTGTCATTGCTCTATAGCTTCTTCTTCATTTGTTTTAGGTTTAAAGGTGAGATTTTTATCTCACATCTATGTTTATATCTATCTTTGTTGTTAGGTATGAATTCCTAACACTTATCGATGATCATTTGCTTTTGATTTGAATTGGTTTTTTTATGAATATTCCAATTTTTGGTATTTTGGAGTCAAATCTTTAAAAATCCTATCTTTGAGGTTCGAACATGTTTTTGGTGATGCATCGAGGAGCCCATAGGGCCGGGTTGTCGATAGGCGTAAACCCCTAGCGTCCGTGCTCGTTCGATTGCGATTTGTTGGGATTTTGCCCCTTGGGGGCTAGGCTAAGAATACTGAATTTTTCAGTTCAGTCGACTGAACAGGAGGGTCAGTCGACTGAACCAAACCCAGGAAATTTCTAGGGCAAGAGTCAGTCGACTGAACACTCTGAGCCAGTCGACTAAACCAGGAAACAGAGAGTTCCCAGGCATGATTCAGTCGACTGAACACTCTGAGTCAGTCGACTGAACCTGGAAACAGAAAGTTTCCAGGATCTGAGTCAGTCGACTGAATTTGCTGTTTTTGCCCAATTTGCCTTTTGGGTTTGAGTTTCCACTTTTTAATCGATTCTTCGTCCTCCGACTAGTTGTTATCACCTTGTTGGCTTTGATAACATCTTCGTTGGAACTTTTGGGAATATCCATTTTAATGGATTTGGTATCGATTTCTTTGGATTTTATTCACGTCTTCGAATGTGGATTTTTGGTGATTGATTGTTTCTACAATCATTTATTTGATTTGTCACTTTAAAAATATAAAGGTTTCATTACTAGTAGTAAATATAAAAACTCTTTCGTCTAAACGATTTCAACACTATTTTATTACAAAGCTCATTTCTTAAACCGTTCTCCAATCTACTAGCATATACAAACCTTTACCTCACTCGTATGAGAAATCTAATTAAACGGCTTAGTAAAACAAGTGGTATGAAACGCTTGCGATTACCTCGTCGGTTAATTCTTGGACTTGTTTGATTGAAACTCTTGTGACAACTTTCAGGTGGAGGTCTATAATTTGTTTGTAAATATTTAAGTCAAGCTAGTGTTTATGGGACTTCTTGATGATTGATGATGATCATTTTTGTGATTTAAACTAGCGATATGCTATGTTTCTTTGTCCACGTAGGGGACGGTACCTCGTATCATTGAATTTCGTCTCATTTCTTTTTAGGCTAACGAACTATGAATTCTTTGGAGTTTGAACTCAATTCTCGTGGGCTAGCGACCCATATTCTTTTATGGAGTTCGGTTCATCGGACGTATCATTGTACAACATCGATGTTCCGACCTATTCGAGTTTCAGGTTCCTCGAGCGTACCGATATTGTACTACGTCGTTGCACCGGCTCTATGGTTAGCAACCATGGGATGGCGTCCCGTTTCTGATAAACATGTTGGTGAGTTTTCATGCTCCCGTTTATGATATGCCTCCCCCTTTTTGTGATTTCTGGATTTCTGTTGATGATTTCTAGCTTTTGTGTTCCACCAGCTTTTATGATTGGCATCGATATGATGTCGATATTTGTGACTTGGTGAATAAAACTAAAGAGTACGACATTCTTTTGATCTTTGAGAAGATTCTTGTGATATTGATTAATCTCTAATTGATTTTCAATTACATACTTATCATAGTATGGCTTTATGGATATCATACGTTTTTGTCATATCACTTATTCTATATCATTTTATCTGATATTTATAGTTAGACTGATCCATTTATTATTTTCTTATTAATTAATACTCGGGTCAGACCGAGATGTTGAAGGTGCTTCTGTTTGACTCCTTGTCGGGGAGAATTATCTGACTTTTGGCTAACTACTTAGATTAGTAGTTTACTTTGTTGTATACATATGAGATATAGACTCCATGATGTATACTTATTCTTTTGTGTAGCACTTGTAACTATTCTTTTGTGATGTTGTGGATCTTGTTAGACCACTACTCTGACATACACTTTTATGTGTAGTATTCATATCTGTCTCCGCCTTTGAGATATGAAATTCTGTGACTGATTTGTGTTATGATATTTCTATATTTGTTTTCGAAGATTATATATAGCCACTGTGCAGTAGCTTTGAGTTTGTGTCGGTATGTCGGATTTCCTCTTGAGATGAAAAGTTATATTTTTATTTGGCATATCAGTACTCGCACAAAGCAATTATACAGATGGTCGCTCCTTAACAGCCTTATTCTCTGCGCTAGTTGACGGCATTACCCCGTAGTGTCCTTGGCTAGCGTGGGTATTGAGGTGGGGCGTCACAGCTTGGTATCAGAGCCAAACTTTGAAATAATGTAGTATAATTTAACCAGGATCATCGTCCTAAGTCCATCTTAGGAGTCGTTCCTTAGGATTTTATTCGGGTCTTCGAACCGTTCTATCCTATTTTCTTTGTGACGCCTTGTATTATCGATCATGATTGTTTGATAATTATTTTGTGAATAACCTTTTTCTTCTTTCTTTCTTTCTTAAAGAAGATAAATGGTTAGACCTGGCCGACCCAGCGCCGGTCAATCTAGTGCTTCTCTCTAGGATGGAGTATTTATGTCTGCCCCGCAGCTTTTAGATCTCGTGAAGAATGCTCAAGCTGCCGGACCCAATCCAGAGCCTACTCACCCTAAGTATGGATTTGCACGTTTGTGCAACGATTATACCAACTTGGGTGGGAATCCATTCAAAGGTTCTGAAACTATTATTGAAGTCCAAGCTTGGCTAAGGACATGCGATCGAATCTTTTCTCACATGAATCTTATTGATCTTCACCGAGTTTAGGTGGCCTCTAGTATGCTCCAGGAAAGAGCATTAGACTGGTACGAGCTTCTCATTTGTGAAATAAATGAAGCGGATCTTACTTGGGAGAAATTCCGAGAACGATTCGAATTAAAGTTTGTGCCAAAAGCTGAGAAGGTGACATTGGCTCGTCGTTTCATTGACCTTGTTCAAGGTGAATCCTCCGTGGCAGATTATGTCGCATCCTTCGAGTCACTTTCTAAATATGGGGTCGAATACATAAACACCCCATTGAAGAAGAACCAAAGATTTGTCTATGGATTGAACAAAAATCTCAAGAAGCCATCAGTTCTAAAATTAGAAGTTTCTTTTGATCAACTCATTGATGTCGCTCTTCGTCTCGAAGAGGCGGATAGGAAGAGCGATGTTGAAGTGGTGGGTGCCAAACCAAACTTCAACAACAACAATAATAAAAGGCCTATTAAATTCAGAGCCCTAATCTCAACAAGGAAGGAAAACAAGCAGCTTCGGTAGCAAAGACTCCTACCCCTAGTAGTGGGCAATGCTACAATAGTAGTTCTAAAGACCATTATGCCAATAGATGTCCGAAACCTCTCTTTTGTCGCTATTGCAAAAGTTTGGGTCATCTTTTATCTTCATATCTCTTATTCTATATCATTTTATCTGATATTTATAGTTAGACTGATCCGTTTATTATTTTCTTATTAAATAACACTCGGGTCAGACCGAGATGTTGCAGGTGCTTCTGTTTGACTCCTTGTCGGGGAGAAATTTCTAACTTTTGGCTAGCTACTTAGATTAGTAGTTTATTTTGTTGTATACATTTGAGACATAGACTCCATGATGTATACTTATTCTTTTGTGTAGCACTTGTAACTATTCTTTTGTGATGTTGTAGATCTTGTTAGACCACTACTCTGACATACACTTTTATGTGTAATATTCATATCTGTTTCTGCCTTTGAGATATGAACTTCTGTGACTGATTTGTCTTATGATATTTCTATATTTGTTTCCAAAGATTATATATAGCCACTGTATAGTAGCTTTGAGTTTGTGTCGGTATGTCGGATTTCCTCTTGAGATGAAAATTTATATTTTTATCTGGCATATTGGTACTCGCACAAAGCAATTATACAAATGGTCGCTCCTCAATAGCCTTATTCTCCGCGCTAGTTGACGGCATTACCCCGTAGTGTCCTTGGCCGGCGTGGGTAGAGGTGGGGCGTCACATCTAAGTTCCAAACATGTGATTTTTTTCGCTTCTTCTTCTAAAGTAATCAATTATCAAGACTGCAATCTGAGAACAAAATAATACACTATGATTTAAAGAATTATCATTAACACATTCTGCAAACATATAGCATGAAACACAATGCAATTTGGCATCCAATGCATTTTTATTTATATGCAAACCAAATTTATTAAATTGAATAATAACATATCCAGTGCAAATATATATCACAATAATTCAGTATAAAAAATGATATCATGAAGATGCTTATATTGTTATTATTGTGAATGTGCTTTGTTTATTTAAAATTGACAATTTAACAAATACTCTGAAAATTAAAAAAACAAACAATAAATCAGTCCAAAAACATATATGACTAAATGAGATTGATCAAAATTGAAAATCTAGCTTCTAGATTCTCTCGGTGTCGTTAATGTTTTTCATTTTCTTATTTAACATTTAACATACATATTGTTTACAAATGTCCAATGTTATCTACAGTCATTTACTCAAATATTCATGCAGAATTATAAAGGGCGATTGTAACATTCCTGAATTTTAGCTAAAAATAATTTGATAATTGATTTAATATTTAGGATTAAATTTTAAAAAGAAATTGGTAATCAATTTAATTTTGGATTTAATTGTGAATTTATTTAGAATATATTTGCATCAAATTAAAATTGAATTCATCAAATTTAATAAGATATATGTTCATTTAGTTATACAAATGAATTATAATTGGAAGTTTGATTTTAAAATTCAATTAATTTATTGACAGTGAATATCTTAAAAAAATTGGATTTATTTTCGAATAAATAAGAAGATTCCAGAATAAATTAAAAGTATGTATTACAAAATAGTATTTTGGATTAGAATTCAATTTTAAACATTTTGAAAATAAATATAGTTGTATATAAATATATATAAGTAATAAGTACAAGATTTGAAATTTTATACTTGTACAAAGCATAAATAAACATAGTTAATATACATAAGAAAATAAAATTTGTAAATATAAAACTAACTAAGGACCTAAACATAAATTAAATTGAATATTTCTAAATATTAATATATAAATAAAAATATGTTAGATAGATAAGAATCATTTTCTTATGGTTGTATAAATAGTTATAAAAAGGAATATAGATAGAAAATAATATAGAGCCATATGAATTTAATGGATTTTAAAAGTTGTATAAATATAATGTGTGAATGCAAATATATAAAATACACATAAGATAAATCAATTCACAAATTAGTTAAGGATTTAAAATAAAAAATTTAAATCTGGAATAAAGTAAGATTTAATAAAAATTTTAAAATGCTTTTCTTTTATACTTGAAGATGAATATAATAGTATATATGTAATTAAATATAAAAGCTTTTATATATATATATATATATATATATATATATATATATATATATATATATATTTCTTTTGAAATAAAGGATTTGAAAAAACAATAGTTTGTATACACATGTAAACATAAGAAAATGAGGGTTTAAAACTAAAATTTTAACTAATTAAATTAGTGGGTGTAAACATAAAAATGCAAATTTGGACAAATGTATATCATGCATAAAAAAAATAAACAAGTGTCAAAATAGTTTTATAAAAAAATAAAAAAAATTACATCAGGCCATTCAACTTCTAAGATCTGAGAAATTAAGTTTAAAGCAACCATAAACATGGAAAACAAAACAACAAAACCAGATCTATTTGCAAACCTGTAGATAAAGTAAAGATCAAAGCTTTCAACCCGGAACAGAGAAAAAAAGAAGAAATCTTCTTCATCCTGGAAATTAAAATGCAGATTCAACTTGAAAACAAAACCTGGTCAGCTAACATCTTCAAACCTGAGATCGGTCTCAACTTCAACAGATCAAACAAGCGAAGTTTCAAAGCAAAGCAACAGATTAAACTTGAGCAACATCAGATTCAAACCCAAAAAAAAATTCAAATCTGGAAGCAATCAAGTTAAAGATTAAAGTAAAGCAATCAGATCCAGATCAAACAAAATCATTCTTTGTTCTTTGTTCTCTGCTCCGCCATTTCCCAGGTAAATTCAAGAAAACTCATGAGTAAAATAAATAAAAAGTTAAATATTTGAAGCAATTAAAACCTTAATTTACTCTATCATTTTCAATCTGAGGGGATGATAACCCAAAACAACGAAAATCTGGGAATTTAGCAAGTAAATAAGTGAAATTCAAAGACTGAAAGGAATTCAAAATCTGGGATGCAAACCTGAAAAAAAAAACAAGAATACAAACCTGATCAAAGAGGGAAGTGAAAAGCAAATCTAAAGCCTAATCTCTAATTAATCAACTAACAGGCTCTGTTCCAACAAGAACAGGTGAGCAAACACCACCCCTATCAAACTTTATCTGTTTTGTTTTGTTGCATATGATGAATCTGTGGATTTTGTTGTGAAAATTTTGTTTATATGTGCTTACATGAACCTCAATTCATATGTGATGTGTATATGTATCTGTAAGCCTCCCCTGTTCTTATTCTCAGATGCAAACTAATTCAAAACCCCAAAATCATTTCCTCTGTTATCTCTTAGTCTAAGTTGTTTAAGGAAAATATAGTTAAGAAAATCAAGACTTTAGTTTTGAAAATACTTGTGAACAAAAAATTGGGAAGTAGTTTTAACTAGAAAGAGGACTTACAGTAAATATTTAAGATGTTAAGATTTTTATTTCCATAATTCACTAAAGATTTTTATTTCCATAATTCACTATTTCATCTACATAATCTGATACTTCTTGGTAAGCTATGAATTTTGAAAGTAAAATCATGATTTTTAAAGTTTTAAATCAAACGATCTTGAAAGGTGAATGGAAACTGAAAACTTGGCAAATTCCGGTGACCGCGAGGTTGTGTGGTCTCGAACTTAGGGTAGGGGGTAGCTTGAGGACTAGCGATCACTAGAAAAATGGTAAATAAATTTTCAGATACTCGGCGAAGTTAGTCGATGTGAATTTAGATTTTTTTGTGTTTTTGGTCATCATTGAATCTCGAATTCATGTTTCGCCCATGTTGGATCGGAATGCATGAGACCAGTGGCGATCGAAGCCTTGGAGACAGGCGATGCTTTGAACGAAGTATCGACGTCGTTGGTGGCCTGGGGTGATCTTGCGATGGGATTCGCTCAAGCGTTTTGATTCCAGGAAGTTGATCGAATAGCGTTTTTTTGTTTACTGGCGAAGTTGGTCGATTTGGATGGTCTGGTGGGTCGAAGAAATTGTCGGCAGTGTGTTGATGACCACGGCGTCGGTCAAAAGTCGATTTGGTGATCATGCACGTGCACGAATATTGTTGCGTATCTGTTGATTGAGGAAGATGATGGTGGCTCGGGAGCAAACTCGAAGAAACATGCGAAACAACTCGAAGCAACGGATAGGAGAAGATTACTCGAAGACGAGCTTGGGTAAACTAGTGTTGTGCTCGGGTCAGTAGGGTTTAAGAATTTTGGGGAAATATTTAATAAAGTTTAAACTATATATAAAAGTTTAAAACAAGATTTAACAAATGTAGAAGGGTGAAGAAAGTATAAAAGGGCAATGATGAATTCAATCAAGTTTTTCAAATTTATAAATCATGATTTGGAAGTTAAAATGAAAATTTAATAAGTTTTTAACAAAGTTTCAAAAATTTAAACTTTTATGTTGAATATTTAAAAATTGATTTGTTTCTAAAAAAATAAGTTATGTATTTCATTTTGTTTTTTAACGCTTTCAAAGGGAATTTTATAATTAATTATTAAGGTAGGTTATTAATTTATCAATATGATTAATTAAAGGATTATTATTGATGTGTTAATAATTAAAATAAAGATAAATTTATTTGACTAATTAATTAAGGTAATTAATTTAAGGATAATTAATCAAAGAATTAGTTATTAATTAATAGTTAATTTTTTTATCGTTAATGGTTAATTAATAAGTGATTAAATGATTACTAATCAAAAAGATTTGTAATTAATTAATGAAGGTGATTAAGAAATTATGATTAATTGTGGAGTAATTAATTAATGTAACTAGTTAAGCATGATTAATAAAAGGATAATCCTTTAATGATTTAAGGATGATTAATTTATAATTAAAAGTTTATTAATATATTATTAAAGGTTAATTAATAAAATAATTAAAGGATAATTAATCAGAATAATTTGTAATTTATTAATATTAATTAACCAAGGATTAGTGACTAATCTGATTTAAATAATCAGATAATTGATTAGTCTTACTTATGAATGTTTGGATTCTTTTGAATGTTTGAATGATTGATATTCCTCATATGGGATGCTTTGTGATACGAATTATTTTGATTTGTGCTGTTAACTATGATGTAATTTATTCATTCGTCATGTAACTCATTTATCTGTGAATTTGTGTATATAGATAAGCGTTATAGGATATACCGCTTATCGATATTGATATGATTGAATCCATGATGATTGATGTTGTTGCACCATTGTGTAAAACCCCTGGAGCACACTATACACACACAGATATGGATTGCACGAGGAAATTGGTTAAGTCGTAAATTTTTAACAAATTTTAAAGATTGAATTTTTGAATCCAAAATAGTTTTGGAATTGGAATCTAAAGACTTTGAAAATGAGTTTCAAAAATAAAAGTTATTTTTAATAACTTAATAAAGTTTTGAAATTTAGATAATTTGATTTAAATTTGAACTCAATATTTGAAATTGAATTCAATAATTTGGGAATTATGGTTTAAAAGGTTATACAAGTTATAAAGATGTTTATATGGGTTTTTAAAACCATTAAAAAGCATTGTTTGGGAACTTAAATTTAAACCCCAGTTTTTACATAAATGGCTTTAACATATGTGAAAGATTATTAAACCTTGTTTTGAAACCGAAGAGAGTTTTAAATGGTATATCTTTCATATAAAAGAATTGAATTGGAAATAGTTTGAAAAGTTGTGAATTAAATCTTTAATTTAAAGATTGGATAAGTTAATCCAATTTGAAATGGAATTATTTTGAAAAGCCATGAATGAACCTTTGTGGAAAATTGGTGAACTTTGTGAAATAAATCTTTTTGTTTAAAAGATTTGAAATGGTAATTTGTTTAAACCATTTAAAGAAAGGTTTTGGATAACAAGTTGTGACTTAACTGAAATCCCACTATTCATATGTTTTTAAATATTGCGTTCATTATTCAGTTTAGCCGGGAGAGGACCTTGTGTCATATAACCCATTTCGAATAATGATACGTCGTTATAGATAGCATTTGAAGACCGGTGGTGAAGATCGGATATTTTCAAGAACGAAAGGATAACCCGTCGATTGTCTCTGCACTGAGTCGCACCGGTATAGAGATTTCCTAGGTGGTGGGAAGTCCGATCGGGATTGTGAATACCCGGATTGCAATGGCTTCTTCGGAAGTGACTTCGATTCTGTTCGAACCGGAACAGACTTGTATGGATATGTGTCTGACATTACACTTTGAGATGTTAAACCAGTTTCTATCAAATACATTTCTGTTTGGTGGCGGAGATTTATTCTCTTAGCTTAACACCCTTCTCTGAGACGTACGAGCTCAGAGGTTATGTAGTTGATGGTTACTGGTGATGCATTCCCAATTTGGTAATGTGGCATACGAAGTGTTGCTGATCATTTGTTGATCAAAGCATGGCTTTGTGAAAAAGTGTAGCTTTGTGGACGAGACCTCATCGAACCTCAAAAACCGGTAATGGTCGAAACAGGAAAGATGTAGTAAGGTTTCAGGGGTAGCTCTCCTAGGGTATGGCCATTCCTTCTGGAAAAGGGTGGTATTAGGGTATGGAGCCTAGATACTTACTCATGTGGGCACTGTAGTATATTTATTACTGTGTGATGTTGTTGTTGTAGAGGATCTTCGGATAAAGGTCCCAAAGGACCGGGGGTGGTATATCTTAGGTTTTACTCTCGGGGAAGGGGGTAGCCGGCCTTGTGTTAGCAGACAGCCGGTTAGGTTCTCGGGGAGTCCCTCCAGAGGCGTTCCTATTTGGCAATAGGAAGTTCCTTAGCCTGACAATTTGTTGGAAAATCCAATCAAAACAATACGCGCCATGTACGGTTCTAGTTGTATAATCTGCCATGGAATGTGGCAATAACCTGCTGTTGAACATGGTAGCTATGGTAGGCATATGACGAAATGTTGTATGCTGGCTAGGATTAATATTGTACTTTTGAAATGTTTTTCCACTATGCACTAATAATAATATCAAAATGGTTTTCGCGTATCAAGCATTTTTTACTATCGTAAGGAGAAATCTCCTCCAATTCTGCGTTTGCATGGTGTGTGTGGCGGGAGGCCTTATGGTAGTTTCATTTTCCAAAAAGCATTGCGGATTTGAATTTTTAAAAGCTTTGTTGTTTGTTTTAAAGTTAAACTGTTTTTTTGTTTGCTCACACCAGTCCCATGACTGACTTGGAGTTTATTGTTCCTTTCCAAAACTCTGGGTGCCCACTATTTTCCACACGGATAGTCTAGAGTTGGGTTTATCAGATAGTCGAATAGTAGGAATTGATTCGATAGCCTTCGTAGCTCTTTGGATTTATGGATCGCATTTGGTACACTTCAGCATTCGCGGCCAGTCTTGCTTATCTTTGTGCAACTTGATGAGGGTTCGAGCTAGCTTTGGATTGAAGATCGAGTTCTTGGAGGTTGGCATTGAAGACATTATCTTTCCGCTGCTATTTCTTGTATCTCTGATAGTACTGTATCATTCTATTGTATTCAGTTGTATAAGATATTGTATCAAATGTTGTATATCAAATGTATTATTTCATTTCTTCCGCTGTATTGTACTTAATGTGTTATAAGATCCGGCGAACCAGATTCGACGTTGGATCTGCGGCATTTGAATACGAGTGTCGTATTCGGTATCGATTTTCGAAGGTCGGGTCAGGATCGCTGCAAGTGGTATCAGAGCTGAAAGTTAAAACTTTAGCTCAGGATCATAACGCATTAAGTAGCTCATTAGAGATAGGGTGAAGTATACCCTAGAATGAGTATATCCCTAAGATGTCCGTTCGAATGCCTTAGTAAATTCTCTTACTATTCACTGATAGTAAGTATGGGTGCGAGAAGAGGATGAGATAGGGGACATGGGAGTACCGGTATAAGTAGTCAATACCCTGCAACAGTGGAAATAACTTTCTCTATCCATCTCCTTTGGTTCGTCTTTTCAATTCTTCGATTGCTTCGTGGCAGCTCGAGGAAGAAGCTTCGGTGTGATGGTGGCCCTATGAAACGTGCAGATAAGACTCTATTTCGGATTCTCTTCATCAAATTTCTATCAGCTTTTCATTTATAACTTTGATAGATTTGAAAATTTAAATTGAAATAAATTGGTTTACTAAAATATAAAGTTAAATAAATTGTATCGATAAAACAGTTTCGATTAAACCAAGATTTGCAATTCTATTGTAATTTCTTGTGTAGATCGAAGTCCGAGGAGGGACAAATTATATATACTTTAGGATATTTCAACTTGAATTAAATCCATTTGTTCGTCCTTTTGGGTCTAGATATGTTCTATGAGAGGTTAGTTATTCCTTCGAACTAACCAATGCCTATGTATATTTCGTAGATCCGGTGACCTGGGTATCTCGTATAGTATCGAATGAGTTTGTTCTCGTATCTATTAGTGATATTCTGATTTGGTGAGCCAAATACAGAATAGATAATCGGCTTGATTTATGAGTCGGTTCTCTATCTCTCTGTATCTATCCATTCTTTGTTGTCTCCCTAGCAAATTTCGGAGACGAAATTTTCTTAAGAGGGGAACCTGTAACGTTCCTAAATTTTATCTAAAAATAATTTGATAATTGATTTAATATTTAGGAATAAATTTTAAAAAGGAACTAGTAATCAAATTTAATTTTGGATTTAATTGTGAATTTATTTAGAATATATTAACATTTGAAATATAAAAATTAAAATTGAATTCATCAAATTTAATAAGATATATGTTCATTTAGTTCAACAAATGAATTATAATTGGAAGTTTGATTTTGAAATTTAATTAATTTATTGACAATGAATATCTTAAAAACAAATTGGATTTATTTTGGAATAAATAAGAAGATTCTAGAATAAATTAAAAGTATATGTTATAAAATAGTATTTTGGATTAGAATTCAATTTTAAAAATTTTGAAAATAAATATAGTTGTATATAAATATATATATTAGTAATAAGTACAAGATTTGAAATTTTATACTTGTACAAAGCATTAAAAAACATAGTTAATATATATAAGAAAATAAAATTTGTAAACATAAAACTAACTAAGGAACTAAACATAAATTAAAATGAAATTTTTTAAATATTAATATATAAATAAAAATATGTTAGATAGATAAGAAACATTTTCTTATGGTTGTATATATAGTTATAAAAAGGAATATAGATAGAGAATAATATAAAGCTATTTGAATTTAATGGATTTTAAAAGTTGTATAAATATAATGTGTGAATGCAAATATAAAATACATATAAGATAAATCAATTCACAAATTAGTTAAGGATTTAAAATAAAAAAATTAAAATATGGAATAAAGTAAGATTTAATTAAAATTTTAAAATGCTTTTCTTTTATACTTGAAGATGAATATAATAGTATATATGTAATTAAATATAAAAGCTTTTATATATATATATATATATTTTGAAATAAAGGAGTTGAAAAAAAATAGTTTGTATACACATGTAAACGTAAGAGAATGAGGGTTTAAAACTAAAATTTTAACAACTAAATTAAGGGGTGTAAACATAAAAATGCAAATTTGGACAAGTGTAGATCATGCATAAAGAAAATAAACAAGTGTCAAAATGGTTTTATAAAAAAATAAAAAAAAATTACATCTGGCCATTCAACTTCTAAGATCTGAGAAATTAAGTTTAAAGCAACCACAAACATGGAAAACAAAACAACAAAACCAGATCTATTTGCAAACCTATAGATAAATTAAAGATCAAAGCTTTCAACCTGGAAATTAAAATGCATATTCAACTTGAAAACAAAACATGGTCGCTAACATCTTCAAACCTGAGATCGGTCTCAACTTCAACAGATCAAACAAGCAAAGTTTCAAAGAAAAGCAACAGATTAAACTTGTGCAACATCAGATTCAAACTAGAAAAAAAATTCATATCTGGAAGCAATCAAGTTACAAGATTAAAGTAAAGCAATTAGATCCAGATCAAACAAAATCATTCTCTGTTCTCTGCTCTGTCATTTCTTAAGTAAATTCAAGAAAACTCATGAGTAAAATAAATAAAAAATTAAGTATTTAAAGAAATTAAAACCTTAATTTACTCTATCATTTTCTATCTGAGGGGATAATAACCCAAAACAAGGAAAAATCTAGGAATTAAGCAAGTAAACAAGTGAAATTCAAAGACTGAAAGCAATTCAAAATCTAGGATGCAAACCTGGAAAAAAAACAAGAATACAAACCTGATCAAAGAGGGAAGTGAAAAGAAAATTTAAAGCATGATCTCTACTTAATCAAATTCAGGCTCTGTTCCAACAAGCACAGGTGAGCAAACATCACCCCTATCAAACTTTATCTGTTTTGTTTTGCTAGATATGATGAATCTGTGGATTTTGTTGTGAAAATTTTGTTTATATGTGCTTGCATGAACCTCAGTTCATATGTGATGTGTATATGTGTCTGTAAGCCTCCCCTGTTCTTGTTATCAGATGCAAACTAATTCAAAACCCCAAAATCATTTCCTCTGTTATCTCTTAGTCTAAGTTGTTTAAGGAAAATATAGTTAAGAAAATCAAAAATTTAGTTTTGAAAATACTTGTGAACAAAAAATTGGGAAGTAGTTTTTACTAGAAAGAGGACTTGCAGTAAATACTTAAGATGTTAAGATTTTTATTTCCATAATTCACTATTTCATCTACATAATCTGATACTTCTTGATAAGCTGTGAATTTTGAAAGTAAAATCATGTTTTTTAAAGTTTTAAATCAAGAGATCTTGAAAGGTGAACGGAAACTGAAAACTTGGCAAATTCCGATGACCGCGAGGTTGTGTGGTGTCGAACTTAGGGTCGGGGGTAGCTTGAGGACTGGTGATCACTAGAAAAACGATAAATAAATTTTCAGATACTCGATGAAGTTAGTTGATGTGAATTTAGGGTTTTTTGCGTGTTTTTTGGTCATCATTGAATCACGAATTCGTGTTTCGCCCATAGTGGATCGGAATGCATGAGACCGGTGGCGATCGAAGCCTTGGGGACAGGCGATGCTTTGAACGAAGTATCGACGTCGTTGGTGGCCTGAGGTGATCTTGCGATGGGATTAGCTCAAGCGTTTTGGTTCTAGGAAGTTGATCGAATAGCGTATTTTTGTTTACTGGCGAAGTTGGTCGATTTGAGTGGTCTTGGGGGTCGAAGAAATTATCGGCAGTGGGTTGATGACCACGGCGTCGGTCAGAAGTCGATTTGATGATCGTGCACGTGCATGAATATTGTTGCGCGTCTGTTGATTGAGGAAGATGACGGTGGCTTGGGAGTAAACTTGAAGAAACATGTGAAGCAACTCAAAGCAACGGATAGGAGAAGATTACCTGAAGACGAGCTCGGGTAAACTGGTGTTATGCTCGGGTCAGTAAGGTTTTAGAATTTTGGGGAAATATTTAACAAAGTTTAAACTATATATAAAAGTTTAAAACATGATTTAACAAATGTAGAAGGGTGAAGAAAGTTTAAAAGGGAAATGATGAATTCAATCAAGTTTTTCAAATTTACAAATCATGATTTAGAAGTTAAAATGAAAATTTAGTAAGTTTTTAACAAAGTTTCAAAATTTTAAATTTTTGTGTTGAATATTTAAAAATTGATTTGTTTCTAAAAAAAAATATGTTATGTATTTCATTTTGTTTTTTTAACCAAATGGAATTTTATAATTAATTATTAAGGTAGGTAATTAATTTATCAATATGATTAATTAAAGGATTATTATTGGTATGTTAATAATCAAAATAAAGATAAATTTATTTGACTAATTAATTAAGGTAATTAATTTAAGGATAATTAATAAAAGAATTAGTTAATAATTAATAGTTAAATTTTTTATCGTTAATGGTTAATTAATAAGTGATTAAATGATTACTAATAAAAAAGATTTGTAATTAATTAATGAAGGTTATTAAGAATGATGATTAATTGTGGAGTAATTAATTAATGTAACTAATTAAGCATAATTAATAAAAGGATAATCATTTAATGATTTAAGGATGACTAATTTATAATTAAAAGTTAATTAATCTATTATTAAAGGCTAATTAATAAAATAATTAAAGGATAATTAATTAGAATAATTTGTAATTTATTAATATTAATTAACCAAGGATTAGTGACTAATCTGATTTAAATAATCAGATAATTGATTAGTCTTACTTATGAATGTTTGGATTCTTTTGAATGTTTGAACGTTGATATTCCTCATATGGGATGCTTTGTGATACGAATTATTCTGATTTGTGATGTAAACTATGATGTAATTTATTCATTCGTGATGTAACTCATTTATCTGTGAATCTGTGTATGTAGATAAGCGTTACAGGATATACCGCTTATCGATATTGATATGATTGAATCCATGATGATTGATGTTGTTGCACCATTGTGTAAAACCCCTGGACCACACTATACATACACAGATATGGATTGCACGAGGAAATTGGTTAAGTCGCAAATTTTTAACAAATTTTAAAGATTGAATTTTTGAATTCAAAATAGTTTTGGAATTGGAATCTAAAGCTTTTGAAAATGAGTTTCAAAAATAAAAGTTATTTTTAATAACTTAATAAAGTTTTGAAATTTAGATAATTTGATTTAAATTTGAACTCAATATTTGAAATTGAATTCAATAATTTGGGAATTATGGTGTAAAAGATTATACAAGTTATAAAGATGTTTATATGGGTTTCTAAAACCATTTAAAAAGCATTGTTTGGGAACTTAAATTTAAACCCCACTTTATACTTAAATGGCTTTAACTTATGTGAAAGATTATTAAACCTTGTTTTGAAACCGAAGAGAGTTTTAAATGGTATATCTTTCATATAAAAGAATTGAATTGGAAATAGTTTAAAAAGTTATGAATTAAATCTTTAATTTAAAGATTGGATAAGTTAATCCAATTTGAAATGGAATTGTTTTGAAAAGCCGTGAATGAACCTTTGTGGAAAATGGTTGAACTTTGTGAAATAAATTTTTTTGTTTAAAAGATTTGAAATGGTAATTTGTTTAAACCATTTAAAGAAAGGTTTTGAATAACAAGTTGTGACTTAAATGAAATCCCATTATTCATATGTTTTTAAATATTGCGTTTATTATTCAGTTTAGCCGGGAGAGGACCTTATGTCATATAACCCATTCCGAATAATGATACGTCGTTATGGATAGCATTTGAAGACCGGTGGTGAAAAACGGGTATTTTCGAGAACGAAAGGTTAACCCGTCGATTGTCTCTGCACTGAGTCGCGCCGGTATAGAGATTTCCTAAGTGATGGAAAGTCCTATCGGGATTGTGAATACCCGAATTGCAAGGGCTTCTTTGGAAGTGCCTTCGGTTCTGTTCGAAGCCGGAACAAACTTGTATGGATGTGTGTCTGACATTACACTTTGAGATGTTAAACCAGTTTCTATCATATACATTTCTGTTTGGTGGCGGATATTTATTCTCTTAGCTTAACACCCTCTCTGAGACGTACGAGCTCAGAGATTATGTAGTTGATGGTTACTAGTGATGCATTCCCAATTTGGTAATGTGGCATACGAAGTGCTGCTGATCATTTGTTGATTAAAGCATGGCTTTGTGAAAAAACGTAACTTTGTGGACGAGACCTCATCGAACCTCACAAACCGGTAGTGGTCGAAACAGGAAAGATGCGGCAAGGTTTCAGGGGTAGCTCCCCTAGGTTATGACCATTCCTTATGGAAAAGGGTGGTATCATGGTATAGAGCCCAGATACTTACTCATGTGGGCACTGTAGTATATTCATTACTGTGTGATGTTGTTGGTGTAGAGGATCCTCGGATAAAGGTCCCAAAGGACCGGGGGTGGTATATCTTAGGTTTTACTCCCCGGGAAGGGAGTAGCTCACCTTGTGTTAGCAGAAAGCCGAGTAGGTTCTCGGGGAGTCCCTCTAGAGGCGTTCCCATGTGGCAATAGGTAGTTCCTTAGCCTGACCATTTGTTGGAAAATCCAATCAAAACAATACGCGCCATGTACGGTTTTAGTTGTATAACCTGCCATGAAATGTGGCGGTAACCTGCTATTGAACATGGTAGCTATAGTAGGCATACGACGAAATGTTGTATGCTGGCTAGGATTAATATTGTACTTTCGAAATGTTTTTCCACTATGCACTAATAATAATATCAAAATGGTTTTCGCGTATCAAGCATTTTTTACTATCATAAGGATAAATCTCCTCCAATTCTGCGTTTTCATGGTGTGTGTGGCGGGAGGCCTTATGGTAGTTTCATTTTCCAAAAAGCATTGCGGATTTGAATTTTTAAAAGCTTTGTTGTTTGTTTTAAAGATAAACTATTTTTTTGTTTGCTCACACCAGTCTCATGACTGACCTGGAGTTTATTGTTCCTTTCCTAAACTCTGAGTGCCCACTATTTTCCACACGGACAGTCTAGAGTTTTGTTTTTCAGATAATCGAATAATAGGAATTGATTCGATAGCCTTCGAAGCTCTTTGGATTTGTGGATCGCATTTGCTACACTTCAGCATTCGCGACCAGTCTTTCTTATCTTTGTGCAACTTGATGAGGGTTCGAGCTAGCTTTGGATTGAAGATGGAGTTCTTGGAGGTTGGCATTGAAGACATTATCTTTCCGCTGCTATTTCTTGTGTCTCTAATAGTATTGTATCATTCTATTGTATTCAGTTGTATTAGATATTGTATCAAATGCCGTATATCAAATGTATTATTTCATTTCTTCCACTGTATTGTACTTAATGTGTTATAAGCTTGGGCGTACCAGATTCGACGTTTGGATCTGCGGCATTTGAATACGAGTGTCGTATTCGGTGCCCATTTTCGAAGGTCGAGTCAGGATCGCTACAGCAGTGTCAGTATTCCAATGAGAAGCATAGTCCCTGTCACTAACTATTAATGCTAGGAAAAACATGTTGATATGTGACAAAAGTGCATCGTACATATAAAATAGTAGTATAGGATAGCATATATTGTCATTTTTACATTATGTTACCACATTTTTCTTATAACATGACTAGATACTTAAAACTAAAAATGCGAATTCTCAAAAAAGCTTACCATCTCCCTGGTATTAGGTGCAAACTCAACGAAAATAGTCATCCTTAAAGTACACTATTTCTTGATTTCAAGTTCTAAATGGGAAATTCTATGCTTATGGTCGTAAGGAACCATTTAAAGTGCAGCCAACAAAAGATACAATGCCAGCAATTGAAAATTCTTCTATATCAAGTTCTTATAATAACTTTTCTACAAAGTAAAGCGCTTAAGCTAGGCATATGCCTGGTAAAGTTGACTGTCCACGACCCAAGATATCTCGATAATCTTAGCATAATACAGTGTAATCATCAATGGCTTTGGGTTCTTCTTTACCATATTCATTAAATTATGATTATCCTTTATAGAGCGGAATGCTTCCTAATGAAGAACCGTTAATAAAAATTTGATCAAGGGTGGACAAAGTAACGAAAAAAACAAAGGTAAACAAAAAGAAGCAATTAGTGGTGAAGAACCAAAGAGTGATGACAATCTACAAGCTCATCATAGAGCCAAACTATTGCTACTTTAATTTGTTCTATTCCAGTGTTCGAGTACAGTTGCAAGTTTTTGGGAGAATTGGATCAGGCTAGAGCTGTCAAAATTTGACCCAACCCATTAATCCAACCCATTTATCGTACCTATAAATGGATTGGGTCAACCCATTTATGAATATTATAAAATGGGTTATGGGTTGGGTTGACCCATTTTTAAAAGGGTTATAAATGGGTAACCCATTTATCCATTTATTAAAAATATTAAATTTTAATACAAATTTGAAAAATAAGAATTTTGAACATACAAATTATAATTTTTCATGAAGATTGACAGTTGCACTTAGACAATAATAGGCTACCGTATCTCCATATTTGAATTCCGCCTAGTGCAGAAGCCGCTATTTTTTTTATTCAGACTGCAATAACTTCTTCATTCTAGCTCGGAATCAGGTGAGACTTCGACCGATCAACTCCAACCTAAGTTACGGACAGTATGGAACACTCGGATACTTTATCGTGTGAATGCACACTATAGTTCTCCAAGGGGACTGACAGTTGTATTTAGAAAATAAAAGGCTACCACATCCCCATATTTGAACTCCGCCTAGTGCGGGAGCCGCTATTTTTTTTCGGACTGCAATAACTCTTTCTTTCTAACTCGGAATTAAGCGAGACTTCGATCGATTAACTTCCACCTAAATTACGGACAATATGAAACACTCGGATACTTCATCGTGTGAACACACACTGTAGTTCTCCAAAGGGACTAACAGTTGTACTTAGAAAATAACAGGCTACCACACCCCATATTTGAACTCCGCCTAGTGCAGAAGCCGCTATATTTTTGTTCGGACTGTAATAACTCTTTCGTTCTAACTCAGAATTAAGCGAGACTACGACCGATTAACTTCCACCTAAATTACGGACAGTATGAAACACTTGGATACTTCATTGTGTGAACACACACTGTAGTTCCCCAAGGGGACTGACAGTTGTACTTAGAAAATAACAGGCTACCACATCTGCATATTGAACTCCACCTACTGCAGAAGCCGCTATTTTTTTTGTTCAGACTGCAATAACTCTTTCGTTCTAACTCGGAATCAGACGAGACTTCGACCGATCAACTCCCACCTAAATTACGGACAGTATGAAACACTCGGATACTTTATCGTATGAACACATACTGTACTTCTTCAAAGGGACTAACAGTTGTACTTGGAAAATAACATGTTAACACATTCATTTATATGAACTCCGCCTAGTGCAGAAGCCGCTATTTTTTTTGTTCTGACTGCAATAACTCCTTCGTTCTAACTTAGAATTAGACGGGACTTCGACGGATTAACTACCACATAAATTACATATAGTATGGAACACTCGGATACTTTATCGTGTGAACGCACACTGTAGTTCTCCAAGAGGACTGACAGTTGTACTTAGAAAAAAATAAGCTATCCCATCCCCATATTTGAATTTTGATGAAAATTAAAATCAAAATTTTTAATTTTTTGTCGGATCTCAATACATACAAATTAGAATTAGAATTATTATATACTTATTTGTTTTTTATTAGTCAAATTAAATTTAAATCTTTAAATGGATTAAATGGGTAACCACTTATTAAGTGGGTTGAGTCATAAATGGGTTGGGTCATAACTGGATAAAAGAGAATGAGTCATAAATGGGTTGGGTCAAACTTGACCGAACCCATTTTGACCTAACCCGACCCGTTTGACAGGCCTTGATCAGGCCTATCTCTATGATCTTTGTATTTGGTTGAACTTGGCAAGATGGGTCATTATGATCTCACATACTCTTCCAAATTCACTAGTCCTTTGTACTACTTTTGAAATTGGAATGTTCGACGTGCAGTCATTTATTCGGTAACACGACTAATAGCGAAAGGGAATGCGTGCAAACTAAAATAATTAAAACCAAACGAATTGGAAGAAACCTTGATCTAAAGAATTATCAACCAAAAACACAATCAAATATGAAAGCTCACCTATCTTAATGAAATAATGTTGTGAAAGCCATCGTGCTATTTCGAATAGCCACGAACTACATATTGCAGAAACAGTTGCTCAAAAGAAACACATATGGTTGGCTTGTTCTATGATTTTTAAATAAAATTAAGTTTGTAAAGATACAGCTATACACTGTTACATTAAAAATTCTTCCATAACTTGCAATGCACTGATAACGTTGTTTACTTACATGTAGTAATGAGAAAACCATCTATGAAATATGAAAACATAATTTACTGTTGAATATCAATATATTTTACTTTACAATTAATGATGTTTTGGAAGTTTTGGGCAAAAATTTGAATATATGTTAGAAATAAGGCATGGGATTGTTATTTATTTTAAAAATTGTGATAATTAACATATTCAAACTCAGTAATGCGATCTTCCAAGGATGAAGCATTGTGAGAATCCAAATAACAATAACAACCTATGTGTACTATAACTAACTAATGCTTGTTCCAAGAAGGAAAAAAGAATTTCATCGGTTAAGTAGATTAAAAGTGGAAAAATAAAAGAAAGATCTTATTAAGGTCATAAAGGTAGACTACATAAAATATAATATGATCATTCGAGAACATAACTTAGCATTTAGGGTGCGTTGTCTGCGTATGACGGACAAAATTCACGTAAACCCTTGGCCAAAAGAAGTAATTTCACAAATGACGATCTTAAAATAAAATTATACGCTCTATTAAGTGATGATGTAATCACCATTTAGGAAGGTGGATAAATATAAACGTAAGTAGATTAGAAGAATCATAACATTATATACAGCTGAGTCTATAATATATCTAGGGTTGTTCTTGTATTTAGGTTCCAAGCCATGCGTTATTTTTTTTTTGAAACTTGATAAAAAGGGGTCCGGCCCAAATAAGTAAAGCGGGTAATAAACCCGAGAACAACCACAAATCAACTCATAACAACAAAACCTAACCCTAGAAACAGCGCCTCCACTAACACGAATGCAAAGAGGAAAAATTAAAAATGGCGGAGGCAACAATCGATCGGCTATAGATCATACGAGACATTGAAAGGAAAAGAGAAGGAGCTCAGGGGGGCTTCCATTCCCTCTTTTCTATGCAGCGTTGATTAACGAGCTTGGGATAATGGCTCGTATGAGAAGATTTTGCTTCATCATCTTTCTGATAGCTAGCTTTGTTGATTAAAACATCATCAGCTTGAAGATCAGGAGCAACAGCAGAGGTGGTAGTATCGCCATTGTAGATACTACTGCTGTCGGCGATATGACTGTGGGCTAAGTACTTCGAATAACTATGATACTTGTCTTGATAAAAACTAGGATCCTCAAAATCGAGAAAAGACGACTTTTTTGGTTGCTGAATCTGTTATTATGATTGAGCGGGATCGTCTCCTCTTGAATGCAGCAATTATTGGAGCTGCTATTCCCAAAATCCCAACCAGATAAGTGATATATCTGGTTGTTGATGTTACTTTTGTAGTGGTTGTCGTCTACAATCTGATTATTGTTTAACAGATTGAAAAGTATGATCGTGCACGTGCTAGTATAGTGCACACGGATCGTGTACTATGGACTATAATATAAATGCAGAAAATAGATGATAGTAGCAAAGTAAATAAAAATAGAAAAATCACACCAGTGATTTTTATACTGGTTCGGAGCACCGTCCTACGTCCAATCCCAGACTTCTATCTGGATTTTCACTATTAACTACCTCGCTTCACCCGGAGGAACAGGTTTACAATACCCGAGCAAACGAACGGGATTTCACGCCTCTAACACACTGAGGACTTCAACAATTGCCTCTTACAACACCGAGGACTTCAACACTTGCCTCTTACAACACAGAGGACTTCAACAACGATCACTATAATTGTTTGTTGACGGTATGTGTTCTTGTTAACACAGTTTTGTCACTTGTAGTATAAATTTCCTATAATCTTATCCTCAAAATATGCGAATGATGTTTTGTGAAGATTAAGGAAAGTATATTACTTATTGAATCAAAAGATATGAAATAGTTTCAATGATTCAATAAGCAATTAAAAAAAAATTGAGAGCTTTTAGAATGCAGGAGTATGTAGAAAGTAAGATCAGAGATTAGAGTAAAAAGCATATACAATAATGTTGTTTTAATCAATGATTTAGATGAGTTTATATAGAGAAGAATGGTTGTAACTCTTTGTGAGCAGTTGCCATTAAGAGATATGATCTTTGATGAAAGGTAAGAGATGCAACCTTTGGAGAAAGAAGTGTCTTTTGGAAAAAATTGCTTTCTGTTTAAAAACGGTCGACGGGTCAAAAAATGACCAGTAGACAGGAATTCAAATATATAGTCGTTATGTGCATATGTGCACGTTCAGTGTGCAAATTATACAGGAACGGTCGACCGCCTATTTTATGACCGGTCGACCGGTCCCTGTAAAGTTGCACACTAAATGTGCAACTGCAATTTAGTCGTATATATGTTGATTTCCTTGAAATGCATGATTATTTGAGGATAGATTTTAACAAGTTTATCACTATTACAATAGCAAATAATCAACCTATAATCTAGAGTACCATATGTAGCTCTTTATAGCCATAATGACCTTGTTTTGTCGATCGCCTTTATTTCTTTGTCAGAAATCAAAACCTTCATAGAACTTGTGACTCAACACAGATGCCAATATTTGTCCATATGTAGATTGCTATCTGCCTGATCTCCAAAATTGGAAGCGTGGTAGCTTTTGCCCCTATCAGGTAAATTATGACAAGTATTAAAATTCGAATTATTTATAGTTTTAGTGCAATAAGATTTAGTATTAAGATAACTTCCCTTTGTGTTATAAGAAAAATTCCTATGGAGTTGGTGAGAGCCGCCCCTTCCGGTATTGAGAAGATCTCGAGTGGATGCAAAGTCAGTCATAGGCTTTGTTGTCCAGCTACAGTCTTTAAGATAAAGCAAATCAATGCTGGGAGAATCAATAGTGGTTTTCTCATACTGTAAGAAAGTTTCAAGATATTCTTCATGATTATCCATTTTCCGGTTTGGATTTTCTGATTGAGCTCTTTGATTTCTGAGATTTCTAGGCTTATTGAAATGATTTGACTGTCCAAATCAATTTTTTTACATAATTGAATGCTATTCGTTTCCTTTTGAGAGTGAAGCCTTTGATTTCTTTCTTTCCAGATATGAAAAATGGATGTTGTGAGCATGATGCTAGCTTTTTTGAATTCCTTGGATTTTTCTTTGAAGTTATTTTGGATATAACTAGTGCTTTCCCTGATGTTTTGAACGGCTTGATTTTGATTTATTTTGAGATTGGTTTTGACAATGAACCAAATATGTTTTGAATAAATGCAATCAAAAAATAGATGATCAATACTCTCTGTCTCATTTTTACAAAGTAGACAAATTGTTTCACCTTTTTTATTCCACTTCAGACATCTGTCTCTGGTGGGAAGTCTATTAATAATTGCAAAATAGGCACAATGAGACATTTTTGGACAGTTTGATTTATTCCATATAACATTGTGCCAATCAACCTCTGCTTCAAAGACTTTTATAAACTCCAATGTTTTTTTAAAAGAGAAATTACCTTTTGAAGATAATTTCCATTCCCATTTGTCATTTTGGAGATTTGTATCTATAGATATATTTTGAATGGAAGACCTAAAAATTGAAGTAGCTGGATGAGCTATAACATTCCATCTTCCATTTTGAATGATAACATTAACTTTTCCAGAGACTTCACCAAATGAATATAAGTTATTCCACCCCACAAGACTAATTAGCGATTTTCCAAAAATCCATGGGTCAAACCATAGATCCGTTTGATCACCATTTTTGAATTTTCTTTCCAGAAGTTTAATTCCAGTATCCCTGCTTTTGAGGATGTTTTTCCAAACAAAAGAATGGTGATTTTCAATACCGGTTGTCCAAAAGTTTTTGTTTTTGAGGTACTTTGCTTTCATCCATTTTGCCCATAGTGAATTGCCATTAATAAATCTCCAAAATAATTTGAGGTTGCAAACTTCCCTTAAATCATTGATATTCCTTATGCCTAAGCCACCAGCTTTCTTTGATTACAAATTTTGTCCCAAGCAATTTTATGATGCTTTCCATTCCAAATAAAATTTGCACAAATTTTTTCAATTTTGTGAATTGCTTTTGCTGGAATGTTATGTGCTTGGATCCAATACATAATGATTGTAGTGATGACAGTGTGAGTAAGTTCAATTCTACCTGCAGTTGACAGAAGTTTACTAGCCCACCGTTCATATCTAGCCTGTATTATATCCAATAATCTTGTGCAGTCTTGGTCATTGACTTGATTAGCACTGAGAGGAAGCCCCAGATACTAGACTGGGAGATTACTCTCTTTGAATTTTAAAATGTTTAGAATATCCAATTTATTAGTACAACCTTTGCTAAAATAGATCTTGCTTTTGAAATCATTAACTTTTAGACCAGCATGCTTCTCTAATCTAGCAAAAATATTAGCAACAGATTTTGCACTTTGTGTGTTTGCATTTAAAAAGATAAGTAAATCATCAGCATATAGTAAATGAGTAATGCATGGTTTGGTTCTGTTAATGGGTTTTAAATTTCCTTTCATAAGTTCTATTTCCATAAGAATTGTGAAATACTCCATAGCAATGGTAAAAAGATATGGAGACAAAGGGTCTCCTTCTCTAATACCTCTGTTGCTATGTATAAACCCATTAGGAGAACCATTAACCAAAATAGAGAAAGACACATGATTAATACACTCAAAGATAAGGCATAGAATTCATTACAAAAACCCAATTGTTTCATCATGTGAATAATAAACTGCCTATTAATTTTGTCAAAAGCTTTATGTAAATCCATTTTAACACACATATGGTTTTTGTTATTATGATTGAAGTTCCTGATTAATTCATGTGCTAACAAAGTATTTTCAACAATGAGCCTACCAGGAATGAATGCACTCTAGTTTTCTGAAATTATATGTTTTAAAAATATTTTAATCCTGTTGCTAAGAATACTGGAAATAATCTTGTAAATAAAGTTACAGCAGGCTATCGGCCTATAATCCTCTAAACTATGAGGGATGGGAGTTTTAGGAATTAAAGTAATGAAAGTATGATTAAGATTTTTTAAAAGTTTCCCAGTCCTAAAAAATTCAGAGATTAAGTCAAATAATAGGTCTTTAATCTCAGCCCAGTGAGTTTTATAAAATTTAGCTCCAAAGCCATCAGGGCCAGGGCTTTTATCATTTTTAGAGTTAAAAATGATATTTTTAATATCCTCAATTCTAATTGGGGCTAAAAAAAATTCTTTGCTGATGTCATTTAGTTTGAATTTGGGCTCAATATTTGGAAAATCAATAGAAGAGGAATTATAATTAAAAAGAATATTGAAATAATTGATAGCCTCTTTCTCTATATAAGACATATTGTTTATAATATTACCATTAGTATCAATGATTTTCCCAATATCATTTCTGTATTTTCTATTAGACATCTTAGCATAAAAAAATTTACTGGCTTCATCCCCATGATTTAACTAGTCAATTTTAGCTTTCTGTCTAAGATTTATAGATTGCACATGAAGAGATTTGGCTAGATCAGATTGAGCTACTTTCAAAATTGGAATGCTCGACGTGCGGTCATTTATTCGGTAACACGACTAATAGTGAAAGGGAATGCATGCAAACTAAAATAATTAAAACCAAACGAATTGGAGAAAACCTTGATCTGAAGAATCACCAACCAAAAAGACAATCAAATATGAAAGCTCTCCGATCTTGATAAAATAATGTTTGAAAGCCATCGTGCTATTTCGAACAGCCACGAACTACATATTGCAGAAATAGTTGCTTAAAAGAAACACATATGGTTCGCTTGTTCTATGATTTTTAAATAAAATTAAGTTTGTAAAGATACAACTATACGCTGTTATGTTAAAAATTCTTCCATAACTTGCAATGCACTGATAACGTTGTTTACTTACGTGCAGTAATGAGAACACCATGTATGAAATATGAAAACATAATTTACTGTTGAATACCAATATATTTTACCTTATAATTAATGATGTTTTGGAAGTTTTGGGCAAAAATTTGAATATATGTTAGAAATAAGTCATGGGATTGTTATTCATTTTAAAATTTGTGATAATTAACATGTTCAAACTCAGTAATGCAATCTTCCAAGGATGAAGTATTGTGAGAATCCAAATAACAATAACAACCTATGCGTACTATAACTAACTAATGCTTGTTCCAAGAAGAAAAAAAGAATTTCATCGGTTAAGTAGATTAGAAGTGGAAAAATAAAAGAAAGATCTTATTAAGGTCATAAAGGCAGACTACATAAAATATAATATGATCATTCGAGAACATAACTTAGCATTTAGGGTGCATTGTCTGCATATGATGGACAAAATTCACGTAAACCCTTGACCAAAAGAAGTAATTTCACAAATGACAATCTTAAAATAAAATGACAATCTTAAAACGTAAGTAGATTAGAAGAATCATTACATTATACACAGCTGAGTCTATAATATATCTAGGGTTGTTCTTGTATTTAGGTTCCAAGCCATGCGTTATTTTTGGATGTCATGATTTTAAAGAACTAACAAGTTGAAGCATATGCAAATAAACCTTTTTAAGCGTCTTTTCACATTATTCTAAAATAAAAATAAATATTGGTTAGAGGAATTGATCTTTTGGCAGCTATACTGAAAGAACTCATCATCCATTTGGGTATTGATGTTTCACTGAGCATTCAATTATTATGTACCATATAAACAATTGCGCGATGTTTTTTTCTTCTTCTCATATTTCATATTCAATTACAACCTAAGATCAAAAAGGAATATCATTTAGTTGCATATGAGACTGAGCTACGAAATAGACTGTACTTTTAGCAACAATGCAACACAAACCATGTAAATGGACTTAGAGAGTAAAGATACTGGTTATAATATATTAAGTAAAAAATTATAAGTTTCTTGCATGGAATAGTTAACCTTAAATATGCTACATAAGTAGAACCAAATATACAAAGAACGACTGAATAATATTCAAGTTCTGTTTCTGTACTAGTTCAAGCTTTAGTAAAAATGAAAAAATAAAAAATAAAAAAGTGGAACATTATCTTTCTTGGTCGGATTTAAATAAAATTTCACTTTCCAATCATGACTGGTTTACTGATCTCAACAAGTTACAACTCTTTTCCACATTTCCAATTGTAAAAGTAGAAGTAACTTACAGTATAGTATACGGTGCTTCCAGCTTAGATTTATTTTGCAAAATATCAAGCATGGTCTTATAAGTTTTCCACGGTATCTTAAACCATGGAGTCACAAGTTCCCATCTAACCTATCATTTCCTTCCACTCTACTCTCGGATGAAGAATTCTAGTCCAAAAGGACATCAATTTTTCATATGTTGAGACTGGATCAGAAAGTATCAATCAGAAAAGCAATCAACAGAGGTTTTTTTGAAGACGAGTGAAAGCGAACGGGATAAATTGTTTAAGTAGTGCTTGGTTTGTTGTTTTTAATTTTGAGTTTTCGTCCATATAAAAGTGCACATGAAGTATGTATATTGTTGAACGACCAATTTAGATAACGAAGATAACATACAAAATAGAAAACTTTTTTTTTTAATTTTCCATGTTTTGGAAAACAACACAAGCAAGTGAAACAATCCATTCTTCGGTCGTCTCTTTCTTTATCCCCTTCGTTCTCTCATCCGTCTTTCTTTCATTCCCTCGGCAGTCTCTTCATTCTTCTCATATTTGAGATGCATATCGAAAACCGAAAACACAATATTCGTTTTTAAACCTAATACTACCTTAAAATCTGAAGGAATTTCTGGAAGGAGAGAAATTTTTCGGTATTTTGTAGTAGCAACTGAGAGGGTTTTGAGAGTTGAGAGGTTTTAATTGATTGGTATTATAAACCAACAAGCATAACATTTCTCCTCGAAAGTAAATTCAACATGGTGCTAAAAACATCCCAAAACGTGCTTCCTAATACCATATTAAATTTTATTCATGTTTAATAAATAAACATGCAACTTAATACCTTCTCTTTCTCTCACTGAATGCTTTTAGCAACTCGGTAAAATTATGTATTCATTCTTGTAATTATTTTTAATAAAAAGAGTGATACTTTGTATAAAGGGACATATCTCTAATCACTTGATTTTACAATATAATTAATAGGAGTATAACTGAAGAAATATTATAATCCCTCAAAACACCTCAATTTGATATTTACCTTCAAATTATATTAAATCGGCTTTTACTGGTTTTATTACTGATGAGAACCAACAAGGAAACGACATGCAAGACGGATTATGAGAACACCTGAAATATAAAGTCACCAAAAATAGGTCAAAACCGATAAAATAATCTTCAAAACAAAACTTTGACGATCGGTTTGACTAATTTTCTAGAACATTAAACCCACAGGGTATACAAAAATGTAGTAAAAAATTTCAGGAAGACAAACTAAAACTTATTTAATTAACAATTTTGTGCAAAGATATATTCATGTTGTATTACTTATAACACCAGATTAAATTATTATTTTTCATTTACTATGATAATACTATGAAATTTTTATTGGCCATGGTTTACTCATTCTAATCTTAAAACTTTGGAAATTTTGGAATTTAAATAACTGTAACACCCATCAATCTTAACGATAATTAATTTTAAAATGATTAATTAATAAATAACAATGCCAAAAAATAGAATTTTTATAAATGCCAGAAGTTGGCAACGAAACGTGCATCGCTGAGTTCCTCCCGATTTTCTGATTAATTTTTATATATAAAGCTTTTCGATCGATATTCAAACGAAAAAAAGTTATTGACGTTTGAAAGTTTAGAATTGGAAATAATTATATAAATTAAGAAAACAAATAACGATTAACTAATGTTAATTACAAACAGTTAAACTTAACGAACAATTAACGCTAGCTTAGTTGTTAAGAAAAGTTAACGGGAAATAAATATTAACGATGGTTAAATAAGTAATTAAATAACAAAAGTCGAACAACGCCAAATTAACAGGTACACTGTCGACCTAGGATGCACCATGGCCAAGCGGTAGTAGTCGACCGTGAAGGGCATGCGGTCGATCGTGGCCAGTGTTAAAAATACAGTAATTATGCCAGAACGGCCCGGGTCTAAAACAGTTTATATTGATTTGAACTCCTATAAATACAGACCTAGACCCTCAACTTCCAAACTCATATTTTCTAATGGACGCGGAAGCTCTACCATTTTCTCCTTCACAAATTTCTAAGTTCTTAAATTAGTTCTAGTTATACGTATATGCGCAATTGGAGAATTATAGAAGATGACAGAGAAAAGAAATATAGTCAAATCAAAACGTCAAAGCCGAGGTAAACCGCAAATTCGGATCTTAAATACAAATCAAATTCATCTCTTTTCTAATCTAGATTTCTAATAGATCTGCATATGCTTGCGGTGTATATTCAAATAGGAAGAAAAGGGAGTCAAAATGGAATAACAAGGATTGGATCCGGAGATTTGAAATTCAAAAAAAGGTAAGTGAGAATATTATATACTTCTGTATAATATTAAATTACATTGTTGTAGATCAATTCTTATGTGTGTGACAACCCACATTTTGAAAGGTTTAAATCGACAATACACCACATATGTCAAACTTAAACAATATGGAACGTAGATAATCAACGGGGTTAACTAAGAAAAAGACGAAAAAGAAGAAGAAAACAAACATAGAATCTCATAGCGGAAAAGATAAAATATAATGATCCAATAACAGTTCATGAAGCTGTTTATTATACATTTAATTATAATGTATACACATTTATTTGAGTTATATATATACATCAGGCATAAAAATCAATACAGCAGTATACCATGATGCAGAGGATAATAATAATAGTAATATATCAAATCTTCGTTTTCATCCTCCAAAGAATAATCTTCAATATGCTGAAAACCTCAGGACTGATTCAAGCGTAATGAAAAGACAAAACATTGAATTAGAACTAAAATACTCTCATGTAAGCTAAATTAATATCACAAAATATGAGTGCAATAATTTAAAGATGTTACAGGATTTTCCATCTCCTAAGGATCTATTAAACTATTTATATATAATAGTATACACTATAATAGATAATGTCTATCAGTAAAATAAATATCAAAATAGCGTTAAGGCTTTACATTGATCCACCTTAACACATTTGTACTGTTCTAAACCAAAATTGTAATGGGCTCGTAGAGGGATAAATATGACAAGGCACGTGAAGATGTTTCAGAATATGAAGAGGTTGTATTGGTGGAGTGGTATGAAGTGTGATATCTCCATCTATGTTAGTAGACGTGCCGGCTGACCGCCAAAAGACCATCGGATTGCTGCAACCCCTTGAGATTCCCATTTGGAAGTGGGATCAAGTTTCTATGTACTTTATTGATGGATTATCGTCGATTTGAGTGGTTCGAAATAGCGGGTCATTACAGTATATTATAGAAATTCAGCTCCTGACTTTCACTATTCCCAATTGTTTCAATATATTGCTGGTCCGTCCTTCATTTTCATTTTCTCTGCCTCTTCTCTTTCGTTCTATTCATAACATAATAATAAAATATAAAGTTCATATTGGTTTTGAGAAAACCCTGCTCGTGCTCGTCATTCTTTACTGCCGAACCATTCCCTTTCAACCTTCATCCTGCCTTGTCACAGCCGCGACCACCCATCACTCCACCGCCGCCTTCCCACCGAACGCCTGCCATACTCTCCCCCTCGCAACTAATCTCCACCTAGCACCAACAAGCATCCGAACCCCCTCAGCAGCTCCGCCTTTCACCCTCAGCCTCACAACCCACCCCTCTCTATTCGAGCAGCCACTGTCCACCCTTTCTGCCAGCCCCGACCCTCTACACGCAAGCATCATAACTTACCCCTCACAGAAGGAACGCTCCGCAAACCCAAGCAACCCGCCCCTTCCTTCACCCCTCCGACCAACATCGCTTCCACAGCCTACACCGAACAAAGCACCCTCCACCGCCTCGTCTCCCATCGACCATCAGCCCGCCTTCCGCCATCCCTTCGGCCTTGCTTTCCACAACACGCCAACCAACCCCGAGCAACCGCATCACCCCTAGCAGACCATAGCCTTGCCACCTTTCCGTCGCCGAACAACACCCTTGCTTCCTCCTCCCTTCGAACGCCCAGCAACTAAACCCCGAGCACAACCCTCCGCCCTCTTCCGTGCAGTGCCCGCCTTCCCCTCCTCTATTTTTTTTAAAAAACAAGAGAAATGTATATTATATGTTTGATTCATCGATTTCAAGTTCCTTGCTTGGCATTTGTGCTTGCTGTCCAGAGAATTTCAGCGGCAATTGTCGCGTTTTTCGTTTTTGGTGTGCTTACCCATGTCTGATTGCTTATTCCCGTAGTTTCTCTGACCTCGAAAGGTGAGCGATCACTCACGATTAACATTCATATGTTTAGTAAATTTATTTCACATGAAATAATCATTGAAATATGTTGTTAAATTTGAATTGATTAATGATTTGATCGTTAAATATGATATGTTAATATTTAAAAAAATTGCTTACCTATGTTAATTGACATATGACACCATAACATGTTGTACATATTTAAATTATTAATGATGAAATATGCTTGTCAGTGAAATGTTATGTTATTTTATTATTATTTTATTGTTCTCACACTGCAAGTTCCATGTTAATTAGGAAAATCACTATGGGTTGAATGATACATACCCGAATGATCTTATAGATTACGAAAAATCATTATGGATTGAAATGATAAACCCAAGCGATTTCACTGATTTTGAATTTTGGAATTGTGGGTTGAAATGATATATACCCATAAATTTTAAACTACTGCGGATTGAAATGATAAATATCTGTACCACTTGAACATAGGATAAAATTATATACGAACACCATCGGTCTATTTTTAAATGATTTCCAAAATTCTTAAAAAAAATTGTGCTTAATAAATATTGATTTTAAAAATATAATATAAAGATTGTTATTTTAATATGTGTGTAAAAAATTAGATTTTTAAAATCATATGTTTCGAAAATTTTAAAATTATAAGTTCAGTTTTGAAAATGTAAATTATAAGATTTTACTTGTAACTTTAAAATAAGATTTAATATAAAATAAAGTATGATAAAATAAAATTTATTTAGTAAATATAAAGAAAAATAAATTTAATTATTATATATAACATGTTTTAATATTTATTTAAAACTTGTATTAATATTTTTAAAATAAATTTTGTAATAACTTTAATAAATAAAAGTTGCGAAGATAAATTAAAGTTGATTTGTAATTTCATTTGTTTAAGAACTGAATTTAAATAAAAATTGATTTGGAACTTATTGATTTGAGATTTTATTAGATATGAATTTATACTTGATTTTGATTAAAGGTGAATATTTTAAAAATTAAATATATTTGAAGTTAGATATTTAATTATTGATTTTTAAATTTGTAATTTGAGATTTATTTAAATGTTTATAAAAGTAGTTTTATAAGATGACCAAGGTGTAAAATAAGCGTTTGGTTGTAAAAGAGACTGCGATCGGATATTGTCATACTCTCTACCAATACCGCAAAACCACTTTAACATGTGGCGGAGAATCCAAAACGAAGTACGATGGTTTGGCGAAAGTTTCTGTAATGATGTATGAATGCAGCTTTGATCCCCTCAGGTCAGCTCGATATGACTAAAATAGAAGTTATACCTAGGCCAAGTGAGGTCGCATCTCCGATCGAGCATGGTTTTTCAAAACCATATCTATTATTTGATTGGGTTCACCTTTGATTATGGGAGTGTGTCACGAGGTGGGCGATAGTAGCTGTTATATGTTACCACCAGTCTGGTTCTACGAAACGGTAGTATCCTACAATGGACATTGCCTCACGTGCCTTATCATATGCATTATCGAGCCCATTACAACTTTGGTTTGTATCATACCAATGGAGTGCTCCCTAAGTGTCCCACCGGTTTGGTGGAGCTTACAGTATCTATATAGACTACGATATTTATATAAAATATGTTGAGGGGAATAAATGTGTAATGCCCTAACGCTATTTTAATATTTTACTTTAATGTAGACATTATCTGTGTAGCACATTGTATTATGTATGTAGATAGTTCCATGGATCCTTAAAAGATGAGAATCCCAAACATCCTTTAAGTTATATTGTATTTCACTTGGACATTTCACTTGAGTTGATTTACTTGCATAAGAATGTTAATACTGACTCTAGTGTTTTATTGTATGCTCGGGTCAAACTGAGTGTCACGACATTTGAGACTCACCTTTGGATCTTGGATCTTTGCTTGGAGATCTATCTTTATCTATCTATCTTTATCTATACAGCTTTTCGATTATTTCTGTTATTTTCAGTTATTTATGTTCAGACTTGTCATTTGCTTATGTATTAGAGACTTCTTGGTATTTGGGATTTCTGTTGTGTTTGCTTTAGACTCTGATGTTTGTGTAGTAGCTTCATGAACTACTATTTTATCTATTCGGCTGCGTATTGTTGTATTACTCTGTGTCTGTGACTCTGTGATCTATTTATTTACAGTATATACTAAGTTTTGTCAAATATAAAATAACAACCTGTTGTTTTGAGCAATTTAAGTCTAATATGTGTGGATTATTCTCGCTTGGGTGCGAGAGGTCTCGAGTTCAATTCTGGGAATTCCCCGTTTTTTAATAAATCACTTAGCTTTTAAATGAAAGAACATTAGTACCACCCTTACCAACCTCTAAACTGGTTTTCATTTTTGAACAGTATGTTCCTAACGTTAAATTTCCATTATATATAGACATCTCTATATTAAAAAATCCACATTAAATTAATACATATAATTTGACTTATTAATCACTGTTACTTTACCAGAATTTAGAAATATCCACGCATACACATACGTAAATTGGTAAGTTTTTTAGTTGAACGAGTGATGTAAGAAAGAATGTACTTTAGTTGTATAGTTCATTACAAAACTATAGTTTTGTTTCCATATTTTATTGAGTATAACGATGAATAAATACTAATCTGATTTTAAAATCAAGAATTTATAAACATTGCCTTATTAGTAGGATAGAAAGCAGACAACCTTTACTAATTTTAGAGCACATATGGCACATGAAAATAATTGCACCATAATTTTCTTAATTCAATGAATGGTTCTAGTAATTACAAATAAGTCATGATTTGATTCATTAAATAGAAGAGAGAAGAAATTACCGTTACATGTTCGTTAAACTATCTATTTATTGAAATGAATATGAACCTCTCAATCGCCATGTGTGTAAGATGTAAGAAACACCTAAAATCAACATAATAAAAAGGTTTAATGGAGTTGGGTGCTGAAGATAAAAATAAATGACAGCAATGGATTAATCATAAAAAATATTAAAGAAGGAGCGTCAACAATAGTAAATATCTAACATTAGTAAGTTGGATGAAAGCAGTTCACAAAGCAAGCATAGTTAAGAAGATAATCTGCTCCCTCCATGCTACGTCAAGTAATACAAATGCAGCAAAATTCATCACAATTGTAGAGGTACCTTACACTCAGAAGCTACAACCTGTAGACGATCTCCGGATCATTGTGTTCCACTCAATCTGAAATACCTACTTTTTGTTCTAGCCAAAGTTACAGTCTAACTTACTCCTAAGCTATCATCATTTATTCAGAAGCGTTGCAGGAAGAATCTGTTCCCATGCATCAATCCTCCAAGCTACATATGAAGGATAGTTACCTACATGATCCAATCTTTCACCTGATAAAACGAATAATAGCAACACCTATGATTGTTCAATCTAACAACCATTATCTTTACATTGTTTTGGAAAATATATAAACACCGCCTTATTAAAGATCAACCAACTTATATGATTAAAAGCATCCTTTGAACGCAAACAGATGACGCAAGTGGTGATGCAATAGATATCAACCATTGAATCTCCCTCGGAATTCAACTCTCGTCCAACGATTAGCCTCCCTTCCCCTCCCTCTTTCACGGAGACACACGCGCAGATATTTATATATACATGTATATATATACATACATATATATATATATATGTATGTACGTATGTATGTATGTACGTAAAGCTAGTGTACGGTTTACGTTTTAATATTAATTCAGTTTATAGTACTATTTGTATGGACTTAGCATCCTCGTTAATGCAAGAAAGAATAAACTGATAAGCTACACGCAGACGCGCGCACAAACACACATATAATAATTAGAAAGCCAGTATACGGTTTACATTTTGATATTAACATTGGGGCATTTGGTCTAGTGGTATGATTCTTGCTTAGGGTGCGAGAGGTCTTGAGATCAATTCTTGGAATGCCCCCTACTTTTTAATAAACCACTTAGCTTTTAAATGAAAGAACATTAGTTCCACCCTTACGAACCTCTAAACTAGTTTTCATTTTTGAACAGTATGTTCCTAATGTTAATTTTCCATTATATATAGACATCTCTATATTAAAAAAATCCACATTAAATTAATACATATAATTTGACTTATTAATCAGTGTTACTTTACCAGATTTTAGAAATATGTAAAATTTGATCATACTTGATTGCGTGCAATTATTACGCAAGTCTAGTAAAGAGTGGAGTAAAAGGGATCTTATCTTTGGAGCTTTTGAAGGAATTTATATGTCAAACATGAACTCGCCGCCGATAAACACCACTTTTAGGCCTCCATATGTGATACTGAAGAAATAGAGCACAGATCTGATGAGGAAGCAACGAAATTCCAAGTAGAACCAACGGATCTACCCTTCTAGGGTTCTACAACATTGTCCTTTTTAAGTTTTTTATCTTTAAATTGTAGTTTATTAGGAACCGCTTAGTTACTGATGCATATTAATTCATGAGGCATGAATACATACCCCACCGCCCTATAGCAGCAAATTTTGTTTTCTAGTAGTATGTTTTTAAGTGTTTTTCCTATTTGGGGGTGCTGTTTCATTTGCATTCAAACTTTTATTTTTGTGTGAATAATAGAGTACTGTATTTCTATAAATAACGCTGTACAAAATAAATCACATAGAGTGCGGACATGCCATGTGATCAAAATATAATGGAGTATGAAGCGTACCTCATGTTAACATAGTTATAGAAGGGATTGATCTTTGATTCCTCTTCAAACCCAACCGTTGAGGTTACTACAGAAAAAATTAAATATTATTCTAAGATTCAAATGTTTAACTGACTGATGCAAGCATCACATGAAGCACAGACTCCATTCGGAGAATCATACAATTTAGCAGGTTGCTTAAATTATAAAAGGTTTTCAGAAGTTGAAAAACCATCTTAATACTTTTTCATTATGTACTATCAATTAACACGCAATCTTACGACAGTTATCTACTAATGAGTCCAATTCAGGTTAATATATATATATATATATATATATATATATATATATATAAACACCTTTGAACTAAAAGATGAGCAAACAAATGAACCTTACATATTCAAATCTAAGACGATTTACAGTACATATCACAGAAAAGAAGTTCTTGTTATAGGATGAATGGTGTAACTATGGTTTTACAATGGTCAGAAATTTAACAATAAGAACGCTACCCTGTTTATTTTTCAGTTTCATTTTCAAAACTTGTGTGCTCAAATTTGCATGTGATACCAATACATAAAATCCCCATGTATGTTTATTGCAAATCCAATGGTTCTTACCATATATCCTTTTCTACATTACCAGAATTCAAATGATCAATGTTAAATACGTATTTAAGTCACACAAAACATTCATTTTAGTATTTTGGAGTAATAGAATGAAAAGTACAATTTATTCAAATTCATATGAGAAACATATAGTGTAAGCATTAGGTAGCAAATCCAATGGTTCTTACCATATATGTTTTTCTACATCACCAAAATGTAAATAATCAATGCCAATACATTCTCAAATCGCACAAAACATTCATTTTAATATTTTGGAGTAATAAAATAGAATGAAAAAGTATAATTTATCCAAATTCAAATGAGGAACATATATGCATTAGGTTGTGGGAGACTAATAACTTATTGTGCATATCAAATTCGAACTATTTCGCAGTTTCTATCAGAATGACTATTTAGAAAAATAGTTTAACAAGATATGTAGATTAAAACGAACCAATGTGGACCCATTGTTTTTGCTACAAAATGAAAATCGACAGTAAAATTAATAATTTGATGCCCAGTCACAAAAAGTAAAATATTTACAATCAAAATCAATCAATAATAATATCAAAAAACTAAATTGGAACATTAAATACCTTTTATAATGGATTAGCGGATGGCTTTGTTGATATGCAGATGGCTTTGGTGATGACGATGCTTGTACAAGCGGCGTTAGTGATTGAAAGGATGCAGTGCTGTCAGAATGGTGTTGGTTAGGAAAGATGAGTTAAGGTTTAGAGTTTAGACATGGTTATTTTGGGAAACGAGTTGAAATAAATAGAAGAAAAAAGATATTTTAGGGAGAATAGATATTTTCCAGTGGAAAATGAGTTGAGACTTGTTTGGAGAGGTAGAATCAAAGTTGTAGAGGATGGCGAGTTTTGAAGAGATTCTCATGGGGAAATTATATTGTGTATCCGAATAAAATGGTCTTTTGAGAGTTTTATTTGGCTCTATTGCATTAGGCAAGCCTCCCTAATGGTCAGTTTGGCTAATTTTGATAAGCTACGCACACAGATAAGCTACGAACACAGATGCGTGCGCAAGCACTTATATATAATTTTAGAAGAAAAAAAACTGATAAGCTACGCACACAGATGCGTGTGCAAACACACATATATAATTTTAGAAAGCCAGTGTACAGTTTACATTTTTGATATTAATTCAGTTTATGGTACTATTTGTAGGGCCTTGGCACCCTCATCAACGCAAGAAAGAAAAATTGATAAGCTAAACTTAGAGAATGAAACTGGTGAAGTCTGGAATAAAAAGAATATTAACCAAAATGAAAATCTATGTAGTCTTTTGGCAAGGCGAAGTCTAAGTTCCTAAGATGTGATTTTTTTCCCTTCTTTTGTAGTAATCAATTATCAAGACTGCAATCTGAGAACAAAATAATACACTATGATTTAAAGAATTATCATTAGCACATTCTGCAAACATATAGCATGAAACCCAATGCAATTTGGCATCCAGTGCATTTTTATTGTACGCAAACCAAATTTATTAAATTGAATAATAACATATCCGATGCAAACATATATCGTAATAATTCAGTATAAAAATGATATTATGAAGATGCTTTTATTGTTATTATTGTGAATGTGCTTTGTTTATTTAAAATTGACAATTTAACAGATACTCTGAAAATTAAAAAACAAACAATAAATCAGTCCAAAAACATATATAACTAAATGAGATGGATCACAACTGAAAATCTTTCTTCTAGATTCTCTCGGTGTTATTATTATTTTTCATTTTCTTATTTAACATTTAGCATACATATTCTTTATAAATGTCCAATATTATCTATAGTCATTTGCTCAAATATTCATGCAGAATTATAAAGGGCGGCGTCAGTATTCCAATGAGAAGCATAGTCCCTTCCACTAACTATTAATACTAAGAAAAACTTGTTGATATGTGACAAAAGTGCATCGTACATATAAAATTGTAGTATAGGATAGCATACATTGTCATTTTTACATCATGTTACCACATTTTTCTTATAATATGACTCAATACTTAAAACTCTATATGTAAGATTCAAAATGCAGCATTGATACAAATGTGAATTCTCAAGAAAAGCTTACCATCTTCTTGCTATTAGGAGCAAACTCAACGAAAATAGTCATCCTTAAAATACACTATTTCTTGATTTCATGTTCTGAATGTGAAATTCTGTGCTTATGGTCGTAAGGAACCATTTAAAGTGCAGCCAACAAAAGATACAATGCCAGTAATTGAAAATTCTTCTATGTCAAGTTCTAATAATAACTTTTCTACAAAGTAAAGCGCTTAAGCTCGGCATATGCCTGGTAAAGGTGACTGTGCACGACCCAAAATATCTCGATAATCTTACCATAATACGGTGTAATCATCAACGGCTTTGGGTTCTTCTTTACCATATTCATTAAATTATGATTATCCTCCATGGAGCGGAATGCTTCCTAATGAAGAACCGTTAATAAAAATTTGATCAAGGGTGGACAAAGTAACAAAAAAACAACGGTAAACGAAAAAAGCAGTTAGTGATGAAGAAAAAAAAAGTGATGACAATCCACAAACTCATCATAGAGCCAGACTATTGCTACTTTAAGTTGTTCTACTAAAGTTTCCACGTAAAGTAGCTATTAGATCAGGCCCATCTCTTTGATCTTTCTATTTGTCTAACTTGGGAAGATCGTTTTTTATGATCTCACATACTCTTCGGAATTCATTTTGTACCACTTTCAAAATTGGAAAGCTCGATGTGCAGTCATTTATTCAGTAGACATTTTGCTTTATTCTAACTTTATTAGAATTTGGTTATAACTCAAATAATAGTGAAAGGGAATGTATGCAAACTAAAATTATTGAAACTAAATGAATTGGAAAAAAAACCTTGATCTGAAGAATTATCAACTAAGCAGACTATCAAACATGAAGAGAGAAAAAATTGACCAATCATAAGCGAATTTATAATTTATTTTCATATGCATCTATCTTGATAAAATAAATGTTTTGAAAGCCGTTTTGCTATTTTGAACAGCTGTGAGCTACATATTGCAGAAATAGTTGCTTAAACGAAACACGTGTGGTTGATTTGTTCTATGATTTATAGATAAAATTAGTAATAAAATAAGTTTGCAAAGACATAGCTATATACTGTTATATTTAAAATTCTTCCATAACTTATAATGCACTGACAGTGTTGATTACTTACTGATGCAGATCAGGCCAAAGGAATGAATCATTCACGAACTAGGATAGTACTTATGAGTCGTTTCCGACTTAAAGGCTCACGGGAGAAAAGCCTACGAGTTACGATAAGTCGTTCACGACTTAAGGAGTTGGCTATAGGTCGTTTCCGACCTAAGGGAGAACTTTTGGACCGTCCACGACTCAATGAAACACAGGAAGAAAAGGCACGAGTCACTGAGAAGGAGCTGGAGGCGGTCATGAGTCGGGACCGACCTAAGGAGAAAGAGCTACGAGCTAGTGAAGCCGAGTTACGAGTTAATGAAGCACGAGTTAAGAGCCTAAGTCGGCTACGACTTAACAAGAGAGGAAGCAGCCACGACCTAACTGAGTCATGCGGCAAGGAACTGGGAAGCTTGAGTCGTATGAGTGTTGAGTCGGTCAGTTGATGAGTCGGTTGAGTCGTGAGTCGCTTGGCAAGTTGAGTCGTTAATTGTTTTCTTGAGTCGGAGGTGTGGCCATAAGGCTGGGCTTGTTGAGTCGTATACTTTTGAGTCGGTCAGGTGTGTTACTATGTTGAGTCGTGTATCTGGAGTTAGTTAGGTCGGTAACGACCTTGCGTAAGTCGTTTGCCTATTGTTTTGTTGTAAGGAGATGAGTCGTATAGTGTTAAGTCGGTCACGACCTAAGTTGGGTCGTGAGTCGGTGCCGACCTAAGAGTTGGGTGTTGCTTGTTGCGTTGAGTTGAAATTCTCTATAAATAGCGTGTGTGTTGTAATTTTTGTGGTTGTTGATTTTGGAATAAAATTCTCTTTTGTTAGCTTTGTGCTTTCATACCAATTGGTAGTTGAGTGTAATCTCCTATCTCCACTTACGTCATTCGAGTGCGCTCGAATCCACGTTTGTTGAAGCCGATTCACGGAATCTAGTGCGCTAGATCAACGTGCGAAGAATCGTAGATCTTTGAACACGGTATAGTGCGCTATCAACGTGTTTGAGATAGCTAGAGTTCGGTATCTTTGGATCAACGAACTTGGGCATTTTGGTATCTTCAACTCACCGATTGCTACATTTCATCGATTGAAGTTTTGTTCGAATTATCCGCTGCGTCAGTTTGGTATCGGAGCCATACTTAGCCAATCATAGCTAAGTTTGATTCTTGGAGCCAAGTTTTTGAAGTTTGAAGTAGTTCATCGTGTTCATATTGAAGTTGCATCAAGTTTGGAGAGTTTGATCCATTTCATTTTGGATCGAGGAGTTGGATTTTGTTTGGATTTTGAATTGGTGATTTGCGCGCCAAAGTTTTGAAGGTTTTGGAGTGAGCCGAGGCAAGTCTTGACCGAGCCAAGCAAAGTTGTGAAGAGTCAAGGCCGAGACAAGCATTGCCGAGACAGTTGAGCCTAGATTGCCTTATCGTGTGAAATTTTGAAGTATTGTGTTCAATTTGTTGAAGTTTGTGAAAATTTTAACCATGCCACCAAGGAGAGCTAATCGTCATCAAAACGTTGAAGCTTTGTATCGTAGAGAAGAAGCCGAGCTTATGGAACAACGTATTAATGAAAAATTTGATGAAGGCATTGGTAAATTGGAGAGATTGATGAATGATTTGAATCAAAGGAGGAGATCACCAAACTCGAACCATGGAGGAAACCGAGTTTCGCCATTGGTTACGGAAGCGAGGAGGGTATCACCACATTCTTGTAGAGATAGAAGAGAAACATCAATTTCATCACGAAGAGATCATCATGACTATGCACATGAAGAAAGAAGAAGTCATCGAGAATTTGACCATGAAGTATATAGAGATGAAGAGGGACATAGTCAAAGAAGCATGCATGAGAGAAGGGATGATGTTAGTCGAGATCGATGTAGGCGTACCTTTGATTTTGTTGAAGAGGGTGATAGAGCAAGTATTCATTATCGAGATCGAGACCAAGTTCGAAATTCTTACCGTGATGTGGAGGATGACCGTCGTTGGGAGTCGGGTATGAAAATGGAGATTCCGGAGTTTAAAGGCGGGATGGTTGCTGAGGAGTTCTTAGATTGGTTGTCTAATGTGGAGGAAATCTTTGATTTCAAGGAGGTGCCGGAGAATCGAAGGGTGAAGTTGGTTGCTACTAGGTTGAGGGGGAGAGCTTTGGCGTGGTGGCAGCAAACTAAACTTACTCGAGAACGAATGGGGAAGTCAAAGATAGAATCTTGGGAGAAGATGAAAAAGTTGATGAGATCTACATTTTTGCCTTATAACTACCAATCACTTATGTACCAGAGGTTGCAGAATCTGAGGCAAGGGACAAAATCTGTTAGTGATTATGCTGATGAATTTTACCAACTCATCGCCAGGAATGATATCATGGAAACAGAAGAACAGCTAACTGCTAGATTCATTGGGGGCTTGAGAATGCAGATCCAAGATATGGTTAATATGTTTGATCCTAGATCAGTAGCAGAGGCACATCAGAAAGCGTTAGCTTGGGAGAAACAAGGAAGGCGTGGAGGTGGTGTGTTTACTAACTCTAATAATCAAGCAAGGGGTGCTGGTGGAAGTTCTAATGTTCCTAAACCAGTTACAAAACCAGTGGTGAAGGAGGTTGAGAAGGCGAAGGCTAGTAGTGTTTTCAAATGTTATAATTGTCAGGAGTTGGGTCACAAAAGCAACGAATGTCCGAAGCCGAAGAAGAGAACCATGGTTGCAGAGGTTGAGGCAGATGATGGTGAGGAGGCAGAGTATTCAAATGTACCTTATGTTGAGGAGGAAGAAGAAGTGTCGGGAGATGAAGGATGTAATCTTATGATGAGGAGAAGTTGTTTGACACCAAAGCAAGAGGAGGATTGTATTTGGCTGAGAAGCAATATTTTTCAATCGACATGTACTATTCTGGGAAAAGTTTGCAAGTTCGTTATTGATGCTGGAAGTTGCGATAATATTATTTCTACAGAGGCTGTGAGGAAATTGAACTTGAAAACTGAGAAGCATCCTAAACCGTACAAGCTAGCATGGTTAAGAAAAGGAGGTGAAGTGAAAGTGTGTCAAAGAGCTTGTGTGAATTTTTCGATTGGGAAGAAGTACAAAGATGAAATTTGGTGTGATGTCGTAGATATGGATGTTTGTCACTTATTGTTGGGCAGACCATGGCAGTTTGATAGAGCAGTTCAGCATGACGGTCGTGCCAACAGTTACAGTTTCATGTTCGAGGGTACTAAAATCACTTTGGTTCCTAAGAAGCAACAGCAGAAGGAGAGCAAGCTAGAAGAGATTGAAGAATTAAAAACTCTGTTGACTTTGAAGGAGTTTGTTAAAGAAGTGGAGGAAGAACCGGAAGTGTTTTTGTTGATTGGGAGAGAGAGTAGCGAAGAAGTTGAGATTCCTGAAGAAGTGAAGCCTGTTTTGGAAGAGTTTGAAGATGTCTTTCCAGAGGAGTTGCCAAAGGAGTTACCACCACTTAGAGACATTCAACATCAGATTGATCTTGTTCCCGGAGCAGTGTTACCACACCGACCACATTACAGAATGAGTCCGAAGGAACATGAGGAGTTACGAAGGCAGGTGGAAGAATTACTTGAACAGGGTCGTATTCAGGAAAGTTTGAGTCCGTGTGCTGTACCTGCATTGTTAGTACCAAAGAAGGACGGAACTTGGAGAATGTGCACTGATAGTAGAGCTTTGAATAAGATCACTGTTCGTTACAGATTTCCTATGCCGAGGTTGGATGATTTGTTGGATCAGTTGAGTGGGGCAACTATATTCTCGAAAATTGATTTGAAGAGTGGTTATCATCAAATTCGTATCAGACCTGGAGACGAATGGAAGACAGCTTTCAAAACTAGAGAGGGGTTGTACGAATGGTTGGTTATGCCATTTGGTTTGTCTAATGCACCTAGTACATTCATGCGGGTGATGAATCAAATTTTTAGACCATTCATTGGAAAGTTCGTCGTGGTGTATTTCGATGATATTTTGATTTATAGCAGGAGTACGGAGGAGCATGTTCTACATCTGAGGGAAGTGTTGCTTATTCTTCGTGAAGAACAATTTTATGCTGCTACAAAGAAATGTGTGTTTATGACACCTACTGTTTTATTCCTGGGTTATGTTGTTTCAGGGAAAGGTATTCAAGTTGACCAGAGCAAAGTTGAAGCAGTCAAGAATTGGCCACAGCCAAAGACAATTACAGAAGTGAGAAGTTTTCATGGGCTAGCGTCATTCTACCGAAGGTTCATACCACACTTCAGTAGCGTGATGGCTCCAGTGACTGATTGCATGAAGGGTAAACAGTTTGTGTGGTCAGAGGAAGCGGGGGTTGCCTTTGAGAAGATTAAGGAATTGTTAACGTCCGCACCAATTCTTGTTCTACCTAATTTTCAGTTATTGTTTGAATTGCATACTGATGCTTCGAAGGTTGGTATTGGAGGAGTTCTGAGCCAGAATGGAAAGCCAGTTGCTTATTTTAGTGAGAAACTGTCAGGGGCAAAGATCAGATACAGTACATATGACGTTGAATTTTATGCTGTTGTTCAGGCTGTTAAGCATTGGAGACATTACTTATTTCAGAAGGAATTTGTTCTGTACACTGATCACGAAGCTTTGAAACATTTACAGGGGCAAGATAAGATTTCAGCAAGACATGCATCATGGATTGCATATTTACAGCAGTTTACTTTTGTCGTTAAGCACAAATCTGGGGTGACCAATCGAGTAGCTGATGCTTTAAGTAGGAGGAGTCATTTACTGACGACAATGAAGGTGGAAGTGACGGGGTTTGAAATGTTGCCAGAGATGATTGAAGAAGATCCTTACTTTGTGAAATATGTTGAAAAAGTGAAGGATGGGAGTACCGATGAATTCATGTTAGTTGATGGTTTTCTGTTTAAAGGAAATCGTTTATGTATTCCGGACTGTAGTTTGAGGATGAAGATTGTGAAGGAATTGCACGATGAAGGACATGTTGGCCGTGATCGAACTTTACAGTTGATTTCGCAGTCTTACTTTTGGCCGTCGATGAGGAAAGAGGTTGAAAGATTCGTGGAGCGATGTCATATTTGCCAAGTTTCAAAAGGGACAGCAACGAATGCAGGGTTGTATATGCCGTTACCAGTACCATCTAAGCCATGGGTTGATATCAGCATGGATTTCGTTTTGGGTTTGCCGAGAACTCAAAGGGGAAATGATTCGATATTTGTTGTGGTGGACAGGTTTTCAAAGATGGCACATTTTGTTGCTTGCAAGAAGACAGCAGATGCAGTTCGAGTGGCACAGTTATTTTTCAAGGAGATTTATCGACTTCATGGTTTACCAGAATCTATTGTTTCTGATCGAGATACTCGTTTCCTGAGTCACTTTTGGCTGAGTTTGTGGAAGATGGTCGGAACAAAGCTGAATTTTAGTAGCGCTTACCATCCACAAACTGATGGGCAGACAGAAGTTGTTAACAGGTCATTGGGAAATTTGTTGCGTTGTCTTGTACAGGATAATTTGAGAAATTGGGACATTAAGCTATGCCAGGCAGAATTTGCTCATAATCATGCAGTAAATCGTAGCACGGGATTCAGTCCGTTTCAGATTGTTTATTCAAATTTACCCAGGGGACCGTTGGATTTAGCAATTGTACCACAGTCAAAGAGAACAGTTAAACGAGCTGCTGATTTTGTTGATGAGCTGACTGAATGTCATAAAATCATTCAGGAACGGTTGGAGAAATCGAATGAGAAGTATAAGAAGTCTGCAGATTTGAAACGTCGAAATGTTGAATTTAAAGAAGGTGATTTGGTTTATGCTGTATTGACAAAGGATCGTTTTCCGGTGGGTGCTTATAACAAGTTGAAAGCGCGAAAAATTGGTCCAGTTGAAGTTTTGAAGAAAATTAATGAGAATGCTTATCGATTAAAGTTACCGAATGATGTTTATACTTCTGATGTTTTTAACATCAAACATTTAATTCCTTATCATGGAGGTGAGATTGTTGAGGAAAAATTTACAAATTCGAGGTCGAATTTCTGTCAACCAGGGGAGGATGATGCAGATCAGGCCAAAGGAATGAATCATTCACGAACTAGGATAGTACTTATGAGTCGTTTCCGACTTAAAGGCTCACGGGAGAAAAGCCTACGAGTTACGATAAGTCGTTCACGACTTAAGGAGTTGGCTATAGGTCGTTTCCGACCTAAGGGAGAACTTTTGGACCGTCCACGACTCAATGAAACACAGGAAGAAAAGGCACGAGTCACTGAGAAGGAGCTGGAGGCGGTCATGAGTCGGGACCGACCTAAGGAGAAAGAGCTACGAGCTAGTGAAGCCGAGTTACGAGTTAATGAAGCACGAGTTAAGAGCCTAAGTCGGCTACGACTTAACAAGAGAGGAAGCAGCCACGACCTAACTGAGTCATGCGGCAAGGAACTGGGAAGCTTGAGTCGTATGAGTGTTGAGTCGGTCAGTTGATGAGTCGGTTGAGTCGTGAGTCGCTTGGCAAGTTGAGTCGTTAATTGTTTTCTTGAGTCGGAGGTGTGGCCATAAGGCTGGGCTTGTTGAGTCGTATACTTTTGAGTCGGTCAGGTGTGTTACTATGTTGAGTCGTGTATCTGGAGTTAGTTAGGTCGGTAACGACCTTGCGTAAGTCGTTTGCCTATTGTTTTGTTGTAAGGAGATGAGTCGTATAGTGTTAAGTCGGTCACGACCTAAGTTGGGTCGTGAGTCGGTGCCGACCTAAGAGTTGGGTGTTGCTTGTTGCGTTGAGTTGAAATTCTCTATAAATAGCGTGTGTGTTGTAATTTTTGTGGTTGTTGATTTTGGAATAAAATTCTCTTTTGTTAGCTTTGTGCTTTCATACCAATTGGTAGTTGAGTGTAATCTCCTATCTCCACTTACGTCATTCGAGTGCGCTCGAATCCACGTTTGTTGAAGCCGATTCACGGAATCTAGTGCGCTAGATCAACGTGCGAAGAATCGTAGATCTTTGAACACGGTATAGTGCGCTATCAACGTGTTTGAGATAGCTAGAGTTCGGTATCTTTGGATCAACGAACTTGGGCATTTTGGTATCTTCAACTCACCGATTGCTACATTTCATCGATTGAAGTTTTGTTCGAATTATCCGCTGCGTCACTTACATGCAGTAATGAGAACAATGTCTATAAAATGTCAAACTTAATTTATGTAACAGCCCGCAAATCCATACCCCTTGAGTCAACACTATTCTACAACAAACAACTCAACTTGCACAGAAATACGAACCATTTGGGTTTAAGAAGAAGAGGTGGAAGAAGAGAAAACAAAATCAACATCAGAATCTAACCTTCGCAGCGGAATAAAATATAATTCATAATAAATAATCTTTACTCAAAATCAAATATATCTGTTTACATACATTACATCATCAGAGTACATCAGTCACAGCTCACATCAATAACATACAATGGATACACAACAACTCAACAGCGGGATATATATATATATATATAAACAAGTACGAATGTACGTATCGTCAATCCAGCTCGTCTCCTGAGCTCCATGGCATTTCCTGTATCCTATAATACTCGGTCTGACCCGAGCATTATATTTAAATAATACCCGAGTCAGTCTGGAATACCAGCGTGAGAAAATCACACCCAATTTATTATTAAAGTTTCAAAAATCCTTTGAAAAAAACAAAAGCATCTCGTAAGACCACGCCACAAATAAACATGTCGGGTTTTTACCTTACGATAGCTAAAACAATTTTTATAGAAATCCTCTGATATTATAATAGGGTCTATATACAAATACTTATAAAATAGCCGAAATTGTTACATTATTAAATTCCAGCTGCTAGCCACAGAGTGGGTAATACAAACAAAACTCGTACAAGGCTCGTAGGGAGAATGGATTTCCAACTAATGACTAGGCACTGGGGTACCACCTGTCACAGTACGGGGCCTAGATCACCGTACCGAGGATTACTCCCTTCATCCCCTGCAACACAAGGCCGGAACCATCCCTTACTGGACAATCCCGAGTGAGATCACCCCGCGGTTGGGATCAGCAACCGCCCACTAAGCCGAAAAATAAAAAAAGGGACATCTAGACTGGAATGACCTCACCCTGCTTGGGTGCTACCCACCTAGCCTTGCTGCATATCGCCTGATTTTCAGTCATTCCCGGTTGACGAGGCTTGAGGCTAAGCGTTACCTTTAGAACGTTTCACTTAGAATGCCCATCGCCCACCCGACGATGTTTCGCAAGCATTCATCCATACAAGTCCGTCCCGGGTTCGAACGGAACCGAATGCACTATTCCTACTACATCCATTTTGGAAATATCCTCAGGATTAGTAGCGACTAGCCCTTGCACTACACTGCTTCATCTTCGACTCCGAACACATTTTTCGCACGAAACGTACAAACCGGATCGAAGTGGTTTTCAAGAAATAAATCTCGATCCCGGTCTCTTCGAAACGATTAGCGCATTTGGCCAATATTGATAGTCGGTTATTTAACTATCAATTTATATTCACAAACATCCATCACACAATAAATAATTTCCCAAATTATTTATTTATTCCAAAAATATCTTCACAAGATATATTTCTATTTTCAACCCTTTGAAAACAGTTTTCAAACTTTCCTTTTTCAGGATAACTTTCCCAAATATTTTCTATCTCCTTTGAAATTACCATGCACAAAACTGGATTTTTAAAAATAATTTTGAAACACTTTACTTTTAAATATATACTTTTAAAACATTTAAATTAAAACTACATCAATAATTTATTAAAAATACCATACTATATGAATATTCGAAAATGAAGTTACTTAATAAAATATAAAACTAGATTTCTTCTTTTAAAACAAAATACAAAGTTACTTCTTAATAATTACTACTAAAATAGATTAAAAGAAAATACTTACTTTAGACTTTAAATATTAGAAATAATAAATTTTACAAAACTTGCTTCCTTTAAAAACAACTTTAAAACATTTAATTTATATTTAAAAATTTACTTTAAAAACGTACTTGGTTATTCAGGGAGAATTTTCAATCTCAATCACTTAAATCAATTCTCCAAATTGATTCCCAATTTATTCCCTTTGAAATAAATTTCTTTACTTACTCAATTCATTTCAAAATACATTTATTATGGACTTTATTGTTATTATTAGTTTCTATTTGATTTTTAAATCTTTTAACTGAAATATACAAATTTCAGCTTCTTCCAAATTTCTTCTTTATTCTTTCTAATAAATTGAATCTTAAATTTTAAATAAATGTTTTATTCTTTAAAATAATAACACTAAAATTTAAAATTCATTAATCTTCTGATTATTCAAATTTCCCTTATTAAACTTAAGATTTATTTATTAAAATTTTAAAGGGGCACTTTATCTCTTTTCCAATTCATTCTTAAAGTTATTCAAATTTCTATAATTATTTTTCTTACAAATTCACTTCTTTTTATTTCCAAAATCCAATTCTATATATATCTTGATAACTTAGTGCACCGGAATATACTCAGGTAAACCATAACATCCAATATTCCAATTATCAATAATATTCATCACAGAATATAAAATAATCACAACAAGGGGCACTAAATAATTTAAATAAATGTGAGGGGTCCAGTTGGATCCCTCCAACCTGTTTTCCCTGCATCCACAGATGTTAGCATAATATAAAATGCCAATTCCAAATATATATACCACACTACAGAACATAAATCAATTCAACCATTTCAAACAATTATTTAAATTTAATCATTTAAATTTAAATTTAACTGAGTGAGATTAACTCACCTTTTCTTTGCTGTTCGCAATCCATTCCAAACTGATTTGCTTCTTTGATTTTTAAACCTTGTATAACAATTCACGGTTTATTATTATCTGAACCAGCCAAACAATTATTCACCATTTATTTATTTTGTTTACAAATGATTAAATTTTAACCTTAGATTTAATTTAAACAAGAACTACTTCCAAACTAATATCTCCTTTAAAACCATTTAGTAACAATTCAGTTAAATAATTTAACCATCTCCATATTTGTTTTAAAATGAGTTGCAATTATATAAACTTATACCTATGCTTTTTTTTCTTTTTGAAATCACATATGTATATATATACTTATAAAATAGCTTATATAGATCCAAAAATCAATTTTTTTTTAAATAAATTCTTCACATTTTAAAACCTTATATATTTCAAAATCTTATCTTCGAAGCCTATATAAGCTTATAAATAAAATTTATATTACCATTTGATATCTTCTATTTTCCTAAATCCTATCAATATTACCATTATTATTTTCAACAGTATTTCAAAGTGTAAATATCTGTATATATTTTTTTCTCTGCATATATATATATACATACATGCTTATATCATCATTTTCTAAAAACAGATTTGACTTCTAAAAAAAATGAAGTTATTCATAAACCATACCGTAAACAATTTTTTCTTACCCAGTAAATTTTTTTTTTCCAATTGAATTAAAGGGGAGGCCATACCTAAAACGAACGCAACCGCAAATGGAAGCCTCGAACCGGACCAAACGATTCGCCACAACCCTCCCATCGCATGCGAGATCGGCTCGCCTTCCTCAATCGTCGCATAGCTCTGATTTCCACCACGAACCCACGCCGCCGTACGAAGCCACCTCGTCGTGATACCCAAATCTTCACGCGAGTCAAGCTCGCGAAGCCGCGAATCGCTTCCCCCCTTTCTATATCGAACACATCGCGAGCCAACCCTAATTGAACTGCTACTAGAGATTCGCAGCCTCAATTTGAGAAAAGAAAGCAGCGGCCATGAATTCGATTGGGAAGGCTGGTTTCATGGGAACGGCCTTCGAAAATTTGAGGCTACAGTCGACAGAAAAAGGAAGGGGAAGTTTGATTTCGATTTTGATTGATTTTTGTTTTAGAAAGAGAAAGTAAATTGAAGAGGGATTTGATTTCCTTCGTTCGACAGCTGAATCTATTTTCGTTCGAACGAAATCTGAAGGTGGACGCCATTATTATTTTGATTTCGCGAATATTCATAAGGAGGCAGCGATATTATTGATTTATTTTCTCTTAACGATGTGATATTGATAAGAGGGGAAGGGAAGAAAAAGGAGTACGAAGGAGATAATTGTGAGGCGGGATGTACGTATTGTCGGCTAAGAGAAAACAATTATATTTAATTTAAATCCAAATTCAAAACGTCTCGATAAAATTTCCAACGCGTTTTTATAACGTACGCTTACACAATCACTCCAGTTACTACGAAATTTGAAACCCGATAATAAAACAATATTTCGGATCTAATGGAACTGGTTTCGTCGAATTCCAAGACTGTACCTCGAAAAGCTATTTTTAAATTCAATTTAAACGATATATTTTCAAAACTGAACAAATTTCATTTTAAAAGTTCGATTACCTTCAGTATTATAAATATGAATTTTACAAGTCTTTAAATTATTTTTAACAGGCTTAAAATTCCAGATTCAACATTTTACCCAACTTCAAATTATATAATTTAATAATTTAATTGTCAAATAATTGGTGATATTTGAATTCAAGTTAAAAATTAACATTTAAATATTCAAAATCAATTGAATATTCCAATTTTAAATGCTTGAAAATTCCGGGTCGTCACATTCCTCCCCCCTTAAAAGAATTTCGTCCTCGAAATTACTAGTTAGGAAGAATGACCCACAACTCATTAACTATGTCTTTTCAAACCCAAACAGTTTTTATCATCTTGCCAAAACAATCGTTTTATCAAAGACACCCCAACTTCCTTTCTAACTTTTCAAACTTATCGATAAGTTTCAAACAATATTACCTACTTATCTATTCAAATTTAAACTTAAATTCAAATTTTAAGTTATCAAAATTTTTGTAACTCCCTAAATTTTCGAAAAAAAATTTCGCCAGCGTCTCCTTTGCGCGGCTAGCTCGGTACAACTACAAAATGGCTCTACGGCCTCCCAAATCTCAAAAGAAAACAAAACGCCAAGTGGCTAGATCCAAAAACCCAATCAATTTCATATAGAAATTTAAACACATACCTTTTTGTCGGGCATTTCAAATTTATCTTTCGGAATCAAATATCAATTTCCTTTCCCTTTATAATACCTGCATATCCTGCTTAGCACTAATATCCAATCATAAAATTCAAAACATTTTATCGACTACCTTACAAAATGTCGATACTCATTTATTCAAATATTAACTTAGGATATATTTGCAGTATCAATTTCGAATAAAGAATTTACCATTCTTTACTTACTTTCACTACACTATTGGAGTTTATATCCAATTCCATTCACTATGCCCTTTACAATTCCCTTTGATTCCAATTAGCTCCAAATTTACTAATTGCTTTCCAATCTAAATGCTTCTTTATTTATTCTCACTTCCTTATCGAAGTTTATAACCATTTCTATTTACTACAACTTTACAATCCAATTTCACTTGAATTCAATTTTGTCTTCAAACTTAAAGTTTTTAATCGTATTTGTCTTATTTCAACCCATATGCACTTAGCCGTTTCTTTTATTAATTCCGGTTACTGATTTACTTAATCTTATATGAAAGTTTATTTGCAATCTCTTTTTTTTTTTTCAAACCATTTCTTCAATTTCAATTTACTTTACTTGCTCGCTTTAATATTAGATTTCTACATTCAGCTTTTAAATCTATTTGCTTACTAATTTTAAATCCTTTATCGTTAGTGAAATTTTAAAAAAAATTCTAACTCCCAAAATTTTCGAAAATTTTTGGCAGAGCCTCCTTTGTACGGAGGGACTTCTGCGATATCGCAGGATACACAAATATATATATACATCGGCCTCAGGATGGAAATCACAATATATATCAATATATGCAGTTCATATCTCCTATTTTGAATTCTTTTGCGTAAGCATACCTTTATTTAGCATTTCTAAGCAAGCGGCTTATTTAATTTGCATTTAGCGCGATCAAATCCATCCATACGGCTTCCCTGAACTTGTACTTACTCAAGTTAAAAATGTAAGTACTAAATATATGCGATTTATTAATATTTCAATTACTTTCAATAGCAAAAACATAGATTTCACATATAAAGCATGTTATATAACTTTCATAAGCATAAATAAGGTTCCAACACGTATTTAAATTGTTTACAACCAATTTCCAAACCATTTCATTTAGTTTAAGCGATTTACAACTTACTCGCCTATATTTAATTCATTTTAAGCAAAACAAACCCATATTCATTCCAATTGACGCCAACATCAATTTATTAAACTTCTATTGATTCATATAATTTGTTTACTTTCGTTTACGTCGAACAACAATTTTCTAAAGCAATTCGACAATATTATTGAATAAATAATAACATAAGCTTTATACCCAATTTACATCGACTCCAACTCAAATGTATATAAATTACATTCCAATCTAGCTTATTTACAACCACATGGTTGCATTTCCATTTTAATTTATTCACAAACTTTTCATTACATTTCTTCCATATCCAAAAAGATTTGATCCAAACCATTTTATTACACACGACATCATCCCATACTTCTATTTATTTTAAACTTAAGTCCATTCCCATTTTTCTTTAATTTATTTATATTCCAATGGGATTTATTTTTATCTCAAATCATTTTTATTTTAACCCAATTCCATACAACTCAAACTTTATTTCCAAACTCTATTGCATATTCACAATCTTTGATTTGATTTTCCTTTGATCAAATTCCAACCCTTTCATTATTTTATTCAATTAATTTATCCTTTTATCCATTTTTTAAAATTTTAATTCACATTAACAATTCATTGTTGAACTCATTAATAATAAGGCAATTCAATTTTAGGCTTGAATTGGATTTGTTTATATTTCACACCTTATCCAATTTAATCCAATTCATTTTTCATTCAACAACACTTCTAATTTATAATCTCATTCTTGATTTCCTCAGGTTCAATCTTATTTTATATCCCAAGTTTGGATTTATATATATTTCTATTATTTCTATGCTCTTCAATTCTTTTATAAGCCCCCGAAGCTTATTATTCCAATTCAATACTTGCTTAGTTTATATTTATTTAGTTAAGTAAGAATTTTATTCCATTTAATTATTATCTATGCTCAGCTGAATTTATTTCAATTTAATATTACTTATTTCAAGTTAAATTCAAATATATTTTCTCCACTTTCTTTCACTTAACTTAAATTTTAATCCTGGAGTACAATTCTCCAATTTCTTCTTATTAATATCAACTTCACTTTATAAGTACAATAGTTGATCCATTTATTCATTCACCAATTCATTATTTAACTAATAATTTCTAAGCATTAATCATTTTTAGTCCATCCTGACTAATTTTCCCATTCCACATAACTTCACACAATTCAATTTTAAATTCCAGTACTCAGTTCCACTTTACTTTTACAAATTAAATAAATTTTTCCTCCCACAATTTACTTCCAGTAAATTTACTTTTTACTAGATTTAATTACATTCCATTCACAATTCTTTTTAATTCAGTCCATTGTATTGGTTTACTATCTTATTTCGATTCCTACTTGTTTTAATACATCTCTTTCAAGTTGACTTTTATTTCAACTAATTCCATTTTTCAAGTTATCAAACTTTTTATATGCCATAAACATTCTTAGTTAAGATTTCAGAGTTTAAACAGTCCTTTAACATTTCAAACTTCCCTTTGAAATCACAAATATCCAAAATTCCTTGCATTTCTAAAATATAATTCACCCTTTGCAAAAAATTCCAATTCAAAACAATTTGGTAGCAATTTCTCTTCTGGAAACTCGAAAATGAACATCGATGATGCTGCAGTCATCATCGAAGTTATTTTCTAGCGACCAAAAGAGTTCAATGCTTTTATTCACTTGCTAAAATCGTTTCAAAAATTCCAAACTCCCCAGAGTTCAAATCTAACTCAAAAATTTTCCCAAAACCCCAAATTTGAAATCCATCGAACACTTTACTCTGGAATTTTCAGAAGCATTTTCAAACTCAAAGGAAATTTAAATCTCCAAATTTTTTTCCCAAATTCCAAATTCTTTAAATTTATATTCAAACATTACCTTGGAATTTTATCTTATTTTGATTATTAATCACACAATAATTTACATTTATAATTTATACTTACCAATTTTATTCGTCTATGAATTTATTTCTTAGTTTTTAAATTATGGTTCCAATTCCTTAGTCAAATTATAAACCACATTTACAAATTCCATTTATTTTATTAATTTATTCCTTAATCTTTGGTTATTATTTCAATTTCTTATTCACTTCTCATACAAATGATAATAATTCAATATTATCAACTTCTATCAACCAAGCATCCATATATACTATAATGATTTACGAAAAATTATTTCCTTTATATAAAAAAATAATTTGGGTAAAATTATTTCATTTACCCTATTTAAAACCATACCGTGTCGGTTTATCTTGTTTAAGAGTTTAGAAATCTCTATCGATAACATGGCGTCCCATATATCGATCAAAATCCATAAACACTCAACCGATAAGTCAACACAATATAAAACAAATTTTTTATTCACTAACAAATACGCGCCCATATCTATTAATACTCTCAAACTCATTTTAGAGTACTACGGATTCTATTCAATGAGTAATTCCCACCAGAGCCAAGGTTATCACCAACCTAAGCTCTGATACCAAGTGTAACAGCCCGCAAATCCATACCCCTTGAGTCAACACTATTCTACAACAATCAACTCAACTTGCACAGAAATACGAACCATTTGGGTTTAAGAAGAAGAGGTGGAAGAAGAGAAAACAAAATCAACATCAGAATCTAACCTTCGCAGCGGAATAAAATATAATTGATAATAAATAATCTTTACTCAAAATCAAATATATCTGTTTACATACATTACATCATCAGAGTACATCAGTCACAGCTCACATCAATAACATACAATGGATACACAACAACTCAACAGCGGGATATATATATATATATATATATATATATATATATATATATATATAAATAAGTACGAATGTACGTATCGTCAATCCAGCTCGTCTCCTGAGCTCCATGGAATTTCCTGTGTCCTATAATACTCGGTCTGACCCGAGCATTATAGTAAATAATACCCGAGTCAGTCTGGAATACCAACGTGATAAAATCACACCCAATTTATTATTAAAGTTTCAAAAATCCTTTGAAAAAAACAAAAGCATCTCGTAAGACCACGCCACAAATAAACATGTCGGGTTTTTACCTTACGATAGCTAAAACAATTTTTATAGAAATCCTCTGATATTATAATAGGGTCTATATACAAATACTTATAAAATTGCCGAAATTGTTACATTATTAAATTCCAGCTACTAGACACAGAGTGGGTAATACAAACAAAACTCGTACAAGGCTCGTAGGGAGAATGGATTTCCAACTAATGACTAGGCACTAGGGTACTACCTGTCACAGTACGGGGCCTAGATCACCGTACCGAGGATTACTCCCTTCATCCCCTGCAACACAAGGCCGGAACCATCCCTTACTGGACAATCCCGAGTGAGATCACCCCGCGGTTGGGATCAGCAACCGCCCACTAAGCCAAAAAATAAAAAGGGACATCTAGACTGGAATGACCTCACCCTGCTTGGGTGCTACCCACCTAGCCTTGCTGCATATCCCCTGATTTTCAGTCATTCCCGGTTGATGAGGCTTGAGGCTAAGCGTTACCTTTAGAACATTTCACTTAGAATGCCCATCGCCCAGCTGACGATGTTTCGCAAGCATTCATCCATACAAGTCCGTCCCGGGTTCTAACGGAACCGAAGGCACTATTTTTACTACATCCATTTTGGAAATATCCTTAGGATTAGTAGCGACTAGCCCTTGCACTACACTGCTTCATCTTCGACTCCGAACACGTTTTTCGCACGAAACGTACAAAACGGATCGAAGTGGTTTTCGAGAAATAAATTTCGATCCCGGTCTCTTCGAAACGATCAGCGCATTTGGCCAATATTGATAGTCGGTATTTTAACTATCAATTTATATTCACAAACATCCATCACACAATAAATAATTTCCCAAATTATTTATTTATTCCAAAAATATCTTCACAAGATATATTTCTATTTTCAACCCTTTGAAAACAGTTTCCAAACTTTCCTTTTTCAGGATAACTTTCCCAAATATTTTCTATCTCCTTTGAAATTACCATGCACAAAACTGGATTTTTAAAAATAATTTTCAAACACTTTACTTTTAAATATATACTTTTAAAACATTTAAATTAAAACTACATCAATAATTTATTAAAAATACAATACTATATGAATATTCGAAAATGAAGTTACTTAATAAAATATAAAACTAGATTTCTTCTTTTAAAACAAAATACTAAGTTACTTCTTAATAATTACTACTAAAATAGATTAAAAGAAAATCCTTACTTTAGACTTTAAATATTAGAAATAATAAATTTTATAAAACTTTCTTCCTTTAAAAACAACTTTAAAACATTTAATTTATATTTTAAAATTTACTTTAAAAACGTACTTGGTTATTCAGGGAGAATTTTCAATATCAATCACTTAAATCAATTTTCCAAATTGATTCCCAATTTATTCCCTTTGAAATAAATTTCTTTACTTACTCAATTCATTTCAAAATTCATTTATTATGGACTTTATTGTTATTATTAGTTTCTATTTGATTTTTAAATCTTTTAACTGAAATATACAAATTTCAGCTTCTTCCAAATTTCTTCTTTATTCTTTCCAATAAATTGAATCTTAAATTTTAAATAAATGTTTTATTCTTTAAAATAATAACACTAAAATTTAAAATTCATTAATCTTCTGATTATTCAAATTTCCCTTATTAAACTTAAGATTTATTTATTAAAATTTTAAAGGGGCACTTTATCTCTTTTCCAATTCATTCTTAAAGTTATTCAAATTTCTATAATTATTTTTCTTACAAATTCACTTCTTTTTATTTCCAAAATCCAATTCTATATATATCTTGATAACTTAGTGCACCGGAATATACTCGGGTAAACCATAACATCCAATATTCCAATTATCAACAATATTCATCACATTATATAAAATAATCACAACAAGGGGTACTAAATAATTTAAATAAATGTGAGGGGTCCAGTTGGATCCCTCCAACCTGTTTTCCCTGCATCCACAGATGTTAGCACAATATAAAATGCCAATTCCAAATATATATACCACACTACAGAACATAAATCAATTCAACCATTTCAAACAATTATTTAAATTTAATCATTTAAATTTAAATTTAACTAAGTGAGATTAACTCACCTTTTCTTTGCTGTTCGCAATCCATTCCAAACTGATTTGCTTCTTTGATTTTTAAACCTTGTATAACAATTCATGGTTTATTATTATCTGAACCAGCCAAACAATTATTCACCATTTATTTATTTTGTTTACAAATGATTAAATTTTAACCTTAGATTTAATTTAAATAAGAACTACTTCCAAACTAATATCTCCTTTAAAACCATTTAGTAACAATTCAGTTAAATAATTTAACCATCTCCATATTTGTTTTAAAATGAGTTGCAATTATATAAACTTATACCTATGCTTTTTTTTTCTTTTTGAAATCACATATGTATACATATACTTATAAAATAGCTTATATAGATCCAAAAATCAATTTTTTTTAAAATAAATTCTTCACATTTTAAAACCTTATATATTTCAAAATCTTATCTTCGAAGCCTATATAAGCTTATAAATAAAATTTATATTACCATTTGATATCTTCTATTTTCCTAAATCCTATCTATATTACCATTATAATTTTCAACAGTATTTCAAAGTGTAAATATCTGTATATATTTTTTTCTCTGCATATATATATATATACATACATGCTTATATCATAATTTTCTAAAAACAGATGTGACTTCTAAAAAAAATGAAGTTATTCATAAACCATACTGTAAACAATTTTTTCTTACCCAGTAATTTTTTTTTTCCAATTGAATTAAAGGGGAGGCCATACCTAAAACGAACGCAGCCGCAAATGGAAGCCTCGAACCGGACCAAACGATTCGCCACAACCCTCCCATCGCATGCGAGATCGGCTCGCCTTCCTCAATCGCCGCATAGCTCTGATTTCCACCACGAACCCACGCCGCCGTACGAAGCCACCTCGTCGCGATACCCTAATCTTCACGCGAGTCAAGCTCGCGAAGCCGCGAATCGCTTCCCCCCTTTCTATCTCGAACCCATCGCGAGCCAACCCTAATTGAACTGCTACTAGAGATTCGCAGCCTCAATTTGAGAAAAGAAAGCAGCGGCCATGAATTCGATTGGGAAGGCCGGTTTCATGGGAACGGCCTTCGAAAATTTAAGGCTACAGTCGACAGAAAAAGGAAGGGGAAGTTTGATTTCGATTTTGATTGATTTTTGTATTAGAAAGAGAAAGTAAATTGAAGAGGGATTTGATTTCCTTCGTTCGACAGCTGAATCTATTTTCGTTTGAACGAAATCTGAAGGTGGACGCCATTACTATTTTGATTTCGCGAATATTCGTAAGGAGGCAGCGATATTATTGATTTATTTTCTCTGAACGATGTGATATTGATAAGAGGGGAAGGGAAGAAAAAGGAGTACAAAGGAGATAATTGTGAGGCGGGATGTACGTATTGTCGGCTAAGAGAAAACAATTATATTTAATTTAAATCCAAATTCAAAACGTCTCGATAAAATTTCCAACGCGTTTTTATAACGTACGCTTACACAATCACTCCAGTTACTACGAAATTTGAAACCCGATAATAAAACAATATTTTGGATCTAATGGAACTGGTTTCGTCGAATTCCAAGACTATACCTCGGAAAGCTATTTTTAAATTCAATTTAAACGATATATTTTCAAAACTGAACAAATTTCATTTTAAAAGTTCGGTTACCTTCTGTATTATAAATATGAATTTTACAAGTCTTTAAATTATTTTTAACAGGCTTAAAATTCCAGATTCAACATTTTACCCAACTTCAAATTATTTAATTTAATAATTTAATTGTCAAATAATTGGTGATATTTGAATTCAAGTTAAAAATTAACATTTAAATATTCAAAATCAGTTGAATATTCCAATTTTAAATGCTTGAAAATTCCGGGTCGTCACAATTTATTTTTGAATACCAATATATTTTACCATAAAATTAGTGATGCTCTGGAAGTTTTTGGCCAAATAAAATTTGAATATATGTTAACATGTGATTGTTTTTCATTTTAAAATTTGTGATAATTAATATATCCAAACTCGGCAATGCATTCTTTGAGGGATGAAGTATTGTGAAGATCCAAATAACAACCAATAGGTACTATAACTAACTAATGCTTGTTCCATGAAATTACATGGAGTGATTAATAACTTTTTCTTTTGCATCTGTTAAGTCAATTAAAAGTGAAAAATTAAAAGAATTATCTTATTAAGGTCATCAAGGTAGACTACATGCAATATAATATGATAATTTAAGAGCATAACTTGCATTTAGGGTGCGTTGTCTGCATATTATGGGCAAAATTAATATAAACCCTTGACCAAAAGATCTAATTTCACAAAGGACAATCTTCAAACAAAATTATGTAGTATGTTAAGTGATAACATAATCACCATTTTAGGAAGGTGGATAAATAAAATAAAAAAAGTAAGTAGAGTAGAAGAATCAAAACATTATATACAGCTGAGTCTGTAATATAACTTGGGTTGTTCTTGTATTTAGGTTTCCAAGCCATGCATTATTTTGGATGCCATGATTATAAAGAACTAACAAGCTGAGACATATGCAAATAATCCTTTTAAGTGCCTTTTCACGTTGATTCTAAAATAAACACAAATATTGGTCAGAGGAATTGATCTTATGGGAACTACACCGGAAGAACACAACATTACCCATTTGGGTATTAATGTTTCACTGAATATTCAATTATTATGCAACACATAAAAATTTGTGCAGTGTTTTTTTTTCATATTTCATTTAACTTAAGGAGTTTTCCAAGAACTCAGGCTCGGGTTGAAATATCATTTAGTTCCATATGAGACTGAGGTATGAAACAGACTGTACTTTCAGCAACAATGCAACACAAATCATATAAATGGACTTATAGAGGAAATATAGTGGTCATAATATTCTATATACACAAAATTATAAGTTTTGTACATAGGATGGTTAACCTTTAAATATCCCACATAAGTAGAACCAGTATATACAAAGAAAGACTGAATAATATTCAAGATCTATTTCTGTACTAGTTCAGGCTTTAGTAAAAATAAAATAAAAGGAGGAACATTATCTTTCTCTAAACAAAGAGTTACCACTAAATTCTTGGTCGAATTTCAATCTCAAGTTTCACTTTCCAACCATGACTGGTTTACTGATCCCAACAAGTTATAATTCCTTTTCACTTGTCCAATTGTAAGAATAGAAGTAACTTACAGCATACGTGCTTCCAGCTTAGAGTTATTGTGTAGAATATCAAGCATGGTCTTGTAAGTTTTTACGGTATCTTAAACCATGGAGTCACGAGTTCCCTATCTACCCTATCATTTCCTTCCACTCCACTATTAAATGAAGAATTCTAGTTCAAAAGGATACTAATTTTTCTTGCATTGGCACTGGCTCGGGAAGTATTGGCAGGGGTGATTTGAAGATGAGTGAAAGCGAACATGATCAAATTTAAAATACGGAGGAACTTTTTGGGAGAGGAGAAATTTGGGGGGAGGAATTTCTGAGAATTTGGTGATGGCAATTAGAAGGGTTTTAGCCGAGAGTTTGAAGGGAGTGCAGAAGCTCATCAAGGAACAATTCTCATCGCTGAACAATTCTCGCCGGCTGTCTCAGCGAAATTAAAATACGACATTAAAACACAGCAGGTAGAAATATGCTTCCAAACTTTATTCGAACTGTGTTTTTGCTCTATTGTTTGGATACAACTTTGAGACATCATAATTTTCTCATATCTTGTTCAAATTGCATAATTCTTTTTTCGGCTAAAGTATAGTTATTGAACTTATGCACGACAAATTTCAGGTCATTCCGATCTCTGTAGCCTACAAAAACATGTTGTCAAACTTCGATCAGAGCATGTTTTGCTCCAGCCATTTACAGTATAATCTGGCTGTGAGTTCAACTTTGTGATATTATATCTATTCCGTTTCTTATCCAATTGTATCCATTCTTTTTTTGTTTAAAGTGGATTAGTTGGGCTCTATGCCTGTAAAATTTCAAGCTTTTAGACCTTCGTAACTAGTTAAAAACTTGCCTGCAACTTTGAATCAGAGCATGTTTTGCTCCAGCCGTTTGCGGTAAAATCTGGCTGTAAGTCCAACTTTGTTAGCTCACTCATTTCTTATCCGACTATATCCGTTCCTTTTTCTATTTAAAGTAGAGTTGTTGAACTCTATGCCAGCAAAATTACAAGGCTTTAGACCTCTGTAATTAGTTGAAAATTTGCCTGAAAATTTGAATCGAAGTGTGTATTGCTCCCGCTGAAAATTTCTGAATTGTTATACATGGATTTCTTTCGATGTTTTTAGTCGGCTAGATCCTAAGATGGAAGAGCCAATACTACCACTTATCCGTATTTCGGATTGGTGAGTTTTAAGAAGATTTTCGTATGAAGATTTTACGAATAATTTCATTGAATTTTTGTTTATTTTTTATTATTTCTTTGCACTTGCTTTCTAAACCGTTTTCGGAAGATTTTTCTAAATATTTTATAATATTAATAATTATTTTAAAGCTATTAAAATTATATATTCTCTATAATAAGATAATTTCAAAGATTTGTTTTCCAAAACGATTTCGAAAATTGTTTTCAAAAGCTAGTTTTCTCAAACAAATTGTTTTCTGTATAAAAATACACGTTTTTGCACTACTCGAGCGTATTAGAAGGGGAATTAAACGGTTTAGTAAAAACACACGGTATGGGACATGTGCGTTTAATTTATCGGTTAATTCATGACTTGTCCGTCTGAATGTCTTGACCTTCGGGTCGTATTTGCTGATGAGATGATTAAAATATTTTTACTGCTTTCTAGTTTGGCATTGACAAGCGGTTAGGAAACCCTTAAGTGAGAACGTGTGGTATAGTACCACTTTTCGTGTTCCTCTCTGGGAGTTTGTGACACATTCACAAGTGATTGCCAGTACTTAGACTGTTGGGTCGCTTGTGTGTCCTATGTGCATATATACAGTTGTTGGACTGTCCATGGACTGTTGGGTCCTATAGAGACTGTTGGGTCTTTTATGCACAAGTACTTGGTAGACTGTTGAGTAATATATTGGACGTCCTAATTATTTATAGCAGTTGGGCTTTTATTGGACTGTTGGATCCTATACGCATTTAGCTATTGGGCTTTTATTGGACTGTTGGGTCCTATTTCTTATATTGATGTTTTCTTGATTTTCTTATGACGATTTCCAGAATTTTGATGATTTATAAATGTTTTCACCATAGTCGTCTTTGTTGAGTTATCTATTTAGCCTGAGTGTTATAGTATTGACTATATAGTGGTTACATCCGGAGTTTTGAACTCTTAGTTGAGTTCTATTTATATTGTGATTCATATTGCCATTCTTTGGCCTTTTTGAGATTTGTATACGCCAGTGAGATGAGGCATATATTTGTGAATAATTGATTTGTTGTTGCTTAACTTAGCTATTATATAGCTAATGAATAAAGCCGATGATATGAGGCACTTGTTGTACTTAGTAGTGTTTATTGATTGGTCTATCTCTTTCGAGGACATACATTTAGAATTACCTCATTGAAGTAGTGACATGCTCTTATCATGGTTTCTTCTCATTTGAGAGGATTCTCTAGCCTTTACATTATGATTCATATTATCATTTATTGTACTAAAATGATGTTTTAGCCAGACTAACCCATATATTTTATACTCGGGTCAGACCGAGTTGTTTCAGGTTAGATAGCTTTTGGACTTATCTTCGCTTTGGTGCTCCCGCTTGGATATCTATTTATCATCTTTTGTTGTTGTAGCCTTTTGTTTGACTTTGATATGTATATTTTTGACTCATGTATAGTGTGGTCTTCAAACCACTTATGATGTATCATTTCGTATCGTACTGTAATGTACCGGTGTATATGTGTGTGTGTGTGTGTGTGTATTTCTGTTTATTATTCTGTGATGTGTTGTACATTTAGTTGTTATATTTTGTTCTGATAGATCCATTAGGCACCTGTAGTTTTGTATTAAACACTTATTGAATATTTCGATCCACTTGGGATTGGAAAAAAAAATAAAGCACCAAATCGACGTATTTAATGGATGTTTAAGACAAAACTATGGATGGTCGCTCCGAAACAGCCATATTCTCCGCATTAGCAGTTAATATTATCCAGTAATACTCTTTGTTAATGTGGGACTTGAGGTGAGACGTCATAGCTTGGTATTAGAGCTAAGGTCAGAACAAAATATGATAAGCATAGAACAGAACATATATTACGGTACGTGGATGTGTAATACAAGTGTTACAAATTCCCCAATCATCGTGTCCTTAACCTATCCATGTCCTTTGTGATAGATATAAGTTGGAAATATGTCTAGGAATATATCTTATTCTATAATATTCTATAATTGAATTATTGATATCACATCCTAAGAATAATCCTTATCATCACTATTTATTCTATTTCTCTTCGATACGAGTGCTTGATACACATTCGTATCGAAGGAGCTTGTTGATACCGTTGGATGTTTCTTATCTTCTTATTTCTTTGAGGATTGCAAATCCTAATGAGTGGATCCGCAATACTTGGCATGATGTATGAAATTTTTGAGATTGTCCCTGGTAGTTTTTCTTTCTATGCGAATTTGCATGTTATTTACTATCTTGAGTTGGAATGATTTTGGGAAGCCAATCCTATGTTCAGTATGGATCATATATTTTAGGCATCCTAATTCAGCTGATTTGTTGCCTCTTGTTCTTCGGAATATTGATGATAATTCCAAAGTGTCTTTATTCGTTCTTGAGTTTCGAGGTGGTGATGACATATCTCGAATTCCTTTTGTTTGTGCTTTTGTAGATATACGTGAGTGCGTTTTGAGCTTGCTACCCAATCAGGCAATCGAGCTTTGTGTTGGCCTCATTTCTGGTTTTAGCCTTTTGGTTATCCTCCTACGAGGAAGGAAATGAGGCGATTAATTAAATTTAATTGATATTGTTGTTCTTTCTTCTTTCGAGATATCCTCTTAGGATACTCATTTTTTTTATATACCTTGTGATATTACTTTACTAGAAATAATCATATGGTGTTAGTGTTATTTCTTCTCATTCGAGAAGATATCTTACCCTTATCCTTATATCTCATTAATCTCTTGCTGATCTAATGAGTGATGTTAGGGTCTTTTCTCAGCTCGATCTTGCACGGATTTTCTTCAGCTACGAGTTACGGAGGATATCCTCCCTCTTACTGCTGTAACGGCCCACCTTTTTGGCCGGTTTAAATCGATAATAAACCACACATGTCTAGTTCAAACCATTCAAAAGAGATGATTGTTAATGGAGTAAATAAGAAAACAGAGAAAGAAAAAACAAAACAGAATCTCGCAGCTGAATGATAAAATATAATAATTAAATAACAGTTCATGAAGCTGTTTACAAACATTTGATTATATTAATACAATACAGAATCAGAGTTACGTAAAACAGAAATAAATACATAAATGCAGCGAAACAACATGATGCGGTGGAATGGAGATCATAAATAGGAATAATATACTTTCTCTCCGTCTTCGTCCTCCAGAAAATAGTTTTAATACACTGAAATACTCAGACGGACCCCAGTGTAATGAAAAGACAAAACACTCGAGTCAGAACTAAAAGATCTTATGTAAGTCAAATCAAAATAAGTAAAATAGAACAATTATTGCCATACTTTCATAGATGTTATAGGATTTTCATCTTCTATCAAGTGTACAACGTGACTGTAATATTTTAAAGGGTTTCAAATAATTTCGAAATATCAATCTCAACCATCTAACTAAAACAAATCCGAAGTTTAACTTAACCTTTACATAAGTTAATTCCAGTCCATAATCCAATTTCAAGCATATATATATATATATATACATACACCGGTATCATAATAATATTTTCAAATTTTCAAATCAACGAAAACCACTCGGGTCTACCATTTCAATCCATAACGATTTTCCTCTAAACTATAAGATCGTTTGGGTATGTATCATTTCAACCCATAGTGAACTTGCAGTACTATAAAGATATAAAATACAATATCCATTCATTTAATATCAAATCAATCATCTATCACAATCATCATCCAAATAAATCAATAAATATCAATAGATAAATTGAAATCAATAACAGGTATTTAACTGGCAATTTAAATTGATGAATTAAATAATGATTTAATTTAAATAAATTCAAATTAACCGAAATGATGATTTAAAATATACCAAACATTCATAAATAAATTTCCAATCACATCATAAATCTAATTTAACAAACATAAGAAGTTTTAGAAGTTGTGAGCGGGTTAAAACACTCACCTTTGAATTTAAATCCAATTTAAACCCACCTTCGAAATAAAATGTATTTTCTTTCTATTATATACCCGATATAATCTGATTATATTAATTAATTAATTTGATTAAAAGTATATTTAATAGAAAAATCCATAAATGGTATACTTTGTGGTAGTAGTTACAAAGTGTTGTAACCGTGAATAATTTATCACAACGAAACGAATATATCATTTTAAATGTTCTTAGTCAAGATGCATCGAGATTGGATATCGATGTATCCGTTGAGACTGGAGTACGTAACGCTCTTCAAATGTTGGGCAGTGCATTACTCATGACTGCGGAAGGCAACTAGGGGTTACGTATTAGTAGTTATTGGATAACTGTGGAACGACTCACTCGATAGTTTTCTGTTGGTTAATATAACTAAGGTCAAATAGATAATATCGACTCGACTGATTTACATAGTTCTCTCGATTTGAGAATACCGTGGATCTTCAATATGAAAGCTTGGCTTTGATTATAGCCAAATTGTAACGATCCAGAATTTCTGTCATTTGAAATTCAGATATTTAATTGATTTTAAATATCAACAAGTAAATTTTATAAGTCGAATAATTTATTTTTCGAATATTTAGATTTAATTGGATAATTAAATCGATAATTTAATATTTGAAATTTCGTAAATAATTTGGAATTGGGTTTAATGTGACTAAAAATGATTTATAAAGTTATATTAAATCATATTGGAGTTAGAACAATGTTTGTGAACTTTTAAAATTGAATTAAAAGTTAATTTGTGAAAATTGAGTATTATAATATTTAATCGACTAGTGAAATTAGTCATTTTTCAAACAGTCTTGGATTTCAAAAAAACCAGTTTCATCGGATCCATAATGTCAAATTATTGTAAGGTTTCAAATTTCGTGTCAATCGGATTTACGGTTTGTCCGAGGCAAGCCAAAACGCATAGAAATTGGTTTAATCGATTTAATTTAAGTTTGATCGTTTATTTCTGTAACCCGCACATTTGATTGAATTAGCCTTCGAAACATATTCCATTGTGTCCGGAACGTGGGGCAATCCTTAGAAATGCTGGTCACCGCATGAGATTTGGTGTTCGGAAAATTTCGGATGAATAGTAATTTGAGAAATTTCTATAAAAGCACCTAGGATCTTAATTTTTTCACTAAACCCTAATTCTACCTTCAGCCGCCGCTTCTAATAATTTCAATGGCCAAAATCGTGCCATCTTCTCCTCCACTTTTCTCCAAATCCGTGAAGTTTTAGCCAATCCTTCCAACTAGAAGATTGTAGGAGGCTTCAAGATCTACCTATCCAACGGTAGATCTACCGAATCGTCGTCGATTGGAGAAGGAAATTGGCCGCGTCCTCCTACAGTTCGTGTGCGTTTTCAGAGGAAAGGGGGTGCCGAGTTTCATGCCGTGGTGGCCGTGGGGAGAGGCGAGGGAGGGCTACATGATGATGCTAGTTGATCGACTTCTAAGTGATGGGGATGGCCGCATGTATTAGGGTTTTTGCACGATGTTGGGTTCGGTCGCGATCGTGTAACCTGGAACGAAGATGAAAGAAATGTGTGCACGGCCTGGATCTAGGGGGCTTGAGATCTACGGCTATGATTGTTTAGGTTAAAAATAATAAAAGAAAGTGTAAAATTTTATATTTAAATTCGTTCGAACTTTGAAGTAACATAACTTTTTGATACGAGGTCGAAAACGCATGAAACAAATTGCGACGGGTTCGTATGGACGAGCACTATGCAATGGAGCTGGTTTGGAGTTGTTTGGAGCTAGTGAGTTATTTGGAGCTAGTGAAAATTTCGGGTAAAATTAAACACACGTTTAATTTTATTTGAAATAAAATGCTACAACTGTTATCGGAAACTCAAGGTGAGAACTTCTCACTCGATCGAATTGTTTCGATTTAAATTTTAAATAGTTAGATTCAAAATTGCTTGATTGTGTGATTGGATGATAGTTATTATCTGTGGTATTGAAATAGACCCTATACGTCGTATATTAAGCGGATGTTATTTATTAAACACATATACCGCGATAATTCCAACTTGAATGGAATTGGTATTATATATGTATTTGGAGTTGATTTCCCGCGTTATATAGCGGATGAGACCCTATTGCGCCGCATAATAGCGGATAGTATTTTATAAATCCCATATACCGCGATATTCCGTCTTGAAGCGGAATTGGTATTGTGCTAACATCTTTGGATGCAAGGAAACAGGTTGGAGGGATCCAACTGGATTCCTTAAATGATTAAATTTGTTTCAATGTTGTATGTTGATCTATTTATAATATGCGTGATTATCTTTGTGATTGAAATCGTTAAAGGCTAAAATTTAGCCGAATATATTTTTGGTATCGTTAGATGCTGAAAATAAATAAAATTTGATTTTTGAAAATTTAAGTTGAGAATTCATAATAAAATTTAATTTTGGAATTGATTCATTTTAAATAAATAAACATTGAAATTTTTATGTTACAAAAATTATGATTTTTGTGAAATATAACCGAAATGTGATTTTTGAAATGAGTAGTTGATTAATTTATAAAATGGCTTAAATTGGGATTTATGAATTATTATAAATGATTTATATAAAAGATTTATAAAATTGATATTTATGAATTAAAATATTGGAATTATAAAACGAGTTTTTATAAGTGTTAAAGTGAAGCATAAATGGATTTCATAAGTGGATGAAATCTATAGATTTATAAATTGTGAAGTTATAAAATGAATAGATTTTGTAAAATAAAAGATTTATAAGTAATTAACTTATAAATTGGATTTTGGCGTGTAAATGGGATATGGATAGAGCTTGTTAATAAAGTGATTTTTATAAGTTGAAGTTGTTATAAAGTATAAATGGAATTTATAAACGTTGCTTTATAAATCCGAAATTGACTTATTTTGATAAGTTTAATTATTATAGCTTATTAAAGGTCATATATCCACGATTTTGGATAGAGGATAGTCCTTTAAATAAAATATGTAGAAATTGAATTTGGTAAATGAAGTATATTCATGATTTTGGACGGTGAATAATATATAAAAGAAATATTTTGGGAAAGTGATTTCCGAAAGGAAAAGTATAAATGGAAGTATAAATGGATTTCATAAGTGGATGAAATCTATAGATTTATAAATTGTGAAGTTATAAAATTAATAGATTTTGTAAAATAAAAGATTTATAAGTAATTAACTTATAAATTGGATTTTGACGTGTAAATGGGATATGGATAGAACTTGTTAATAAAGTGATTTTATAAGTTGAAGTTGTTATAAAGTATAAATGGAATTTATAAACGTTGCTTTATAAATCCGAAATCGACTTATTTTGATAAGTTTAGTTATTATAGCTTATTAAAGGAGATATGTCCACGATTTTGGACAGTGGATAATCCTTTAAATAAAATATGTAGAAATGGAATTTGGTAAATGAAGTATATTCAAGATTTTGGACGGCGAATAATATATTAAAGAAATATTTTGGGAAAATGATTTCCGAAAGGAAAAGTTTTGTATAGTATTGGGGTTTATATATCTATCTCAATTTCGAACCCCTATAATAGTGATTTTGGGTAGTTGTAACGATGTTTTACGCAACATTCGTTTTGACTCAAATAAATGGGTTTAAGAAGATGTTTTCCTTAAAGAATAAAATATATACTTAATTGGGATTTAAGTATATTGAATATTTTCCAAATGTTGAAATTAAATGGATTTGTGAATTACTTATTATTGAATAAGTATGGAAATGTTTTCCCATATAAAGTGAATGTTTTGAGATTATATCTTTTAAAGATAAATTGAAAGTGAATAATTGAAATCGATTTGAAAAATCGTATAAAAAGTGAATATTTGGAAATGTAAATTCATAGTGGAAATTTGGAAGGGAAATTTGTTTTAAAAATAAACATTGATTTATTTTTAAAAGTGTGGAAATAAATTTACGGATTTGGAACATAAATTTAATAAATCGGTAAGGATTTACTTGATTGGTTTAAATGAACCATTTTGAAATGAAAGTTGTAAAGGTGAAAATTGATTTGGAATTTGTTTTCAAATGGTTGAAGTGTGGAAAGTATATCTTGTAAAGATATTTTTGAAAATAAATAATTTGGAAAATTATTTGAAATTAGGTTATGTTGTGAATACCGATTGATAGTTAAATAACCGACTATAAATATTGACCCTTAAATGGATATTTGTTGTGAATTGGTTGAAATTGAATGCTACAATTATTTTTAAATTATTGCGCTCGTTATTCGGATTACCCATTCCGAATAGTGATATGACGAAATGGATAGCATTGAAGGCCGGTGGTGAAGATCGGGTATTTGTGAAAACGATAGGATGACCTGTCGATTGTCTCTGCACCATTAGCTACGGTATGGAGATTTCCTTTGTGATGGGAAATTCGATCGGGATTGTGAATACCCGGATTGCAAGGGCTTCTTTTGAAGTGCCTTCGGTTCTGTTCGAGCCCGGAACAGACTTGTATGGTTACATGTATGACATTACATTTTGAGATATAGAGCAGATTTCTTTCAAATACATCTCTGTTAGTGGCAGAGAATTTAATCTCTTAGCTTAACACCCTTCTTTGAGACGTACGAGCTCAGAGGTTTTGTAGTTGAAGGTTATCAGCGATATATTCCCAATTTGGTAATGTGGCATGCTGAGTGTTGCTATGTGATGATTATTTATTGATCATTTGTTGATCAAAGCATGGCTTTGTGAAAAAGCGTAGCTTTGTGGACGAGACTTCGTCGGACCTCACACCCCGGAAATGGTCAAAGCAGGAATATGCAGCAAGGTTATGGGGGTCGCTCCCTCTAGGGTATGTCATTTCCTTTTGTAAAAGGGTAGTGTCAGGTATGGAGCCCTGATGCTTAACCTATGTGGTTACTTCAATCTCATTTTATGTGTGGTTGTTGCTGGGTGATAGAGGGCCCTCGGATAAAGGTCCCAAAGGACCGGGGAGTGGCATACTCGAGTTGTAGTTACCTAGTTACAGAGGTAACCCGACCTTGTGTTGGCAGAGATCCGGTTAGGTTCTCGGGACGTCCCGACAGAGGCGATCCCATGTGGCAGTAGGAAGTTCCTTAGCCTGACCATTTGTTGGAAAATCCAAAGAAACAATATGAGCCTTGTACGGTTTTAGTTGTATTACCTGCCATTCACTTATGGTGGCGCCCCACTGTTTGGATGGTAGCTATAGTAGGCATAGTTCGGAATGTCTATGCTGGCTAAGATTTATATTCTATTTTCGAAATGCTTTCATCACTATGCACTAATAATAATATCAAAATTGATTTGTTTTGCGTAGTATGCATTTTTTACTATCATAAGCAGAAATCTCCAATTCTGCGTTTGCATTGTGTGTGTGCGGGAAGGCTTATGGTAGTTTCATTTTCCAAAAGCATTGCGGATATTATTCACTTCCCTTGTTGTTGTTGTTTTAAAAGTTAAATAACTATTTTGAGTTCTCACACCAGTCCCATGATTGACCTGGAGTTTGTTGTTCTCTTCCTAAACTCTAGGTGCCCATAATTTTCCACACGGGCAGTCTAGAGTCAGGTTATCAGGTCATTCTGGATCCAGATGTGCTATGGAGCTCAGGAGGCGAGCTGGACGGCGAGACGTATTACATGTATATGATATTATCTTTCCGCTGTAAATTCACTAGTAGGGACATGTTTGTATAACTGTCCATTGTTTTGTTGTGCTGTATATTGTTGCTGTATACTCTAATGATGATGTGATGTAATGTAATAACTGATATAGTTCTTTGTTTTAAAGATTATTCATTTATCTATTATATGTTGTTCTGCTGCGATATGTGAGATTCTGATATTGTTTCTGTTGCTCTTCTTTCGTTCTATTTTCTTCTTCTTCTACCTTTTTCTTCTTCTTAAACCCTAAGGGTTCGGTTTTCCGAATTCGATTATTCAGCAGTTGATACAGTGGACGCATTGATGTCGATTTTCGAAAGTCGAAGAATCGGTTCCTTACACAGATCATAGCATGGCGTCGATCGAGTGACTATAGTTGTAACGAGTGGAAGTATTTAAAGTGAAGCACCATTCAACAGAGGATTCATCTCCTCAGTTATATGCGGTTAGTGTCACAGTCAACTCAAAATCAAAGTCTCTGGTTAGAGCATTTCGGTTAATAATAATTGTTATTATTGAACCAAGGACTTTGTGTTTATACTATAAAGTTGAATGTGGATGAGGCAGGAATTTTGACCATTACTAAATTCTATAAGTCCAAAGAGATATAGTTTTGATGAAGAGAATTGGTGTAAACAAATGGCACAACCGAGTAACGCTTATTCAACCAAAATTGGATTTTACCGAAAATGAGTAAGTGACAAATTTGGCCATAATGTCACATCACCTACTAAGTGACGTGTAAACGTTAACATTAGAATAGTTCGATGTTAATCGCCGACCAAATTTACACCCAAGAGTTACGCAGTCGAAATGACGAATTCATTTATGACCGATGTGACGACCCGCCTTTCTAACCCCAGAAAGACATATCATCGTTAAGAAAGAAAGGGATAGAAATAGAAAAGAATAAAAAGAAAGAATAACAACATCAGAATCTCACAACGGAATGGAATAAAATATAATACATCACATAGCTATTACATAGTTATACATACATCAAAGTTATACAATATCATACAACAGAACTGTCATATACATATATGTCCATACATACATCCAAAATACAGCATGCACTAACTACACAGCGGAACTATATAGGTTGATACATATGTCTGGTCTTCTTCTCCAAAAGCTCCTCTAGAAAATTAATACTCCAAATACCTATCACTTGGCTACACATAAAAATTCGAGTACCCAAGAGTTTATGAAAAACAAAATATAAAACTCCGGGTCATACATGGGTCTGGTATGAGTAAACGGTTAAAAATTGTTTAAGTTTGAACACCATTTGAAAACAAAGGTATCACGTAAGACTCCCCACAAATAAATACGGGTAAGTTTTTACCTTATGCCAACCAAAACATTTTATAGGAAGTCCAATGATATTATAATAGTGCCTTGGGTTTTCAAGTAAACAGAAAATAGCCGAAATTGTTACATCTATTAAATTCCAGCTACTAGCCACAAAAGTGGGTAATACAAATCAAAACCGTAGGGTCTCGTAGGGAAAATGGGTGTCCAACAATGGCAGGGCTACTGGGGTACCGCCCGTCACAGTACGGGGCCTAGATCACCGTATCGAGGATCACTCCCGACCCCCTACAACACAAGGCCGGAACCATTCCTTACTGAACAGTCCCGAACAAGATAACCCCGCAGTTGTGGCTAACAATTTCTCACACAGTCGAAATAAAAGGACATCTAGACAGAGGTATACCTCGTCCTGCTTGGGCATGACCCACCTAACCTTGATGCATCTCCCATGTTTTAGCCATTCCCGGTTGATGAGGCTTGAGGCTGCGATTATCTTTATAGAACCTTATTCTCAGAATGCTCATCATCCGCCTGAGGATGAGCTGAAAGCATTCAATCCATACAAGTTCGTTCCGGGTTCGAAAGAAACCGAAGGTATTATCTCGTTACACTCGTTTTGCAATCACCCTCGGAGTTAACGATAATAACCCTTGTATTCTGAATCACCATCTCGATCTCCACTTGATATGTCACGACCTATCGTTTAATTTGGATCGATGTGGTTTTTGGAATATCGAATTGATACCCGATCCCGGTCTCATCGAAATCCAAACGCCATTTTAAGGGCCAAGTTGTCTATTTAGTCTTAACAATTTAATCCAAAATTAAGAATTTACATAACAGATATCATAGATAAATCATGTACAGTTATCATAGTTATATCCAGAATATATCACAACATATCACAGAATATCACCAAACAGATATCATGGTCGATCAACAAGAATCATCAGTTCATATCAAAACAGTTTGGTTTTCTTAACTTAATTAATTACTTAAGGATAAATTACTTTATTCTGCTTAATTAATTACTGATTAATTAACTTATTAAATTTTATCAATTATTATTTAAATACTCACTTAATCAGTTAATTCTTAATTATTAATCAAAAAAATTAATTATTAATTTACAAAGCTTGATTACCTATTAATTACCAATGAAATAATAATTAATAATCTTAATCATTAATTTATAAAGGTTCCTTATCCATTTATAAATCACTAATCACTTAACCATTAATTACTAATTAATTAATCATTTAATTTTTTATTAATTTCTCAAGGTTCTCAAGTTAAATTGATTAAACCCCAGATCAATTCGTAATTACAAATTTAATTTAAGTTATTGATTTAATTATAAGTATAAATTTTATTTACGTTTAAATTAACGTACATTTAGAATTTACTTATTGTCTTACATTTGTATACCTTCTTAATGAAATTTAAAACAAATCTTAGCTCAACACTTAACAACATTTATAACTTTATTAATGTTAATCTAGTTTATTAATAACTTAAGGTTTATTTCAGTTAACACTAAGAATAGTCTGACCCGAAGTAAACGTGCTGTTTACTCGAGTAAGGCACGAGTTATCTCCACTGTTTCCCACGTTTCCCCTCTCAACTCTGTCTTCTTCCCTCACATGTTTCTTTCCTTCTTTTATTTATTTACTTTAGCTTAAGTATAAAATTTAAATTGCAGTAACATAAAAACTCACGCGCGCGACCCAGATACGCTCGAAGCAAAATACCAAAAGTCTCGAGCAAGAGCACGCGACCATCACGACACTCCACCGGACATCCAATCGCCACCGTGCACGTGCACGGTGGTTTGCCGCACCTGCACTGGTTCGTGCTACCTCTAGCAAACCACGATTTAACCTCCCACTCCTAATCGAAACCCGGATTTTCGAATAAAGGTCGAAATCAAAAAAACACCTGAAGCTTGAACTAGCCATACGAACACACCGGGCCAAAAACGCTTCGGCCCATGAATGGCAACCACCGGAAGCGCCATAACTCCGGCCTCGCATCAGCAATTCTCCCCGCCACCATTACCCTAAAACTCGAACGACTCGATGCACCTGAGGCTACGACATCACCTCATTTCCAGAGCGCAACAAAACTCGGTCTTAAACCCTAATCATACCTCGTCCCAAAATTTCTTGCAATAGAAATTTTTTCTAACAGTTTTCCAAGATTCGAACATGATCAAACTACCTCCTCAACAAATTTCAATGACTAAAATTCGTTGAACTAACAGAAAATGATAAAAATGTATTTTTAGTTCATTTATGAACTGAACCATGTGTGCTTATCTAAAAATTATAATCTTTGTTTCAAAAATCCTACTTTGGAATGTTTATTCAAGATATGAATTCAAACTAACAATTTAAAACATTCGAATTTTACACATTGATCTTCCTTTTACTGTAAAATTTAATATACAGTGTTTAAGCTACATTGTCCGCCTTCAAACAATCCTTTCAGGCCATGATTCCAGTTTAAACAAGTTTAATCAACTTAAATTCTTAAGTTTAGAATATTAATATGAAGAAGTATTTAAAATTTTCTATGCTTTACTTTATACAGGAACTCGAAATGTTGAGGAACACACATAGCAGAGCTTCCAGTAAACAACCAACGTCACAGAACATCTTGTTTTCAATATATAGAAACATACAATTTCATAAACGAATTATCAAAACTTAAACTTTAAAAATTGTATGTTTACTCACCTAATTTACTGTTGAAACTAAGGATACTTGTTGTTTAAGAAAAACACTGCAGTTTGAATTTCTGAGAACCCTCCTTGCTTTGTTGTTGAATTTGTTTGAGTTTGTAAAGAAAGTTGATGTTTATTTAATTTTTCTCAGGTTAGCTAAGTTGTGAACAAGCAAGTATAGTATGATGTTATATAGAAAGGGTTTTGAACAGCTCTAGGTTATACTAATACACTACCTACCCTGTTTTTAAACAGAGATGTTTTACTGCAAACCTGAAATGATATTTGTATTTCGGCTAAAAGATTTCTTCTTGACAAATAGTTGTGCTAATAAATGCATGTGTCTTCATATTTGTTTACATATAATTTATATCCGCTGACATTTTACTTATTTCGGCTAAACATGTTTTTAGTGCAAAGATATTTAGTATTTGATGTGAAAATTTTGTCTTCTTTCATTGTACAAATGTATATACTATATAGTAATTCTTGATCTATTTCCCAGTCCTCAAGCTTTGATCAAGTTGTTGAGTTTAGTTTCAGATTTGTTTGTACAACCAGATTTGTTTTGTGAGCAAATATATATGTATAACTTGTCTTGTTAGTGTGCATTAATATGTTACTTGACTAAGATATGTTTTCACATCAATGTTTATTTTATCATATATTTGTTTATACTTATGTCTATTGATAGTTCTCTTTTTTTAATATATGTGTAGATGTTCATAAGCATATATTTGCATTTATAACTATATTTGAGTTGTACTTGTGTTTTAAAGTTATAAGATTCAATTTTTTTCCAAACCATGTAATTGTTTAAATATCTAAAAGATATTTTTGTACTTTTTAAACATTATTGAAATTTTAAAACTCTTTATTTTATATTCCAGACCATATTCAATTTATTATTATGTTCAGATATTAATAAGGTATATTTTACTTATATTAAAACACATATTTATAGCTGTTTTGTAAATAATAAGTTTATATTTCATTTAATCTGATTAAATACTCATTAATAAATTGTTGCTAAATTTTCGGGATGTCACATTCCTCCCCTCTTAAAAGAATTTCGTCTCCGAAATTTAAAACAACAGTTAATTCAAAAGTTTTTATATTAACAAACCAAACATACATATCATCCATATAATAGCAAACAATCAAACAGTCTACTCTCACAAACATCACAAGTTATCTGGACATAAATCTGGATAAGCTTTCCTAAAACCATCAAGAGTTTCCCAGGTACAATCTCTGGGATCCTCGCTCCACTTCACCTTGACGAGTTTCACCACTTTGCTCCTGAGTTGCTTCTCGTCTTGATCCACAATCCGAACTGGATTTCTGACCACAGTCAATTTGGGTTCTACTTCCAAATCTTCCTGAACTACTGGTTCTACAACCATTGATGGATCATGAATATATTTCCTTAGATGTGATACATGAAACACACTATGAATTCCAGACATCCGCTCTGGCAATTCAATCCTGTATGTTACAGCTCCAATTCTTTCCAGCACTCGGAATGGTCAAATATATCTCGGAGCAAGTTTTCCCATCTTTCCGAATCTTATAGCACCTTTGATTGGGGAAACTTTGATAAAAACCAAATCTCCGATCTCGAATTCCAAAGGTCTTCGTCTTCTATCAGCATATTTCTTCTGACGATCTTGAGCAGCTTTCATCCTTTTCTTGATAAGATCAACCTTAGCAGAAGCTTCTCGAATAAGACCGGGTCCGAGCACAAGACGATCTTTCGATTATATCTAACAAGATGGGGATCTACACGGTCTTCCATATAAAACTTCATAAGGAGTCATCTTAATACTTGCTTGATAACTGTCATTATAAGAGAATTCCACATGATGAAGATGGTCTTCCCACGATCCACCAAAATCCAAAACACAAGCCTGCAGCATATCCTCTAGAATTCGATTCAGCCTCTCCATCTGTCCGTCTGTCTGAGGATGGTAGGTTGTACTCAATCTCAAATTTGTTCCAATTGCTGATTGCAGAGCCTCCCAGAATTTGCTAGCGAAAATAGGATCACGATCACTTACTATATTGATTGAAACACCATGCAATCTGACTATCTCCTTCAAGAAAATTTCTGCCAGAGGAGCTGCAGTACGCGTTACCTTAATCGGTATAAAATGGGCACTCTTAGTTAAATGATCCACAATAACCCATATACGATCATTTCCGGACCTTGTCCTAGGCAATCCGTCGATAAAATCCATCGAAATCATTTCCCACTTCCAACCTGGAATTTTCAAAGGCTGCAATAATCCCATTGACTTATGTTGATCACCTTTAACTTGTTGAAAGATGGCACAACTGTTCACGAATCTAGCTACATCCTTCTTCTTATTCGGCCACTAGAAAACTCTCCTCATATCCTTATACATCTTCGAGATTCCCGGATGAATATTCAATTTGGAACGATGACTCTCAGACAACACTACCTGCCTCAGATCCCTATCATTCGGAACACAAATTCTCCTGTTAATCCTTAATGTTCCTTGGCCATCAATTTCAAAACTGGGACACTGACCTTTCCTGACTCTTTTGATGATCCTTCTCAACATCTTATCAGATTCTTGCTTGCTTGAGATTCTTTCAATAAGAAATGGAACAACTTCCAGAAGAGATAGGACTGCGTTCCTGCTAAGAGCATCAGCTACAGCATTGGCCTTTCAATGAGTGTACAGACCATCCAAATCATAGGATGCCAAAAATTCAACCCACCGCTGCTGTCTCAGATTAAGATCTTTTTGAGAGAAAAGATATTTCAACGGTTTGTGATCCGTGAACAATTCGAATTTCTCTCCCAAAACATAATGTCCCCAGATCTTCAAAGCAAAAACAATGGCTAACAGTTCAAGATCGTGCGTAGCGTAGTTCTTCTCATGTGGCTTCAACTGCCGACTCACATACGCAATTACCCTTCCATTCTGCTTCAGAACTGCTCCCAAACCAACCGTACAAGCGTCAGTATAAACTTCGAATTTTCTCTTCCCATCCAGAATAGCAAGCACTGGTGCACTAGTTAGCCTCGTCTTCAATTCCTGAAAAGTTTCTGCACACTGGAGTGTCCACTTGAATTTTGCTCCTTTCCTTGTCAGCTTAGTCAGATGCGAAGAAATCTTGGAATAATCCTTAATAAATTTCCTATAGTAGCTAGCCAATCCCAGAAAACTGCGAACTTCCGTCGGTGTCTCCGGCTGTTTCCATTCCAGAATAGTTTCAACCTTTGCTGGGTCTACAGAAATGCCTTCACCAGAAACAAACAATGTGCCCTAAAAATTTAACTTTCGATTTCCAGAAATGGCACTTTGTAAACTTCGCCTTCAACACATGCTTCCTCAGAGTCTCCAATACAATCCTTAAATGCTTCCTGCGCTCTTCTTCAGATTTGGAGTAGACCAAGATGTCATCAATAATTACCAGCACAAACTTATTCAACACATCCCTAAAGACTCGGTTCCTTAGATCAACAAAGTGGGAAGGAGCGTTGGTTAACCCGAAAGGCATAACCAACCACTCATAGAAACAATTCGGTCCCCTAAATGCTGCCAAGGGAATACCGTCTTCAGCTACTCTCAACTGATGGAAACCTGAAGTTAGATCTAGTTGAGAAAAGACAGAAGTTCCATGCAACTGGTCAAAAAGATCATCGATGCGCGGAAGAGGATATTTATTACGGATAGTCACTTTGTTCAATTCTCTATAATCCACACAAAACCTTAGCGATCTATCCGATTTAGTGACAAACACTGCAGCAGAGCCCCAACAAGAAAAACTGGGTCTAATCAACCCCTTCTCCAAAAGATCCTGAGTCTGCTTAATCAACTCCTCTCTCTCCCTAGGAGCCATTCTCCTACTGGGCTGAATCACCGGCACAGCTCCTGGAATCAAATCAATACGAAACTCTATTTCTCGATGTGGCGGTAGACACTTAACTTCTTCAAATATATCAAGAAAATCTTGAACCACATCGATATCTTCAATCCTCTCTTCAGAAGTCTCAATTCCATGAAAAAGACTGCTCAAGTGAATTCCAGAATTATGACACGACACTCTGGCAATTCTACCCAAATCAGTTTCCAGCGAAACTGTTCTCTCATCACAATTCAAAACTGCTCTATACTTATCCGGCCAATCCATTCCCAAAATAAGATCAAATCCCTTAAAATTCAACACATATGGGTCACAAGAAAAACTGTGGGATAGATAAGAAATCTTCAAGTCATTATAGATCGTATCTAATTTGGTTACCCCTCCTATAGGATTAGATACCAAGATAGGACTGTCTACAGAACTAGGGGTAAAAAAGAACTTCTCAACAGAGTCCAGAGAAATAAAACTCAAGGAAGCATCCGAATCAAACAAAACTTTAATATATATGCCATCTAAAAGTAAAGTACCTTCCAATACTCCTTTGCCTTTCGAAGAAGAAGATGGACCGGCTTCCAAAGCAAAGACCTTATTCTGAGGCGCCCTCTGCAGAAGTGGATAATTCTTGATCATGTGACCAGGCTGATGACAATTAAAACACAACGATCTCTGAACCATAGCTGATCCTGTACCACTATATTGTGGTTGTTGCTGCTGCTGCTCGAATCCTTTTCTAGGACACTTATTTGCCAAATGACCTTCCTGTTGACAAATGTAGCATTTCCGAGATCCGTTGTTATTTCCAGGCTTCTTCTTGTTCGGCTTTCTCCATTTAGGATCGAACTTTCGCTTATGAGGATTAATGAAATTCCCACCTGAAGCTGCAACTGGAGCCACAGATTCCTTACTCATCAAATTCTCATATCTCAATGCCATATCAATCAAATCGACAAAAGATCCTTTCAAAGCCACCGCCAATTTTCCATGGAATTCAGGCCTCAATCCTTGCACAAATTTTTCATTCTTTTTTAGGGGAGTATCGATGAGTCCTGGTCCATGGCAAGGGAGTTCGTTGAATCTGGTTTCATACTCCGAAATAGACATGCTACCCTGCTTCAAATATAGAAAATCCTGATACAATTGGGTTTTCCCTGCCGTTGGCATAAACTTCTCCTCAAACAGCTCCTTAAATCTGTCACAAGAAATGTCATCCTCCGAAAATTTGCTACTGTTGCATCCCACCAGGTCGGTGCACCACCCTGCATTTGCCATGATGTTATTTCTCTCTTCCATTCATCCGACAAATTCATGCTCTTAAAAATGCGCCCATAAGAGCATAGCCAGGCTTGAACTTCAATTATCGATTCTGAACCTTTGAATGGTTGGCCTCCAAGATTGTTAAAATCTTGTCATAAAGCTTCAAAAATAACTTGAGGCAGTACTGGATTTACAGCCACACTCGCATTTTGACTCCGTCCATTATCTGTTGAAGTACTGGCCCTAACTCTGCCTCTTTTTCCAGAACTCATGTTGGCCACCTGGACAGGTAACTCAACAAATTTAGATAGATATATAATTATGTGAAAAATACAAATACGCACTCTCAAGAGAAATATTACTCAAGAGCCTAGGTACTCGCTCAACCTAGCGCTCTGATACCAGCTTGACGACCCGCCTTTCTAACCCCAGAAAGACGTATCATCATTAAGAAAGAAAGGGATAGAAGTAGAAAAGAATAGAAAGAAAGAATAACAACATCAGAATCTCACAGTGGAATGGAACAAAATATAATACATTACATAGCTATTACATAGTTATACATACATCAGAGTTATACAATATCATAAAACAGAACTGTCATATACATATATGTCCAAACATACATCCAAAATACAGCATACACTAACTACACAGCGGAACTATATAGGTTGATACATACGTCTGGTCTTCTTCTCCAAAAGCTCCTCTAGAAAATTAATACTCCAAATACCTATCACTTGGCTACTCATAAAAATTTAAGTACCCAAGAGTTTATGAAAAACAAAATATAAACTCCGAGTCAGACATGGGTCTGGTATGAGTAAACGGTTAAAAATTGCTTAACTTTGAACACCATTTGAAAACAAAGGTATCACGTAAGACTCCCCACAAATAAATACGGGTAAGTTTTTACCTTATCTAACCAAAACATTTTATAGGAAGTCCAATGATATTATAATATTGCCTAGGGTTTTCAAGTAAATAAAAAATAGCCGAAATTGTTACATCTATTAAATTCCAGCTACTAGCCACGAAAGTGGGTAATACAAATCAAAACTGTAGGGTCTCGTAGGGAAAATGAGTTTCCAACAATGGCAGGGCTACTGGGGTACCGCCCGTCACAGTACGGGGCCTAGATCACCATACCGAGGATCACTCCCGACCCCCTACAACTCAAGGCCGGAACCATTCCTTACTGAACAGTCCCTAACAAGATAACCCTCAGTTGTGGCCAACAACTGCTCACACAGCCGAAATAAAGGGACATCTAGACAGAGGTATACCTCGTCCTGCTTGGGCATGACCCACCTAACCTTGCTGCATCTCCCCTGTTTTAGCTATTCCTGGTTGATGAGGCTTGAGGCTGCGATTACCTTTACAGAACCTTATTCTTAGAATGTTGATCGTCCGCCTGACAATGTGCTGAAAGCATTCAATCTATACAAGTTCGTTCCGGGTTCGAAAGAAACCGAAGGCATTATCTCGTTACACTCGTTTTGGAATCACCCTCAGAGTTAACGACAATAACCCTTGCATTCTGAATCACCATCTCGATCTCCACTTGATATGTCACGACCTATCGTTTAATTTGGATCGATGTGGTTTTCGAAATATCAAATTGATGCCCGATCCCTGTCTCATCGAAATCCAAACGCCATTTTAGGGGCCAAGTTGTCTATTTAGTCTTAACAGTTTAATCCAAAATTAAGAATTTACGTAACAGATATCATAGATAAATCATATATAGTTATCATAGATATATCCAGAGTATATCACAACATATCACAGAATATCACCAAACAGATATCAGAGTCGATCAACAAGAATCATCAGTTCATATCAAAACAGTTTGGTTTTCTTAACTTAATTAATTACTTAAGGATAAATTACTTTATTATGCTTAATTAATTACTGATTAATTAACTTATTTAATTTTATCAATTATTATTTAAAAACCCACTTAATCAGTTAATTCTTAATTATTAATTAAAAATTTTAATTATTAATTTACAAATCTTGATTACCTACTAATTACCAATGAAATAATAATTAATAATCTTAATCATTAATTTATAAAGGTTCCTTATCCATTTATAAATCACTAATCACTTAACCATTAATTACTAATTAATTAATCATTTAATTTTTTATTAATTTTTCAAGGTTCTCAAGTTAAATTGATTAAACCCAGATCAATTCCTAATTACAAATTTAATTTAAGTTATTGATTTAATTATAAGTTTAAATTTTATTTACATTTAAATTAACGTACATTTAGAATTTACTTATCGTCTTACATTTGCAAACCTTCTTAATGAAATTTAAAAAAAAAATCTTAGCTCAACACTTAAAAACATTTATAACTTTATTAATGTTAATCTAGTATATTAATAACTTAAGGTTTATTTCAGTTAACACTAAGAATAGTCAGACCCGAAGTAAACGTGCAGTTTACTCGAGTAAGGCATGAGTTATCTCCACTGTTTCCCACGTTTCCCCTCTCTACCCTATCTCCTTCACTCACATGTTTCTTTCTTTTTTTTTTTATTTTAGCTTAAGTATAAAATTTAAACTGCAGTAACATAAAAATAAAAACCCAGAGACGCTCGAAGAAAAAACCCAAAAGTCTCGAGCAAGAGCATGCGACCATCACGACACTCCACCGGACATCCAATCGCCACCGTGCAAGTGCACGGTAGTTCGCCGCACCTCTAGTGGCTCGCGCTACCTCCAGCAAACCACGATTTAACCTACCACTCCTAATCGAAACCTAGATTTTCGAATAAAGGTCGAAATCAAAAAAACACCTGAAGCTTGAACTAGCCATACGAACACACCGGGCCAAAAACGCTTCGGCCCATCAACGGTGACCACCGGAAGCACCATAACTTCGGCCTCGCATCAGCAATTCTCCCCGCCACCATTACCCTGAAACTCGAACAACTCGATGCACCTGAGGCTACGACATCACCTCATTTCCAGAGCACAACAAAACTCGGACTTAAACCCTAATTATACCTCGTCCCAAAATTTCTTGTAATAGAAAATTTTTCTAACATTTTTCCAAGATTCGAACATGATCAAAGTACCTCCTCAACAAATTTCAATGATTAAAATTCGTTGAACTAACAGAAATTGATAAAAATGTATTTTTAGTTCATTTATGAACTGAACCATGTGTGCTTATGTAAAAATTATAATCTTTGTTTCAAAAATCCTACTTTGGAATGTTTATTCAAGATATGAATTCAAACTAACAATTTAAAACATTCGAATTTTACACATTGATCTTCCTTTTACTGTAAAATTTAATATACAATGTTTAAGCTACACTGTCCACCTTCAAACAATCCTTCCAGGCCATGATTCCAGTTTAAACAAGTTTAATTAACTTAAATTCTTAAGATTAAAATATTCATATGAAGAAGTATTTAAAATTTCCTCTGCTTTACTTTATACAGGAACTTGAAATGTTGAGGAACACACATAGCAGAGCTTCCAGTAAACAACCAATATCACAGAACATCTTGTTTTCAATATATAGCAACATACAATTTCATAAACTAATTATCAAAACTTAAACTTTAAAAATTGTATGTTTACTCACCTAATTTACTGTTGAAACAGAGGATACTTGTTGTTGAAAAAAAAACACTGCAATTTGAATTTTTGAAAACCCTCCTTGCTTTGTTATTGAATTTGTTTGAGTTTGTAAAGAAAGATGATGTTTATTTAATTTTTCTTAGGTTAGCTAAGTTGTGAACAAGCAAGTATAGTATGATGTTATATAGAAAGGGTTTTGAATAGCTGTAGGTTATACTAGTACACTACTTACCCTATTATTAAGCAGAGATGTTTTACTGCAAACCTGAAATGATATTTGTATTTCGGCTGAAAGATTTCTTCTTGACAAATAGTTGTGCTAATAAATGCATGTGTCTTCATATTTGTTTACATATAATTTATATCTGCTGACATTTTACTTATTTCGGCTAAACAAGTTTTTAGTGCAAAGATATTTAGTATTTGATGTGAAAATTTTGTCTTCTTTCATTGTACAAATGTATATCCTATACAGTAATACTTGATCTATTTCCCAGTCCTCAAGCTTTGATCAAGTTGTTGAGTTTAGTTTCAGATTTGTTTGTACAACCAGATTTGTTTTGTGAGCAAATATATATGTATAACTTGTCTTGTTAGTGTGCATTAATATGTTACTTGACTAAGATATGTTTTCACATCAATGTTTATTCTATCATATATTTGTTTATACTTATGTCTATTGATAGTTCTCTTGTTTATTTATATGTGTAGATGTTCATAAGCATATATTTGCATTTATAACTATATTTGAGTTGTACTTATGTTTTAAAGTTATAAGATTCAAATTTTTTTCCAAACCACGTAATTGTTTAAATATCTAAAAGATATTTTTGTACTTTTTAAACATTATTGAAATTTTAAAACTCTTTATTTTGTATTCCAGACCATATTCATTTTATTCTTATGTTTAGATATTAATAAGGTATATTTTACTTTATTAAAACACATATTTATAGCTATTTTGGAAATAATAAGTTTATTTTTCATTTAATCTGATTAAATACCCATTAATAAAATGTTGCTAAATTTTCGGGATGTCACAACCGAACAATTTAAATAATTTATAATTATTACAAATTAATTAAATTAATCAATATTTATGAAATATTAATTATAAAATTTGAATATGATTTGAGAAATAAATAATGTTATATATACTTATAACAATTATAAATATATTGATTGATATACAATATCGACAAGCGAATAAATTAGATATACTTGCATAATATTTTGGCTTGGGCTTAGATGGGCTTAAGGCCCATCATTAAGGCTGCAAAATTTTAGTTTTGGAAAGGTCTAAGGGTGGCTAAAACATAAGGAATTGGCTTGTAGATAATGGGTTGAGATAAAGTGAGAATGAGTAAAAAGGTTTTCCTCGTCTCTCTAACTTATGATGAAATGGTGAAAAGGAGAAGAGATTAGAAATTCCTCAAGCTAAGGAGAAAAAATGGTGGTTCTAATAACCTCTCATTTCCACCATATTTTCTGTTTCGCTTGAGTGTTAGGAAATGAGGAGTAGAATGAATGAAGAGTAGAGGAGTTAGGGCATTTGGTAGACGAGTTGTGTTATCTTGTTGGGTTAGTAGGCTTTGAACTCCAAACTAATCGATGTTTATACTCAAACAAGTCGTAAACGTGGTTTTGAACTAAGTGGAAGTGGTTTCGAGTCCGGATTCGACCATTTACAAAAAGTCACATGTTAAATTCAACTAACGATGCTATATTTAAGTAAAATATTTAAATATATAATCGTAAAATATGCGGGTCATTACTATTGTCGTCGTCGATTTTACTGTTATCGTCAGTTTTGGAGTCGTCGAGATTCGAGATCGAGATGCAAACTCAAGATGAGCATCTCATTCGATTTTGTTGTCATTGTTGATTTTACTGTTGCCACATTCGATTTTACAATTTGTCCAGAGAGGAAGATGCGATTTTGTAAATTAAAGGCTGAAGTGAAAGCCGAAGAGAGGAAGGTGCAGTTTTGTAATTAAGGGGTGAAGTGAAAACATGCTACTTAAAATAGATATTGGGCTGGCTTTGAAATGAAACTAAACATCATTTATTTTATTTAATTAGGACGGAATTTAATGACATAAATTGGGCTAGACTAATTTATTTAATTTAATTTAGTATAATTCTAATTTTAAATTAATTTTTTCAGTTAAGTATAAAAATATTAGGTTGGACTATATCTTATATTTTATTTATTGTTACATTTTCATTAACAAATCATTGAAAACTGAAAGCATGACTGAAAGTGAAACTAAAACCGAAACTTCCGAAATCATCTGATACTAAGAAAATTTCAAATAAACGAAACCGAGACCGAGCTCTCGAACTTTGGTTTGGAGTGATAAGTGTGAAGTGGCATTTAGTGAGTTGAAGCAAAAGCTTACCTCTGCTCCTGTTCTCACCGTTCCGAACGGGAGTGAAGGATTATCTATTTATACTGAAGCATGTCGAGAAGGTTTGGGTGTTGTCTTGATGCGGGATGGAAAGGTCATTGCTTAAAAAATATGTGTTTAATAAATATTGATTTTTAAATATAATATAAAGATTTTTATTTTAATATGTTTGTAAAAAAAATTAGATTTTTAAAGTTATATGATTTAGAAATTTTAAAATTATAAGTTAAGTTTTGAAAATGTAAATTATAAGATGTTACTTATAACTTTATTATTTTTAAAATATATAAAATAAAATTTAATAAAATAAAATTTATTTAGTAAAATATAAAGAAAATTTTAATTTAATTACGATATATAATATGTTTAAATATTTATTTAAAATTTGTATTAATATTTTGAAAATAGATTTTGTAATAACTTTAATAAATAAAAGTTAGAAAGATAAATTAAAGGTGATTTGGAATTTAATTTGTTTAAGAATTGAATAAATAAAAATTGATCTGAAACTTATTGATTTGAGATTTTATTAAATATGAATTTATACTTGCTTTTGATTAAATGTGATTAGATGAATATTTTAAAAATTAAATATATATGAAGTTAGATATTTAATTATTGATTTTTAACCTGTAATTTGATATTTATTTAACGTTTATAAAAGTAATTTTATAAAATGACCACGGTATGAAATAAGCATTTAGTTATTAAAGAGACCGGGATTGGATATTATCACTCTCTGCCAATACCGAAAACCACTTTAACAACCGTGCATGTGATTGAGAATCCAGAACGAAGAACGATGGTTTGGTGAACGTTTCTGTATGATGTATGAACGCAGCCCTGACCCCCCATAGTCAGCTTGATATGACTAAAATAGAAGCTATACCTGGACCAAGTGAGGTCGCACCTACGATCGAGCATGCTTCTTTGAAACCGTATCTATTACTTTGTGATTTGATAGGGTGCAACTTTGATTAGGGGAATGTGTCTCTAGGTGGACGATGGTAGCCGTTACGCGTTACCACCAGTCTGGTTCTACAAACGATAGCATCCTACAATGAACACTGTCTCACGTGCATTGTCATATGTCTTATCGAGCCCATTACAACTTTGGTTTGTATCATACCTACGGAGTGCTCCCTGAGTATCCCACCGGTTTGGTGGAGCTTAAAGTATATATATATGTTATATATGCTACGATATTTATATAAATTGTGTTAAGGGGGATATGTGTAACGCCTTGACGCTATTTTAATATTTTACTTTAATGTAGACATTATCTATGTAGCGTATTGTATTATATATGTAGATAGTTCCACGATCCTTAAAGGATGAGAATCTCAAACATCCTTTAAGTTATATTGTATTTCACTTAGACATTTCACTTGAGTTGATTTATTTGCATAAGAATGTTTATCCTGACACGAGTGTCTTGCTGTATGCTCGGGTCACCTTTGGAGCTTGGAGTTTGCTTGAAGATCTATCTTTATTGATTCAGTTTTTCAGATATTTCTGTTATTTCCAGTTATTTATATTCAGACTTGTCATTTGCTTATGTATTAGAGACTTCTATGTTTTGGAATTTCTGTTGTATTTGCTTTAGACTGATACTTCTGTAGTAGCATCATGAACTACTATTTATCTATTCTGCTGCGTATTGTTGTGTTACTCTATGTCTGTATTCTTTGATTAATTTATTTACCGTATATTCTAAGTTTTGCCAAATATAAAATAATAATCTGTTGTTTTGGGCAATTTAAGTCTCATATGTGTGGATTATTGCCGATTTGAATGGTTCAAAATTGTGGGTCGTTACATATTCCTTCCACTGTGAGTTTTAGAAAATGTAAATTTTTGTAGGTGGCTTTGCGAATTGTATTATATATTCCACCTTCAAACATCCTTCTTCTATGAGGACTGTAATGTTCGTACGTTGTTAGATTATTACATAACATTACTTTAATTCCATTATCGTTAACGTTGGGGCATTTGGTCTAGTGGTATGATTCTCGCTTAGGGTGCGAGAGGTCCCGAGTTCAATTCTCGGAATGCCCCCTTCTTTTTAATAAATCACTTAGCTTTTAAATGAAAGAACATTAGTTCCACCCTTACCAACCTCTAAACTGGTTTTCATTTTTGAACAGCACGTTCCTAATGTTAATTTTCCATTATATATAGACATCTCTATGTTAAAAGAATCCACATTAAATTAATACATATAATTTGACTTATTAATCAGTGTTACTTTACCAGATTTTAGAAATATGTAAAATTTGATCATACTTGATTGCATGCAATTAGTACACAAGTCTAGTAAAGAGTGGAGTAAAAGGGATCTTATCCTTGTAGCTTTTGAAGGAATTTGTATGTCAAACATGAACTCGCCGCTGTTAAACACCACTTTCAGGCCTCCATATGTGAAATTGAAGAAATAGAGCACAGATCTGATGAGGAAGAAACGAAATTCCAAGTAGAACCAACGGATCTGCCATTCTAGGGTTCTACAAAATTGTCCTTTTTAAGTATTTTATCTTTGAAGTGTAGTTTATTAGGAACCGCTTAATTATTGATGCGTATTAATTCATGAAGCATGAATACATACCCCACCGCCCTAAAGGAGCAAATTTTGTTTTCTAGTAGTATGTTTTTAATTGTTTTTCCTATTTGGGGGTGGTGTTTCATTTGCATTCAAACTTTTATTTTTGTGTGAATAATAAAGTACCATATTTCTACAAATAACGCTGTACAAAATAAATCACATAGAGTACGGACATGCCAAGTGATCAAAATATAATGGAATATGAAGCGTACCTCATGATAACATAGTTATAGAAGGGACTGATCTTTGATTCCACTTCAAACACAACCGTTGAGGTTTCTACAGAAAAAATAAATATTATTCTAAGATTCAAATGTTTAACTGACTGATGCATGCATCACATGAAGCACAGACTCTATTCTGAAAATCAAACAATTTAGCAGGTTGCTTAAATTATAAAAGGTTTTCAGAAGTTGAAAAACCATCTTAATACTTTTTCATTGTGTACTATCAATTAACACGTAAACATACGATAGTTATCTACTAATGAGTCCAATTCAGGTTCAATAATAAGATATATATAAACACCTTAGAACTAAAAGATGAGCAAACAAATGAACCTTACAGATCCAAATCTAAGACGATTTACAGTACATATCACAAAAAAGAAATTATGCGTATATGATGAATGGTGTAATTATGTTTTACAATGGTCAGAACGCTACCCTGTTTATTTTTCAGTTTCACTGTCAAAACTTGTGTGCTCAAATTTGCACGTGATACCATTACATAAAATCCCCATGTATGTTTTGTAACGTCCCGTCTTTTCGCGCGCTTTAAATCGACACACATGTCGATTCAAACCATACGGAAGGACGGATTGTTATGGGGTAAATAAGAAAAACAGGGAAAGAAATAAAATAAAAATAGAATCTGACAGCGGAAGGATAAAATATAGTAATCAAATATACAGTTCATGAAGCTGTTTTACAAAATCTTTGATTATATTTATACAATACATATCAGAGTACACATACTAGAGAATAATAATTAATGCAGCGGAATTAAATGGTGTGGTGGAATAATATAGTAGATAATAATACTACAGATCTTCGCCTTCATCCTCTAGAATAAAATCTTCAAATCCTGAAACGCTAGGACTGACCTGAGCGAATTGAAAAGACAAAACACTCGAGTCAGAACTAAAAGATCTTATGTAAGTTAAATATACAGAAATAAATATGAGTGCAGTAACTCAAAAGATGCTCGGGATTTACATCTCTTAAGGATCCGTTAAACTATTTACTATGTAGTATATTTCGTTATTACAATAGTGTCTAATTGTAAAATAAACTTACTTTTTAATAGCGTTAAAGGGTTACCCATATAGCCCTTAACACAAATAATGCCAATAGTCTATACAGTACCGTAATACCTCCTGATCGGGAGGCTACCAGAGGATACTCCGTAGGTACGACATAAATAGAAACTCGTAGTAAAGGCTCGGTATGGTAGGTGACACGGCACAACTAGGCAATGCCAGGGTAGATATACCAATTACGCATCCGGGCTGGTGGAAACGCGCAGCGCGCAGCTACCGCCCACCTCGAACAACACCCCCAAATCAAAATAAAAGTGGCCACCGAATCCAAATCCAAAAGTCAGACTATAATATCGAAGGAGTGCGTCCGATCAGAGGAATGACCTCATTGGCCTGAGAATCGCTCCTGTTTTAGCCACCTTATGCCAACTCACGGGAGTTGGGTCCACGTATTTACCTCAAATGAAACGCCGCCACCATCCTACTTCATTCTAGAATCTCCACTGCGTACACGGTTGTTAAAGTGGTTTTCGGATTTGGCAGAGAGTATGACAACTTCCGATCCCGGTCTCTTCAACAACCAAACGTTATTATAACACCGCGGTCATTTTAAAAATAATTATACTTTCAAAATCAGATTACAATTATCCATTTTTAAAACCCATAAATACGATATCATTTCCTTTTAAAAACCCAAATAAATATGATATTATTTTATTTCAAATATATTTCTTTTCCAAAATCATGCCACTTTTAAAATTTACAATACCTCGAAACCAAATATTTGAATTTTAACTTTCAACATAATACTTCGAAATCCATAGTTTTAAAACCATAACTTTCAAACTTATATGGTTTGGACATTCAACAGTATATAAAATAAAAGAGTTGAATTTAAAATTTCTTTAGAAGTAAATAATTTCCACACCTTCACAAATTTTTATTCACTTTAAATTTAGTCTAAACCCATACCTTTTAGATTCACTTTCAGTTTGAATAAAACACTTCGATTTCAATATTCTCAAACTTTGAGTATTTAATGAATTTCAAAACTTAGGTTGGGAATTTCAAATCAACAATTCATTTTCCTATTATTTAGTTTGAAAGGTTTACATGATAAATCCATAACCATTTAAAATAAACTAAATTTATTAACACTAATTATTTTCTTCCATTTATTTATACTAGAATTATTCATTAAATCCAGTTATAAATATCATACCTTAAATTTCCAATTTTAATAAGTTAACCTCAACTAATGGAGTTAAAATTTCAAATAAGCTCTATTCCAAGTTAATTTCCAATTTATCTTTCAATCTTAATTGATTTGAATCATTTAAAACTCTATATATATATATATATACAAGATCTTAAACCTGTACTAAATCATATAGTATAAATTATCAGACTCCATTTTTTAACTTATTCATTTTTATTTAACAGATTTATGCATAGCTTAAATTCAACAATTTAACTATATATGTATATATAAAATATATTTATATAATATCCAAATTTAATATTTATCAAACCGTATCATGTCCAAACCATAAAAATCATTTCAAAAATAATTTTACATATATACCGCGGTGCGTGTATATAATTTTCTATCCTATGGTCAAGTGATATGGATATTTATCGTTTCAATCCGCAATTTAAAAATAAAAATGCGGTTGTATATCATTTCAAACCGCAATCCCGAATGAAATGAAAATGCGTAATAACTTGCAGTTTATATAATACAGAACACATCATCCATTCACTCAATATCAATCATCAACCAATTTATTTCAATCATCATCAATTTAACCAATCATCAATATAGAGCGTATAAAATATAACAGGTAATAAATAACAGGTATCAACTAACAGTTTATATTCAATAATAAAATTAATAACTGTTTAACTGGTAGTTTATATGCAAATAAATAAATTTTAACTGTCAAATTATATGCAATAATAAAATTAATTAACAGTTAAATTAAATAAATGCGATTAAACTGAGAGGATGAATAAAACATGCCAAATAGTCATAAATAAATTTCTACTCATATCTTAACTCAATTTAATAAATATAAGAAATTTTAGAAGTTGTGAGTGGGTTAAAACACTCACCTTTTGAATTTAAATCGAATTTAAATCCGATTTAAACCCAAAAATTTGACAGTCTCCAAATCCGTCCAAACAAGTGTCATGGTGTCCGGAATTTCGATACGAACGCAAAGGAGAAAACCGCGTGTCAATCCGAGCTCGTATGCAAAAGTTATTCGAGTTAAAAGATTTAAATTTTAATATAACATAATTAATTAATACAAAAAAATAACGCACCATCCTCTTCATCCTTATCCACGAACCTACTAACCCATCACGCACGCGCCACTTTCTTCCGTGCGCATGCAACTCGAGACATATAGAGTACGATCAACGACTACCAGTGTGTGCGCCACCTTGAGAGCCACCTACGGACCAAGTTTCACATCACCACTCGCTACCGTTTGCACGCAATCTAAGAAAATATGTCCATGCTTCCAAGCCAGATTCTGGCGAATCCGTGGTCCAATAGCATAGATCAACCTTATGGATTTGAAGAGCTCATCGAGATCTACAACTTTGCTTTTGGAATTTTTCGATTTCGTTGAACGGATTGAAAGATATTGAGGAAAGAATATAAGCAATTTCTGACCATTGAATAAGTGGCATCCATGGTATAGAATTAGGGTTTCTGATATAAAATAATAATAAAACTGTCTCGGTTTGCGTGCGTATTTATAGAGTTTCACGTCAAAAACGGACCAGTGTCCAATTTAAGCGTGCTGACAGGCGTTCCTAACATAAAAAGGCCTTCTGAACGCAATGGTACTGGTTTCGAAGCCCAATTCCATTTTCGTAGGTTACTGTTCAAGTCAATTTGTTCGAATGACAAAACTGCCCCTGAAAAGTTCGTTTCGTCTCCGGAACGAAAATGAATCATCCCATATATCAAAATAGATGTTTTTAAATATTTTAAACGCGATGGAACAAGTTTCAAGCCCAAATTCCATTGTATGAAGAAGTTATGTTAAAAACAATATTTTCAAATTGATTTCAAATGCATAAATTTCAAGGCGTTTCGAGTCCGTACGATCAAACGACAAGTCCGATCGCTACGAAACTTGAAACACTATTATAATTCACCGTTACGGATCCAATGAAACTAGTTTCGTCGAAATCCGAGTCAGTGGCCAAAATCGCTATTTTCCTATTAATTAAATAATTTAATAATTAGTAAATAAATTCAATTTTTTTTTCAGTTTCAGAATTGAAATTTTTTATCACTTATGATTCCTCAATCATTTACAATGATTTTAAGCAAATTAAAAATGTAAATTTAGATGATTCATTTATAGACTAAAATATAAATTCTCAACTTCATTAAATTCAAAATTTTAAATTAACTTTCTAATAATTCTATTAAATTAAAGGAAACAATGATTATTCCATTCATATATTTCAAATATAAGGGTTTACCATTGGATTTAAAATTATCGCATAAATATTTCCCGTTTTCAACTTAATTTTTAAATTAACGTAATAATTACATATTTGGTTTTTATTCATTTACAATAAATCCAACTATTATAAATTTAATAAATTAACTCACGATAAAATTCAAATTCTAAAATTCATGAATTTCATCATCTTTATTTACTTATTAATTTATAATTCTAAAAGTCAATTCCCGTTTCAATTTAAAGTAACTTAATTTGCCAATTATAATATTTATTTCAATTTCTTAAAATAACCCCTTTACTATAAATTGAATCCAATTTATTTTAATAAGTTTCCAATTAAACGGATTAGATTCAATTTCAAAACTTACACATAAGTTTAGGTTAAAATCAATTTATAACGTATTACTTTCATAGTTATTTACATACTTCTCGTATTAATTTCTCAATAAATCATAATTATTAAAATACCGCTTACAATAAATACGACCCTATAATTTCTCAACATTTAAACGAACGTTATTTCATTTTCCATTAGTGTGACATTCATTCATTTTATTATTGCTTATTACAACTTCTAATTCCATTAACAAATAAGCAGGTAATTTATAATATATGTTACAAATTTTGAATCAATCACTATTCATTATTATTGACTTTACTTTAGCATTAGTTACCTTGCATTAACATTGTTACTTAAAATCCTATCCAATTGCAATTAATATTCTAACGAATACATTTACTCTTTTCCGTTATGTTATTAATTATCATCAAGGCACATCCAATTATCTTTATTGGTAAATGAGTGAATTTACTAGTAACTCACTATTATAACATTTAATATACTTGTATATTTATTCATCAATCAATATTTACGTTCTATTTTTTCATTCAAATTGATTTATAACCTAATATACATTTATATTAGTCCCATTTCATTCCATCCATTAATGGATATTGCACTAACCTTATTACTTTACATTACATTCAGTTTCCAAATTTTATAGGATTAAATTCAAATTACTTACCATTTAATCCATCAATTATTGATTTTATCCAAACATGTAACTTATAATAACTGCTTACAAATATGAATGGAATTATCATTTATTCCAATATTTTCTAACTTTACATTAACATATTAAATAAATTCCCTTTAAATGAATTTATATCCTAGTATATTACTTACCCCATTTCGTTTATTGAAATTTATTCAAATTGCTAGTAAATAGGTTTTAAGTCACCATTTATATATTTTAATTTAGCGTTCATTTCAATATTCGTTTGTAAAGTTTTTTTCTTTCTACTAAATTTAATTACAAAGCTCATTAATTCAACCAAATTAAATGCACGAAATTTACGAGTCCTTACACTCTCCCCCACTCAAAACTTTTCGTCCCCGAAAAGGAAAAAGAAGGGAGAAGGAAGAATTAAATAAAATATACATATTATTCAAAATATTAACTTGTAAACAATAATTTACAAAATTTATTACTTTAAATAAAATATACCCATTTTATAATTATTATATCTTTTTATACTTGAACAAATAAAGTTTGGAAAAATATTTCAAAAATTTCTAAGTCCAAAAATTTACGAAAAATTTCGGCAGAATCTCCCTTGTACGGAGAGGCTCGTGAGAAAATATAATATCCAAATATAACAATTATATTACATATATTATCCAAAATATAATATTCCAAACCTGGGAAAATATATAAAATAGCGCTATAGCCGTAATCCGAAACGTACCTATTTGTCGGGCAATTTACGCTTAATTTATGGAACCATAAGCAGTAGCAATTGCTTCCATAACCTGCATTTCACTTATAAAATCCAAAGGGTTAATAATTTATATAAAGTGAAATATTTAAGTATTTTCAATCACTAACAACAAATCAATACAACAACCATCAATCTCAACAAACAGCATACACAACAAATACAAAACAACCATTCAATTAAACAAACAAATAGTTGTTCATGTTCAAAAAATTTAAATTGTACGGAATGAAAAATAACTATCAAGTGCGTCATTTACTCAATAGCGTTAGACGAAACAAAATAGATTATATTTTTCCATCCAAACAATTTCAAATCTCCTTACCCAAACAACCATAACCAAACAATAACAATTCCAACCAACAAATCAAATTAACTTATTATTAATTTTATTTCATACATTAGTTGTTTGATTTCCTTTCTCTCATTCAATGAGTGATTACTTCATTTATTCTCATTTATTACTTACAATATTAATTTTTTTTCATTTTAATGTCATGTAAGTTTCTTCTTTATTGCATCATATTCACTCATTTCTTAATACTTAATTTCGTATATTTACTTAAGTTTTTAGTTGCTTACTTAGAATACCTACTTTCCATTATATTCAATTAGTAGCATTTAGTTATACTTAAGTTTATACAACTACACATCAATTCTTATTTATTGAGGAACTTCATTAATTTCTTTCATTACCTCAAATTTATTTCTTGTATAATATCTATTACAATCTCTTATTAAACATTTCACTTTTAATATTTGGTAAGTTATATGTATATGTTATTTAAGGATGTAATTCGGAAGTTATACAAGTTTTCCCATTTCTTTTGATTAATTCATTGTTCAATAAATTTTTACCTTTTCCTTATAAGTTACAATTTCAACTTCCTTTTTATTTCCTTTATAACTTAGCATTAAATCTCTTACCTAAATTAGAGGTTTCAAATATTAATTACTTACCTTTCATTTCACTACAATAATTGAAACAATTAATTAACGGAAATTTAAGAATTTAGTACCGGGTTAAATTTTCAATTTATTTTAAAACAATAGATAAATATATTCTTACTACTTATATATGACTAATTATATTTAAAATAATTCAAAATATGTATATTTTTTTTTCTTTATCAAAAATGAATCTGCAGTAAAACTACTACAGTGGCCTTCCCACTTCGAAACTCGAAAATGAAAGTCGATGATGCGGCCGCCATCACCGAAATTATTTTCCAGCGACAGAGAGGAAACTACAAAACTTATTTTCTTCAAAATCTTCTTTAAAACAATTCTTTCGAATTATATTAAAATATTTATATATCAGAAAATACTTATAAACAATTATTATTATATTCAAAAAATTTATTCGAAAAATTTCAAACCCCGGATCTTAAGTTCTAAATTTCCAAATTTCATTTATTTTATTTTTCAATCTTTTTTCGATTTATTATTTATACACTTTATTACCTAACAACCAATCTATTGCATCCAAATATAGATATCATTTGAAAATTTATTTTATATATAGAAAAATATAATAGGCAAAATTATTTCATTCACCTATATTAAAACAAATATTATGTCGGTCTGTCCTATTAAGTGTATAGAAATCCCTATTGATGTCATAGCATCCCATGCACCAACCAGAATTTATAAATACAAAACGGAACAGATTAACACAATGCTAAAATCTTTTTTATAACACTAACAAATACGCTCTCTCATATATATACACTCAGTGACTCCCATAGGGTATTACTACCCTATTAATAAAGAGTCAGACCCCACAAAGCTAAGGTTTAATGCTAAACCAAAGCTCCGATACCAACTGTAACGTCCCGCCTTTTCGCACGCTTTAAATCGACACACATGTCGATTCAAACCATACGGAAGGACGGATTGTTATGGGTAAATATGAAAAACATGGAAAGAAATAAAATAAAAATAGAATCTCACAGCGGAAGGATAAAATATAATAATCAAATATATAGTTCATGAAGCTGTTTTACAAAACCTTTGATTATATTTATACATTACATATCAAAGTACACATACCAGAGAATAATAATTAATGCAGCGGAATTAAATGGTGTAGTGGAATAATATAGTAGATAACAATACTACAGATTTTCGTCTTCATCCTCAAGAATAAAATCTTCGAATCCTGAAACGCTCGGACTGACCCGAGCGAATTGAAAAGACAAAACACTCAGAACTAAAAGATCTTATGTAAGTTAAATTTACAGAAATAAATATGGGTGCAGTAACTCAAAAGATGCTCGGGATTTACATCTCTTAAGGATCCGTTAAACTATTTACTATATAGTATATTTCGCTATTATAATAGTGTCTAATTGTAAAATAAACTTACTTTTTAATAGCGTTAAGGGGTTACCCATATAGCCCTTAACACAAATAATGCCAATAGTCTATACAGTACCGTAATAACTCCTGATCGGGAGGCTACCAGAGGATACTCCATAGGTACGACACAAATAGAAACTCGTAGTAAAGGCTCGGTATGGTAGGTGACGCGGCACAACTAGGCAATGCCAGGGTAGATATACCAATTACGCATCCCGGCTGGTGGAAACGCGCAGCGCGCAGCTACCGCCCACCTCGAACAACACCCCCAAATCAAAATAAAAGTGGCCACCGAATCCAAATCCAAAAGTCAGAGTATAATATCGAAGGAGTGTGTCCGATCAGAGGAATGACCTCATTGGCCCGAGAATCGCTCCTGTTTTAGCCACCTTATGCCAACACATGGGAGTTGGGTCCACGTATTTACCTCAAATGAAACGCCGCCACCATCCTACTTCTTTCTGGAATCTCCACCGCGTACACGGTTGTTAAAGTGGTTTTTGGATTTGGCAGAGAGTATGACAACTTTCGATCCCGGTCTCTTCGACAACCAAACGTTATTATAACACCGCGGTCATTTTAAAAATAATTATACTTTCAAAACCAGATTATAATTATCCATTTTTAAAACCCATAAATAAGATATCATTTCCTTTTGAAAACCCAAATAAATATGATATCATTTTATTTCAAATATATTTCTTCTCCAAAATCATGCCACTTTTAAAATTTATAATACCTCGAAACCAAATATTTGAATTTTAACTTTCAACATAATACTTCGAAATCCATACTTTTAAAACCATAACTTTCAAACTTAAATGGTTTGGATATTCAACAGTATATAAAATAAAACAGTTGAATTTAAAATTTCTTTAAAAGTAAATAATTTCCACACCTTCACAAATTTTTATTCACTTTAAATTCAGTCCAAACCCATACCTTTTAGATTCACTTTCAGTTTGAATAAAACACTTCGATTTCAATATTCTCAAACTTTGAGTATTTAATGAATTTCAAAACTAAGGTTGGGAATTCCAAATCAACAATTCATTTTCCTATTATTTAGTTTGAAAGGTTTACATGATAAATCCATAACCATTTAAAATAAACTAAATTTATTAACACTAATTATTTCCTTCCATTTATTTATACTGGAATTATTCATTAAATCCAGTTATAAATATTATACCTTAAATTTTCAATTTTAATAAGTTAACCTCAACTTATGGAGTTAAAATTTCAAATAAGCTCAATTCCAATTAAATTTCCAATTTATCTTTCAATCCTAATTGATTTGAATCATTTAAAACTCTATATATATATACACACACACAAGATCTTAAACCTGTACTAAATCATATAATATATATTATCAGATTCCATTTTCTAACTTATTCATTTTTATTTAACAGATTTGTGCATAGCTTAAATTCAACAATTTAACTATATATGTATATATAAAATATATTTATATCATATCCAGATTTAATATTTATCAAACCGTATCATATCCAAACCATAAAAATCATTTCAAAAATAATTTTATATATATACCGCGGTGCCTGTATATAATTTTCTATCCTATGGTCAAGTGATACGGATATTTATCATTTTAATCCGCAATTTAAAAATAAAAATGCGGTTGTATATCATTTCAAACCGCAATCCCGAATGAAATGAAAATGCATAATAACTTGCAGTTTATATAATATAGAACACATCATCCATTCACCCAATATCAATCATCAACCAATTTATTTCAATCATCATCAATTTAACGAATCATCAATATAGAGCATATAAAATATAACAGGTAATAAATAACATGTATCAACTAACATTTTATATTCAATAATAAATTTAATAACTGTTTAACTAGCAGTTTATATGCAAATAAATAAATAAAAACTGTCAAATTATATGCAATAATAAAATTAATTAACAGTTAAATTAAATAAATGCGATTTGACTAAGAAGATGAATAAAACACGCCAAATAGTCATAAATAAATTTCTACTCATATCTTAAGTCAATTTAATAAATATAAGAAATTTTAGAAGTTGTGAGTGGGTTAAAACACTCACATTTTGAATTTAAATCGAATTTAAATCCGATTTAAACCCAAAAATTTGACAGTCTCCAAATCCGTCCAAACCAGCGTCAAAGTGTCCGGAATTTCGATACGAACGCAACGGAGAAAACTACGCGTCAATCCGAGCTCGTATGCAAAAGTTATTCGAGTCAAAAGATTTAAATTTTAATATAACATAATTAATTAATACATAAAAAAATAACGTACCATCCTCTTCTTACTTATCCACGAACCTACTAACTCATCACGCACGTGCCACTTTCTTCTGTGCGCACGCAACTCGAGACATATAGAGTTCGATCAGCGACTACCAATGTGTGCGCCACCTTGAGAGCCACCTACGGACCAAGTTTCACATCACCACTCGCTACCGTTTGCACGCAATCCAAGAAAATACGTCCATGTTTCCAAGCCAGATTCTGGCTAATCTGTGGTCCAGTAGCATAGATCAACCATATGGAATTGAAGAGCTCGCCAAGATCTACAACTTTGCTTTAGGAATTTTTCGATTTCGTTGAACGGATTGGAAGATATTGAGAAAAGAAGATAAGCTATTTCTGGCCATTGAATAAGTGGCGGCCATGGTATAGAATTAGGGTTTCTGAAATAAAATAATAATAAAACTGTCTCGGTTTGCGTACGTATTTATAGAGTTTAACGTCAAAAAAGGACCAAAGTCGAATTTAAGCGTGCTGACAGGCGATCCTAACATAAAAAGTCCTTCTGAACGCAATTGTACTGGTTTCGAAGCCCAGTTCCATCATTTTCGTAGGTTACTGTTCAAGGCAATTTGTTTGAATGACAAAAATGCCCCTGAAAAGTACGTTTCGGCTCCGGAACGAAAATGAATCATCCCATATATCAAAACAGATGTTTTTAAATATTTTAAACGCGATGGAACAAGTTTCAAGCCCAAATTCCATCGTATGAAGAAGTTATGTTAAAAACAATATTTTCAAATTGATTTCAAATGCATAAATTTCAAAGCGTTTCGAGTTCGTACGATCAAACGGTAAGTCCGATCGCTATGAAACTTGAAACACTATTATAATTCATCGTTACGGATCCGATGAAACTGGTTTCGTCGAAATCCGAGTCAGTGGCCAAAATGGCTATTTTCCTATTAATTAAATAATTTAATAATTAGTAAATAAATCCAATTTTTTTTTCAGTTTTAGAATTGGAAATATTTACCACTTATGATTCCTCAATCATTTACAATGATTTTAAACAAATTAAAAATGTAAATTTAGATGATTCATTTATAGATTTAAATATAAATTCTCAACTTCGTTAAATTCAAAATTTTAAATTAACTTTCTAATAATTCTATTAAATTAAAGGAAACAATGATTATTCCATTTATATATTTCAAATATAAGGGTTTACCATAGGATTTAAAATTATCGCATAAATATTTTCCGTTTTAAACTTAATTTTTAAATTAACGTAGTAATTACATATTTGATTTTTATTCATTTGCAATAAATCCAACTATTATAAATTTAATAAATTAACTCACGATAAAATTCAAATTCTATAATTCATGAATTTCATCATCTTGATTTACTTATTAATTTATAATTCTAAAAGTCAATTCCCGTTTCAATTTAAAGTAACTAAATTTGCCAATTATAGTATTTATTACAATTTCTTAAAATAACCCCTTTACTATAAATTGAATCCAATCTATTTTAATAAGTTTCCAATTAAACGGATTAGATTAAATTTCAAACTTATACATAAGTTTGGGTTAAAATCAATTTATAACCTATTACTTTCATAGTTATTTACATACTTCTCGTATTAATTTCTCAATAAATCATAATTATTAAAATACTGCTTACAATAAATACGACCCTATAATTTCTCAACATTTAAACGAACGTTATTTCATTTTCCATTAGTGTGACATTCATTCATTCTATTATCACTTATTACAACTTCTAATTCCATTAACAAATAAGCAGGTAATTTATAATATATGTTACAAATTTTGAACTAATCACTATTCATTATTATTGACTTTACTTTAGCATTAGTTACCTTGCATTAACATTGTTACTTAAAATCCCTATCCAATTGCAATTAATATTCTAACTAATACATTTACTCTTTTCCGTTATGTTATTAATTATCATCAAGGCACATCTAATTATCTTTATTGGTAAATGAGTGAATTTACTAGTAACCCACTATTATAACCTTTAATATACTTGTATATTTATTCATCATTCAATATTTACGTTCTTTTTTTTTTCATTCAAATTGATTTATAACCTAATATACATTTATATTAGTCCCATTTCATTCCATTCGTTAATGGATATTGCACTAACCTTATTACTTTACATTACATTCAGTTTTCAAATTTTATAGGATTAAATTCTAATTACTTACCATTTAATCCATCAATTACTGATTCTATCCAAACATGTAACTTATAATAACTGCTTACAAATATGAATGGAATTATCATTTATTCCAATATTTTCTAACTTTACATTAACATATTAAATAAATTCCCTTTAAATGAATTTATATCCAGGTATATTACTTACCCCATTTCGTTTATTGAAATTTGTTCAAATTGCTAGTAAATAGGTTTTAAGTCACCATTTATATATTTTAATTTAGCGTTCATTTCAATATTCGTTTGTAAAGTTTTTTTTTCTTTCTACTAAATTTAATTACAAAGCTCATTAATTCAACCAAATTAAATGCACGAAATTTACGAGTCGTTACATGTTTATTGCAAATCCAATGGTTCTTACCATATATCCTTTTCTACATTACCAGAATTCAAATGATCAATGTTAAATACGTATTCAAGTCACACAAAACATTCATTTTAGTATGTTGGAGTAATAGAATGAAAAGTACAATTTATCCAAATTCATATGAGAAACATATAATGTAAGCATTAGGTTGCAAATCCAATGGTTCTTACCATATATGTTTTTCTGCATCACCAAAATGTAAATAATCAATGCCAATACATTCTCAAATCACACAAAGCATTCATTTTAATATTTTGGAGTAATAAAATAGAATGAAAAAGTATAATTTATCCAAATTCAAATGAGGAACATATAAGCATTAGGTTGTAGGAGACTAATAACTTATTGTGCATATCAAATTCGAACTATTTCGCAGTTTCTATCAGAATGACTATTTAGAAAAATATTTTAACAAGATATGCAGATTAAAATGAACCATTGTGGACCCATTTTTTTTGCTACAAAATGAAAATCGACAGTGAAAATAAATAATTTGATGCCTTGTCACAAAAAGTAAAATATACTACAATCAAAACCAATCAATAATAATATCAAAATACTAAATAGGAAATTAAAACCTTTTATAATGGATTAGTGGAGTAAAAATTTAGGGTTGATCTGTAGATGGCTTTGGTGATGGCGATGCTGGTACAAGCGGCGTTAGTGATTAAAAGGATGCAGTGCTGTCAGATTGGTGTTGGTTAGGAAAGATGAGCTAAGGTTTAGAGTTTAGAGTTTAGACATGGTTATTTTGGGAAACGAGTTGAAATAAATAGAAGAAAATAGATATTTTAGGGAGAATAGATATTTTCCAATGGAAAATGAGTTGAGACTTGTTTGGAGAGGTAGAATCGAAGTTGTAGAGGATGACGAGTTTTGAAGAGATTCTCATGGGGAAATTATATTGTGTATCCGAATAAAATGGTCTGTAGAGAGTTTTATTTGGCTCTATTGCATTAGGCAAGCCTCCCTAATGGTCAGTTTGGCTAATTTTGATAAGCTACGCACACAGATGCGTGCGCAAACACACATATATATTTTAGGGAAAAAACTGATAAGCTACGCACATAGATGCGTGCGCAAACACACATATATAATTTTAGAAAGCCAGTGTACGGTTTACATTTTGATATTAATTCAGTTTATAGTACAATTTGTAGGGACTTGGCACCCTCATCAATGCAAGAAAGAAAAACTGATAAGCTAAACTTAGAGAAAGAAACTGGTGAAGTACGGAATAAAAAGAATATTAACCAAAATGCAAATCTATGTAGTCTTTTGGCAAGGCAAAGTCTAAGTTCCTAAGATGTGATTTTTTTCCCTTCTTCTTCCGTAGTAATGAATTATCAAGACTGCAATCTGGGAAAAAATAATACACTATGATTTAAATAATTACCATTAGCACATTCTGCAAACATATAGCATGAAACCCAATGCAATTTGGCATCCAGCGCATTTTTATTGTATGCAAACCAAATTTATTAAATTGAATAATAACATATCCAGTGCAAACATATATCACAATAATCCAGTATAAAAAATGATATTACGAAGATGCTTATATTGTTATTATTGTGAATGTGCTTTGTTTATTTAAAATTGACAACTTAACAGCTACTCTGAAAATTAAAAAACAAACAATAAATCAGTCCAAAAACATATATGACTAAATGAGATTGATCACAACTGAAAATCTTGCTTCTAGATTCTCTCGGTGTGATTATTGTTTTTCATTTTCTTATTTAACATTTAGCATACATATTCTTTATAAATGTCCAATGTTGTATATAGTCATTTGCTCAAATATTCATGCAGAATTATAAAGGGCGGAGTCGGTATTCCAATGAGAAGCATAGTCCCTTCCACTAACTATTAATACTAAGAAAAACTTGTTGATATGTGACAAAAGTGCATCGTACATATAAAATAGTAGTATAGGATAGCATACATTGTCATTTTTGCAATATGTTACCATGTTTTTCTTATAATATGACTCAATACTTTGTAAGGTTTAAAATGCAGCACTGATACAAATGTGAATTCTCAAGATAAGCTTACCATCTCCCTGTTATTAGGAGCAAACTCAACGAAAATAGTCATCCTTAAAATACACTATTTCTTGATTTCATGTTCTGAATGTGAAATTCTATGCTTATGGTCGTAAGGAACCATTTGAAGTGCAGCCAACAAAAGATACAATGCCAGCAATTGCAAATTCTTCTATGTCAAGTTCTAATAATAACTTTTCTACAAAGTAAAGCGCTTAAGCTTGGCATATGCCTGGTAAAGGTGATCGTCCACGACCCAAAATATCTCGATAATCTAAGCATAATACAGTGTGATCATCAATGGCTTTGGGTTCTTCTTTACCATGTTCATTTTAAATAAAATTTGAATATATGTTAACATGTGATTATTTTTCATTTTAAAAATTGTGATAATTAATATATATGTTTGCACCAAAATTGGTCACAATACTCTTCGGAAGTTTTTGAAGAGATAATAATGAAGAGTATAAATTAAAAATGAGGATTATCTAACAAAAACTCCAATGAACGATAAAGTAAATGCGTAGACAAGCAATTTAGAGTGGTTCGACATGTTGCCTACGTCCACTATGAAGTTTTTTGCACTTTTATTGATTCTCTTTCAATGATTACAAGTTGTTACAGCAATCAATAGCAAGTTACAACTGGAAATTTGAAATTGACAGCAAGAATATGGTGTAGGATGATGGAGATCTCGATCCGGCAGAGTCTGGGCGCTTCAGAGTCAGAAGATCATTTTTCTGTAGGCTCTAGGGCTCTATTTATAGGCGTAGGAGGCTGATATCTCGCTCAAATCTCGGGAGACTTTTTCTGGCACGTGAGTGGCCCACGCGACCAATCTCATAAAGTTTCGAGTCGATCCGTGATCGATATGAATTCATTTCGTATGGATCAAGATGATGTCCAATCGAGCTGAAATTTGGTGTGAACACTCCTTGGCATATAGGCAATCTCCTGTGAAAATTTCATGGCATTTGGATCGGTAGATTTTGAGATATAGTCGATACGAAATGGAATTTATCGGTGGCTTCTTTGGTCGAATCGACTAATTTGAATCGATTGTTTCGAATCGATGGTGGCACGCGCCTTCGTGATGATGTGGAGCGCAAACTTCACCTCGGTCCGGCCTTTACTCCGAGTTGACCGCATCGTCTCCATATATCTCGCCTTGTTCGTATCGAGGGATGACACGTCACCCAGGTTTGTTGACTTGATGGATTCGAATATATTATTATGTATGGATTCGAATGCAGAGACTTGTTTGTATCGATCATGACGCGCTCCAGTCGATCGATACGAATTCGTTGTTGTAGGATGGATTCAAAGCAAGGCATTCTGATGGATACGGAGCAGGGTATCTGGATGGATACGAATCAAGGCACCTTGATGGGTTCGAAGGGCTCAAGCCTATGGGTTCGAATCAGAGGGGAGCGAGGTCACTGCCACTTTGATTGATGTGAAGTCAATGGATTCGAACTAAGTTTAACTTAGGGGTTCGAACGTGACGTGGTCTATTTGCTGATGGATTCAAACTAGGAAGCAGTGACCGATTCGAAATGGACAAGTGTCGATGGATACGAACAAAAAGTCGCCTGATGGTTATGAAGAGAGGTTTCTATGATGGATGAGAAGCAGTATCCGTTGCCTTAGTTGATGGATGCGAAGCTGGCTTTCTCCCGATGGATACGAAGTAGGGAGATACTAATGGATTCGAATAAGGAGGAGCCGGTGGACACGAATGAGACCGATTCGAACCGAGGCTTCCCGATGGATTCGAACTTGATCGATACGAACTGCGGCACTCCGATGGATACGAAGTTGCTAGAACCTGATTGATACAAACGTGATCGATTTGAACCGGAGTTCGATGATGGATACGAAATCAACCATAGCGATGGATATGAACGTTGGGCCGTTTCCTCTAGATTGAATCGATCATAACTTAAGCATATGAACTCGGATTGACTTGAAATTTGAAATATAGGCTTTTATGGCTTTGATTGCCATGTCCTATCAATTGTAGCTCGATCCGGACTCGGACAAAATTTATCGATATCCATGGCGAGCCTGTGTATGTTTGATATCCAAGAAGAGAGATCCTTGGTTTTCAATCAGTTCATTGGTATCTCGGCCTTGCCAAAAGGCGGGATAACATTTTCCCCCCAAAGTACGTCTTGTGGAAACATGACATGCTTTGAAAAGCTGCAGTTTCTCTCTGAATAATCATCGTATTTTTTGTAGAAAGCTGTACTCTGTATTGCTGTATTTGGCTGCTGTGTGATAGCGATTAGCAGTTTGTTGCTGTAATCATAATGAGACGAGTATTCGATCCCTGTGAATGTTGGAAATCGAATATTAGTCCAACATATTTGCATATATGTTAACTTGGCTCTCGTTAACATTGCGTGTTCATGAGTCGTTGTCAATTTAGTTTGTTATCGAATTTCGTATTGATTCTCTCCTGAACCGATTTGAAATTCGAGTTGAAACAACGCTTGATGGTTGTTTTGGACTATCCTCTTGTATCGATCCTCTCCTGAATCGATGTACAAGGTTGAAAAGTAGTTTTTTCATATCGTTGCGAGTCGAATTGATGGATACGAAATGTTCATTCGTATCGATGGTTACAAACTGCGGTTGTCTCCGTTTCGCATCGATGATCTCTGATGGATACGAAATGTTCATTCGTATCGATGAGTTTTGATGGATACGAAATACTCGTTCATGACGATGAGTTTGGATAGTTACGAAATATTCGTTCGTACCGGTGGACCTGCATTGTTGTGAGTTGATGGTTGCAAAATAGACACCTCGAATCGATGGAGTTCGATGCTTCTGGTGCAGCCTTTGTTGTGTACTTCGAATCGATGAAGTCCGATGGTAACTTCATCTCGATGAAGACGAAGTCCGATGGTTTCGAAAGAAGCATTCACATCGATCCATCGTTTGACCGTTTGTGATCGGTCACGCTGATTGGGAGGCGAAACGACCCAGTCACCCTTAAGGCTCCATATAAATACTTTAGACTTAGCCATTTTTTCACTTTTACTTTTACTGTTGGCTTATACTTTCTACGCTTTCATATCGATAGAGTGCCCGAGAGAACGAACTGTTTTATCCTTCGAATTGATTCAATCCTTCAAATTTAAACGTTAAAATTAGGTAATTTAATAGATTAAACCACGCCAAGAACGATGAAACTCGACACCTCCGCCATCCTTTTTCGTTTCTACGATCAATTTTGATGGGTTTAAGATCTGGACGAGTCAGAGCAAGATTAGGGATCGAGCGTGGCCATGGAGTTGAGGCCCTCTTGGATAAAAAGGAGTTGTGAAGGAATGACTCTGCCTTTATTTCATGTCGATATGGAATTGGAGTTTTCGAATCGATCCAGATTATATGATTTCATATCGATACGATTATGTGAGCGGCGATCGATGTGAAGCCAATGTTTTCAGATCGATGCGAAACCGTGTGCCCTCGATCGATACGAAACGTATCGTTTCGAACTTGATCGATACGAAACGTATCGAGTCGAACCTGGTTGATACGAACATATCGATTCGAACATGGTCGATACGAAAATGATGCATCTCTGACTCGATACGAATTTGAACTGCGATGACCGATTCCAACTTGAAATTAAACGAATTTAGAGAATCTTTTGCGCATTTAAATATTTGACTCCGACGAGCTTCTTCCTTGCATGACTGAACTTTGAACGCAGAACTGCGTATTGGACTACCTTTCGAAGCTTGCCGATGGAACCGTAACTTAACAAAAATATAACGAACTTTAACTTGGATCGATCGTTTGCATCTGGATGGAACGGTTGTGACGGTCAGCGATGACAGTCATTTCCGGTCTGATTTTCAGAGTTTTGTCGTTCATACATTTCAGTTTATTCTGTAGAATTTGCTCAATTAATGCACAACACTACACGACACATTCATGCACTTTACACGTGGGGAACACATGGGCTCTTCAGCATCTAACGATGATTTCTCGTGAGTTAGCTAGTTATGGAAACTTCAAGTTCGCAGCCGCAAGAAACTCAGAGTTCAGGCCCCTCCGTGCTTGAAGTACCAGAGATTGAGATTGAAGTTATCCGTCCAGCTCCGGATGAGTTACTTGACCCATCCTCATTAGTAACCCATCAGACTCTGTTCCGTCCAACATTTTGGAAGACATGCTAGGAAGAATATGCTTAAGGCATGGTTTGTTGATGGACGACGCATTATTGCCGGGACCAAATGATGGACCGCACAATCCACCGGAGGGATATACCGCATTCAATCGCCACGCGTGCGTAGCTGGGACACTCCCTCCGTTTAACCAGTATATAAGAGAAGTATTGTCGTTTTTGGGGATCGCCCCGTCTCAGATACATCAGAACGGATATGCGTCACTCAATAGCTTGTTCATTGCATTTATAGAGTATCTCTATCGACCTCCACTCCTGATTGAGATCAGATACTTGTTTAACTTCAAGAGTCGGGCTGATAGTCCATCTTTCACATTCCTGGAGGCGGTAAGAAATTTCCAAGTGGTCATAGGGGCTTGGACTAGATTGAGCTACTTCAAGACAAAGTGGTTTTATGTTAGGTGCACTCCAGGATTTGCTAGGCGATGGCTATTTAGACATAAGTATTGCTATCTTTTCGGGTAGTTGATAAAACTGATGTAGATGAAGTCGAACTCACATCTCTTTTTCTTTTCAGCCATAATCCAGTGACCCGAAGGTGAACGTTTCAAGGAGATAGTTCGGGTTTTTCAAGAAATCCCAAGTGAAGAGAGGAATATCGAGTTGCTCTTGACGGATAGGAATCTTAAGATTCTTGGACTGATTGAACGAAGACAAAGTATAAGGCTTGACGTTGCTTTAAGGACTGCCTCGAGAGAATGAGTTAAACAAAGAAAGCCTAAAGTTGTTATAATTTAAGAGGTTGACTCCGAGAGGACTCACACCGATGAAGAACCGTTGGGAGAATCTGCGAATGTAGCCTAGGACACCGAAGAGCAAAGAAAAGGCAAGGCAGCCATTGTTAAGCCACCTAAAAAGGGAAGATGGAAATCGGTTGTCATGGCCCGACCCGCCTCCGGAATTAGAATTTCGGAGATGTCTCCCCCGAGCACCGAGAATCTCTATGAAGGGCTCGCTAATCTTCCAATTCCGGACGATGTGTCCTTGCAGCAGGATGTCGGATTGGACGAACTTTCAGAAGCCTTAGTTTTAAGCAAGTCTCAGCCCACTAGTGCGGTTGACACATCCGGTTGGTCGGGGGGATTGCACATACGTTCACACTTCACGACACTACACGATTTCTGAATGCAGTATCCTCACTATGAGAGGTTATTAACTTTTGTCTCCGTTTTGACTTGCGGATACCATGACTGGACGAGGTTCAATGTTGGGAAGTCTTCGACAGGCCCGTAGATCTTCTGCATACTATGAGTCGCATAGGAGGGAAAGGGACAGAGATCACGACCGTGGATACTCTGGATACTCCAACCAAGACAGATATGATAGAGAAAGGGATTACAGACGTCGATCTTGATCTCACACTCCTCTTCCCAGAACTCCTGTACAACCTCCCGTTTATGTTTTTCGTCCCACTGAATCCTCGCGGCACAAGTCGACTCCCCAGTCTTCCAGGTCTGAGCCCCATCATCCCAGAATGGAGGCAATAACCTCCGTAGTTGCAGAACAGGCCCCTACGGAAATTTTAGGGGAAGGGGCGATCAAGCTTTCCCAATTAAAGAAGGATTTTCCAAACATCTGTTTCGATAATTACATGTTTCCTCTTCATTTAAAAAGAATCCCGGTGGAAGCTGAGCAGATGCGCATGACTATGTACATGACTTCTATGTCCAGTATAAGATGTGGGCTAAAGCGACTGGAAAAGCATCATCATTAGCCTTTGAGCGGGTAGCTATCATTGAGAAATTACAAGCCGAGCTAGCTCAAAAGGACCGTATTATACAAGTGTTGGACACTGAAGCCGAGCCATCTCGAAAATCAGAGACGGAGGCCCTTAAGAAAGCTGATGAAGCCCAAGCGGCAATGGACATGATGAAGAAAGAGCATTATGTTACGGTGGAGGACATGGGCCATCGAAACACTATTGTAACCACCGAGAGGGATGCGGCCTTGAAAGAGCTAAACGAGCTCAAGGCCAAAGTTTCAAAAATCATGAAGGAGAGGGACACCGCAAACATTTCTGCACAGGAGGCATGTGATCAGGCGTTGGAGTTTCGAAGGGAAAGGGACGCGGCCGTGGAAAAGGTCCGCGAAGCGGAGGCTGAAGTTGATGAGAAAGTTCGGCAGGCAGAGATCAAGCTCGAGACGGAGATTGAAGAGCTTCCCATCACTTATAATGCCAATGTGCTGAGGCACAGAAATTTGACGTGGCTTGACGATTACCCGACACACTTATTCAATGCCTGGAGTTTGTTAGTTGAAGAAGAGAAGGCAGCACAGCCGGGTGAAGCTTTTGATGAGTTCGAGTTGGAGAACCGTATATTGAATGATGATGAGAAGTAGGTTCTCCACGATTTTATGATATCCCATGCTAGAGAGAGACTAGGTACCCAACACTTAGAGGTTGGTGAGGGTTCTGGCGTCGCACACCTAGCTACAAGTTCTGGGCTGATTACTTCATCTGGATCCGAGTCGACGCCAGCAATTGAGCCGCAGCTGGTCCCAGGCTACAACCCTGAGCAGCCACGCTTATCTCCCATAAGGGAACATCCTTCAAAAGCTGTTTAGCCAGCCACGAGCCGAACTGAGGAAGGTACTCTGTACAAATCTTGTGTGTATCTGAAGTGAAGGGCTCGTTCTTGAAGTGTGTTCTGACAACTCCTTTTCTTTCTTGTCCAGTGAGCAAAGTTACATCGACAGCGCCTCCTGCAAGCCAAGAATCACATCAAGTGCAGGAGGCCATCACTACTGAAGCGGTTATCACGACTACGGTCGCGCCGATGGAGACGTCACAGGGGAGGTCACTGTCTTTGGACGAGCAGATGATGAACGAGCTTTTAGGTCAAAGCAGCGATCCTTTTGCGGACATGCCATTCGTTCTTGGTGCGTTCCCATCTGTTTCTATTGTTTCGTCACAATCCACCACTGCCTACCGCGAATCTCGTGCTGCTCGTGAGGCTGAGGTACTGGCTCAAATCAGCACAGAGATGGAAGCGACAGCACACGGTGGTAATTCTGAGAGTGTTACGACGGCGGTCGGCCCCACTCCTCTTAAGGTGATATCTTCTGGGGACACGCTTGCCGGAACCAGCGTGCCCATTTCACCCCCGGTTGTGGATCCGACTCCTCCGACTCCTCTTGAAGAGAATATTCCTTTAAGTTCAAGTTCGGAGGAATATATCGATATCATGCCTTCATCAGAGGAAGATCCGCCAAAGGGTACGGGGTCGAAGCGGAAGACTATTAGTGGTTCCAGTGGTTCCGCATTGAAGAAAAAACCGAAGAAGAAAAAGTAGACGATCCCCCTCTGGCGCATTTTTGGCAGTTAGGAAGTCACTTTTATTTTTCTTTCGTAGGCTATGTATAGATGCAGGCTTGGCCCCCTGCTAGTATGAATTTTTGGAATAACTTGTACATGAATCTTCACATACGGTTAGTCGAAATAAAATTTAGCTTCTTTGCTTCAACTCTTATTCCTTTTATGCTTAATTATTTGCAGTATTTGTCTTTCAGTCCAGTGCACTTGTGTTGTTTCTACCTTCAAGTTGAGTATGTTTTATTTGTCAAGTCTGAAAATCTTGATCACATGTCGTGATTGATTAATGAGTTGAATTTTGGACATTGTATCACTTCGGTTAGTGATTAACACTTAAGTTTTTGCCCTCAGCTCCGGGGAACAGCATTTGTATTTCGGTGGTCGATCGCACCTATTGCAAATCTTGAGCACATGTCCACACTCCGGGGACTTAGGATAATCTGTGATTGATAATATGGTTCGCACTTTGGGAATTTGAGAGTTATCGATGTTTGTAATACAGTTCACATTCTAGGAACTTTGACTTGGTATTTGTACTCTAATTCATACTCTGGGAATTTGGAGATAGCATGCATGTTTGGGTTCGCACTCCGGGAACCTGGAATTGATGTTTGCACTCCAATTCACGCTTTAGGAACTAGGAGTTAGTATTGATGTTTCGGTTCGTGTTACGGGAACCTGGAATTGATGTTTATACTCCAATTCACGCTCTAGGAATTTGGAGTTAGCATTTATGTTTTGGTTCGTGCTCCGGGAACCTGGAATTGATGTTTGTACTCCAATTCATGCTCTGGGAACTTGGAGTTAGCCGACAGACGGTCAATCACATCTGTTTGGGTTTTTTAGAAATTCGTTCGCACTCTGGGAACGATGGATTTATCGAGATCGTGGATGGTTGGATCATATCCACCCTGAGTTAACAAGCGAGGTCGTTAGACGGACGGATCCATCCTCCTCAAACTTGGTTAGGATATAGCCGAAGTCGTTAGGCAGACGGGTCCACCCTCTCCGAAACTGCATTTATACGTTTATACTCCAACTCGCGCTCTGGGAGTTTGGAGTTGGTGTTTATGCTCTGGTTCGCACTCTGGAAACCTAGAGTTAAGGTCTATACTCCAATTCGCTCCCTGGGAAAGTGCAGTTAGGATTTATACTCCGGTTCGCACTCTGGAAACCTAGAGTTGATAATTATACTCCAATTCGCACTCTGGGAATTTGAAGTTAGGATTTATACTCCGGTTCGCACTTTGGGAACCTAGAGTTGATGATTATACTCCAATTCACACTTTGGAAATTTGGAGTTAGGATTTATACTCCGGTTCGCACTCTGGGAACCTAGAGTTGATGTTTATACTCTAATTCGCACTCTGAGAATTTGGAGTTAGTTGTAGGACTGCCGTGTGTCGGTCTAGTTCAGCCTTTGCTGTGATGGCTTGCCCCCGAGCTGAGGTTTCACTTAGTGAGTGGCCTATCGTATTACAGTCATTCGCTATTTGAATAAATTCCATCGTGCGATGGAACTTAGCTCTTCGTGCGTCGTGATTGTTAAACGTCGCATTCGATGAATCACAACTTTAGCTTGAAGAGATAGCAATTCATTGCTGGAACAGAAAAGCATGGCAAAGTCAGTGCCTTAGTACAAATTCAAACTTCAAAATGCAAAGGAAATTGCAAAATATTCACAGATTGAATAAAGTCTGTCATGTGTAATAGTGATGAAGGTCATCGTCGTTCCAGGCTCCTGACAATGTGGGTCTGCCACTGACGGCGTTTATCACCAATCTCCCACCGGGACGGGTAGATTCTTCCTGTCTTGGTCGATCGGGTTCATTATTTTGATTTGATGGGCCCGATCCTCCAAGCTGCGGTGCCCGTACAAACTATTCCTGCTTTCTTTCTCTGATCAATTTTTCTACGAGATCTTGCAAGTGACGACATTTGTTCGTATTGCACCCGTAGCTTTCTGAAACCTGCAAAATTTTCCCGTTTGGATTTGCCTCTTTGACGACGGTTTTGGAGCAGGTTTTTTGTATTGAATTGTATTATAGGTTTGTAAATACAAGTTCTCCAGTGATGTATTCAAAGGAGTGTAACTGTCAAACATGGGATTCTTGCGCTGTAGGCCACGGTTTTGATCTCGTTTTCTAGTTTGATTAACGTTCTCTCTTCGCTGAGCTTGTTTGTTTTGATCGTTTAACTGACCTTTTTCGAAGCTCTCACCGGACTATTTGATTGCGACATTGCTTTGGATCCCTTTCGCACTTGGCCCTGCATCAGTCTGCTTCTTAGACTGTTTCGCATCTTCCCTTCTTGGGAATTGAGCCGCCTTTGCGTGGAAACGGTCCAATGATGCAGGCGGTTTTCCAGCCAACCAGTTACCAAACTCAGAATCGGGGTCAATCCCCTTAGTAAACGCCATAAGGATGGAGTAATCTTTCGGATCGCTGATTTCTGCACATGCAGTATGGAATCTCTCTAAGTAGTGTCTGAGATTCTCTCTAGGAGCTCAGGTGACGCTAGAAAGAGTGTTGACGTCTTTCGGTCTTGCGACGTGCATGCGGAATTGCTCAACAATTTTTTTGGCCAACTGGTCGAATGAAGAGATGGATCGAGGTGGCAGTCGAGTGAACCACACGGTAGCGATGCCCCCTAAGTATATGGGGAAAACTACGACACTTCACTGCATCGTCAGCTCTGGCAGTGCTCATCGACCATTCATATTTCAGAATATGTTGGTTGGGGTCGGAGTTTCCCTCGTACATGGGTAGAGTTGGCATCCTGAATTGCCATGAGGGTTCAGCAGTAAGAATATCGCCCGTAAAAGGAGTATGACTTCGGGAAATTCCCCAATCGTCATTTGTGAGACCCTGGCTCTCGCGGATCATCTGACGTATCATGGTCAGAAAATCCGGCATCTGTACGTTTTGTGTGGCTCGTGCCGGAGCGTAATTGTGTTCCATATTGCAAGGTTTGACCGGATGCTGTCGACGGTCCACATCTTGACTTCTTGGCTCATAGTACTCTGGGACATACGATTCATGGGTACGCCCATGCTGACGACGGTCCAGGTTTGACTGATTTTGGGCATCGACCCTTGGTTCATCCATGGCGTTCGTGGCGCGGTACCCCCTCGGGAGGAGGGCCCCATTTGGAAATTGGCCAATGGGCCAACTCTCAGTTGTCCAACGGTCATCGCCGGTTGATATTCAGCAGCTTGTATATGACTCCCATCTAGCCCGGGTCGTAGAGATCGATGATGATAATCCGAAGATGAAGAACTTTCGCTAGAGGAGTGAGAAGCATGGTCTCTCCTGATCTCTTTAGTTTTTGACGATTCAGTTGGTTGGTCAGCTCGGCATTGGCGCGTAGCTGTTCTGTTAGTTGTTGCCGACTCTGGGTTAGCTCTTGAAGCAGCAGCTGAAACTCTTGTCCGGTAACTGGAAATGATGGTTCCGAGTGTCCGGTAGCGTCCTGATTAGAAGGTGGTAGTGGCACAGGATCCTTGTACTAACCATCTTGAGGGTTGAATTCCTTTCCTAGACTTTATGCAAATCTGAATAGAATGGAAGGAATCTGGACTTGAGATCTGGATCTTTCTCTTAGATTTATGCAATCCGGTATCGATGTCAGATCCAACGAGCAGGAGAAAACCTGGGTTTTCTCGGTGAAAGCACCAAAGTGTTTGCACCAAAATTGGTCACAACACTCTTCAGAAGTTTTTGAAGAGATAATAATGAAGAGTATAAATTAAAAATGAGGATTATCTAACAAAAACTCCAATGAACGATAGAGTAAATGCATAGACAAGTAATTTAGAGTGGTTCGGCTTGTTACCTACGTCCACTATGAAGTTTTTTGCAGTTTTATTGATTCTCTTTCAATGACTACAAGTTGTTACAACAATCAACAGCAAGTTAAAACTGGATATTCAAAATTGACAGCAAGAATACAGTGTAGGATGATGGAGATCTCGATCCGGCAGAGTTTGGGCGCTTCAGAGTCAGAAGACCCTTTTTCTGTAGGCTCTGGGGCACTGTTTATGGGCATAGGAGGCTGATATTTCGCTCAAATCTCGGGAGACTTTTTATGGAACGTGAGTGGGCCTACGCGACCAATCTTAGAAAGTTTTGAGTCGATCTGTGATAGATACGAATTCATTTCATATCGATCAAGATGATGTCCAATCGAGCTGAAATTTGGTATGAACACTCCTTGGCATGTAGGCAATCTCCTGTGAAAATTTCATGGCATTAGGATCGGTAGATTTTGAGATATAGTTGATACGAAATGGAATTTCTCGGTGGCTGCTTTGTTCGAATCGATTGTTTCGAATCGATGGTGGCACGCGCCTTCGTGATGATGTGGAGCGCAAACTTCGCCTCGATCCGGCCTTTACTCCAAGTTGACCGCATCGTCTCCATATATCTCGCCTTGTTCGTGTCGAGGGATGACACGTCACCCAGGTTTGTTGACTTGATGGATTCAAATATATTATTATGTATGGATTCGAATGCAGAGTCTTGTTTGTATCAATCATGATGTGCTCCAGTCGATCGATACGAATTCGTTGTTGTAGGATGGATTCGAAGCGAGGCATTCTGATTGATACGGAGCAGAGTATCTAGATGGATACGAATCAAGGCACCTTGATGGGTTCGAAGGGCTCAAGCCTATGGGTTCGAATCAGAGGGGAGCAAGGTCACTACCACTTTGATTGATGTAAAGTCGATGGATTTGAACTAAGTTTAACTTAGGGGTTCGAAGGTGACGTGGTCTATCTGGTGATGGATTCAAACTAGGAGGCGGTGACCGATTCGAAATGGACAAGTGTTGATGGATACGAACAAGAAGTCACCTGATGGTTATGAAGAGAGGCTTCTATGACGGTTGCGAAGCAGTATCCGTTGCCTTAGTTGATGGATGTGAAGCGGGCTTTCTGCCGATGGATACGAAGTAGGGAGATACCAATGGATTCGAATAAGGAGGAGCCGATGGACTCGAATGAGACCGAGTCGAACCGAGGCTTTCCGATGGATTCGAATTTGATCGATACGAACTGCGGCACTTCGACGGATACGAAGTTGCTGGAACCTGATCGATACGAGCGCGATCGATTCGAACCGGAGTTCGATGAGGGATGCGAAATCAACCATAGCGATGGATACGAAAGCTGAGCAGTTTCCTCTAGATTGAATCGATCATAACTCGAGCATATGAACACGGATTGACTTGAAATTTTGAATGCAGGCTTTTATGGCTTTGCTTGCCATGCCCTATCAATTGTAGCTCGATCCGGACTCGGAATTATTTTATCGATATCCATGGCGAGCCTGTGTATGTTCGATATCCAGGAAGAGCGATCCTTGGCTTTCAATCAGTTCCTTGGTATCTCCGCCTTACCAAAAGGCGGGATAACGATATCCAAACTCGAAAATGCGTTCTTTGAGGGTTGAAGTATTGTGAAGATCCAAATAACAACCAATAGGTACTATAACTAACTAATGCTTGTTCCAAGGAATTACATGGAGTGATTAACACTTTTTCTTTTGCATCTGTTAAGTCAATTAAAAGTGAAAAATTAAAAGAATTATCTTATTAAGGTTATCAAGGTAGACTACATGCAATATAATATGATAATTTAAGAGCATAACTTGCATTTAGGGTGCGTTGTCTGCATATTATGGGCAAAACTAATATAAACCCTTGACAAAAAGATCTAATTTCACAAAGGACAATCTTCAAACAAAATTATGCAGTATGTTAAGTGATAACATAATCACCATTTTAGGAAGGTGGATAAAATAAATAAAAATAAGTAAGTAGATTAGAAGAATCAAAATATTATATAAATATACAGCTGAGTCTGTAATATAACTTGGGTTGTTCTTGTATTTAGGTTTCCAAGCCATGCATTATTTTGGATGCCATGATTATAAAGAACTAACAAGCTGAGACATATGCAAATAATCCTTTTAAGTGCCTTTTCACGTTGATTCTAAAATAAACACAAATATTGGTCAGAGGAATTGATTTTATGGGAACTACACCGGAAGAACACAACATTACCCGTTTAGGTATTAATGTTTCACTGAATATTCAATTATTATGCAACACATAAAAATTTGTGCAATGTTTTCTTTCATATTTCATTTAACTTAAGGAGTTTTCCAAGAACTCAGGCTTGGGTTAAATATCATTTAGTTCCATATGAGACTGAGGTATGAAACAGACTGTACTTTCCGCAACAATGCAACACAAATCATATAAATGGACTTATAGAGGAAATATAGTGGTCATAATATTCTATGTACAAAATTATAAGTTTCCTACATAGGACAGCTAACCTTTAAATATCCCACATAAGTAGAACCAAAATATACAAGAAAGACCGAATAATATTCAAGATCTATTGTTATACGTCTAATATACCAAAACAGAGAATAATCAATCATAAACTCATCGCACAAGTTTATAATTCAGATTTCCACTACACTGGAATTCTGTATTAATTATTATAACAATATGAATGTTGTAAAAAAGTTACAACAACAGCGTTATACTATTTTGAATAAATAGTATAACCAGAATAACGGATAGAATATAGAATAATGTATATAAATATACAAACAAACTAGAATTCTAACCGGATTATGTCTGAGGCTCGTCGTAACGATTTCCTTAAGAATTTTATTTCAAAATTCCCCCAAGATACAACAGACGTATTCTACTCGAGATTGTAACGAGTATATAACTCTGTGATTTAGAGTATAGTAGCAGAAGAGAAGAAGAAGATTCAGATTCTAAAAAAATGAGTGAGGAAAGTGATCAGTTTTCCTTCTTATTTATAGTTGGTCTGTATCTCTTCCGAACGGTCGTGTCTGCACGCATTCGCTCAAACAGTTGCGTCTGTACCTCTTCGTACAGTCACATCTGTTCACCCGCTCGTACCACCTGGTACTGTTTCGCCCGCGCCTCTTCAGTCGGGTCGCACCCGCTCGCACCGCATCTGTTCGCCCTCGTCCGCTTCAATCGGCTCGCACCTGCTTGCTTCTAACGGGTCGCACCCGAACTACTCTCGCCTATTCAACCCGCGTCTGCTTCCGAACAGATCCGCATATGTTCGTATGGCCTGTAACTGCCATAAAGCCCGGTCCAGTTTATAGTAAAAATACGATTATCATATTAGACCCTGGTGCAGCACGACCTAAGGGTTCATTGGGCTTAAGTCGTTCGAGTACTATGAGTCGTTCACGACTTATAGCCATAGGAGCTAAGGGAGAAACCATACGAGCTAACGACATGGAGATAAGTCGGTCACGACCTAAGGGAGAGCAAGGGATAAGGGCTTGGATCGGCTACGACCTGACAAGCAAGTGGATAGGGAATTCACGACCTAAGATAAGTCGCGTACGACTTAACGACCCATGATAAGTCGCGTACGACTTAACGATTTATGCTAAACTGCTGATCTTTGTGCCGAAGAATGATAAGTCATTGTAGGATTAAGTCGTTTGTTATTTGTTTCTTATGTCGTATGTAATTAGGTCTTATACGTCCTGAGTGATGTAAAGTGCTGAGTCGGTGAAGCTTTGAGTCATTGTATTGGGTCATTGTAAACCGTAGGTCGGTATGTTGTTGAGTCGGCATTGTGTTGTAAAGCCGTGTGAGTTAAGTCACTACCGACTTAAGTTGAGTCGGTAGGTATCGTGATGTCATTAGGTCGGTCACGACCTTATCTAAGTCGTATGTGGTGTATATGAGTGCTGGTATGTAGTGTTATGAGGGGTTGTTAAGTCGCTAATAATTGTTGAGTTGTGAGTCGTGTACCATGGGGCATGAGTTGGCAACGACTTAAGGAGCCAGTTGTGAAAAGCTATAAATAGGGGATGTGTGTTGTCATTTGTAACTTGGTCGATTTTTGAATAAAATTTCTTGTTGATTGCTGTGTGCTTTCTTCTTAAATTGGTAGTTGAGTGTAATCTCCTATCTCCTCTTTCGGTTAATCGAGTGCGCTCGATTCAACGATCGTAGAAGCCGATTCACGGTATCTAGTGCGCTAGATCAACGTACGAAGAATCGTAGATCTTTGAACACGGTACAGTGCGCTATCAACGTGTTTGAGATAGCTAGAATTCGGTATCTTCGGATCAACAAATTTGGGCATTTTGGTATTCATCAATCCACCGATTGCTACTTTCATCGATTCATATCGTTTTGTTTATAATCCGCTGGGTCAGTTTTGGTATCAGAGCTAGACTTAGCCAATCATAGCTAAGCCGAGACTTGGAACCAATTTTTTGAAGTTGAAGTTTGAAGTTGGAGTTCATCATGTTCATCTTGAAGTTGCAACGAGTTGAAGATTTTGATCCATTTCATTTTGGATCAAACTTGGAGAAGTGTTTGAATTGGAAGTTATTTGGAGACCTTGAGCCGAGCTAAGTGGAGGCCGAGCCAAGTTTTAGGCCGTGACTTGTTTGACTTATAGTGAAGTATTTGTTGAAGTATTTGAGAAGTACTTGAAGTTTTTGAGAAGTTTTCAATCATGCCCCCAAGAAGAGCTAATCGTCATCAAAATGTTGAAGCGTTGTATAGAAGAGAAGAAGCCGAGCTTATGGAACAACGTATTAATGAGAAATTTGATGAAGGCATTGGAAAGTTAGAGAAATTGATGAATGATTTGAATCAAACTCAAAGGAGGAGATCACCAAACTCGAACCATGGAGGAAACCGAGTTTCGCCATCGGTTACGGAAGCAAGGAGGGTATCACCGCATTCTTTTAGAGATAGAAGAGAAACATCAATTTCATCACGGAGAGATCATCATGACTATGGACATGAAGAGAGAAGAAGTCAACGTGAATTTGACAATGAGCCATATAGAGACGAAGAGAGACAAAGTCGAAGAAGCATGCATGAACGAAGGGAAGATAATGGTCGAGATCGATGTAGGCGTACTTTTGATTTTGATGAAGAGGGTGATAGAGCTAGTATTCATTATCGAGATCGAGACCAAGTTCGAAATTCATAACGAGATGTGGATGAAGATCGTCGATGGGAGTCGGGTATGAAGATGGAAATTCCTGAATTTAAAGGTGGGATGGTTGCTGAAGTGTTCTTAGATTGGTTGTCAAATGTGGAGGAAATCTTTGATTTCAAGGAGGTTCCGGAGAATCGAAGGGTGAAGTTAGTTGCTACTAGGTTGAGGGGGAGAGCTTTGGCGTGGTGGTAGCAAACTAAACTTACAAGGGAGAGAATGGGAAAGTCAAAGATTGAATCATGGGAGAAGATGAAGAAGTTGATGCGATCTACATTTTTGCCTTACAACTACCAATCACTTATGTACCAGAGGTTGCAGAATCTGAGGCAAGGGACGAAGTCTGTTAGTGATTATGCTGATGAATTTTACCAACTCATTGCCAGGAATGATATTATGGAAACGGAAGAACAGCTAACTGCTAGATTCATTGGGGGATTGAGAATGCAGATCCAAGATATGGTTAATATGTTCGATCCGAGATCTGTTGCAGAGGCACATCAGAAAGCGTTGGCTTGGGAGAAGCAAGGAAGGCGTGGAGGTGGTGTGTTTACTAATTCCAATAATCAAGCGAAGGGTGTTAGTGGAAGTTCTAATGTTCCTAAACCTATTACAAAACCAGTGGTGAAGGAGGCTGAGAAGGCGAAGGTTAGCAGTGGTTTCAAATGTTATAATTGTCAGGAGTTGGGTCATAAAAGCAATGAATGTCCGAAGCCAAAGAAGAGAACCGTGGTTGCAGAAGTTGAGGAGGATGATGGTGAGGAGGCAGAATGTTCAAATGCACCTTATGTTGAGGAGGAAGAAGAATTGTCTGGAGATGAAGGTTGTAATCTTATGATGAGGAGGTCATGTCTTACACCAAAGCAAGAAGAGGAATCTAGTTGGTTGAGAAGCAATATTTTCCAGTCGACATGCACTATTTTGGGAAAAGTTTGCAAGTTCGTTATTGATGCCGGGAGTTGTGATAATATTATCTCTACAGAAGCAGTAAGGAAGTTGAACTTGAAAACTGAGAAGCACCCTAAACCGTACAAGTTAGCATGGTTAAGGAAGGGAGGTGAAGTGTGTGTCGAAGGGCTTGTGTGAATTTTTCTATTGGGAAGAAGTACAAAGACGAAATTTGGGGTGACGTTGTAGACATGGATGTGTGTCATCTGTTGTTGGGCAGACCATGGCAGTTTGATAGAGCAGTACAACATGATGGTCGTGCTAATAGCTATAGTTTCATGTTTGAAGGTACTAAAATCACTTTAGTTCCCAAGAAGCAGCAACAGAAGGAGAGCAAGCTGGAGGAGATTGAGGAATTGAAAACTCTGTTGACTTTGAAGGAGTTTGTTAAGGAAGTTGAAGAGGGGCCTGAAGTGTTTTTGTTGATTGGGCGAGAGTGTAACGAAGAGGTTGAAATTCCAGAAGAAGCAAAGCCAGTTCTGAAAGAATTTGAAGATGTATTTCCAGAAGAGTTGCCTAAGGAGTTACCGCCACTGAAGGACATTCAACATCAAATCGATCTTGTTCCGGGAGCAGTTTTACCACATCGACCACATTACCGAATGAGTCCGAAGGAAAATGAGGAGTTATGAAGGCAGGTGGAAGAGTTGTTAGAACAGGGACGTGTTCAGGAAAGCTTGAGTCCTTGTGCAGTACCAGCATTGTTGGTGCCGAAGAAGGATGGAACATGGAGAATGTGTACTGATAGTAGAGCTTTGAACAAGATTACTGTTCGTTACAGATTTCCTATGCCAAGGTTGGATGACTTGTTGGATCAGTTAAGTGGGGCTACTATCTTTTCGAAGATTGATTTGAAGAGTGGTTATCATCAGATTCGAATTAGACCTGGAGACGAATGGAAGACAGCCTTCAAGATGAGAGAGGGGTTATAAGAATGGTTGGTTATGCCATTTGGTTTATCAAATGCACCTAGTACATTTATGCGAGTGATGAATCAAATCTTTAGACCATTCATTGGGAAGTCCGTGGTGGTTTATTTCGATGATATTCTGATATATAGCGGGAGTACGGAGGAGCATGTAGAGCATTTGAGAAAGGTGTTAATTATTCTTCTTGAGGAACAATTTTATGCAGCTACGAAGAAATGTGTGTTCATGACGAGAAGTGTATTATTTTTGGGATATGTTGTATCTGAGAAGGGAATCCAGGTGGACCAGAGTAAAGTTGAAGCTATTAGAAATTGGCCACAGCCGAGGACTATTACTGAAGTTAGAAGTTTTCATGGATTGGCATCATTCTACCGAAGGTTTATTCCACACTTCAGTAGCGTGATGGCACCGGTTACTGATTGTATGAAAGGGAAGCAGTTTTTTTGGTCGAAGGAAGCGGGGGTTGCTTTTGAACGAATCAAAGAACTTTTGACGACAGCGCCAATTCTTGTATTACCGGATTTTCAGTTGTTGTTTAAACTACATACTGATGCATCAAAGGTTGGGATTGGAGGAGTGTTGAGTCAGAGTGGGAGGCCAGTTGCTTATTTCAGTGAGAAGTTATCAGGAGCAAAGATGAGATATAGTACATACGATGTTGAGTTTTATGCTGTTGTGCAAGCTGTTAAACATTGGAGGCATTATCTATTTCAGAAAGAGTTTGTTCTTTACACTGATCATGAAGCTTTGAAGCATTTGCAGGGGCAGGATAAAATTTCAGCGAGACATGCATCACGGATTTCTTATTTGCAGCAGTTTACTTTTTTCGTGAAACATAAATCTGGGGTAACGAATAGTGTGGCTGATGCTTTGAGTAGGAGAAGTCATTTGTTGACAACGTTGAAAGTTGAAGTGACAGGGTTTGAATTATTGCCAGAATTGTTTGAGGAGGATCCTTACTTTGCAAAGTTTGTTGAGAAAGTTAAGGATGGGAGTACTGATGAATTTATGTTAGTTGATGGTTTTTTATTCAAAGGAAATCGATTATGTATTCCAGAGAGCAGTTTGAGATTGAAGATTATCAAAGAGTTGCACGAGGAAGGACATGTGGGCGGTGACCGTACATTGCATTTGATTTCTCAAACTTATTTTTGGCCATCAATGAGGAAAGAAGTTGAAAGGTTTGTGGAGAGGTGCCATACTTGTCAGGTTTCGAAAGGAACAGCGACAAATGCGGGATTGTATATGCCGTTACCTGTACCATCTAAACCATGGGTTGATATCAGCATGGATTTCGTTTTGGGTTTGCCGAGAACTCAAAGGGGAAATGATTCTATATTTGTTGTGGTGGATAGATTTTCGAAGATGGCACATTTTATTACCTGCAAGAAGACAGCGGATGCAGTTCGAGTGGCACAATTATTCTTTAAGGAGGTGTATCGATTACATGGGTTACCAGAATCTATTGTTTCTGATCGGGATACTAGATTTTTGAGCCATTTTTGGCTTAGTTTGTGGAAGATGGTGGGAACGAAGTTGAAATTTAGCCGCGCTTATCATCCGCAAACAGATGGACAAACAGAAGTTGTTAACATATCATTGGGAAATTTATTACGATGTCTTGTGAAAGATAATCTGAAGAGTTGGGACATGAAGTTATGCCAGGCAGAATTTGCACATAATCATGCAGTGAATCGTAGTACGGGATTCAGTCCATTTCAGATTGTATATTCGAATCTACCCAGGGGACCATTGGACTTAGCAGTAGTGCCACAACCGAAGGGGACAGTTAGACGAGCTGTTGATTTTGTTGAAGGATTGAAGGAATGTCATAAAATCGTTCAGGAACGATTGGAAAAGTCAAATGAAAAATATAAGAAATTTGTAGATTTGAAACGAAGAAATGTTGGATTTAATGAAGGTGATTTGGTGTATGCTGTGTTAACAAAGGATCGTTTTCCAGTGGGCGCTTATAACAAGTTGAAAGCCAGAAAAATTGGTCCTGTCGAAGTTGTGAAACGGATTAACGAAAATGCTTAGAAGTTGAAGCTGCTGGAGGATGTATACACTTCTGACGTGTTCAATGTTAAGCATCTTGTGCCATACTATGGAGATGAACAATCTGATGCGGAAGAATTAACAAATTCGAGGACGAATTTTTCTCAACCCGGGGAGGATGGTGCAGCACGACCTAAGGGTTCATTGGGCTTAAGTCGTTCGAGTACTATGATTCGTTCACGACTTATAGCCATAGGAGCTAAGGGAGAAACCATACGAGCTAACGACATGGAGATAAGTCGGTCAAGACCTAAGGGAGAGCAAGGGATAAGGGCTTGGATCGGCTACGACCTGACAAGCAAGTGGATAGGGAATTCACGACCTAAGATAAGTCGCGTACGACTTAACGACCCATGATAAGTCGCGTATGACTTAACGACCTATGCTAAACCGCTGATCTTTGTGCCGAAGAATGATAAGTCGTTGTAGGATTAAGTCGTTTGTTATTTGTTTCTTATGTCGTATGTAATTAGGTCGTATACGACCTGAGTGATGTAAAGTGCCGAGTTGGTGAAGCTTTGAGTCATTGTATTAGGTCATTGTAAACCGTAGGTCGGTATGTTGTTGAGTCGGCATTGTGTTGTAAAGCCGCGTGAGTTAAGTCGCTGCCGACTTAAGTTGAGTCGGTAGGTATTGTGATGTCATTAGGTCGGTCACGACCTTATCTAAGTCGTATGTGGTGTATATGAGTGCTGGTATGCAGTGTTATGAGGGGTTGTTAAGTCGCTAATAATTGTTGAGTCGTGAGTCGTGTACCATGGGGCATGAGTCGGCAACGACTTAAGGAGCCGGTTGTGAAAAGCTATAAATAGGGGATGTGTGTTGTCATTTGTAACTTGGTCGATTTTTGAATAAAATTTCTTGTTGATTGCTGTGTGCTTTCTTCTTAAATTGGTAGTTAAGTGTAATCTCCTATCTCCTCTTTCGGTTAATCGAGTGCGCTCGATTCAACGATCGTAGAAGCCGATTCACGGTATCTAGTGTGCTAGATCAACGTACGAAGAATCGTAGATCTTTGAACACGGTACAGTGCGCTATCAACGTGTTTGAGATAGCTAGAATTCGGTATCTTCGGATCAATGAATTTGGGCATTTTGGTATTCATCAATCAACCGATTGCTACTTTCATCGATTCATATCGTTTTGTTTATAATCCGCTGCGTCAGACCCAAACCCGAGCCCAAGCCCGGCCTGGTTCGGTTCGATCGGTCGGACGGATGGCGGGGCGGCGCGCGCGCGTGTGGTGGTGATGCAAGATCTCCCTCCTCACAATGAAGCATACATTTAGGAGCCCCAGGCCCCTAACCTCCTCATGAGAAAGCCATATTTAAACCAATATAGCTCTCAACAATTTGGCGATGTGGGACTTTGTATATTTCAATTCATTTTATTTGTTAAGGAATTCCAACAATCCCCCACATGAATGATAATATACATATCCCCCACACAAAGCGAAATATCACAGAGTACATATGGAATAATGCTTTATCGTGGATAAGTAGATATTTCACTTTGAACTTTCAGTTCAAAACTTATCGGATCTACTTGGCTAATCGGTGAATTATTTCATCTTGAACCGTCGGCCTTTATTGTATATCCAGACAATAAGCTTTACGAAGCATTGATTCCCTTCTCATCCAATCTCTTGGTTGTGTTCATTTTGGTCCTGAACAATTTTTGGTTCTGCGAGTGTTTTAGAGAATAAAAGCCTTTTAATATTCTCATATAGCCGACCCAGCTCACACTAACATAGGTGGTCGCAACCATTAAGAGTATCCTACATATACCCCACTTGTTATTTCCAAGATATGGTCATCATTAAAAAACATAGTTTTAACCTTTAAATACTCTTGTACGCATGCATTTATGTTGTGCACCATAGGAATGGAGTTGGACTATGTCCTCGCAAATGCATTACGTCTTGAGTTACTCGGAACTGGTTTGCCTATTGATCCTAGTCCGTGGGATCTCCAGTTGCTAGGATAGGTTTCCGTATAAGATATCTCTTGGTTGTTTAGGCTTTTAGACCCATTCTCCTCGATGCGCAATCAATTTTCTCTCTTGATAAACCTTTAGTAAATGGATCCACTAGTTTATCATTTGTTCTCACATAATCTATGGAAATAGTTCCATTTGAGAGTAACTGCCTAACTGTGTTATGGCGTCGACGAATATGTCGTGACTTTCCATTATACACAAAGTTGTGCGCTCTGCTTAGCGCAGCTTGGTTATCATAGTGTATGCATATGGCCGGTACAGGTTTAGGCCAAAATGGAATATCTTCTAAAAAATGACGAAGCCATTCTGCTTCTTCGCCTGCTTTATCTAATGCGATGAACTCTGATTCCATAGTGGATCGAGCTATGCATGTTTGTTTAGTAGATTTCCATGACACTGCTGCCCCTGCTAAGGTAAAGACATAACCACTTATTGATTTTGATTCCTCTGAATCTGCAATCCAGCTTGCATCACTATGTCCTTCTAAGACGGCAGGATATTTTCCATAATGTAAGGAAAAACTAGTGGTATTCTTTAAATATCCCAACACTCTCATTAGTGCTTTCCAGTGTTCCTTTCCTGGATTGATTGTATACCTGCTCAGTCGACTTACTGCATAAGCTATATATGGTCCTGTGCAATTCATGAGATACATGAGACATCCTATTACACGAGAGTATTCCAGTTGCATTACACTCTCATCAGTGTTTTTAAGCAGTACTTCTGATGGATTGAAAGGTGTTCTCACTCCTTAAATTCCATGGTCTTGAAATTTTTCAATCACTTTGTCTACATAGTGTGACTGAGATAGTTCAATTCCATTAGGAGTTCTAATTATTTTGATTCCCAAAATAACGTCTGCAACTCCTAAGTCTTTCATATCGAAATTGCTAGTTAACATCTTCTTTATGGTCTCTATTACCTGAGTATTTGGACCAAATATTAACATATCGTCTACATATAAACAAATCATCACATATGATTGTCCAATTTGTTTATAATAAACATACTTATCGCATTCATTTATACGAAAACCATTTCTCATCCTGACACTATCAAATTTTGCATGCCATTTGTGACGACCGCCCATGACTCCCGCACGAAAAAAGGGAATGGTGCGCTGAAAAGTGTGACAGGCAGCTATGGACGATAGTCAGGGTAAGATAAAACAGAATAGTCTATCGTATTACTCACAGCGCATGGATAAAGTACAATAGAAAATATACATAGTGAAGCTCTATAGAACAGAAGTCTCATCATATAAACTCATAATAGTTTTATACAATCATCTGAATAGTCAATACATCAAGCCTCACTACATAACACTCAGAGTATCAAACAAACAGCGGAACATCCAGTACATATAGTAAGAAAACAATATGCAAAAGCCTCCAGCTCGTCTTCGTCATCAACAGCGTTGGTAGCCAAGAACAGCACCTGTCATCTGCTACCTAGTCTGCCCATCCCAACATGGATGAACAGCCCAAGGTGATAAGAGTTGAACATAAAACCTTAAATCAGACAACAGTCTTAGTGAGCAGTAAATTAACTATCAAACATACCAAAAGAGCATAAAGGATAAAAGGAATAGGAACTCAACCATCCCACTCCACCTCATTCTACAGTGATAGCCCCCAGACCCACTAAGCATAAACAAGCATAGCAAAGCAGACAATTTATGTAAAGTAATTATCACTCGAGTTAAGGTCGATTTTTTCCAAATACAAACCCCCAAGGCCTTAACCAAGATCAGATAAGCACCCAGAAAACACCGCTCTTGAGGCCGAATGATGATACTACCAAACATCCATGACTCTTGCTATCATTGTTAACATTGCCTCGATATCACCGTTAATTGAATGACCGACACCTTCTTTCAACCGTCCGTCAAGGGCTAATGGCAACCCCGGTTCTAGACATAACTCCGCACGTCATCATGACCCGTGCCTAGGACTATCGCATCTTCCCAGAGTACTAACACGTCATCATGACCCGTGTCTGGAACTTCATCGTGACCCGTTCCAATGTACTCTTGCTTTGAGCATGCTAGAACCTTCAATAACGATAAGATCCAAGCCTCCTAGTCATCCTTCTCGACGACTATTCTCACACTAGCTCAAGCGCCTCTCGAGCCCACCATTATCCACAAACCCGGAACGCATCACCGAGTTATCAACATGCTTGGGATGATCCCGTCTGGACTAAACCAAGGATTTCACACATTGTGCTTTGCTTCAACGCATCATAGCAAAGCCTCATCTCAACATCATGGTTTGCCTCATCGCATCATGGAAAAGTCCCATCTCAACAAATCTATCCATATGAGCTTCCACATCCGCTTCATATGCCACAGGCAGCTTTCCTTATTCAAGAGCCTTTCACTTAGCTTTTGAATCATCTTCGACCAACTTGTCCAAATCAAGTTATCAATCAACTAATCCATCAAATCAAACATTAATCCAAGTAATCAATCATTCAAACAAGGATCTAAATAAACAATTATAACCATAATGGAAATTTCGTAAATAAAGAGTTCAAATCTAGCATGCATTCTAACAAGCATGAATTATGAACAATATCTCTACAACTTAATGAATGAACTTACATAAGTGAACATATAGTAAAATAGATGTCAAAACTTCATGAACAATAGATCAACATGCAGACTTAGGGAAAATGCAAGAAATCACTATCTTTAACACACAAACAAGCCACCGACCCAATATACTCCCTTGGGTCCGTGTGAGAGAGAACTACCACTCACCGAATCACCTAAACACCTCAAAAACAACCAACTTCAGATCTGGACAGCAAGGAATCAAGCTTGATCCTCCAAAGCTTCGCTACAAAGATGAAATCTCTCTTCAACGGATGGAGATCTTCAACTTCGGCCCTTGGATCTTCGATTTAGATGGAAGGAATCACTAGATTAGAGTGGAGAAAAGAAGTGAAGAAGTGTTGTAGACGAGCTCTCAAAATAGCAGCACTTCGTCGCTTCAAAATCCGGTGCCTATGACTCAATACACATGCCGACCTAACCTATAACTCGGCACAGCCGACCCAACTCGAGTCTTCGCGCGACCTAAAACAGACACGACTTAACGACTCAGCTCTTAACGCGACTCAAGCCTTCAAACCACTTATCACCTCTACGACCTAACACTATACACAGATCTAACTTAGGTCGTTTACTACTAGGTCGTTAACTCCTGGACCTCTATGCCGCAAACTTCCTTAACTCGGTCATACGACTCATCCCAACACACAGAGACTCACGACCTAAGCCACTAACCCTTAAGTCACCCAAACCTTAAGTCGCCGATTCACTTGAGTCAGTTACTACCCTAAGTCGGTCACTACCTATGAGTCGCTCACTCCACTAACTCATCCATGCTCCTTAAGTCGCTCAATACTCTTAACTCGATCAATTCCTTAGCTCGGTCATCCCTATAAGTCGGCCCAAACCACTAACTCGGCAACACCTTAAGTCATCTATGCTCCTACATGACTCAAGCTCCAAATGACTTAAACTCCGAACGACTTATCAACAATACGACTTAAAGCATATAGTTTAACAATGTTTCGATCCGTAAAAATACGGGTCGTTACATTCTCTCCCCCTTAGGAATTTCGCCCCCGAAATTCCAAACAAACAAGAGCAATCAAAACTATTCTGCATGCCTACCATCCATAGCAATCAACAAACCATGCATCCAATTACTAGCCTAGCATGCAGAATTCTAAGACTTAGAACAAGTTACAAATTCGTGAGATGTCACGACACCTTAGGGCCATACCTTAAAGAGTTCAGGATGAGCTGCCTTCATCCTCTCTTCCTCCTCCCACGTACAGTCGTTAACATCATCACTCCATTGTACCTTGAGTAACGTAACCGCCTTCCTCCTAAGCTGTTTCGTATCGGTTTCAACAACACGAAGCGGCTTACGAGGTCTCGTAACAACTGGATCAACCTCTGAATCTTCACAGCTATCAGCAGAAACCACTGTATTCGAGTCGTGCACATACTTCCGTAGATAAGATACATGAAAAACATTGTGCACACCCGCCATCTTTTCCGGTAACTCCAATCTATATGCGAGCTTTCCAATTCGCTCGATGATCGGGAATGGTCCAACAAATCTCGGAGTCAATTTCCCTTTCTTCCCGAATCGAATAACATTCTTCAGAGGAGAAATCTTCACAAAAACCTTATCACCCACGTCGAATTCCAAATCCTTACGACGCTTATCGGCATAACTTTTCTGACAATCTTGGGCTGCCTTCATTCGTCGCCGAATGATCTCTATACAATCCGTAGTCTGTCGAATCATTTCTGGCCCAAGTATCAGCTTTTCTCCAGTTTCTAACCAACATGTCGGAGAGTTACACGGTCTTCCATACAAGGCTTCGTACGGTGCCATACCAATACTTGACTGGTAACTGTTGTTATACGCAAACTCCACCAAATGAAGATGATCTTCCCATGATCCTCCGAAATCCAAAACACATGCCCTCAGGAGATCTTCCAAAACTCGGTTGACTCTCTCAGTGTGACCATCTGTTTGGGGGTGATAAGCTGTACTCAAACACAACTCGGTTCCCAAAACTTCCTGGAAGCTCTTCCAAAATCCACTAGTGAACAATGGGTCTCGATCGCTCACTATACTCTTCGGAATACCATGGAATCGAACTATCCACTTAACATACAACCCAGCCAACTTCGATGCAGTCCTGGTAGATCGAACAGGAATGAATCTTGCACTCTTAGTCAAACGATCTACGATGACCCAAATCCCTTCTTTCCCTGCCCTAGTTCTAGGTAGACCATCGATAAAATCCATCGATATCTGCTCCCACTTCCATGTAGGAACTTCTAATGGCTGAAGCAATCCACTGGGCTTCTTCTGCTCGGCTTTTTCCAACTGGCAGTTCATACATTTGGAAATAAAATTTCCAACATCCTTCTTCATACCTTCCCAGTAATAGGTTCTCTTCATATCCCGATACATCTTATTTCCACCAGGATGAATTGTCAACTTCAAGTGATGACTTTCCCTAAGAACTTCATCTCTCAATCCATCTATATCGGGAACAACTAGTCGTCCTTGTTTCCGAAGCCAACCCTCTCGATCGACTTCAAATCCTTTATCCTTTTCTGGATTCAATCCAGATTCCAAATCGTGGATAATCTTGACAATCTTATTGTCTTGCTTTTGGCTCTCGCCAATTCTTTCCACAAGAGAAGGTCTTATCGATAAGTTTGCCAACATCTCAGGTTCCAATTCACATCTAGGCCTGAAGTCAAATCCAGCCAAATACTCAAGACTCTTCCATTCCGAAAACATGGCTCCCAATCCTGCATGTCTTCGACTTAATGCATCCGCCACTGCGTTACCTTTTCCCGGAGTATAGGCTATACCAAAATCATATGATGCTAAGAACTCTAGCCACCGTTGCTTTCGAAGATTCAAATCCTTTTGGGAGAACAGATACTTCAACGACTTATGATCCGTAAACAACTCGAATCGAACTCCCAATAGATAATGTCTCCACATCTTCAAAGCAAATACAATCGCCGTTAACTCCAAATCATGAGTCGGATAATTCCTTTCATGCGGCTTCAGTTGTCGACTTGCATATGCAACAACTTTATCCTTCTGCATTAGCACTGCTCCAAGTCCAGTACCACATGCATCGGTGTAAACCACCATCTCATCATTCCCACTTGGAATAGTCAAAACAGGAGCACTTGTTAGTCGCTCTTTCAGGATTACGAAAGCTTGCTCACACTTATCATCCCATCTGAACACTTGGTTCTTTTTCGTCAATCCTGTTAACGGTGCAGCTATCTTGGAAAAGTCTTTGATAAACCGACGATAGTATCCTGCTAATCCAAGAAAACTTCTCACATCAGATGCATTCCTAGGTCTAACCCAATCCTGGATTGCTGCCACCTTAGCGGGATCAACCGCTATTCCATTTCCAAAGATAACATGACCTAAGAACCTCACTTCACTCTTCCAGAAGTGACACTTCAAAAACTTAGCCTTTAGCTGATGTTTCCGCAAGATTTCCAAAACAATCCACAAGTGTGTCTTGTGTTCCTCTTCAGTTCTGGAATAAATCAGAATATCATCCACGAACACAAGTACGAACTTGTTCAACTGATCTCTGAATACTCTATTCATAAGATCCACAAAATATGCTGGCGCATTGGTCAATCCAAACGGCATTACCAGCCACTAATAAAAACCGGATGGTGTCCTAAAAGCAGTCTTCGGCACACTATCCTTAGCCAGTCTCAACTGGTGAAATCCCGTTGCCAAATCCATCTGAGAAAACACCCTAGCTTCGTGAAGCTGATCAAACAAGTCATCTATTCTCGGCAATGGATACTTGTTCTTCCTAGTCACTTTATTCAGCTCACGATAATCCACACACAACCTCAACGATCCATCCGCTTTGGTTGCGAACACAACTGGTGCACCCCATTCGGACACGCTACACCGAATGAATCCTTTCCGTAAAAGGTCATCAACTTGCACCTTCAACTCTTGCTGCTCCCTAGGCGCCATCTGCCTAAGAGGCATCACAACAGGTCTGGCTCTCTCAACTAGATCGATACGAAACTCGATCTCCCTATGCGGCGGTAACCCTTTGACCTCGTCAAAGACGTCCTCAAATCCATTCACAACCGGCATCGATGACAGTCCATCCCGTGGAACAACCAGCGAATACATGAAGCCCATGAAGACGCCTTCTTCATGCTTACATCGTATCACAACCTTTCGCCCTTCCACATTCCCGACTGTCACCTCCAGTTTCTCACAATCAACCTTTGCCGCATACTTCCTAAGCCAGTCCATACCCAAAATAATTCCGAACCCCGCAAAGTTCAGAATAAAGCAATCACAAACAAAAGAGCAATCATGACTCGACACAACTAGACCACGGCATATCATACACAAACAAGACGAACCCCCAACTGGATTAGTCACAACCAATGGTCTATCAACAAATTCCGGTTCCAAACCCAACCGGTCTACAAGATCATCACAAACAAACGAATGCGACGCCCCAGTATCAAACAATACTCTAACTGGAACACCACATATGGAAAGAGTACCTTTAACCACCACACTCTTCCCTTTCTCATCAATAGTAGGAGCTTTCGAAGACGATGGAACAGCTCCCAAAGCATAAGCTTGCACAATCTGCTTATCTTTCCTCGGTTCTGGACAGTCCTTCCTGACATGCCCTAGCTTATCACAGTTGTGGCACTTCAACTGCACCTTTGGATTCTTGCAATCCCCAGAGAAATGGCCCTTCTGCCGACAATTGTAGCAGGTCACTTCACCCTTTGGCTTCTTCTGGCCATCCTTACCCTTCTGTTGCTGCTGCTTCCTCTTCTTGTTTCCACCCTGTTGTGGTTTAAACCCTTCCTTGGTTACAGCAACAACAGATCCTTCCTTAGGGAACAAACTCTCGTGCTTGAGAGCTTTCTCCACAAGCTTCTCAAATGGATCGTCCAGATGATCCACCAGCTGTTTCCCAAGATAATTATCCAGGCCTGTCACAAACTTCTCGTTCTTCTGGTCGGGAGATTCAATATACGACCGAGCATACTTGGACAAAGCTTCAAACTCAGAAACATACTCAAGAACTGATCTTCCACCTTGCGTGAGTTCCACAAACTTCTTAAACAAAACAGATTTCTGAGCCGTAGAGATGAACTTAGCTTCAAATCTAACTTGGAATTGCTCCCAAGTGATCTCTTTCTTCTGGAGTATCAATAGTGATAGAATTCCACCAATCCGAAGCTCTCCCTTCAAGCTGTCTTGATGCAAGCTTCCTCTTAGTTGCATCCTCAATTCCCAAATCACCAAAGATCCTTCTACAAGCATCAATCCATCTCTGCACTTCTATGGTTGATTCTGTTCCCAAGAAAACCTTTCCTCCAAGAGCAGTATAGTCCTTGCACAACTTAGCAAAATCCACTGGTTTTGGAGCTTGAACTTGAACTCCAACATCTACTGAATGTCCTGAAGTTGGTATCCTTCTCATGATCGAAGTCATCATAGCTTCGAACATTGCAGCATAGTCAGCAGTTCCCCCAACAGCACGGCTTTCCCTAGCAGCTTGTCTCTCACTTCGACTCATCCTTATTGTCTACAAAAAGGAATGATTTAGAACACCTTGAGAAACAACTACATAAGGAGTTCAAATCCTTCTAAACTACTATATTATATAGAGTAATCATCCATCAAAATACAATTACGTCTCTCTTACGTAGTTACGTCAGCGAGCGTTGGCTAAAATCGATTAACCAAAGCTTTGATACCAAATGTGATGACCACCCATGACTCCCGCACGAAAAAAGGGAATGGTGCGCTGAAAAGTGTGCCAGGCAGCCATGGACGATAGTCAGGGTAAGATAAAACAGAATAGTCTATCGTACTACTCACAGCGCATGGATAAAGTACAATAGAAAATATACATAGTGAAGCTCTATAGAACAGAAGTCTCATCATATAAACTCATAATAGTTTTATACAATCATCTGAATAGTCAATACATCAAGCCTCACTACATAACACTCAGAGTATCAAACAAACAGCGGAACATCCAGTACATATAGTAAGAAAACACTATGCAAAAGCCTCCAGCTCATCTTCGTCATCAACAACGTTGGTAGCCAAGAACAGCACCTGTCACCTGCTACCTAGTCTGCCCATCTCAACATGGATGAACAGCCCAAGGTGATAAGAGTTGAACATAAAACCTTGAGTCAGACAACAGTCTTAGTGAGCAGTAAATTAACTATCAAACATACCAAAAGAGCATAAAGGATAAAAGGAATAGGAATTCAACCATCCCACTCCACCTCATTCTACAGTGATAGCACCCAGACCCACTAAGCATAAACAAGCATAGCAAAGCAGACAATTTAAGTAAAGTAATTATCACTCGAGTCAAGGTCGATGTTTTCCAAATACAAACGCCCAAGGCCTAAACCAAGATCAGATAAGCACCCAGAAAACACCGCTCTTAAGGCCGAATGATGATACTACCAAACATCCATGACTCTGGCTATCACTGTTAACATTGCCTCGATATCACCGTTAATTGAATGACCGGCACCTTCTTTCAGCCGTCCGTCAAGGGGTAATGGCAACCCCGGTTCTAGACATAACTCCGCACGTCATCATGACCCGTGCCTAGGACTATCGCATCTGCCCAGAGTACTAACACGTCATCATGACCCGTGTCTGGAACGTCATCGTGACCCGTTCCAACATACTCTTGCTTTGAGCATGCTAGAACCTTCAATAACGATAAGATCCAAGCCTCCTAGTCATCCTCCTCGACGACTATTCTCACACTAGCTCAAGCGCCTCTCGAGCCCACCATTATCCACAAACCCGGACCGCATCACCGAGTTATCAACATGCTTGGGATGATCCCGTCTGGACTAAACCAAGGCTTTCACACAATGTGCTTTGCTTCAACGCATCATAGCAAAGCCCCATCTCAACATCATGGTATGCATCATCGCATCATGGCAAAGTCCCATCTCAACAAATCTATCCATATGAGCTTCCACATCCGCTTTATATGCCACAGGCAGCTTTCCTTATTCAAGAGCCTTTCACTTAGCTTTTGAATCATCTTCGACCAACTTGTCCAAATCAAGTTATCAATCAACTAATCCATCAAATCAAACATTAATCCAAGTAATCAATCATTCAAACAAGGATCTAAATAAACAATTATAACAATAATGGCAATTTCGTAAATAAAGAGTTCAAATCTAACATGCATTCTAACAAGCATGAATTATGAACAATATCTCTACAACTTAATGAATGAACTTGCATAAGTGAACATGTAGTAAAATAGATGTCAAAACTTCATGAACAATAGATCTACATGCAGACTTAGAGAAAATGCAAGAAATCACTATCTTTAACACACAAACAAGCCACCGATCCAATATACTTCCTTGGGTCCGTGTGAGAGATAACTACCACTCACCGAATCACCTAAACACCTAAAAAACAACCAGCTTCAGATCTGGACAGCAAGGAATCAAGCTTGATCCTCCAAAGCTTCGCTTCAAACGATGAAATCTCTCTTCAACGGATGGAGATCTTCAACTTTGGCCCTTGGATCTTCGATTTGGATGGAAAGAATCACTAGATTAGAGTGGAGAAAAAAAGTGAAGAAGTGTTGTAGTCGAGCTCTCAAAATAGCAGCACTTTGTCGCTTCAAAATCCGGTGCCAAAAAGTGAGCCAAACCCCTCTATTTAAAGGCTGAAATCTCCATGAGTCGCGCCCCCATAAGTCGCCCACGACCTATCACGTGAGTCGTCCACGACTCATCAGACCCCACAGCCTACGACTCAATACACATGCCGACCTAACCTATAACTCGGCACAGCCGACCCAACTCGAGTCTTCGCGCGACCTAAAACAGATACGACTTAACGACTCAGCTCTTAACGCGACTCAAGCCTTCGAACGACTTATCACCTCTACGACCTAACACTATACACAGATCTAACTTAGGTCGTTTACTACTAGGTCGTTAACTCCTGGACCTCTATGCCGCAAACTTCCTTAACTCGGTCATACGACTCATCCCAACACACAGAGACTCACGACCTAAGCCACTAACCCTTAAGTCACCTAAACCTTTAGTCGCCGATTCACTTGAGTCGGTTACTACCCTAAGTCGGTCACTACCTATGAGTCGCTCACTCCACTAACTCGTCCATGCTCCTTAAGTTGCTCAATACTCTTAACTCGGTCAATTCCTTAGCTCGGTCATCCCTATAAGTCGGCCCAAACCACTAACTCGGCAACACCTTAAGTCATCTATGCTCCTACACGACTCAAGCTCCAAATGACTTAAACTCCGAACGACTTATCAACAATACGACTTAAAGCATATAGTTTAACAATGTTTCGTTCCGTAAAAATACGGGTCGTTACACCATTGTTTTGGAGCTTATTTTAGTCCGTATAATGATTTTACTAATCTACAGACTTTGTTTTCATTTCCTTTGGAAATAAAACCTTCAGGTTGCTCCATGTAGATCTCATCATCGAGATCTCCATGTAAGAATGTCGTCTTTACATCCATTTGATGAATTTCTAGACCATAAATCGATGCAATTGCTATTAGCGTTCTTATAGAGATTATTCGTGTTGCTAGCGAATATGTGTCAAAAAAGTCTACTCCTTCTTTTTGACGATATCCTTTGGCTACTAATCTGGCTTTATACTTGTCGATAGAGCCATCTGCTTTCATTTTCTTCTTGAAGATCCATTTACAGCCAATAGGTTTAATTCCAGGTGAAATATCAGCAATTTCCCAAGTTTTATTACCTAGAATTGAATCAATCTCACTTTGGATTGCTTCTTTCCAACACAAAGATTCAGAAGATGACATTGCTTCCTTGTACGTTTGAGGTTCGTGTTCTAACATATAAGTCAAAAAAACCAAACCAAATGTTTTGGAAGTTCTTGCCCTTACGCTTCTTCTTGGTTCAACCTCCTCGTTGTCCTGATGAGTTTCATTTTCACATGTCTCGTCTCTGTGATCTCTTGTCCTTTTTGGGACAGGATTTCCATCGTTTCTTTTATGTGGGAACACATCTTCAAAGAACGAGGCATCTCTTGATTCCATGATTGTATTTACATGAATATCAGATATCTCAGACTTGAATATCAAAAATTTGTAGGCACTACTATTTTGGGCTGGCCCTAGATAATAACAATCTACGGTTTTTGGTCCAAGTTTGACCTTCTTTGGAGGCGGAACTGGAACTTTTGCCAAGCACCCCCGCACTTTGAGGTATTTAAAACTTCGTTTGTGTCCTTTCCATAACTCATATGGAATTGTTCCTATTTTATTGTGAGGGACTTTGTTTAATATGTGATTAGACCCATTTAATGCTTCCCCCCACAAGTTCGTCGGTAAACCAGAAGTTAAAAGCATGGTAGTAATCATGTCTTTTAACGTACTATTCTTCCTCTCGGCTACACCATTTTGTTGTGGTGAATATGGAGCTGTTGTTTGATGAATTATACCATTTTCGGCACAGAACTGTTCAAATGGCGATTTATATTCTCCACCTCGATCAGATCTCAATATCTTGATCTTTTTATTTAACTGATTTTCTACCTCGGCTTTGTACTTTATAAATGATGAAATTGCTTCATCTTTACTATTCAAAAGATATACATCGCAATATCGCATATAGTCATCAATAAAAGTGATAAAAGTACTTTTTCCTACCTGTTGTAGGTAATGATTTAAAATCACATAAATCTGTATGAACCAAACGTAGTGGTTCAGTGCTTCTATCAACAGATTGAAATGGTTTTTTGACCATTTTTGCTTCTACACATGTCTCACATTTGTAGTTCTTATCTACTTGGAATTTTGGAATTAATCCCAAGTTTGATAATTTTTTCATTTTGTGGAAATTTATGTGTCCCAATCTATCATGCCATAGTAAAATTTCATGCTCAAGCAAATAAGAAACTTCAATTTTATTAATAGCACGATCAGAATACATATTTTTGTTGCCGACAACGGCTACATTTGCCTTAAATAGGCCATCACATAAATATCCCCTTCCTATATACATTCCAGCCTTGGACAGAACCATCTTGTCTGACTCGAACACCATCTTGAATCCCTTCTTTGATAGGACTACACCAGTGATGAGATTCTTGCGTATGTCTGGAATGTGGAGCACGTTATTCAACATTACAATTTTTCCAGAAGTAAATTTGAGGATTACTGTGCCACTGCCTTCGATCATGGAAACTGCAGAATTACCCATGTAGAGTTTTTCTTCGTGATCGAATTTCTGATATGTAGAAAACATGGATTTTTCAAAACAAACATGATGAGTAGCGCCTGTATTTACCCACCATTGGTTAGGATTCTGAACCGTGTTGCATTCATATACAACTGCCGAGAAGTTGGACTCGTCCACTTCCATGTTGTCTACTATATTTGCCTCTTTGTTGCGGTCCTTTTTGAGTCTGCAATTTTTAGCGGCATGTCAACTTTTCCACAAACCCGACATTCGCCATTAAACTTCTTGGTTCGTTTGTTGTCTTTTGGTTTGTTGTCTTGGGCTTTCCTTTTCTTCTGGAAATTCTTCCTTTTGTTTTTGGTCTTTGACCCTTCAGCCACAAATGCCTCATCGCTTGGTTTTGTAACTGCACGGTTGTCTGCCTCAATTTTCAATCGGACTATAAGACCTGTAAAGAAATTTTCTTCTTCTTATGCTTTAGATAATTGCGGTAATCTCTCCATGATGGCGGCAGTTTTCCCATGATGGCTTCAACCAAAAACGATTCTCCAACCTTATGACCTTCCGCTTCGAGTTCATGAATGATGATCTGCAGTTCATGCAGTTGAATAGTCACCGGTTTGGAGTCAACCATCTTGTAGTCCATAAATTTGTCTACAATGAATTTCTTAAGACTGATATTCTACGTCTTATACTTCGTGGTAAGTGCATTCCAGAGTGCTTTTGATGTCTTTAAAGGCTGATATACTTTGTATAGCACCTTGTCGAGACAATTCAGAATATAGTTTCTGCATAAAAAATCGGAATGCTTCCATGTATTTACCTCTGCTTTCTTTCCTGGTGCAGGAATCAGTTCCTCCTCCTCGGGGTACTTTTGCAGACCGAGTGTAGTGAGATAAAACAACATCTGATTCAGCCATGTCAAGAAATCATCACCATCTCCCTTGAACGGTTCAGATCTTTTGTGAGTAGTATTCTTTGAAAATTTTACTGCTGTCATCACTGTTTTAGTAAGAAAACAGTAAAATTCTTAAGATGTTATACGTCTAGTATACAAAAACAGAGAATAATCTATCATAAACTCGTCGCACAAGTTTATAACTTAGATTTCCACTGCACTGGAATTCTGTATTAATTATTATAACAATATGAATGTTGTAAATAAGTTACAACAACAGCGTTATACTATTTTGAATAAATAGTATAACCAGAATAATGGATAGAATATAGAATAATGTATATAAATATAAAACAAACTAGAATTCTGACACGTGGTAAAAACATTATGTGAGAACGCGTGGTATAGTACGCACTGTTGCCACTTTTCGGGTTCCTCTTTGGAAGTTTGTGACACATTCACAAGTGATTTCCAGTACTCAGACTGTTAGGTCGCTTGTGGACCGTTGTATCCTATGTGCATATATACAGTTGTTGGGCTGTCCATGGACTGCTGGGTCCTATAGAGACTGTTCGGTCTCTTATGCACAAATACTTGGCAGGCCGTTTGGTCATATATTAGACGTCCTAATTATTTATAGTTATTGGGCTTTTATTGGATTGTTGGGTGCTATAAGCATTTAGCTATTGGGCTTTTATTGGATTGTTGGGTCCTATTTCTTATATTAATGTTTTCTAGATTTTCTTGTGACAATTTCTAGAATTTTGATGATTTATAAATGTTTTCATCATAGTCGCCTTTGTTGAGTTATCTATTTAGCCTGAGTGTTATAGTATTGACCTTATGGTGGTTACATTCGGAATTTTAAACTCTTAGTTGAGTTCTATTTATATTGTGATTCATATTGTCATTCTTTGGCCTTTTTGAGATTTGTATATGCCGATGAGATGAGGCGTATATTTGTGAATAATTGATTCGTTGTTGCTTAACTTAGCTATTATATCGCTAATGAATAAAGCCGATGATATGAGGCATTTGTTGTACTTAGTAGTGTTTATTTATGGGTCTATCTCTTTCGAAAACATACACTTAGAATTACCTCATTGAAGTAGTGACATGCTCTTATCATGGTTTCTTCTCATTCGAGAGGATTTTCTACCCTTTACCTTATGATTCATATTATCATTTATTTTACTAAACTGATGTTTTAGCCAGACTGACCCATGTATTTTATACTCGGGTCAGACCGAGTTGTTTCAGGTTAGACAGTTTTTGGACTTACCTTCGCTTTGGTGCTCCCGCTTGGATATCTATTTATCATCCTTTGTTGTTGTATCCTTTTGTTTGACTTTGATATGTATATTTTTGACTCGTTGTATATAATGTGGTCTTCAAACCACTTATGATGTATCATTTTGTATCGTACAGTAATGTACCGGTGTATATATGTGTGTGTGTGTGTATTTCTGTTTATTATTCTGCGATGTGTTGTACATTTAGTTGTTATATTTTGTTCTGATAGATGCATTAGGCACCTATAGTTTTGTATTAAACACTTATTGAATATGTCGATCCACTTGGGATTGAAAAAAATGGAGCACCAAATCGACGTATTTAATGGATGTTTAAGACAAAGCTATGGATGCTCGTTCCGAAACAGCCCTATTCTCCGCATTGGCTGACAGTTTTATCCAGTAATACTCTTTGTTAATGTGGGTCTCGAAGTGAGGCGTCATAGCTTGGTATTAAAGCTAAGTTCAGAACAAAATATTGCAAACGCAGAACAGAACATATATTATGGTACGTGGAAGTGTAACACAAGTGTTACAAATTCCCCAATCATCGTGTCCTTAACCTATTCGTGTCCATTGTGATAGATATAAGTTGCAAATATGTCTAGGAATATATTTTATTCTGTAATATTCCATAATTGAATTATTGATATATCATCCTAAGAATAATCCTTATCGTTATTATTTATCCCAGTTCTCTTCGATACGGGTGCTTGATACACATTCGTATCGAAGGAGCTTGTTGATATCGTTGGATGTTTCATATCTTCTTATTTCTTTGAGGATTGAAAATCCTAATGAGGGGATCCGCAATATTTGGCATGACGTATGAAAATTTTGAGATTTTTCCTGGTAGTTTTTCTTTCCATGCGAATTTGCACGTTATTTACCATTTTGAGCTTGGAATGATTTTGGGGAGCCAATCCTATGTTCTGTATGGGTTATATATTTTAGGCATCCTAATTCAGTCGATTTGTTGCCTCCTGTTCTTCGGAATATTGATGATAATTCCAAAGTATCTTTATTCGTTCTTCAATTTTGAGGTGGTGATGACATATCTCGAATTCCTATTGTTTGTGCTTTTGTAGATATATGTGAGTCCGTTTTGAGCTTGCTACCCAATCCGGCAATCGAACTTTGTGTTGGCCTCATTTCTAGTTTTAGCCTTTCGGTTATCCTCCTACAAGGATGTCTACTAAGGAAATGAAGCGAATAATTAAATTTAATTGATATTGTCATTCTTGCTTCTTTCGAGATATCCTCTTAGGATACTCATTTGTTTATATACCTTGTGATATTACTTTACTCGAAATAATGATATGGTGTTAGTGTTATTTCTTCTCATCCGAGAAGATATCTTACCCTTATCCTTATATCTCATTAATCTCTTGTTGATCTATTGAGTGATGTTAGGGTCTTTTCTCAGCTCGATCTTGCACCGATTTTCATTAGCTACGAGTTGCGGAGGATATCGTCCCTCTTACTACAGTAACGACCAATCTTTTTGAACGGTTTAAATCGACAATAAACCACACATGTCTAGTTCAAACCATTCAAAAGAGAGGATTGTTAATGGGGTAAATAAGAAAATAGATAAAGAAAAGAACAAAAAAGAATCTCGCGGCGGAATGATAAAATATAATAATTAAATAACAGTTCATGAAGCTATTTACAAACATTTGATTATATTAGTACAATACAGAATCAGATTTACATAAAACATAAATAAATGCATAAATACAGCGGAACAACATGATGCGGTGCAATAAATATCATAAATCATAAATAGAAATAATATACTTTCTCTTCGTATTCGTCCTCCAGAAAATAGTTTTAATACACTGAAAAGCTCAAATGGACCCGAGCATAATGAAAAGACAAAACGAGTCAGAACTAAAAGATCTTATGTAAGTCAAATCAAAATAAATAAAATAGAACAATTAGTGCAATAGTTTCATAAATGTTATAGGATTTTCATCCCCTATCAAGTGTACAACGTGACTACAATAATTTAAAGGGTTTCAAATAATTTTGAAATATCAGTCTCAACCATCTAACTAAAACAAATCCGAAGATTAACTTAACCTTTACATAAATTAATTCCAATCCATAATCTAATTTCAAGCATTTATATACAAAGATATATATATATATATATATATATATATATATATATATATATATATATATATCATCAACCAGTATCATAATAATATTTTCAAATTTTCAAATCAATGAAAACCGCTCGGGTCTATCATTTCAATCCATAACAATTTTTCTCTAATCTATAAGATCGTTCGGGTATGTATCATTTTAACCCATAGTGAACTTGCAGTACTATAATGATATAAAATACAACATCCACTCATTCAATATCAACAATCAATCATCTATCACAATCATCACCCAAATCAATCAATAAACATCAATAGATAAATTGAAATCAATAACAAGTATTTAACTGGCAATTTAAATTCGATATTGAATTAAATAATGATTTAATTTAAATAAATTCAAATTAACTAAGATGATGATTTAAAATATACCAAACATTCATAAATAAATTTCCAATCACATCATAAATCTAATTTAACAAACATAAGAAGTTTTAGAAGTTGTGAGTGAGTTAAAACACTCACCTTTGAATTTAAATTGAATTTAAATCCAATCTAAACCAACCTTCGAAATAAAATGTATTTTCTTCCTATTATATACTTGATATAATTTGATTATATTAATTTATTAATTTGATTAAAAATACGTTTAATAGAAAAATTCATAAATGGTATAGTTTGTGATAGTAGTTACAAAGTGTTGTAACCGTGAGTAATTTATCACAACGAAACAAATATACCATTTTAAATGTTCCTAATAAAGATGCATCGAGACTGGAGTACGTAACGCTCTCCAAATGTTGGGCAGTGTATTACTCATGAATGCGGGACGAAACTAGGGGTTACGTATTAGTAATTATTGGATAACTGTGGAACGACTCACTCGATGGTTTTCTGTTGGTTAATATAACTAAGGTCAAATGGAAAAAATATCGACTTGACTGATTTACATAGTTCTCTCGACTTGAGAATACCATGGATCTTCAATATGAAAGCTTGGCTTTGATTGTAGCCAAATCACAGCATGACGTTCATCGAGTGACTATAGTTGGGACGAGTGGAAGAATTAAAAGTGAAGCACTATTCAAAAGAGGATTCATCTCCTCAGTTATATGCGGTTAGTAACACAGTCAACTCAAGTCAACTCAAAGTCAAAATCTCTGGCTAGAGCATTTCGGTTAATAATAATTGTTATTATTGAACCAAGGACTTTGTATTTGTACTATAAAGTTGAATGTGGATGAGGCTGGAATTTTGACTATTACCAAATTCTATAAGTCCAAAATGATATAGTTTTGACGAAGAGAACTGGTGTAAACAAATGTCACAACCGGGTAACGCTTATTAAACCAAAATTGGATTTTGCCGACAATGAGTAAGTGATAAATTTGGCCATAACATCACATCACCTGCTAAGTGACGTGTAAACGTTAACATTAGAATAGTTCGATGTTAATAGCTGACCAAATTTACACCCAAGAGTTACAAAGTCGAAATGATGAATTCATTTATGACCGAACAATTTAAATAATTTGTAATTATTATAAATTAATTAAATTAATCAATATTTATGAAATATTAATTATAAAATTTGAATATGATTTGAGAAATAAATAATGTTATATATACTTACAACAGTTATAAATATATCGATTGATATACAATATCGACAAGCGAATAAATTAGATTTACTTGCATAATATTTTGGGTTGGCTTGGATGGGTTTAAGGCCCATCATTAAGGATGCAAAATTTCGATTTTGGAAAGGTCTAAAGGTGGTTAAAACATAAGGAATTGGCTTGTAAATAATGGGTTGAGATAAAGTGAGAATGAGTAAAAAGGTTTTCCTCATCTCTCTAACTTATGATGAAATGGTGAAAAGAAGAAGAGATTAGAAATTTATCAAGCTAAAGAGAAAAAATGGTGGTTCTAATAACCTCTCCTTTCCACCGTTTTTTCTGTTTAGTTTGAGTGTTAGGAAATGAGGAGTAGAATGAATGAAGAGTAGAAGAGTTAGTGCATTTGGTAGACGAGTTGGGTTATCTTGTTGGGTTAGTAGGCTTTGAACTCCAAACATATCGATGTTTATACTCAAACAAGTTGTAAACGTGGTTTTGAACTCAATGGAAGTGGTTTCGAGTCCGGATTGGACAGTTTACAAAAAGTCACATTTTAAATTCAACTAGTGATGCTATAGTTAAATAAAATATTTAAATATATAATCGTAAAATATGCGGGTCGTTACCATTGTCATCGTCGATTTTACTGTCATCGTCGGTTTTAGAGTCGTCGAGATTCGAGATTCGAGATGCAAACTCAAGATGAGCATCTCATTCGATTTTACTGTCATTGTTGATTTTATTGTCGCCACGTTCGATTTTACAATTTGTTCAGAGAGGAAGATGCGGTTTTGTAAATTAAAGGCTGAAGTGAAATCCCTAGAGAGGAAGGTGCAGTTTTGTAATTAAGGGGTGAAGTGAAAACATGCTAATTAAAATAGATATTGGGCTGGCTTGAAATGAAACTAAACATCATTTGATTTTATTTAATTAGGACGGAATTTAATGACATAAATTGGGCTGGACTAATTTAGTATAATTCTAAATTTAAATTAATTTTTTTCAGTTAAGCATAAAAATATTAGGTTGGACTATATCTTATATTTTATTTATTGTTACATTTTCATTAACAAACCATTGAAAAATGAAAGCATGACTGAAAGCGAAACTTCCGAAATCATCCAATACTAAGAAAATATCAAATAAACGAAACCGAGATCGAAAACGAGTTTTCGAACCTTGGTTTGGAGTGATAAGTGTGAAGTGGCGTTTAATGAGTTGAAGCAAAAGCTTACCTCTGCTCCCATTCTCACCTTTCCGAACGGAAGTGAAGGATTATCTGTTTATACTGATGCTTGTCGAGAAGGTTTGGGTGCTGTCTTGATGCGGGATGGAAAGGTCATTGCTTAAAAAATATATGTTTAATAAATATTGATTTTATATATATAATATAAAGATTTTTATTTTAATATGTGTGTAAAAAAATTAGATTTTTAAAATTATATGGTTCAGAAATTTTAAAATTATAAGTTAAGTTTTGAAAATGTAAATTATAATATGTTACTTATAACTTTATTATTTTTAGAAGATATAAAATAAAATTTAATAAAATAAAATTTATTTAGTAAAATATAATGAAAATTTTAATTTAATTATTATGTATAATACGTTTAAATATTTATTTAAAATTTGTATTAATATTTTGAAAATAGATTTTGTAATAACTTTAATAAATAAAAGTTAGAAAGATAAATTAAAATTGATTTGGAATTTAATTTGTTTAAGAATTGAATAAATAAAAATTGATTTGAAACTTATTTATTTGAGATTTTATTAAATATGAATTTATACTTGATTTTGATTAAACGTGATTAGATGAATATTTTAAAAATTAAATATATTTGAAGTTAGATATTTAATTATTGATTTTAAACCTGTAATTTGAGATTTATTTAATGTTTATTAAGGTAATTTTATAAAATGACCACAGTGTGAAATAAGCGTTTAGTTATTAAAGAGACCGGGATTGGATATTGTCACTCTCTGCCAATATCGAAAACCACTTTAACAACTGTGCACGTGGTGGAGAATTCAGAACGAAGTACGATGGTTTGGCGAACGTTTCTGTATGATGTATGAACGTAGCCCTGACCCCTCTAGTCAGCTTGATATGACTAAAACAGAAGCTATACCTGGACTAAGTGAAGTCGCACCTTCGATCGAGCATGCCTCTTTGAAACCATATCTATTACTTTGTGATTTGATTGGGTGCAACTTTGACTATGGGAATGTGTCTCTAGGTACACGATTCTAGCTGTTATGCGTTACCACCAGCCTGGTTCTACAAACGGTAGTATCCTACAATGGACATTGTCTCACATGCCTTGTCATATATCTTATCGAGCCCATTACGACTTTGGTTTGTATCATACATATGGAGTGCTCCCTGAGTATCCCACCGGTTTGGTGGAGCTTACAGTGTCAATATAAACTACAATATTTATATAAAACGTATTAAGGGAGATATGTGTAACGCCTTAACGCTATTTTAATATTTTACTTTAATGTAGACATTATGTATGTAGCGTATTGTATTATATATGTAGATAGTTCCACAATCCTTAAAGGATGAGAATCTCAAAATCCTTTAAGTTATATTGTATTTCACTTGGACATTTCACTTGAGTTGATTTACTTGCATAAGAATGTTAGTCCTGACTCGAGTGTCTTGCTGTATGCTCGGGTCACCTTTGGAGCTTGGAGTTTGCTTAGAGATCTATCTCTATTTATTCAGTTTTTCGAATATTTCTGTTATTTCCAGTTATTTATGTTTAGACTTGTCATTTTCTTTTGTATTAGAGACTTCATTGTATTTGGGATTTCTGTCATATTTGCTTTAGACTGATACTTCTGTAGTAGCTTCATGAATTACTATTTATCAATTCAGCTGCGTGTTGTTGTATTACTGTGTCTGTATTCAGTGATTAATTTATTTACCGTATAAACTAAGTTTTGCCAAATATAAAATAACAATCTGTTGTTTTGGGCAATTTAAGTCTCATATGTGTGGAATACTGTCAATTTGAATGGTTCAAAATTGCAGGTCGTTACATATTTCTTCCACTGTGAGTTTTAGAAAATGTAAATTTTTGTATATGGCTTTGCGAATTGTATTATATATTCTACCTCCAATCATCCTTCCTCTATGAGGACTGCAATGTCCGTCTTATGCGTGAATTGAGACGTCAACGTTGTTAGATTATTACATAACATTACTTTAATTCCATTGTCATTAACATTGGGACATTTGGGCTAGTGGTATGATTCTCGCTTAGGGTGCGAGAGGTCCCGAGTTCAATTCTCGGAATGCCCCTTTCTTTTTAATAAATCATTTAGCTTTGAATTGAAAGAACATTAGTTTCACCCTTACCAACCTCTAAACTGGTTTTCATTTTTGAACAGTATGTTCCTAATGTTAATTTTCCATTATATATAGACATCTCTATGTTAAATCCATATTAAATTAATACATATAATTTGACTTATTAATCAGTGTTACTTTACCATATTTTAGAAATATGTAAAATTTGATCATACTTGATTGCATGTAATTATTACGCAAGTCTAGTAAAGAGTGGAGTAAAAGGGATCTTATCTTTGGAGCTTTTGAAGGAATTTGTATGCCAAACATGAACTCGCCGCCGATAAACACCACTTTCAGGCCTCCATATGTGAAATTGAAGAAATAGAGCACAGATCCGACGAGGAAGCAACGAAATTCCAAGTAGAACCAACGGATCTGCCATTCTAAGGTTCTACAACATTGTCCTTTTTAAGTATTTTATCTTTAAAGTGTAGTTTATTAGGAACCGCTTAGCTATTGATGCGTATTAATTCATGAGGCATGAATACATACCCCACCGCCCTATAGGAGCAAATTTTGTTTTCTAGTAGTATGTTTTTTAAGTGTTTTTCCTATTTGGGGGTGGTGTTTCATTTGCATTCAAACTTTTATTTTTGTGTGAATAATAAAGTACTATATTTCTACAAATAACGTTGTACAAAATAAATCCCATAGAGTACGGACATGCCAAGTGATCAAAATATAATGGAATATTAAGCGTACCTCTTGATAACATAGTTATAGAAGGGATTGATCTTTGATTCCTTTTCAAACCCAACAGTTGCGGTTTCTATAGAAAAAATAAATATTATTCTAAGATTCAAATGTTTAATTGATTGATGCAGGCATCACATGGAGCACAGAATCTATTCGGAAAATCATACAATTTAGCAGGTTGCTTAAATTATAAAAGGTGCTCAGAAGTTGAAAAAATATCTTAATACTTTTTCATTGTGTACTACCAATCAACACGTAAACATATGACAGTTATCTACTAATGAGTCCAATCCAAGTTAAAAAAATAAGATATATATAAGCACCTTAGAACTAAAAGATGAGCAAACAAATGAAACTTACAGATTCAAATGTAAGACGATTTACAGTACATATCACAAAAAAGAAATTCTGGGTATAGAATGAATGGCGTAATTGTGGTTTTACAATGGTCAGAAACTTAACAATAAGAATGGTACCCTGTTTATTTTTCAGTTTCATTGTCAAAACTTGTGTGCAAATTTGCACGTGATACCAATACATTAAATCCCCATGTATGTTTGTTGCAAATCCAATGGTTCTTACCATACATCCTTTTCTACATTACCATAATTCAAATGATCAATGTTAAATAGTCACACAAAACATTCATTTTAGTATTTTGGAGTAATAGAATGAAAAGCACAATTTATCCAAATTCATATGAGAAACATATAGTGTAAGCATTAGGTTGCAAATCCAATGGTTCTTACCATATATGCTTTTCTACATCACCAAAATAAAAATAATCAATGCCAATACATTCTCAAATCACACAAAACATTCATTTTAATATTTTGGAGTAATAAAATAGAATGAAAAAGTATAATTAGCCAAATTCAAATGAGGAACACATAAGCATTAGGTTGTGGGAGACTAATAACTTATTGTGCATATCAAATTCGAACTATTTCACAGTTTCTATCAGAATGACCATTTAGAAAAATATTTTAACAAGATATGTAGATTAAAACGAACCATTGTGGACCCAATGTTTTTGCTACAAAATGAAAATCGATAGTGAAAATTAATAATTTGATGCCCTGACACAAAAAGTAAAATATACTGCAATCAAAATCAATCAATAATAATATCAAAAAACTAAATAGGAACATTAAATACCTGTTATAATGGATTAGTGGAGTAAAAATTTAGGGTTGATCTGCAGTTGGCTTTGGTGATGGCGATGCCGGTACAAGCGGCGTTAGTGATTGAAAGGATGCAGTGCTGTCAGATTGGTGTTGGTTAGGAAAGATGAGTTAAGGTTTAGAGTTTAGACATGGTTATTTTGGGAAATGAGTTGAAATAAATTGAAGAAAATAGATATTTTTGGGAGAATGGATATTTTCCAGTGGAAAATGAGTTGAGACTTGTTTGGAGAGGTAGAATCGAAGTTGTAGAGGATGATGAGTTTCGAAGAGATTCTCTTGGGGAAATTATATTGTGTATCCGAATAAAATGGTCTTTAGAGAGTTTTATTTGGCTCTTTTGCATTAGACAAGCCTCCCTAACGGTCAGTTTGGCTAATGAAATAGCACACCATTGGAAAACCAACCGATTGGTTGTAAATTTAAAAAAAAAGTTATAGATTTTCATGAATTTCAAATAATATGTTTAACAAGATTATTTGCAACTTCCGCAAATAGAAATTAAAATTATCAAAGAAAATTTACTGCAAAGATCGGTTAGTGATAGAGTGTTTGAAAATGATATGCGTATGTGCGAAAATTATATTACACAAAAGCGCACACAAACTAAAGGAAAATCCATGCATACACATTCGTAAATTGATAAGTTTTTTAGTTGAACGTGTGATGTAGGAAAGAATGTACTTTAGTTGTGTAGTTCATAATGAACTGTTCATTACAAAACTATAGTTTTGTTTCCATATTTTATTTAGTATAATGGTGGATAAATACTAATATGATTTTAAAATCAAGAATTTATAAACATTGCCTTATTAGTAGGATAGAAAGCAGACAACCTTTACTAATTTTAGAGCATATATGGCACATGAAAATAATTGCACTATAATTTTCTTAATCCAATGAATGGTTCTAGCAATTACAAATAAGTCATGATTTGATTCAATAAATAGAAGAGAGAAGAAATTACCGTTACATGTCTGTTAAACTATCTATTTATTGAAATGAATATGAACCTCTGAATCACCATGTGTGTAAGATGTAGGAAACACCTAAAATCAACATAATAAAAAGGTTTAATGGAGTTGGGTGTTGAAGATAAAAATAAATGAAAGCAGTGGAGTAATCTCAAAAAATATTAAAGAAGGAGCATCGACAATAGTAAATATCTAACATTAGTAAGTTGGATGAAAGCAATTCACAAAGTAAGCATAGTTAAGAAGATAATCTGCTCCCTCCATGCTAAGTCAAGTAATACAAATGCAACAAAATTCATCATAATTGTAGAGGTACCTTACACTCAGAAGCTACAGCCTGTAGACGATCTCTAGATAATTGTGTTCCACTCAATCTGAAATACCTACTCTTTGTTCTAGCCAAAGTTACAGTCTCACTTGCTCCTAAGCTATCATCATTTATTCACAAGCGTTGTAGGAAGAATCTATTCCCATGCATCAATCCTCCAAGCTACATATGACGGGTAGTTACCTACATGATCCAATCTTTCACCTGAAAAAACGAATAATGGTAACACCTATGATTGTTCAATCTAACAACCATTATCTTTACATTGTTTTGGAAAATATATAAACACGGTCTTATTAAAGATCAACCAACTTATATATGATTAAAAGCATCCTTTATATATGAAATGTCTTTGAAAATGAATGCAAGAAGACCTTCATCTTACACCAAAATTAGTTTGGTGAAATAATTAAGGTGATGTTCTTTAACCTAGATTGTGAAATAAATCTTTGATGAACCCATAAGGGGGGGTATGGAAAATCGGTTTGAACGCAAACAGATGACGCAAGTGGTGATGCAATAGATATCAACCATTGAATCTCCTCCGGATTTCAACTCTCGTCCAATGATAAGCCTCTCTCGCTCCCTCCCTCTTCCCCCCCCCCCCACCCCCTCTCTTTCCCAAGGAGACGCGTGCGCAGATATATATATATATATATATATATATATATATATATATATATATATATATATATATATATATATATATAAAGCCAGTGTACGGTTTACGCTTTGATATTAATTCTTTTTATAGTGCTATTTGTATGACCTTAGCCCCTCATTAATGCAAGAAAAAAAAATGATAAGCTACGCACACAGATGCGTGCGCAAACACACATATGTAATTTTGGAAAGCTCGATGTGCAGTCATTTATTCAGTAGACATTTTTCTTTATTCTAACTTTATGAGAATTTGGTTATAACACAAATAATAGTGAAAGGGAATGTATGCAAACTAAAATTACTGAAACTAAATGAATTGGAAAAAAAACCTTGATCTGAAGAATTATCAACTAAGCAGACTATCAAATATGAAGAGAGAAAAAATTGACCAATTATAAGCGAAGTTATCATTTATTTTCATACGCACCTATCGTGATAAAATAAATGTTTTGAAAGCCATTCTGCGATTTTGAACAGCTGTGAGCTACATATTGCAGAAATAGTTGCTTAAACGAAACACATGTGGTTGGTTTGTTCTATGTTTTATAGATAAAATTATTAATAAAATTAAGTTTGCAAAGACATAGCTATATACAGTTATATTTAAAATTCTTCCATAACTTATAATGCACTGACAATGTTGATTACTTATATGCAGTAATGAGAACAATGTCTATAAAATGTCAAACTTAATTTATTTTTGAATACCAATATATTTTACCTTAAAATTAGTGATGCTCTGGAAGTTTTTGGTTAAATAAAATTTGAATATATGTTAACATGTGATTGTTTTTCATTTTAAAAATTGTAATAATTAATATATCCAAACTCGGCAATGCGTTCTTTGAGGGATGATGTATTGTGAAGATCTAAATAACAACCAATAGATACTATAACTAACTAATGCTTGTTCCAAGAAATTACATGGAGTGATTAATAACTTTTTCTTTTGCATATGTTAAGTCAATTACAAGTGAAAAATTAAAAGAATTATCTTATTAAGGTCATCAAGGTAGACTACATGCAATATAATATGATAATTTAAGAGCACAACTTGCATTTAGGGTACGTTGTCTGCATATTATGGGCAAAATTAATATAAACTCTTGACCAAAAGATCTAATTTCACAAAGGACAATCTTCAAACAAAATTTATGCAGTATGTGAAGTGATAACATAATCACCATTTTAGGAAGGTGGATAAATAAAATAAAAAAAGTAAGTAGATTAGAAGAATCAAAACATTGTATGCAGCTGAGTCTGTAATATAACTTGGGTTGTTCTTGTATTTAAGTTTCCAAGCCATGCATTATTTTGGATGCCATGATTATAAAGAACTAACAAGCCGAGACATATGCAAATAATCCTTTTAAGTGCCTTTTCACGTTGATTCTAAAATAAACACAAATATTTGTCAGAGGAATTGATCTTATGGCAACTACACCGGAAGAACACAACATTACCCATTTGGGTGTTAATGTTTCACTGAATATTCAATTATTATGCAACACATAAAAATTTGTGTAATGTTTCCTTTCATATTTCATTTAACTTAAGGAGTTTTCCAAGAACTCGGGCTTGGGTTGAAATATCATTTAGTTCCATATGAAACTAAGGTATGAAACAGACTGTACTTTCAGCAACAATGCAACACAAATCATATAAATGGACTTATAGAGGAAATATAGTGGTCATAATATTCTATATAAACAAAATAATAAGTTTCGTGACAGTTAACCTTTAAATATCCCACATAAGTAGAACCAAAATATACAAAGAAAGACTGAATAATATTCAAGATCTATTTCTGTACTAGTTCAGGCTTTAGTAAAAATAAAATAAAAGGAGGAACATTATCTTTCTCTAAACAAAGAGTTGCAACTAAATTCTTGGTCGAATTTCAATCTCAAGTTTCACTTTCCAACCATGACTGGTTTACTGATCCTAACAAGTTATAATTCCTTTTCACGTGTCCAATTGTAAAAATAGAAGTAACTTACAGCATACGTGCTTCCAGCTTAGAGTTATTGTGTAGAATATCAAGCATGGTCTTGTAAGTTTTTACGATTTCTTAAACCATGAGGTCACGAGTTCCCTATCCAACCTATCATTTCCTTCCACTCCACTGTTAAATGAAGAATTCTAGTTTAAAAGGATACTAATTTTTTATGTGTTGGGACTGGCTCGGGAAGTATCGACCGGAAAAGCAATCGGCAGGGGTGATTTGAAGACGAGTGAAAGCAATTTGGGAGAGGAGAAATTTGGGGCAGGAATTTCTGAGAATTTGGTAATAGCAATTAGAAGGCTTTTAGCCTTTTAGGAGAGTTTGAAGGGAGTGCAGAAGCTCATCCAGGAACAATTCTCAGCAAGGAACAATTCTCGCCGACTGTCTCAATGAAATTAAAATACGACATAAAAAAGCAAGGGGTAGAAATATGCTCCCAAACTTTATTCCAACCGTGTTTTTACTATATTGTTTGGATACAACTTTGAGGCATCATAATTTTCTCATATCTTGTTCAAATTGCATAATTTTTTTTCACCTAATGTATAGTTATTGAACTTATGCATGTCAAATTTCAGGTCATTCCAATATCTGTAGCCTATAAAAACATGCTGTCAAACTTCAAATCAGAGCATGTTTTGCTCCAGCCATTTACGGTATAATCTGGCTATGAGTTCAACTTTGTGATATTATATGTATTTCATTTCTTATCCGATTGTATCCATTCTTTTTATATTTAAAGTGGAGTTGTTGAACTCTATGCCTGTAAAATTTCAAGCTTTAGACCTTTGTAACTAGTTAAAAACTTGCCTGCAACTTTGAATCAGAGCACGTTTTGATCCAGCTGTTTACGGTAAAATCTGTCCGTGAGTCCAACTTTGTTAGCTCTCTCATTTCTTATCCGACTATATCCATTCTTTTTTCTATTTAAAGTAGAGTTGTTGAACTCTATGCCAGCAAAATTACAAGGCTTTAGACCTCTGTAATTAGTTGAAAATTTGCCTGAAAATTTGAATCAGAGCGTGTATTACTCCCGTTGAAAATTTCTAAATTGTTTTATATGGATTTCTTTCGATGTTGTTTTTAATCGGCTTGATCCTAAGATGGAAGAGCCAATATTACCACTTATCCGTATTTCGGATTGGTGAGTTTTTAGAAGATTTTGGTATGATGATTTTATGAATAATTTCATTGAATTTTTGTTATTTCTTTGCACTTGCTTCCTAAACCGTTTTCGAAAGATTTTTCTAAATATTTTATAATATTGATAATTATTTTAAAGCTATTAAAATTATATATTCTCTATAATAAGATAATTTCGAAGATTTGTTTTCCAAAACGATTTCGAAAATTGTTTTCAAAAGCTAGTTTTCTCAAACAAATTTTTTTCTATATAAAAATACACGTTTTTGCACTACTCGAGCGTATGAGAAGGGGAATTAAACGGTTTAGTAAAAACACGCGGTATGGGACATGTGCGTTTAATTTATCGGTTAATTCCTGACTTGTCCGTCTGAATGTTTTGACCTTCGGGTCGTATTTGTCGATGAGATGAGGCAAATATTTTTACTGCTTTCTAGTGTGGCATTGACTAGTGGTTAGAAAACCTTTAAGTAAGAACGTGTGGTATAATACGCACTGTTACCACTTTTTGGGTTCCTCTCTGGGAGTTTGTGACACATTGACAAGTGATTGCCAGTACTTAGACTATTGGGTCGCTTGTGTGTCCTATGTGCATATATACAGTTGTTGGACTGTCCATGGACTGTTCGGTCCTATAGAGACTGTTGGGTCTCTTATGCATAAGTACTTGGCAGACTGTTGGGCATATATTGGAAAACCTAATTATTTATAGCTGTTGGGCTTTTATTGGACTGTTGGGCCCTATACGCGTTTAGTTATTGGGCTTTTATTAAACTGTTGGGTCCTATTTCTTATACTGATGTTTTCTTGATTTTCTTGTGACGATTTCTAGAATTTTGATGATTTATAAATGTTTTCACCATAGTCGCCTTTGTTGAGTTGTCTATTTAGTCTGAGTGTTATAGTATTGACTATATGGTGGTTACATTCGGAGTTTTGAACTCTTAGTTGAGTTCTATTTATATTGTAATTCATATTGCCATTCTTTGGCCTTTTTGAGATTTGTATACGCCAATGAGATGAAGCGTATATTTGTGAATAATTGATTTGTTGTTTCTTAACTTAGCTATTATATGGCTAATGAATAAAGCCGATGATATGAGGCATTTGTTGTTGTGACGACCCGCCCTTCTCGACCCTCGAAAATCGACACAAAATAGCCCACGATATGATATGTCGATGATCAAGTGCCGGAAAGGACAGATTGTTGAGGAAAAAGAAAGAAGGTAGTAGAAAGAAGGAACTAAACAATATCAGAATCTCACTGTCGCAGCGAAATAAAATATAATAGTCAATAATAGAGCTTTACACAAAACGAAAACTATATCAGTTTTATATATTACATCATCAGAGTATCAGAAACAAACAATTACCAGTCAGATAATCTCATACAATATCAGCAGCGGATATATACAAGTACGGATAATACGTCTCGGACTCCAGCTCCTCTCTTGATCCATAGCATCCTGTCCTGAACATATAATACTTGGTCTGACTCGAGCATTATAATGAAATAACACCCGAGTCAGTCTGGAATACCAGCTGATAATAATGCACCTAAATTGATTATTAAAATTTCAAAAATCCTTTTGAAAACAAAAGCATCTCGTAAGACCATGCCACAAATAAACATGTCGGGTTTTACCTTACGATAGCTAAAACACTTTTTATATAAATCCTCTGATATTATAATAGGGTCTATGTACAAATACCTATAAAATAGCCGAAATTGTTACATTCATTAAATTCCAGCTACTAGCCACAATCGTGGGTAATACAATCAAAACTCGTAAAAGGCGCGTAGGGAGAATGGATTTCCAACTAATGACTAGGCATTGGGGTACCACCTGTCACAGTACATGGTCTACATCAGTGTACCCAGGACCACACCCGATCCCCTGCAACACAAGGCCCGGACTATCCCTTACTGGATAATCCCGAGTAAGATCACCTCACGTTGGGATCAGCAACCGCACCACTAAGCCGAAATAAAAAGGGACATCTAGACAGGGATGACCTTACTTGGAAATGGGTGCTGCCCACCAAGCCTTCCTTCAAAACCCCTAATTTTCAGTCATTCCCGGTTGATGAGGCTTGAGGCTGAGCGTTACTTTTTAGATCGTTTCACTTAGAATGCCCACCGCCCACCTGACGATGTTTTGAAAGAATTCTCCATACAAGTCCGTCTCGGGTTCGAACGGAACCGAAGGCACTACTCCTACTACATCGATTTTGGAAATATCCTCAGGATTAGTAGCGACTAGCCCTTGCACTTCACTGCTCCATCTTCGACTCCGAACTCGTCTTCCCACGAAAACATACAAACCAGATCGAAGTGGTTTTCGAGAAATTAATCTCGATCGTGGTCTCTTCGAAACGATCAACGCAATTGTCCAATATTGATAGTAGGGGATTTAACTATCAATTAACATTCATAAGCATCCATCACAAATAAATAATTTCCCACATTATTTATTTTCCTCAAAAGGAATATCTTTATGTTAACCCCGCCTCGGCCGTGGCTCACCGATCCAAGATAATAAACGACCTAACACTCTGCCGACTTAACGAAGGATGCCGACCTAAGGCTCGAATGGACACCGACCTAACTACCTAATGCCTTAAAGGAGACCGACCTAACGCTTTGCCGACTTAACGAAGGATGCCGACTTAAGGATCAAGGAGATTCCGACCTAGGACTTACAAGAGTCTACTGACCTAACACGTTTTCCGATCTAACTACTCAAGTTATTTGCTGACCTAACTGTTAAGGATAAGTTGGTTCACACCTGAGTCGCGACCGGCTTACGGCTCATGATAAGTCGTGACCGACCTAAGGGTATGAAGGAGGAAGTAGTGCAACAGTTCAATGCGCGTCACGATAACTCGGCAGCGACTTGGGACTTAGGATTTGGGGCCAGAAGAATATGCGCCTCCCATTTAAACCATAGGCCGTGCATAGGTGAGGAGCAGCGACCTACGACCTAGCCTAACCCGGAGCCGACTTGCGATCCAACTCATCTCGGCAGCTACCTACAACTTGACACCGGAAGCCCCTATAAATACGCGACCACCTCCAACATTCAAAGGACTTTTGGGGGGGGGGGTCATTTTCTTCAAGGCATTGGAACTTCTCTACCTTCAAAGCAAGCTGCACTCCATCACTTCAAGCTCACGCAAGACATTTAGACCAAACTTCACACAAAGATTCGAAACATTCAATCATGAATTCAAAGAACTCTGTGGCATTGATGTTTTCTTTAGCTATTTGTCTTCTTGAATTGAATGAGATTGTAATAAGTTGTAATTCAGTCAGCAATAAAAAGGATTGAAGTGGACGTAGGCTTGATCATAAGCCGAACCACTATAAACTCTGTGCTCATTTACTGCATTTTCAATTACTTACTATTATCTCTTGATTCCCGTATTCATCGGGTGGTGCTTTCACAACTACACTTTACACACCGGGGTGTTAGCGTTAAAATTCTGGCGTTAACATTTTTGGTGCTTTCACTAGGAATTGAACTCAGGTGAATTATCATCGTTGCTCCACGAAAGTTTGTTGAAGTAATCTCTCTGAAGACTAGAAGTTTATTTGAAATCATGGCTCCAGGGAGAAGGAGTAGATCTGTTAGATCTGGAAATGTTCAAGAGGGAACCTCCGCTTCCGCAGTACCTAATCAAGCCACTCCACCTGTTGGGGTTACAAAAGCAGAATTGGATGCTGTAATTTTAGGGCTGAACCAGCAGATAAATGCCCAAAATGCACAATTGGAGGCTCAGAATTCCCAAAAAGCTCTAATTTTGAATAAGTTGAAAGATTTGCTTGGGGCAAACTGTCAACCAACGAGTAATGAAAGGAACTTTGCTGGCAACGTTCATGATGCTGAGGAAAGGAACATTCCTGAGAGGGCTGCCAGCCCCTTTGAGCAGACACTTCCTGAAATTGGTGGATCTAAAGCTCAAAATGATGAGGGGTATCTTTCTGAAATGGTTCGACAAATCATGAAAGAGAGCATGCAAAGGGATGAAGACGAGAGAGAACGGGGTTTCGCTCCAAGTAAAACCCCGTTTACCGAAAGGATCTTAAAGGCTGAGTTCCCGAGGAAGTTCGTCCCTCCAACTATTCCAGCTTACAAGGGGAAAAGCGATCCGAACGAATTCTTGTATAAGCATGATTGGCACATGACAGGTGCTAGAGCTTTTGATGAGATAAAGTGCCGATATTTTCCTGTATATCTGGAAGGTGTAGCTCTGCTTTGGTTCACCAAGCTACCAATCCGGTCTATAGATCAGTTTTCTGACCTAACCCGGAAATTCAAGGGGCAGTTCAGACTATATGCTTCAAAAGCCAAAGATATCATGTCGTTGTCAATTTTAGAACAGAATCTAGGGGAAACTATCAGATCTTTCTTGAATCGCTTTAATATAGCGTTGGCCGAGGTAGACAATGCAGAACCACGGATGATCTTGACTTATCTGATGAGGGCCATTGACAAGTCGAGCGAATTTGGAAAATGGCTAAACATGAAGGAACCAAATTCCCTTGAAAAATTCTACAAGAAAGCAGATGAGTTCATACGCCTGGAAAGCCGTCCTGTACCGGTAAGGGCAGTATTGGAAAAAGCTGAAGATAACATTGCTGCTCCACGCAAGAGTGAATCTGTAGGACAGAAAAGGGAAAATAACGATGAGAAGAAACAGAAAAATCTGAAGAAGCCTCGTTCCTTCAAGCCATCGGAATATACTCCTTTATCAGATACGCCGGAGCGTATTTACCTTGCCACTAAAGATTCTGTTGATTATCCTAAACCTCCTGTTCTGAGAACCGGGAGAAAAGCTATACAAAGCGGGAAGTTCTGCCGCTTCCATAATCAACCCGGTCATGATACCGATGAATGCCGCCAATTGAAAATTTTGATTGAAGAGTTGATAAGGGAAAACAAGCTGCAGCAATTTGTGGAAAAGAATAGCAGCAATCCTGCTTCGTCCAGTCAGGGGCAACAAGCTCCTGCTCATCAACCTAGGACAAGTGAGAAGGCTGCAGGGCATGGATCCGGAAGGCCTGTTATCAATGTCATTACGGGGGGACCTCACCCAGCAGGCATGAGCTGGGGTGAGATGGAAAGGTATACCCGGGCTTTGAAATATGTACCGGCCAAAGAAGATGTCTTTGTTTTGGAAGATGCTACGCCCCTAAAACAACAAAGAACTTTCAATGATGATATTGTGTTCAGAGCCAAGGATTCCACAGGTGTTGAAGCTCCTACCTTGGATCCCTTAGTCATCTCGGCTGGTATCGGGCCAGCTATTGTCAGAAGGGTTCTCATTGATCGTGGCGCATCCTGCAATATCCTCTTCAAGAAAACATTCGACCAAATGAAGATCCCTATGGCTGATGTGCAAGCCTCGTCGCAGAAAATCGCTGGCTTCACTGGGGAGCCAAAGCAGCCGATAAGAACCATTGATTTGCTTGTAGAACTTGGAGAGGGAGAAAGAAAAGTAGTCCGCAAGCAAACTTTTGTGATTGTCGACGAATTTTCTGCTTATAATGCTTTCCTTGGCCGTCCAACTCTTGTAGCGTTCAAAGTTGTTCTGGCCCCATGGTGCCTCACCATTAAATTCCCCACAGACAATGGAGTAGGAGTTATAAAAGGGGATCAAAATGCCGGGCGGGAGTGTTATCTGACAGAGCTGCGAGAGGCAAGGAAAAGAGAAATGGGAAAGGATGCGACAACCCCAGTCTGCATCAAAGAACCAACCTTGTAGCAATTACAGGGCGGACCCTGCACTGGTGAGCACAGCGGAGCACGAAAAGAGATGGATCCTAGAAAAGCCAGTGCAGGGGAGAATAGAGTGGTACCAGTGGAAACGACAGTACCAGTACCTGTTGACCCGAAGGACCCAAATAAGGTGTTGAATGTGGGTTCACAACTTAATGTGTCAATTCAGAATATCTTAATATCTTTTTTAAAAGCAAATTTGGATGTTTTTGCTTGGACTCATGCCGATATGTGCATAATATCCCCAGAAGTTGCAGTACACACTCTGAATATTGATCCAAAATTTACGCCTGTGAAACAGAAAAGGAGAACCCAAGGTCCAGAAAGGTCAGCAGCATTAAAAGAAGAAGTTGATCGGCTCATGGAGAATGACTTTATCAAAGAATCGACCTATCCGAATTGGGTTTCAAATCCAGTGCTGGTTAAGAAAGCCAACGGAAAATGGAGAGTGTGCATCGATTTTTCAGATCTAAACAAGGCCTGCCCCAAAGACTGCTTACCATTACCCAGGATCGATCAACTGGTAGATGGAACAGCGGGACATGAATTGTTATCTTTTATGGATGCCTACTCCGGATATAACCAGATCATGATGCATGAGCCAGATCAGGAGGACACGAGCTTTATCACCGATGTTGGTCTTTACTGCTACTGAGTTATGCCCTTCGGGCTGAAGAATGCGGGGGCAACCTACCAAAGACTTGTTAATGCTATGTTCAAACCGCAATTGGGCAAGACTATGGAAGTCTACGTCGACGACATGTTAGTAAAGTCTAGGAAAGCAGTGGATCACATAGAACACTTAGCAGAAATGTTTGCAGTCCTTCGGAAATACGGAATGAAGCTTAACCCTTTAAAATGTTCATTTGGGGTGGAGTCCGGAAAGTTCTTAGGTTTCATCGTGAGCGCTAGGGGCATTGAAGCTAGTCCAGCTCAAATTACCGCCTTAAAAGAAGTCAAAGCTCCTAGAACGAAGAAGGAATTGCAAAGTCTCAACGGAAAAGTCACCGCCTTGAGTCGGTTCATTTCCAAAGCTACTGATAAATGCATCCCATTCTTTGACGCTCTAAAGAAAGGAAAGAAAAACTTTGATTGGACTCCCGAATGCCAAAAGGCCTTTGATGAATTGATTCGCCATATGGAGACGCCCCTAATACTTTCTAGGCCCGGCGATGGTGAGGATCTTCTTATATACTTGGAAGTATCATCTCATGCTTTAAGTGAAGCGCTGATACGAGAAGACAAGAGGATTCAACATCCGGTTTACTATATCAGCAAAAGACTCACTGGGGCAGAGATGAATTATTCCAAGTTGGAAAAACTCGCATATTGCCTACTGATTGCATCGAGGAAGTTGAGGCAATATTTCCAAGCTCATCCTATCAGAGTCCTCACTGATCAACCTTTAAAGAAAGTCCTGTTTCGCCCTGAGACTTCGGGTCGTCTTCTAAAGTGGAACATTGAACTCAGTCAATATGACATCACTTATCACCCCCGAAAAGCAATCAAAGGACAAGCTTTAGCGGATTTCATCGCAGAATTCACAGATAAAGGTAACAGTGGGGAAGAAACGATCGATGATTCCCCAATCCAATGGAAGTTATATGTTGATGGCGCGAGAAATGACTACTGTTCTGGAGCCGGGGTTGTACTTGAAACCCCTGAAGGTCGGTCATTATGCTATGCACTAAGATTGGAATTTCCTTCAACGAACAATGTAGCAGAATACGAAACTCCTATCGTTGGCTTGAGAATTGCTAAAGAACTAAACATCCGAGCATTACAGATCTTCAGTGATTCTCAGCTTATTGTATGCCAAGTCAAGAAGGAATTCCAAGCGAAAGGGGGAAATCTGCCTGCCTACTTGTCAAAGGCCTGGGAACTCCTGTGTGACTTCGACCACTGCACGATAAGCCATATTCCTCGAGAAGAAAACATGAAAGCAGATTCTCTCGCAAAGTACTCTAGCACAGGCGAAACTCAATTTCTGGGGTTAGCTCCAGTGGAAGTCCTGTCGGCTCCAAGCATTAATGAGATGGATATTGATTGGATCATGAGCGTGTCTCAAGAGCAAGAATCATGGATGACTCCAATAACAGAATATCTGCTCAATGGCTCTTTACCGGAAAATTCAAAAGAACGACAGAAGCTACTAAGGAAAGCCTCTCGCTATATAGTCCAGGATGGCCAATTATACAGACGGGGATTCTCAATGCCATTACTTCGACGTGTATCCAGGGAAGAGTCCAAAACAATCCTAGCTGAGGTGCATGGGGGAGAATGTGGTGATCATTTAGGTGGTCAAACTTTAGCAATGAAGATTCTCCGATACGGATATTTTTGGCCAGAAATTAATCGAGATGCAGCAGACTATTCCCAAAAATGTGACAGATGCCAAAGATTTGCCAAAATTCCTAGAGAACCTTCTACTGAACTCACACAGATGGTCAGTCCATGACCGTTTGCAATATGGGGGATAGACCTTGTAGGACCTTTACTGACTGCCAAATCTGGAATCAAATATGCCATTGTTGCTGTAGATTATTTTACTAAATGGGCAGAAGCTGAACCACTGGCTACTATCACCTCTAAAAAGATGATAAGTTTTGTGACTAAAAGTATCATTTGCAGGTATGGTGTGCCTCAAAAGATAATTACACACAATGGTACTCAGTTCGAAAGTGAAGAATTCCAAGATTTTTGCAAATGATTCAAAATCCGAAAAAGCTTCTCAGCAGTAGCTCATCCGCAGGCAAACGGGCAGGTGGAAGCAGTAAACAAAATTATCAAGTCAACCATCAAGAAGCAACTCGAAAGAGCAAAAGGTGGTTGGGTCGATAAGCTACCACTAGCACTATGGGCATACAGAACTACCCACAAAACTGCGACTGGGCATACTCCATTTTCATTGGCATACGGGTCAGAAGCAATGATTCCGGTAGAAACAGAGGTCCCTTCACATAGAAGAATCCATTTCAATCAAGCGGAGAATGAAAAACTACAACTTGAGGCACTAGATCTCCTTGATGAAAAAAGAGAAGAGGCTGAGATCAGAATCGCAGCTCATCAGCAAAGGATAGCCAGACATTTCAATTCCAAAGTTCGCCAACGTAGCTTTGAGATTGGAGATCTAGTCCTGAAGAGAATTATGATGGCGACAGGTGTGTTTGGGCCAAATTGGGAAGGACCATATGTCATAATTCAGAAGCTTCTTGACGGCACATTCAAACTCACTACTGTTGAAGGAGATCAAATTCCAAGAGCTTGGAACAGCAACCACTTACGTCCATACTTTACTTGAAAGCTTTGTTGAAATATTGTAAAAAGAATTATAAATGTATGATTCTTGTAATTGAAAGCAATCGTAAAGCCGATGCAAGTGAATAATGAAAGACTATAAAGTGGATGTAGGCCCAAATTCTTGGCCGAACCACTATAAATCTTGTGTTCCTTATTATTATTACATGTTTGCTTTATTTTCGATATGAAAAGTACATTAAATGTATTACTGAAATGTCGATTTAGATTTTTGCAGGCAACGAAAATAAAACTCGCACATTACAAGACCAAGTGATTCTTGTTATCATCCAACAAACAAATTTCAAGTCACAAAAGCCCCGAATTCAAATCCTAGATAGGAAGTGCTTCAATTGAACGGCCAATGATTTCGCCGAAAATGGGCTCTTGCTAATAAATTGATGTCGTTTGAACAAACAAACATCCAATTAAGAAGCTTATGCCCGTTCTCGCGAACTTGCCTAGCAATGAAGTACACTTCTTTGGATTAAACAAACTACTTGTAAGAGAAGGGAGTGCGAGCTTGAAAAGAAAAATAGAGGATCGCTGAAAAGGCATAAGCAAGTGGACAAGGAACAACTAAAGCCCTCTTCGGAGGCACAAGCCCTCTTCGGAGGCACAACTCTTCGGAGGATGAAGACCTCTAACGAGGCATATGCCGCAAAAAAGAAAGTTCTCTACTTAGCAAAAAAGATTGGAGGAGTCATGACCCTCCAACCATGAGAGAGTAACTTCCAAACAAAATAAAGCCCTCTTCGGATGCACATTTCACCAGGAGTTGAAGTGTAAGAGCCGCTCTTCGGAGGTCCACTTCACCAGAGTTGAAATGCAAAACAAAGTAAAGCCCTCTTCGGAGGCACGTTTCACCAAGAGTTGAAGTGCAACAGCCGTTCTTCGGAGTTTCACTTCACCATAAAAAAGAAAAAAAGAAAAAAAAGAGAGACCTCTTCCCAGAGGCAGAAACGAAAAGACCTCTTCCCGGAGGCACAATCAAGCAAAAAGATCTCTTCGGAGGCACACGTTTCACCAAGATTGAAATAAAACTTCCGGGTGTTGAAACGTGAAAAAGCCTTCCTCAGAGGTGCAACTTTTCAAAGAAACAAAAATCAAAAACCATTTACTGTGGTATATAAAAAAAAAAATTCTCATCAAAGGCACACTTTAACTTTCGAAGGGAAAATGATTTGCCTATTCTGGAAAATAATCTTCCTCAAAAAGAAGTTAAAGTGTCCTTCAGAGGCCCGCTTTATCGCATAAGAGAATTCACTTAGTAAAATGTGTACATGCACAAAAGAAAAAGTGATATCTTCGAAGGATAAAGCGTAAAAACTCATTTGGAGGAAGTTTTATTCTGTTTTCTAGCGAAATAATATTCCTCCGAGTATGGAATAATTATTCTCTAGAAAATAAAAGTACAAGTCCCCTCAAAATATAAAATATTGCAACGAGCTTATGGTATAGGGGCAACATGGTATAACTACATCGGTAAAATTGCGCTCGAACAATATATACCACAAGCTCACTGCAATATCGTACAAAGAAACTTGTACAAAAACGAATAATAAATGCATTTTCAGATACAGACAGAAGTTTGTATGAAAAAAAAGAATTATTTTATTCAACACTGTTAAAATTTTGTACAGATACAAGTTCCAAAGTAAAAAGTAAAAGAAAAACGGAGGCCGGTATCCGCACAATCTCCGGTCAGTTTATACAAAAAGCAAAGAGTGATACGAAAGCCACAGAACCAGGGCCATCATTTCTTCTTCTTTCCACCTTTTGAGCCCGCACCTGGCCGGATGACCAACTTCTGAGGTCGGATTCTGAGGGTGGGGGACAAAGGAGAGAGTGGCTCAACCGGACTTTCTTCCATTTTTTCGTCCCCAATCGAAGATTTCTTCTTCTTCTTAGAGACTCCCTCCTTTCCCCTCTTTTTGGAGGAAGACCCACTCCCTGGAGAAAAAAGTTTAGATAACGGTTCAGCATCGGAGCCAGTTGGTTCTGGAGTCTTCTCGCTTCCTTCAGTTTCTTCTCCTCTCGGATCTTGAGAAGCAACAGGATCATCTAAGCCGTGAAGAGCTTCTATTTGCTCCTCTTATGACCCGGGTTGAGAGGCAGACGGAGGAGTGACTTGAAGAACCGAAGGAGGAATAATTGGAGGAGGAGAAGCTTGAACAATGCTCGGTGCTTTCTCTATAGAAGAAAAGAAGTTAAAGTCAGTAAAGTGAGGAGATAAAGGCTCGCTGTGATTCAGGAAATAGTCAAGAAGCTCATAAAACTCCTCAGAAACAAATGAGCAGTCTACTTGGGCAAGATTGACAGTAGGGTTACCTGCAGAAGTCGGTTTTCTGACATCAACCTCGTAAGCCTGTGCCTCGGCACCCTCGTTGCCTTCATCTCCACCGTGTATGCTTGTGATCTCGGTGGTAACTTTGGTAGGAGATAAAGAATGAGAACTAGAACCGATAATGTCAATTTCGGCCGAAGGAGAAGGCTGAATTGGAACAGTTGAGATGGTTTTTCTCGAATATTCTCCTGCCGCTGTTTCGGCCCTTAATTTTGCAAGCTGTTCTCTCCCCTTGGCGAAAGCGGCACGAGCATCATCATCAAGATAATGCTCTTCAAGAGCTGACTCAGCATAGCCAGCGCCTTTACCACCAAGCATATCGAGTGCAGCCTCCCAAACTTCAGCCAGAGTAATTTCATACTTGGGGCCTAGAAAGGCGAGGCTACCGCGCCCCAAGATGCTATGCAGGTAGAAATCAAATAATGTTGAGCTGATGTTGGTCCTCGTCGCCTCGTGAGATTCTTCAGCTGCAATTTTGCCGGCAACGGCCTCATCACGCTCCCTTTCAGCTTTGGAAAGTTGAAGCTTAAGCATTTGAATCTCCGCCTCTTGGGAGCTGGTTTTCTTCCGAAGCTCTGCAACATCAGCAATATAACCCTCACTGATTCTTTTTTGCACTTCGAGCCTGTCTTCGGCGTCTCTTTGGCTGGCATGAGCGTCTCTCACTTGTTTTAGGAGCACTTCTTCTTTTTGAGAATAGGAAGTAGAGGAAGTAGCAAGCTCTTGTTTCAGTTCCTCAACTTTTGCTTCAAGCTCTTCATTGTAAGAAGCGATGCTCCTCATTTCAGTATCGTGTTGTTCGAGAACCTTTTGCCATTCGGCTTTATCATTTTCCATAGTGAGCATAGCCTCTATATTTGCACGATTAACCCTTTGGAGCTCGTCAACAAGTTTTTGCCAGTTTGACATCCTCTCAATATCAAGCTTGATGGCATCGAGGTTTCGTAACATGGTAGACTTGTCAATGGGGACCAAGTAAAGGTCGAACCTTACTCCCTTCAGACACCACTGTGGAAACCGACTTTGCAAAGTGGCCGGGCCCGGTCCAACTTGGAATTTGGGCCTGCTGATTATTGTTTGAATATCTGCTTTCCCAAGAGCGGGAGAGCCAGAAGGAATGTCAAGCGAGGCGGGGGCAGTAACCTTTTCAGGAGTTGTAGAGGTGTGCTTCTCACCATGTCGGGCTCGCTTGCTCGAATCTTCAACCATATGAATTTTTCCTCGGTCATCATGGGATTGTCTTTTATGGGAATCGTCGCCTCTCTGTGAAGAATCGTGGCGCTCCTTCCTCTCTCTTCTTTCATAATGCTCCTCTTGAGCCCTTTTCTCTTGAGCATTTCGGGCGGCTCTTTCTTCATCAGATTCTCTGTAAGAGGGGAGGTAACGCCTATAATCATATTGGCTACGCCTCCCGTAGCGCTGGAAGTCATCGTAGTATGAGCTGCTGCGTCCCATCGGAGAATCTGAAATAAAAAGAGATAAGTTTTAGAAGTCTTCAAAGTACAAAGAGTCAGAAGCATAAAAGTGCCGAAAAATTCTAAGTTTGTGTGATGTGCAAACTACGCGCATCAAACTACGAACCACTCTTTAATTGAGGAGTAGTTGTGGGTGTAGTAGTTAGCGTCAACTCTTGAGTTGACGGAGTCTGTTGCAGAATAGAAGTCGCTTCAACTACTGAAGAAGAAACCCCGGTAGTGATAGGATCATCTTTAAAGATCTCTTGCGAGGTGGCAAAGAGGTCGCTCAGCCCTTCGAAAGTATCGTCCCTGCTCTGCTTGACAGGGCTAGTTTTCTCGGCTTCTTCACCAGATTTCTGTGAACGTCGGGGAGATCCCTGAGGCTCTTCTTCCTCAATAACCGGGGCAAGTTCGCCAGATGGCCCCGCAACATCAACAGAAGTGGAGCACTTCACTAGCGAAGCCTCGGGAGCAGGTCCTTTTGGTATGGATGTGTGAGTAGAAACTAGGGCATCCAACTCCCTAGCCGGGGAATCTGGGATTTCATGAGGATGTGTAGAACGAGAAGTATGTAGAAGCCCGTATTGATGAAAAAATTCATCCCTCAACAAAAACTTAATGCTTCTCTCTGCTACGGCCACGGCACTCAATCTGTCAAAAGTCTGCTTATGGATCGGATCTCTGGAGGGAAGAGGAAGTGCTGAAAAGAGCAAAGAATGAAATTAGCAATTGGTAATTCGGATCTCGAGAAAGCTTGAAAATGGAGACATGTAATCTTACTTCCTACTCTCCAGGCGGCATAAAATCCTGGGGGGCAGCGAGCAAAGAAAAATTGGTTCAAAAATCCATGAACGCTTTCGGTAAGATCAGAAATAAGTTTGCGGTTTCTAGCACTCCTCATAATTATAAGGGAAGGATGATCTCTACTCTTTGCAAACGAGCATAAGTAACAAATTTCTTCAAAACTTGGTAAGCGATCAAAAGTTCTTCTAAACAAAACACACAACCCCATCAAGATGGCATAGCCATTAGGATGAAGTTGGGATGGAGAGATTGACAACCGAAGGGGAAGAATTCGGAGAAAGTCATTAAAAGGAGGGATCACCCCGCTTAAACACATTTGACGATTGATTGCAATAAAGCCACAGGGAGGACTGTTGGCGGTATCACTTGGCCCAGGGAGTATGACATCACTGTCAGTAAAACCAAATTGAGTGCGGAGCTGAGTAAATGCTCTCGGAGTTAGAATAGTTGGAGTTCTCTCTGGAGGGTCCTCTATAGGAAGAGCTATCGGAAAAGTTTCTTCCTCTTGAGCTACCATTTCTTCTTGATGGGAAGTCATTCTACATAAATAACTGGATATTCAAACATCAAGGTGCACATTTCCTAAAATGTGTGAGGTGTTGTGTAAAATTAACAAAGCAATAAACAAATATAACTGGAATGAAAACTAGCAAGCATTTGTTAGTTATGAAACCCAGGGACTATTGTTTTAAGCCTAAATATGCAAATATAATGTTGATGCAGACAAATCAGTTCAGATTGTTGATATTTTGCATCAATGTTTAACTTTAGTTGATTGATTCACAAACATTTCATGCAATATATTTAAGTTGCTTGTATCGTCTCGACTAATCTGTCATTTGATGTGGGCAGTCAATGGCAGTATTTTCGCCGTGGTTTCTTTGTTTGTTATTTTCAGCAGGTTGGCAGCTTATAAGTTAATGCGGTCTGTGAAATAATACAATGGGATTCAAGCAAATTTAAAGTTGGGGCAGTTCAGAATTTAGGCAAGCTTAGTTCGACAGTTTGAGTCAAATACTCAAAGTGGGACTATGCTCCTAAATGACAACACGTCCAAAGCTTAAGTATTAGGTCGGCTATGATTTTAAAAGTCTTTCGCGAGATAAGGCAAGGTCGGTAGCGGGTCGGAGTCAAAGTTAGTTCGGCAGCTCAGTCCTCTAGGTCGCAAGGAAGAGATAAGAATGTATGCTCCGATCCAAAAAGGCAGGAACTTCTCCAAGTATGAACTCGGTCACGATTCAGGCCTTAAAGTTTAAATCGGCAAGTTTACTTCAAGTATTATCTCAGCCGCGACTTAAGGTCACTAAGAGCCAGGTCGGCCAAGGCTAAGCCACCCAAATTCAATAACTCGCTCCCGAACCAACATCACACTCCATCAACCCGTTAACCCAATAACCATTCCATCAGCAGCCGCCTTCATTCATGACCAACCAATCACCCAATAATACGATTCAAAATTGTCACAAGTTCGATGCCATGCCATTAGAAATCATCTAACTTGAGGTAGTAAACTTCCTTTGTTGCATCAATGATCACCTCGAGCAACCTACACCTTGCCGATTATAAGTATGATGAATTTCGTGATGGGGCGTCGTGCAAAGGAACGATTCGAGCTCGAGCAACAAGGTTTACGAATCGACAGTGACCTACAATCAGAAGAGGAATGAGGTTACCTACACGATCAATGGTAGAGGTTATCGATGATCAGATGGGATGAGATCGCCTTTTGGAGCTTGAGAAAATTTTAATGGCGGAATCGAACAAGGGAGTAAGTAATAAAGAGGAAAAAGAAAAGAAAATGGACGACTTATATCTCACTATGGTAGAGACTGAAGCGACTTAGGCCATCTAACTGATTAGGTCATTTACGACCTACCGATCTAAAAAAGGAACGGGTTAAAGAGTATCGAAGCATACGACCTAACCATTAGGCGCATGCTTCGAGGGGCAAATGTTAACCCCGCCTCGGGCGTGGCTCACCGATCCAAGATAATAAACGACCTAACACTCTGCCGACTTAACGAAGGATGCCGACCTAAGGGTCGAATGGACACCGACCTAACTACATAATGCCTTAAAGGAGACCGACCTAACGCTTTGCCGACTTAACGAAGGATGCCGACTTAAGGATCAAGGAGATTCCGACCTAGGACTTACAAGAGTCTACTGACCTAACACGTTTTCCGATCTAACTACTCAAGTTATTTGCCGACCTAACTGTTAAGGATAAGTTGGTTCACACCTGAGTCATGACCGGCTTACGGCTCATGATAAGTCATGACCGACCTAAGGGTATGAAGGAGGAAGTAGTGCAACAGTTCAATGCGCGTCACGATAACTCGGCAGCGACTTGGGACTTAGGATTTGGTGCCAGAAGAATATGTGCCTCCCATTTAAACCATAGGCCGTGCATAGGTGAGGAGCAGCGACCTACGACCTAGCCTAACCCGGAGCCGACTTGCGATCCAACTCATCTCGGCAGCTACCTACAACTTGACACCGGAAGGCCCTATAAATACGCGACCACCTCCAACATTCAAAGGACTTTTGAGGGGGGATCATTTTCTTCAAGGCATTGGAACTTCTCTACCTTCAAAGCAAGCTGCACTCCATCACTTCAAGCTCACGCAAGACATTTAGACCAAACTTCACACAAAGATTCGAAACATTCAATCATGAATTCAAAGAACTCTGTGGCATTGAAGTTTTCTTTAGCTATTTGTCTTCTTGAATTGGATGAGATTGTAATAAGTTGTAATTCAGTCAGCAATAAAAAGGATTGAAGTGGACGTAGGCTTGATCATAAGCCGAACCACTATAAACTCTGTGCTCATTTACTTCATTTTCTATTACTTACTATTATCTCTTGATTCCCGTATTCATCGGGTGGTGCTTTCACAACTACACTTTACACACCGGGGTGTTAACGTTCAAATTCTAGCGTTAACACTTTACGAGATATGTTTCCATTCTCAAATCCCGTAGAAACACTTTCCAAAACCCAATTTTTCTCAAGGCATAAATCCCCTAAATTTGTTACTTCCCTTGAAAACATCCAAGCACCAATACTTAAGATTTAAAATAATTTAAATACTTTGTTCTTGAAATACATTAAAACATTTGTATTAAAAATACTTACATACTTAATTTAAAATATATATACCTTTTAAAAATATCTTGAATAAAACTGCTTAATAGAATATAAACTAGTATCTTTAAAATAAAGTACTAGGTTTTAAAATAAAGCTATAAAATTCTATACAAGTTTTCAAATAAAACTTTAAATAATTATCTTTAAAATATAACCATTTTACAAACATAAATATTAATAATATCCCTTTAAAACATAATGCCAATTGTCCCTTAACTAATTATTACTATAACTACTTTAGTACATATTTACTTTTGAAATCTTTGCAACCTACATAAGAATTTTCTTAAAACATTCTTTTGAAATCAAATTTAACACCTTTATCTTTTACTTACAAATATAGTTAAACGTACTTGGCTTTCAGGGAAATACACTTCCGTTTATGATAATCCAAAGAATTTTTTTTACCAATCCAACACGATTTATCCCAATTAAATTTTACGTTCACCCCGTAAAATTACTTTCCATACTTTAAAAATAAACTCCTTTTTATTCTTAAGCCCATTGTTATTTCCAGGAAATCATTTTCAAAACATATGTTTAAAATATTTAAAATAAAGCTTCTTGAAATTATTTAATTGAAAATAATACTTAATGAAATATGTGACGCCCCACCTCTATAGCCACGCTAGCCAAGGACACTACGGAGTAATGCAATCGGCCAGCACGGAGAATAAGGCTGTTGAGGAGCGACCATCTATATAATTGGTTTGTGCGAGCATCGATATGTCAGATAGTATAACATGCATTTCTTTATCAAGAGGAAATCCGACATACCGACACAAACTCAAAGCTACTACACAGTGGCTAAAATATCTTCGGAAATAAATATAGAAATAAACATAACATAAATCAGTCACAGACAATTCATATCACAAAGGCGGAAATAGATATGAATATTACACATAAAAGTGTATATCAGAGTAGTGGTCAAATAAGATCCACAACGTCACAAAGGAATAGATACAAGTGCTAGACAAAAATATGTATACATCAAGGAGTCTATATCTTAAATGTATACAACAAAAACTACCAAACTAGAGTAGTTAGCCAAAAGATAAGATGATAGTCCGATAACGAGTCAAGCAGAAGCACCTGTAAAATCTCAGTCTGACTCGAGTATTATTTAAGAAGAAAATAATAAACGGATCAGTCTAGCTATAATTATCAGATAAAAATGAGATACAAGAAGAGATATAATATTAAAACGTACGATAACTAAAAATGTCATACTACGACTAGTATACATTAAAGAATCACGAAAGTCATACAAAATCCCAAGAATCTCATAGCATCAAAAAGAATATCATATTCTTTATTTAGTTCACCAAGCCACAATAAATGACATACATATCAATGCCAACTGAGAAAGGTGGTGAAACATAAATTCCAGAAATCATCAAATAGAAATCCAGAAATCACAATAAAAGGACGGACAATCCCATAAACTGGACATCGACGCACCTAGAAAGACACGCCCCATGCACAGTCGAACATCGACGCACCTAGAAAGATACGCCCCATGCTCTAGCATCGACGCACCTAGAAAGACACGCCCCATGCATAAATAAACATCGATGCACCTAGAAAGATACATCCCATGCATAAATAAACATCGATGCATCTAGAAAGTTACACCCCATGTAATGTCTAACATCGATGCACCTAGAAAGATACACCCTATGCAAAGTCGAACATCGACGCACCTAGAAAGACGCGCCCCATGCATAGACGAACATCGACGCACCTAGAAAGATACGCCCCATGTCCCGACTTATTGAGCCGATTTCACCACGAAGTAAATAAACATTGACGCACCTAAAAAGGTACACCCCATGCATAAATAAACATCGACGCACCTAGAAAGGTACGACCCATGTGTAAACAAACATCGACGCACCTAGATAGGTACGACCCATGCAAGAAATTAGACGAAGCTCAATAAAATGAGGAACAGTCCTCCACATAGACAAAGAGACATCGCACATTGCTAGTCTAAACCATAAAATGATCATCATCGATCATCAAGAAGTGTCAATTACAATAAGCTAGTAAATATATGAGTTTAGAATCATGTCCCATAACCACTAGCTTAACTTAAATATTTACGAACAAATTGTAGATCTCCACTAGAAAATTGTCACAAGAGATTCAATCGAATAAGTCCAAGAATTAACCAATGAAGTAAACGCAAGCGTTTCATACCACTTGTTTTACTAAGTCGTTTAATTAGATTTCTCATACGAGTGAGGTAAAGGTTTGTATATACTAATAGATTGGAAATCGGTTTTAGAAAACGAGCTTTGTAATAAAGTAGTGTTGAAATCATTTGAAGAAAGAGTTTTGATATTTACAACTAGTATAGAAAATCTTTATCTTTTTAAGTGACAAATCATAGAAGTGATTGTAGAAACAATCAATCATAAAAATTCACATTCAAAGAAGTTAATAAATCCAAGAAATCGATACCGAATCCATCAAAGTGGATATATCCTAAATTCCCAAAGAAAATGTCATCAAAGTCGATAATAAATGATAACAACAAATAGGAAACAACACGAATCGAGTAAAGTTGGAAATTCAAGCAACTAGGCGAAATAGGCAAAATATCATCAGGTCGGTCGGCCGGCTACAGAGCTTGGTCGACCGGACCAGAAAAACAGAAATGCACGGGGTAGCAGATCGGTCGACCGGACCCTGAGTTTGGTCGGCCGGACCTGTAACCTGCACTTCCTAACAGAGGCTGGGAAGTGCCTGGGTAGCAGGTCGGTCGACCGGACCCTGAGTTCGGTCGGCCGGACCTGTAGCCAGCACTCCCCAAGCCAATCTAATGAATGCCAAATTCATCCAAATTGCTATCGGTCGAGCATCGGCACTAAGGGTTTACGCCAATCGACTACTCGGCAATAGAAGCTCTTCGGTTCATCACCAAAACATGATCAAAACATCAAAGCTATGATTTTTAAAGAATTGAACCCAAAACACTAAAAATTGGAATATTCACCAAATCAATCCAAACCAAAAGCAATTGCACAAGAATAAGTGTTAGGAATTCATACCTAACAACCGAAGATAAATATAGACTAAGATGTGAGATAAAAATCTCACCTTTGAACCCAAACAATTGAAGAAGAAGCTTGAAAGCAAAGGAGAATCAACCACTCTTCAAATTCAACTCAAGATGCTTGATTCTAGGCTTTAAAAGAAGAACATTCCCAAAGTTAGGTTTAGGAATTTATGAAATTGATAAGAGAATGAGTTGGAGAAGAAGAAGAGAAGCTTACCAATGGGTTCTCTTATTAGTTTGGAGCTAAAGCTTGATTTGCAAAAGAAAACTAGGGTTTGGAGTTTTAATTTCCTCTTCCACTCTCCATTAATATAAAAGCTTGAGTATTAGAAAATGAGGAATGAAGTAATGAAGAGGAGAAGGGGTTGGGACTGAATACATAAGTGGCTCAGCCCAAACCAAAGCCCTAAGTGAAAAGGTCAAAATTCGACTTACTCCAAACACATCGAAGCTTATACTCAATAAGGTTGCAAACGACATTTTGAACTCAATGGAAGGGGTCTCGAGTCCCAATTCGACTGTTTGCAAAAAGTAGCTTTTCGGACCAAAATCCGACGAATGATGAAATATTTAAATAAAATATTTAAATATACAATTGATAAATATGCGGGTTGTTACAGACTCCCCTCCATAAAGAAATTGCGTCCTCGCAATACTTAAGAAGAAAATAAAGAGTAACAACCATAAAAGCATATCAACACGAAAGAAAATTGAAATAAGAAGTTCACCATAAAGAGCACGAAAGTGTTAGCACGAATGGGATCGCTCGATGAATTCTCTAGATTCCCAAGAGCAATCCCTAGGATTTGAGAACCATTGAACTCTCACAAGAAGAACATCTTTATTCCGAAGGCGCTCAACCTCCGAAACAATGATGCGAATGGAATGTTGCTCATAAATCAAATCTGGTGAAACTTCAATTTCCTCAATAACACCGGGTTCAAGAATAAAAACCGAAAACATAAAAGCATTTCCATAGTTAAAAGACGTGGAAAATGTCAAGAATAGCAGAAAATTGAGCCGGTGCAATGACGTAGTATAATAATAGTACGCCCGAGAAACTAGAAACTCAAAAAATTTAGGACATCAGCGTAGTACAAAAACGGTACGCCCAATGAACCAAAGCCCGAATAATCTCGGAACACCGACGTAGTACAAAAACGGTACGTCCAATGAACCGATAAACCGGAACAACGATGTAGTATAATAATGGTACATCCATTGATACCGAAAAGACGGGACATCGATGTAGTATAATAACAATACATCCGATGAACCGAACACCATGAAAGAACATCGGACGCTAGTCCATAAAAGGAATGAGATGAAACTCAATAAAACGAAGTACATCAAAACGCCCGATGAACTTGGTAAAACGATCATAAGATACAAGGAATCTCGAGCCAACATGAAGTTCCTTATGAGAAAAATAAATATTCCAAAGATATATGATCGAGATAGAGAACAAATTTCTCCTCAAAAATGATGATACCAAACTCTAAAAACGAAAACAATAGCCGCGAGCACTAGATCATGAGTGGCATACCTAGTCTCAATCCGCTTTAATAATTTTAGAAGCACAAGTGATAGCACGTTCTCCTTTGCAATAGAATGGCATCCAACCAATACGACTAGTATCGGTACAAATAACAAAGTCTTGGTTCCCCTTCAGGAATCACAAGAATAAGAGTATCGAAAGGAAGAGTTCTTTTAAATAATCTTCTTTCCCGAAAAGCTAAAACTTTCAAAATTACATTTTTATTTTTATGTAATAATCTTTCTACAAAAATTTACATTTTTACAAGTCAATATATCGTGTCTGACTGTCTCATCAAAGAGTTTAGGAGATTCTTATCGATAACGTTGATCAAGCGCATCGACCAGAATTCTTAAAACACTAAATGGGCAATACAATCACAAAATCATCTTCTATATAGTAAACATGTTTCTTAAAAACCTTTAAGAATATTCTTTGCTTGTTTAAGAGCAAATAAAATTGTACTTATAAATAAATCTTATGAAAAAGATTTGCAAAATTTTAAATTTCAATTTTCATCCAAAATCAATAAATACAAAGATGGAGTCATCGAGATATACTTAGAATACTCGATTTATAATATGGATGAAACAAGATGGGCAAACTGAATGACATAATAATTCATTCATAGAATCATAACGAGTGCGGAATGCGGTAAGTGGAATGCTAACTCCCGCAAATCGTAGCAAATGAAAATCGGTGGCAAGGTCGAACTAAAAAGACCTTAGCACTACTCAAAAGATTGCTTAGGTGACAGTCCTAAGACAAATTCAAAAATACCGGAAAATTTCTCAAACTACATGAATGAGAGAAATAATACTTTCCTTATAAGTGGGCTTAAGGAATAAAATGATGCCACCAAATTGGAATCAAAATCATAAAGGAAAAATAGAAATCTGCTTAACAGATTGAAAATGTCGGAGATGAATAGTCCACACGGGACAAAGGATATGGCCTCATAATAATTAAGCCAATTCTTACAAAATTCAATTCCGAAGCCTAAGTAAAAATCGGCTGGGACAGAAAAATCACATAAAACAATTTCGACATCAATAGAAAGCAAATTGAGTGTTGCGGACCCATCCGAATTCACAATTCTCAAAGAAGCCATCAAGCCCAAAATGTTTAAAGAAGAAGAATCACAAGTTATTTTGATATAAAAATAATGGGATGAAACCCATATCAACAAGAACTCAAATAAGAAGATCACGAAATAAAACAATGCCATCAAGAATTGAGTGAAAAATACCTTGACCAAGAGAAGAGTTGTTAGAGGCTTGCACTGCATTGAGCTTTCCCTCCTTCTTACTTTGAAGTATGGGACATGCAGTTATATGGTGACCCGAATTCTTGCAATAGCGACAAAAGAGGGGTCTCGGACACTCCCTTGCATAATGGTCCGTGGAACCACAATTGTAGCATTGACGACGACTAGAGGTAGGAGTCTTTGCAACCGGAATTTGTTGCTCCCCTTTCTTATTAGAATTGGGGCCTTTGAATTTGATATGCCTCTTCAAGTTATTGTCGAAGTTCTGTTGGGCACGCACAACTTCAACATCACCTTCATTATCGGCCTCTTCAAGACGAAGAGCGATATCAATAAGCTGATCAAATGAAACTTCAAGTTTCAGGAGTAATGGCTTCTTAAGATTCTTGTTCAAGCCATAGACAAATCTCTGATTTTTCTTCAATGGGTTATTAATGTACTCAACCCCGTATTTGGACAGAGATTTGAAAGATGCGACATAGTCTGTCACAGAAGATTCACCTTGAACAAGGTCAATAAAACGCCGGGCCAAAGTTACTTTTTCGGCCTTCGACACAAATTTCAATTCGAACCTTTCCCGGAATTGCTCCCAAGTGAGATCCGCTTCAATGATTTCAGAAATTAAAAGCTCATACCAATCTAACGCTCTTTCTTGGAGCATGCTTGAAGCCACTTGGACTCGATGTAGATCAATAAGGTTCATGCGAGAAAAGATGCGATCGCATGATTTGAGCCAAGCTTGAATTTCTATAACACTATCGGATCCCCTGAATGGTCTTCCACCCAAATCGGTATAGCACAAGCGTGCAAAACCGGATCTAGGATGAGTAGGCTCTAGAATGGGACTGATAGCTTGAGCATTCTTTACTAGATCAAGAAGCTGCTGGGCAGACATAAATACTCCATCCTGGGGAGTAGCACTAGATTGACCGACGCTGGAACGGCCTAGTCTAACCATTTCTCTTCTTTAAGAGAGAAAGAAAGAAGAGGAAAAAGTTATTCTCAAAATAAATATCAAGCAATCTTGATAGATAAAACAAGGAATCATAAAAGAGAATAGGATAGGACGGTACGAAGACCCGAATAAAATCCTAAAGAACGAAACCTAAGGTGGACTTAGGACAATGATCCTTGTTAAATTACTCTACATTGTTTCGAAGTTTGGCTCTGATACCAAGCTGTGACGCCCCACCTCTATACCCACGCTAGCCAAGGACACTACGGAGTAATGCTGTCGACAAGCACTGAGAATAAGGCTGTTGAGGAGCGACCATCTGTATAATTGGTTTGTGCGAGCATCGATATGTCAGATAGTATAACATGCATTTCTTTATCAATAGGAAATCCGACATACCGACACAAACTCAAAGCTACTACACAGTGGCTAAAATATCTTCGGAAACAAATATAGAAATAAACATAACATAAATCAGTCACAGACAATTCATATCACAAAGGCGGAAATAGATATGAATATTACACATAAAAGTGTATATCAGAGTAGTGGTCAAATAAGATCCACAACATCACAAAGGAATAGATACAAGTGCTAGACAAAAATATGTATACATCAAGGAGTCTATATCTTAAATGTATACAACAAAAACTACCAAACTAGAGTAGTTAGCCAAAAGATCAGATGATAGTCCGATAACGAGTCAAGCAGAAGCACCTGTAAAATCTCAGTCTGACCCGAGTATTATTTAAGAAGAAAATAATAAAGGGATCAGTCTAGCTATAATTATCAGATAAAAATGAGATACAAGAAGAGATATAATATTAAAATGTACGATAACTAAAAATGTCATACTACGACTAGTATACATTAAAGAATCACGAAAGTCATACAAAATCCCAAGAATCTCATAGCATCAAAAAGAATATCATATTCTTTATTTAGTTCACCAAGCCACAATAAATGACATACATACCAATGCCAACTGAGAAAGGTGGTGAAACATAAATTCCAGAAATCATCAAATAGAAATCCAGAAATTACAATAAAAGGATGGTCAATCCCATAAACTGGACATCGACGCACCTAGAAAGACACGCCCCATGCACAGTCGAACATCGACGCACCTAGAAAGATACGCCCCATGCTCTTACATCGACGCACCTAGAAAGATACGCCCCATGCATAAATAAACATCGATGCACCTAGAAAGATACATACCATGCATAAATAAACATCGATGCATCTAGAAAGATACACCCCATGTAATGTCTAACATCGATGCACCTAGAAAGATACACCCCATGCAAAGTCGAACATCGACGCACCTAGAAAGACGCGCCCCATGCATAGACGAACATCGACGCACCTAGAAAGATATGCCCTATGTACCGACTTATTGAGCCGATTGCTCCACGAAGTAAATAAACATCGACGCACCTAGAAAGGTACGACCCATGTGTAAACAAACATCGACGCACCTAGATAGATACGACCCATGCAAGAAATGAGACGGAGCTCAATAAAATGAGGAACAGTCCTCCACATAGACAAAGAGACATCGCACATTGCTAGTCTAAACCATAAAATGATCATCATGTATCATCAAGAAGTGTCAATTACAATAAGCTAGTAAATATATGAGTTTAGCATCATGTCCCATAACCACTAGCTTAACTTAAATATTTACGAACAAATTGTAGATCTCCACTAGAAAATTGTCACAAGAGATTCAATCGAATAAGTCCAAGAATTAACCAACGAAGTAAACGCAAGCATTTCATACCACTTGTTTTACTAAGTCGTTTAATTAGATTTCTCATACGAGTGAGGTAAAGGTTTGTATATACTAATAGATTGGAAATCAGTTTGAGAAAACGAGCTTTGTAATAAAATAGTGTTGAAATCATTTGAAGAAAGAGTTTTGATATTTACTACTAGTATAGAAAACCTTTATCTTTTTAAGTGACAAATCATAGAAGTGATTGTAGAAACAATCAATCATAAAAATTCACATTCGAAGAAGTGGATAAATCCAAGAAATCGATACCGAATCCATCAAAGTGGATATATCCTAAATTCCCAAAGAAAATGTCATCAAAGTCGATAATCAATGATAACAACAAATAGGAAACAACACGAATCGATTAAAGTTGAAAATTCAAGCAACTAGGCGAAATAGACAAAATATCATCAGGTCGGTCGGCCGACTACAGAGCTCGGTCGACCGGACAAGAAAAACAGAAATGCACGGGGTAGCAGGTCAGTCGACCGGACCCTTAGTTCGGTCGGCCGGACCTGTAACCTGCACTTCCTAACAGAGGCTGGGAAGTGCCTGGGTAGCGCCTGGGTAGCAGGTCGGTCGACCGGACCCTGAGTTCGGTCGGCCGGACCTGTAGCCAGCACTCCCCAAGCCAATCTAATAAATGCAAATTCATCCATATTGCTATCGGTCGAGCATCGGCACTAAGGGTTTACGCTAATTGACTACCCGGCCATAGAAGCTCTTCGGTTCATCACCAAAACATGATCAAAATATCAAAGCTACGATTTTTAAAGAATTGAACCCAAAACACTAAAAATTGGAATATTCACCAAATCAATCCAAACCAAAAGAAATTGCACAAGAATAAGTGTAGGGAATTCATACCTAACAATGGAAGATAAATATAGACTAAGATGTGAGATAAAAATCTCACCTTTGAACCCAAACAATTGAAGAAGAAGCTTGAAAGAAAAGGAGAATCAACCACTCTTCAAATTCAACTCAAGAAGCTTGATTCTAGGCTTTAAAAGAAGAACATTCCCAAAGTTAGGTTTAGGAATTTCTGAAATTGATAAGAGAATGAGTTGGAGAAGAAGAAGAGAAGCTTACCAATGGGTTCTCTTATTAGTTTGGAGCTAGAGCTTGATTTGCAAAAGAAAACTAGGGATTGGAGTTTTAATTTCCTCTTCCACTCTCCATTAATATAAAAGCTTGAGTATTAGGAAATGAGGAATGAAGTAATGAAGAGGAGAAGGGGTTGGGGCTGAATACATAAGTGGCTCAACCCAAACCAAAGCCCTAAGGGAAAAAGGTCAAAATTCGACTTACTCCAAACATATCGAAGCTTATACTCAAAAAGGTTGCAAATGGCATTTTGAACTCAATGGAAGGGGTCTCGAGTCCCAATTCGACTGTTTGCAAAAAGTAGCTTTTCGGACCAAAATCCGACGAATGATGAAATATTTAAATAAAATATTTAAATATATAATTGATAAATATGCGGGTTGTTACAAAATATATAGAAGTTTCCTAAGTACTTTAAGTTAAGTTTAACTTTTGAAAATAAAGTTATTAAATTGAATATTTGTATTATAATTTCCTTTTGAGAACTTAATGTTACTTTACCTTTTTAAAATAATTAATTACCATAATTACTTAAATAAATATTTACTTACACTTTAAACAATTTAAAATAATATTTCTTTCTAAAATATTCTAAACATATTTAAATTGCAGATTTATATTTGAAAACTTTTCTTATAAACATACTAAAATTTTCTAGGAGAAAACACGCTTCCCATTCTTTCAAATAAATCTCGCTATTATTTTAAACAATTCACATTTCTCATTGAAATCACAATTTCAAACACTTCAAATTTTTCAACCCATTCCTTGAATTTAATCTCTTTTAAAATTCCTTACTTAAGAATTTTCTTTTATTTCCTTTAAACCCAATTCATTTATTTATTTTAAATCCCCAGGTATTATCCACCAATCATAGCACAATCACAATTTAATTTCAATTTAATCTAACACAGTATATAAATAGAGCATAGCATAACAGGATCTAAAACAATTTATCACAGAATATCAATGAGATATATATTAGAATATAAATAAAATTTTCTATTTGTGAGGGATCTAGTTGGATCCCTCAAACATGTTCCCTGCATCCACAGATATTAGCACAACAAATAAATATCTATTTAATTTGATAATAATTATCATATTCAGCTAAACATCCAATCAAACATTTATATATTAGCTATTTAAATTATTGGTATCCAGATGTGAGTGAGATTAACTCATCTTGGGTTTTCGACGAGCGTTCAAATTTAAATTAAATCGAACGGCGTTCGATTTAACCTAAATTTTTACTTGCTCGGAATGATTCCGGAATGGCTCCACTGTGTAGTACTCATCTCTGCGATTCTGGCGTCGTCAGTTTCGTCGAAATCTGATAATGTACGCGAAAGATATTCAAGTTTAGAGTTTGAATATATAATTTAAAACAAATCTTATTTTTATTTAAATTTTAATACCAAACAAAAATCTTGGCCCACAAGATCTAGAAACAAAATCAAGGCCACACACCCTATCTTCTCTCTCGCGCACGAAACAGTTCAAGGCCGAACCCAAAACACGCGACCTAGGGTTGATCGTCGCCCCCTAAATGATCATCGAGATGACGATCAGAGACTGCCACATCGAAGCTCCCCTAATCCTCCACCTTCGGCCGAAACATCATGAAACTCGGTGGCTCCAAAGCACGGAAAAACGTGCACGAACTTCGCACGAACGCAGCCCCTAAACGCCTCCTCTGGTCGACGAAAACCCATCTCCACCATACGAATCGAAGATCCCGACGCTCTCTACGATTCTCTAGTTGGTGATTTCTTCTAGATGTTGGTGGATTTAAAGAAATCGAGGGAGAAACGAAGTTGTTCTTCGGCCATTGAATAATATGGTGGCGGCCGAAACTAAATCTAGTGTTTTGGCCATTAAAACATGCTTTATAAACGTTAATTCATATTATTTTATCAATAAAATTTCCAAATAACAAGCTTATACAAACGAACTCCAAACAACGCATGCCGATCGGCGTTTATAATGTTTTACCCGCATTCCGAACATAATGGAACGTGTTTTGGAAGCTAATTTGTTCGTATGCGCGAGTTACGGAAATAAACGATCAATTTTAAATAAAATCAATTAAAGTAGTTTCTATGCGTTTTAAGCTGCCGGGGTCAAACGACAACTTCGATTGCTACGAAAATTGAAATCTCATAATAACTAACTATTACGGATCCAATGGAACTGGTTTCGTCGAATTTCAAGACTGTGTCCAGAAAGCTAATTTAACTCGTCGATTAAATTGAGCGATTTTCAAAATCGTCGAAATCACTTGAAATTTCACTTTTAAAATTTTATTAACTCTATTATAACTCGTATAAAATTTATATTCACATTAGAAATCATCCTGATACAGTTTAAATCAAAATCTGATTATTTGTGTTATTATATTTTTAAATTCCATTATTAAATTAATATAAAATTCCAAATTCAATCTATCATCTTTTAATTTCATCCAACAGTCCAATATTATAATTCAAATCGAAATAGACTTAAAACAAATTTTTGAATCTATTTTTGTATCTATTTACACCCAGAATCACTAATTATCCCAATTCTAACATTAAATTATTATTATTCAAATTTCAATTAAATTCCCATATTTGAAATTTTAACCAATTTTATTAATTTAACCAAAGTCTTTTATTTCAAATTCAAATTATAATCCATATTCGACATTTAAAATGAATTAGATTTTCAAATCTAGCGACCCAAAATTCCGGGTCGTTACGTTCCTCCCCCCTTATAAAAATTTCGTCCCCGAAATTTTGCTAAGGTAGAAGAATGTTCCAAACCTAATAGCAAAACCTACTTAGTGAAAATCTCAAATTTCACTTTGCCTAAACTCTTCAGTTTCGAATCAAAACTACTAGTTTCAATTCCAATCCCAAAATCCTTTTATTTAATTTTAATTTGAAATCAATTTGTCGTTAACAAAACATTTTAAATTTTCCAAAAATTTTAGCAAAAATTTTCTAACTCCCAAAATTTTCGGAATATTTTGGCAGAGTCTCCCTTGTACGGAGGAGCTTTTGCAATATCACAATAGATATAAATATATATACATTGACCCACACGGTCGGAAAAACCCAAAACAGTTCATATTTCCTATTTTTATTACGTAGGCGTACCTTTTATTAGCATTTTAAAAGAAAGCAGCTAATAATATTGCATATACGCACTCCAACTCTATCTACTGCCTCCCGTACCTTTACTTACTCAAACAACACATCAGTTTTCAATAAAGATGAAAATTTATTAACATTCTACTCATTAAACTAGCCAAACACATCAATTTCATAGTTTAAACCAATAAACCTCATAAATTTAATATGTTAACCATATTTTATCAGCAATCCAAAGATGTCAATCACCATTTTAATTTTATCAAATCTAACTTCATTTTACTTCACTTGAATGATTTACGTTCATGTTTACTACTCTCAATCCATATTCTCATCAATATGATTAACATGTGCTTCACTAACATCAATTTATTCCAGTTCAATTCCAAATTGATCCACAATCAAATTCTTATTTTCAATTTGAAGCATTAGCATTTCTTTTATGATCCATTTTCATTCATATGCAAAACCACATAATAAAATTCCAATCCATTCCAATTGATTCAAAAACTAATTTCGTTAGCTTCTTTAAACCAACTCAATTCCGAATACAAAAAAACGGCTAATTCTTATGCAAATTTAAGGTTATCCAAGCAAGTGACCATCACTTAAGTTTATATTCATTAAAATTAATTCCAGTTTAAATTTATATATTAATTTTATTCCATTTGTAATTATTCACAATCCTAAATATTCTTATTTCCTTGCAATTTCAAATCAAAACCTTATTCTCACTTCAAGTTCCTTATTCAGCTTAAGTTTAAATTAATATCATCCCATTCTATATGATTTACAACTCATACATTCTTATTTCATCACAATAATTAATTAAAATTCTTTTCACTTGCATTTCATTTTTATTATCTCAACAAATTCCATTCAAGACCCCTTATAAAGCCCGACCACAATTTTTTTTTTCAATTTGCTTATGTTCATTCATAATATTTTATTGCTTCTTAAATCAATTTTATTTCATTTTCATTTGATTCAATCAAATTCCAATTCATCTACAATTTTTTTTAATTTAGTTTGTTTATTCATTTTATCCATTTTAAATTTATTTTATTAACAAAGAGACCACTTTAAATTATTTCACTCATTTGAATTTATTTATAATTCAAACCATCACTATTATAATCTAATTTCATTATTCATTCACACTCTCAGCTTTTATTGCCAAAACTAAATCCCATACTAGAACTAGGTTTTTATTTTCCTTTTCCCTTTCAAAAATTTTCTTAACAAACCACCAATATTTCATTCATGCCAATACAAATTCCATTTAATTTAGTTTACACTAAATTCATTTTCAAGCTTCTTTTTATTTAATTCAGCTTATGCTAAATTCATTCTCATACAATTCCTTTGAATTTAGTTGAGTTAAAATTTTATTCATACGATATCCTTTCAACTTAATTAAATTTTCTTTCAATTGAATTCTTTTCCAATTCTAATTCAAGTCTCACTAAATTTATTTAGCCAACTTAAATTTATGCTATTACCTTTACTATTTAAATAAGACTTTAATTCTATTCAAAATTATTTGTAACACAACTGAATTTTGATTTTAATTCAATCCAAATTCAACTCCATTTCATTTAATCGATGTTAAATCCAATTCAATCCAATTTTAATTCTCCACATACAAGTTCAAATTTTATTTACTAACTTAAGTTCATTCACCCTTGTAGATTTTATATTTTCTTCACCTTATCTTACTTTACATTTCATTTAGGATTAAATTTGAATCCACCATACCATTCAACTATTTCCCATTTGGGATCATAATTCCATTTTCTATTTATAAGTTCACCAACTTATTTATTTAAAAGCTTATATAGCTCATTTTAATCCACTTACATCTTATAATCATCAATTTCAAATTATATATATATGTATCTCTGAAATATTTTTAAGGGTATAAATCTTCTTCCAATTTAATTCTTTGAAAATTTTAAATCCACAAATTTCAGATTATAAGTATAATGTTTAATAGCTTATGGTACAATTCATTACACAATAACCCACAATTACAAAGTCATTTTATATTTTGATTAATCCCAAATCAATTTAATTCTAAGTCCAATTTATTTAACTTATCCCAAGTTAAATTCAAATTTTCTATTCACTTCCATACACTCAAGTTAAATTTTAATTCCAAGATTAAAATTTCCATTTCCTTCTTATTAATATCAACTTCACGTAATAAGTTCAATGGTTGACTCATTTTAACTTTACACACTATTTAAATAGAATTTTCCATAATTCAGTAACCCGGTCTTATTTCAAAACCATTTTGAAATGATAATCAACACATACCCATTTGGTATGTCAATCAAATCTTTGGATTTCCAAAACAACTTGGTTGTACCAAAACAATCCCCCCCTTTTGAAATTTCTAAAATCACTTGTATCTCAAACAAGTCCAACAAATATCATAACCATTCAACATGGTAGCAATCCATCACTTTAGAAACTCGAAAATAAATTCTAATGATGTGGCCATCATCATCAGGATTATTTTCCAGCGACTGAAGTGAGTTCAGTGCTTCCTTACTTTCACAAATTCATTACAAAACAATTTCCATTCAAACACATTACCTAAAATAATACTCCATTATTGCCTTCAAATACTTTGGAAAACATTCCTAAACATTCCCAAGATTTTAAATTTCCAAACTTTTGTTTTCAATCATTTAAAACGCTTTTCAAAATTTTCGAGATTTAAATTCTGGTTTAATTCAAATTTAGTTATTCTTCTTTTGTATAATTTATACTCATAGAATTTTATTTGGTTATAACCATTCCAAATTTTAGATTAAGTTTTAAATTCTTATTTGTTTATAGTATTAACAACCAATCATCCAAATATATACATATATATTAATTTCAGAAAATTTATTTCTTTTATATTAAAATAAAATTTTGGGTAAAATTATTTCATTTACCCACTTTAAAACAATACTATGTCGGTTTATCTTGTTTAAGAGTTTAGAAACCCCTATCGATACAGTTGTACTTCCTGCACCGACCAGAATTCATAAACACTCAACCGATAAGTCAACACAGTATAAAAACAATTTTATATTCACTAATAAGTATGCTCTCATATCTATTATCACACTCAACTCATTATAGAGTACTATCGACTCTGTTTAATGAGTAATTTCCCCACCAAAGCCTAGGTTGTCGCCAACCTAAGCTCTGATATCAAGTGTGACGACCCGCCCTTCTCGACCCTCAAAAAATGACACAAAATAGCCCATGGTATGATATGTCGACGATCAAGTGCCGGAAAGGACAGATTGTTCAGGAAAAAGAAAGAAGGTAGAAGAAAGAAGGAATTAAACAATTTCAGAATCTCACTATCGCAGCGGAATAAAATATAATAGTCAATAATAGAGCTTTACACAAAATGAAAACTATATCCATTTTATATATTACATCATCATAGTATCAAAAACAAACAATTCCCAGTCAGACAATCTCATACAATATCAGCAGCGGATATATACCAGTACGGATAATACGTCTCGGACTCTAGCTCCTCTCCTGCTCCATGGCATCCTGTCCTGAACATATAATACTCGGTCTGACCCGAGCATTATAATGAAATAACACCCGAGTCAGTCTAGAAAACCAGCTGATAATAATGCACCCAAATTGATTATTAAAGTTTCAAAAATCCTTTTGAAAACAAAAGCATCTCGTAAAACCACGCTATGAATAAACATGTCGGGTTTTTACCTTACGATAACTAAAACACTTTTTATATAAATCCTCTGATATTATAATAGGGTCTATGTACAAATACTTATAAAATAGCCAAAATTGTTACATTCATTAAATTCCAGCTACTAGCCACAATCGTGGGTAATACAAACAAAACTCGTAAAAGGCGCGTAGGGAGAATGGATTTCCAACTAATGACATGGCACTGGGGTACCACTTGTCACAGTGCCTGGTTTAGATCAGTGTACCGAGGACCACGACCGATCCCCTGCAACACAAGGCCTGGACTATCCCTTACTTGAAAATCCCGAGTAAGATCACCCCACGGTTGGGATCAGCAACCGCACCACTAAGCTGAAATAAAAAGGGACATCTAGACAGAGATGAGCTTACCTGGAAATGGGTGCTGCCCACCAAGCCTTGCTGCATAACCCCTGATTTTCAGTCATTCCCAGTTGATGAGGCTTGAGGCTGAGTGTTACCTTTTAGATCGTTTCACTTAGAATGCCCACCGCCCACCTGACGATGTTCCGAAAGCATTCATCCATACAAGTCCGTCCCGGGTTCGAACGGAACCAAAGGCACTACTCCTACTACATCCATTTTGGAAATATCCTCAGGATTAGTAGCGACTAGCCCTTGCACTTCACTGCTCCATCTTCAACTCCGAACTCGTCTTCCCACGAAAACGTACAAACCATATCGAAGTGGTTTTCGTTTATTAATCCCGATCTCGGTCTCTTCGAAATGATCAACGCATTTGTCCAATATTGATAGTCGGGGATTTAACTATCAATTAACATTCATAAGCATCCACCACGCAATAAATAATTTCCCACATTATTTATTTTCCTTAAAATAAATATCTTTACGAGATATGTTTCTATTCTCAAATCCCGTTGAAACACTTTTCAAAACCCAATTTTTCTCAAGCCATAAATCCCATAATTTTGTTACTTCCCTTGAAAACATCCAAGCACCAATACTTAATATTTAAAATAATTTAAATACTTTATTCTTGAAATACATTAAAACATTTGTATTAAAACTACTTACATACTTAATTTAAAATATATATACCTTTTAAAAATATCTTGAATAAAACTGCTTAATAGAATATAAACTAGTATCTTTAAAATAAAGTACTAGATTTTAAAATAAAGCTATGAAATTCTATACAAGTTTTCAAATAAAAATTTAACTAATTATCTTTAAAATATAACCATTTTAAAAACATAAATATTAATGATATCCCTTTAAAACATAATGCCAATTTTCCCTTAACTAATTATTACTATAACTACTTTAGTACATATTTAATTTTGAAATCTTTGCAACCTACATAAGAATTTTCTTAAAACATTCTTATGAAATCAAATTTAAAACCTTTATCTTTTACTTAGATATCTACTTAAACTTACTTGGCTTTCATGGAAATACACTTCCGTTTATGATAACCCAAAGAATTCTTTTATCAATCCAACACGATTTATCCCAATTAAATTTTACGTTCATCCCGTAAAATTCCTTTCCATACTTTAAAAATAAATTCCTTTTTATTCTTAAGCCCATTGCTATTTCCTGGAAATCATTTTCAAAACATATGTTTAAAATATTTACAATAAAGCTTCTTGAAATTATCTAATTGAAAATAATACTTAAGGAAATATATAGAAGTTGCCAAAGTACTTTAAGTGAAGTTTAACTTTTGAAAATAAAGTTATTAAATTAAATATTTATATTATAATTTCCTTTTGAGAACTTAATGCTACTTTAGCTTTTTAAAATAATTAATTACCATAACTACTTAAATAAATATTTACTTACACTTTAAACAACTTAAAGTAATACTTATTTCTAAAATATTCTAAACATATTTGAACTGCAGATTTATATTTGAAAACTTTTCTTAAAAACATACTAAAGTTTTCCAGGACAAAACACGCTTCCCATTCTTTGGAAATAAATCTCGCTATTATTTTAAAAAATTCACATTTCCCTTTGAAATCACAATTTCAAACACTTCAAATTTTTCAACCCATTCCTAGAATTTAATTTCTTTTAAAATTCTTTACTTAAGAATTTTCTTTTATTTCCTTTAAACCCAATTCATTTATTTATTTTAAATCCCCAGGTTGTATCCACCAATCATAGCACAATCACAATTTAATTTCAATTTAATCTAACATAGTATATAAATAGAGCGTAGCATAGCAGGATCTAAAACAATTTATTACAGAATATCAATGAGATATATATCAGAATATAAATAAAATTTTCTATTTGTGTGGGATCCAGTTGGATCCCTCCAACCTGTTCCCTGCATCCACAGATATTAGCACAACAAATAAATATCTATTTAATTTGATAATAATTATCATATTCAGCTAATCAACCAATCAAACATTTAAATATTAGCTATTTAAATTACTGGTATCCAAATGTGAGTGAGATTAACTCACCTTGGGTTTCGACGAGCATTCAAATTTTTACTTGCACGAAATGATTCTGGAATGGCTCCACTGTGTAGTACTCATCTCTGCGATTCCGGCATTGCCAGTTTCGTCAAAATCTGATAATGTACGCGAAAGATATTCAAGTTTAAAGTTTGAATATATAATTTAAAACAAATCTTATTTTTATATAAATTTTAATACCAAACAAAAATCTTGGCCGCAAGATCTGGAAACAAAATCAAGGCCGCATGCCCTATCTTCTCTCTCGCGCACGAAACAGTTCAAGGCCGAACCCAAAACACGCAACCTAGGGTTGATCGTCGCCCCTAAATGATCATCGAGATGACGATCAGAGACTGCCACATCGAAGCTCCCCTAATCCTCCACCTTCGGCCGAAACATCACGAAACTCGATGGCTCTAGAGCACGGAAAAACGTGCATGAACTTCGCACGAATGCGGCCCCTAAACGCCTCCTCTGGTCGACGAAAACCCATCTCCACCGTACGAATCGAAGATCCCGACACTCTCTACGATTCTCTAGTTGATGATTTCTGCTAGATGTTGGTGTATTCGAAGAAATCGAGGGAGAAATGAAGTTGTTCTTCGGCCATTGAATAATATGATGGCAGTCGAAACTAAATCTAGGGTTTTGGTCATTAAAACATGCTTTATAAACGTTAATTGATATTATTTTATTGATAAAATTTCCAAATAACAAGCTTATACAAACGAACTCCAAAAAACGCGTGCTGACCGGCATTTATAATGTTTTACCCGTATTCCGAACACAATGGAACATGTTTTGGAAGCTAATTTGGTCGTATGCGCGAGTTACGGAAATAAACAATCAAATTTAAATTAAATCGATTAAAGTAGTTTCTATGCGTTTTAAGCTGTAGGGGTCAAATGACAACCCGATAGCTACGAAAGTTGAAATCCGATAATAACAAACTATTACGGATCCAATGGAACTGGTTTCGTTGAATTCCGAGATTGTGCCCTGAAAGGCTAATTTAACTCGTCGATTAGATCGAGCGATTTTCAAAATCGTCGAAATCACTTGAAATTTCACTTTTAAAATTTTATTAACTCTATTATAACTCGTATAAAATTTATATTCACATTAGAAATCATCCTGATATAGTTTAAATCAAAATCTGATTATTTGTGTTATTATATTATTAAATTCCATTATTAAATTAATATAAAATTCCAAATTCAACCTATCGACTTTTAATTTCATCCAACAGTCCAATATTATAATTCAAATCAAAATAGACTTAAAATAAATTTTAGAGTCTATTTTTATGTCTATTTACTCACAGAATCACTAATTATCCCAATTCTAACATTAAATTATTATTATTCAAATTTCAATTAAATTCCCATATTTGAATTTTTAACCAATTTTATTAATTTAACCAAAGTCTTTTATTTCAAAATTGAAATTATAATCCATATTCGACATTTAAAATGAATTAAATTTTCAAATCTAGCGACCCAAAATTCTGGGTCGTTGTAGTTGTACTTAGTAGTGTTTATTGATGGGTTATCTCTTTCGAGGACATACACTTAGAATTACCTCATTGAAGTAGTGACATGCTCTTATCATAATTTCTTCTCATTTGAGAGGATTCTCTACCCTTTACCTTATGATTCATATTATCATTTATTTTACTAAACCGATGTTTTAGCCAGACTAACCCATGTATTGTATACTCGGGTCAGACCGAGTTATTTCGGGTTAGATAGCTTTTGGACTTACCTTCGTTTTGGTGCTCCCGCTTGGATATCTATTTATCATCTTTTGTTGTTGTGGCCTTTTGTTTGACTTTGATATGTATATTTTTGACTCTTTGCATATAGTGTGGTCTTCAAACCACTTATGATGTATCATTTTGTATCGTACTGTAATATACCGGTGTATATGTGTGTGTGTGTGTGTGTAATTCTGTTTATTATTCTATGATGCGTTGTACATTTAGTTGTTATATTTTGTTCTGATAGATCCTTTAGGCACCTGTAGTTTTGTATTAAACACTTATTGAATATGTCGATGCACTTGGGATTGGGGAAAAAAATGGAGCACCAAATCGACATATTTAATGGATGTTTAAGACAAAGCTATGGATGGTCGCTCCGAAACAGCCCTATTCTCCGCATTAGCAGACAATATTATCCAGTAATACTCTTTGTTAATGTGGGTCTCGAGGTGAGGCGTCATAGCTTGGTTTTAGAGCTAAGTTCAGAACAAAATATGATAAGCACAGAACATAACATATATTATGGTACGTGGAAGTGTAATACAAGTGTTACAAATTCCCCAATCATCGTGTCCTTAACCTATCTCTCTCCTTTGTGATATATATAAGTTGCAAATATGTCTTGGATTATATTTTTTCTGTAATATTCTATAATTGAATTATTGATATCACATCCTAAGAATAATCCTTATCGTGATTATTTATTCTATTTCTCTTCGATACGGGTGCTTGATACACATTCGTATCGAAGGAGCTTGTTGATACCGTTGGATGTTTTCTTATCTTCTTATTTCTTCGTGGATTGCAAATCCTAATGAGGGGATCCGCAATACTTGGCATGATGTATGAAATTTCTGAGATTGTTCTTGGTAGTTTTTCTTTCCGTGCAAATTTTCACGCTATTTACTATCTTGAGTTTGGAATGATTTTGGGAAGCCAATCCTATGTTCTGTATGGATCATATATTTTAAGCATCCTAATTCAGCTGATTTGTTGCCTCTTGTTCTTCGGAATATTGATGAAAATTCCAAAGTATCTTTATTCGTTCTTGTGTTTTGAGGTGGTGATGACATATCTCGAATTCCTATTGTTTGTGCTTTTGTAGATATATGTGAGTGGGTTTTGAGCTTGCTACCCAATCGGGAAATCGGGCTTTGTGTTGGCCTCAATTTTGGTTTTAGCCTTTCGGTTATCCTCCTACGAGGATGTCTGCTAAGGAAATGAGGCGATTAATTAAATTTAATTGATATTGTCGTTCTTGCTTCTTTTGAGATATCCTCTTGGGATACTCATTTGGTTATATACCTTGTGATATTACTTTACTCGAAATAATGATATGGTGTTAGTGTTATTTCTTCTCATTCGAGAAGATATCTTACCCTTATCCTTATATCTCATTAATCTCTTGTTGATTTATTGAGTGATGTTAGGGTCTTTTCTCACCTCGATCTTGCACCGATTTTCATCAGCTATGAGTTGCGGAGGATATCGTCCTTCTTACTGCTGTAATGCCCCACCTTTTTGGACGGTTTAAATCGACAAAAAACCACACATGTCTAGTTCAAACCATTCAAAAGGGAGGATTGTTAATGGGGTAAATAAGAAAACAGAGAAAGAAAAAAAAAATAGAATCTTGCAGCGGAATGATAAAATATAATAATTAAATAACAGTTCATGAAGTTGTTTACAAACATTTGATTATATTAATACAACACAGAATCAGAGTTACATAAAACAGAAATAAATACATAAATGCAGCGGAATAAAATGATGCGGTGGAATAAAGATCATAAATAGGAATAATATACTTTCTCTTCGTCTTCATTCTCTAGAAAATAGTTTTAATACATTGAAAAGCTCAAACGAACCCGAGCGTAATGAAAAGACAAAACACTCGAGTCAGAACTAAAAGATCTTATCTAATTCAAATCAAAATAAATAAAATAGAACAATTAGTGCAATAGTTTCGTAGATGTTATAGGATTTTCATCCCCTATCAAGTGTACAACGTGACTATAATATTTTAAAGGGTTTCAAATAATTTCGAAATATCAATCTCAACCATCTAACTAAAACAAATCCGAAGTTTAACTAACCTTTACATAAATTAATTCCAATCCATAATCCAATTTCAAGCATTTATATATATATATACATACATATATATATATATCAACCAGTATCATGATAATATTTTTAAATTTTTAAATCAACGAAAACCGCTCGAGTCTATCATTTCAATCCATAACCGATTTTCTTCTAATCTATAAGATCGTTTGGGTATGTATCATTTCAACCCATAGTGAACTTGCAGTACTATAACGATATAAAATACAACATCCATTCATTCAATATCAAAACCAATCATCTATCACAATCATCATCCAAATCAATCAATAAACATCAATATATAAATTGAAATCAATAACAGGTATTTAACTGGCCATTTAAATTAGATAGTGAATTAAATAACGATTTAATTTAAATAAATTCAAATTAGCCGAGATGATGATTTAAAATATACCAAGCATTCATAAATAAATTTCCAATCACATCATAAATCTAATTTAACGAACATAAGAAGTTTTAAAAGTTGTGAGCGGATTAAAACACTCAACTTTGAATTTAAATTGAATTTAAATCAAATTTAAACCCACCTTCGAAATGAAATGTATTTTCTTCCTACTATATACTTGATATAATCTAATTATATTAATTAATTAATTTGATTAAAAGTATATTTAATATAAAAATCCATAAATGGTATACTTTGTGATAGTAGTTACAAAGTGTTGTAACAGTGAATAATTTATCACAATGAAAAAAATATATCATTTTAAATGTTCCTAGTCAAGATGCATCGAGACTGGATATTGATGTATCCGTTGAGACTGGAGCACGTAACGTCTTCAAATGTTGGATGGTGCGTTACTCATGACTGCGGAAGGCAACTAGGGGTTACGTATTAGTAGTTATTGGATAACTGTGGAATGACTCACTCGATAGTTTTCTGTTGGTTAATATAATTAAGGTCAAATAGAAAATATCGACTCGTCTGATTTACATAGTTCTCTCAATTTGAGAATACCGTGGATCTTCAATATGAAAGCTTGGCTTTGATTATAGCCAAATCATGGCATGGCGTCCATCGAGTGACTATAGTTGGAACGAGTGGAAGTATTAAAAGTGAAGCACTATTCAACAGAGGATTCATCTCCTCAGTTATATGCGGTTAGTATCACAGTACACTCAAAGTCAAAGTCTCTAGTTAGAGCATTTCGGTCAATAATAATTGTTATTATTGAACTAAGGAATTTTTGTTGCTCTTCCTGGTAATTGTTCCATCGATCATAGGCCAGCTTTTCTATCTTAAGAACTAATTCTTGTCCTCCTCGTTTGCATAATTCATCAAGGATTGGCTCTGGTCGTAATTTGAGATGATTTGAAAGTTGTTCGTGGGTTAGGGTTTTAGGTCATTTTGGAATTTGGTTGAGGAGTTCTTCTTTTTCATGGACTAATTGTGAAATACGTAGTTCTAGTAGCTGATTAGTTTTGTGGACATATGCATGGTTTTGGTTTTCTCCTTCTAGGAATTGATTTCTTTGGATGTAATGTTGTAATTAGGCTTGACTTCATTGATATAGGTTTTGTAAATCATTTAATTGCGAGGCCTGGGAATTTATAAGGTCTGTTGGGATTGAGGAGTTGATGAAGCCGTATGAGAATATGATTGCTGACAATGGAGGTCAATGTAATAATTAGGACCAAAGAAGTTTCTTGCTTCGTCTAGAGCTTGTTGTAGATTGTAAAAATCTTTGAAAATTGGATTTTGAAAATTTTGTATAGCCATCTGCACTTGGCAATAATGTTTAAATATTCCTATAAAATTGCCTCGAAAAACTATATAGCAAAAGAAATTTTTAGAAAGAGGATTTTGTTGAATTTTTGAAAAGTAATATGCAAAACAGTTTCCAAGTCGTTGTTTATTTGTCCGCTCACTTTCAACCGTTTTCAAATTCCAAAGATGGTCGAGTAAGCATTGCTGGGATATATCATTTATTCTGACAAGGAGTTTAAATTTTCTGGGATCATTATTTTTAAACTAAATAAGAGAAGTCTGACCAAAAGGTCATGCATGGAGTATTAACTTCCATCGTTTGATTATCCCTCGTTTTTACTGGAGGTGGAGTTTGTGAACTGGATTTTATGGGTGGCATTGCAGGTGTTTTCACCACTGTTTTGATTGTTGGGGCTTTTTCCTCCATATTCATTTTGATATCGCTGTTATCTACAGACTTTCCTGTTTCTTTATTCAAATAATATATTTCCTACATATAACAAACTTTGTTAAACACATGAGATAATTTTCGTGATAGAATATCAGCTAACTGACTATTTTTTTCCTTTAATGTGTTCGAAGTTTATTTTATAACCATTATCTTGTATAAGATTTTGCAAATTTAGCCATCTAGTTCTATTTACTTTTTTAGAATTTTCGTTTGAAATAAATTTAACAATTGCTTCATAATCAGTTCGGACTGTGAATTCTTTATTTAGATATATCCTATACTTATCTAAGGCATTAATTAATGCTTAGATTTCGAAATCTAGAGATGTCCAATTAGTTACTTTGTTAAAGTTGCCACTTGCGTAAGCTGCAATTTTTTCTGTTGACTTATCACTGTATTTAAATGGTTTACATTTTAGGATTGCTCCCCGTCCTTCTTTGCATCCGTCACATTCGATAATGATATGATCTATTTCTAGTGGAAGTTCTAATGGATTAATTTTCTTAACTTCTTCTTTAAATCTTTGAACTAGTTTAATATCTTATGTATTAATCATTTTTCTTCGTTTTTTGAAATTTTACCATATAGGGGTCCTACTAGTTTTGCTAAATTAGGAATAAATTTTCTGGCGTAATTTATCAATCCTAGAAAAGCCTAGATTTTCTTTTTACTATCTAATTTATTTGGGAATTCTATAATCCTTTGGGAAACATGTGGCTGAAGTTCAATTTTTCCATTACCAATTTCTAAACCTTAAAAACAAAATTTGTTTAAAAAGTTCCATCTTTTTTCTTGATATTACTAGACCATTGTTTTCAACTTCTTTAAATACTGTTTTTAAATGTTGTTCATGTTCTTTAATATTTTCACTTGCAACTAAAATGTCATCTATTTGACTAAACAGAAATCATATTTTTTAAATATATTATGCATAAATCTTTGGAAAATTGCAGGTGCTGTTTTTAATCCAAAGCTTAATACATTCCATTCAAAATGTCCTTCGGAGCACATAAATGTTGTCCAAGGTTTAAAACTTTCTTCTAATTTTAACTGGTTGTATCATGATTTTAGAACAAACTTGCTAAAAATTCGCTTATTTTGTATTAAGTTAATCAATGTATCTTTATTTGGTATATTACAACCATCATTTTCTATATTATCATTTAATCTTTTATATTTGTAGACGATTCTTGGTTTTCCTCTTTTCTGTTCGGAGTGATTTCAAACTAAAAAGGCTGCTGATCTATGTCTGCTGTCAGATCTCGTGATTAAGTTTTGTCTTAGCATTTCTTCAATCTGTATTTTGAGTTCTTTTATATCAGCTGATGAATAGTCAATGTTTACTGTTTTAATGGTTATTTCTGGGTTTATGATTTTTATTTTACAAGTGTAGTTAACTTTGTTTTTTACAACATCCTCACTGATTAGTCCTAGTTTTTCTAAGTGTGAAATAATACGATAAGGAATAAATTTGGTTTCTTTTCCTTTCTATAGTTCTCTAATTGTTTTGAATGCTAGCATGGCTCACGTATTTTTATATTCTTTGGTAGGTGAAGTATGTTCTTTTTCTATTTCTGGTTTGAAAAAATCTAGTTCGGCCTGTCCACCACGCTTTCGAGCTAACTCTGATTGATAATTGTGTTAGTTTGTAGGTAATGCGTAGTTGTGTTTACTGAGAGTAATACTATTTCTGGAAATTGAGATACTACCTCGATAATTAAGTATAAAATTTAAACCTAAAAGAAATTCTTGACTTTTAATCTCCTTTGGAGTAATAGTACATTGCCCTAATTCGTATTTGCAACTATAATTACCAGCAAAGTCTCTAAATTGAATCATTGATTCGTATGGAAATTTATGTGTTAATGTCATTAGACTTTGATTAGCTGTCTTTGAAGTGATAATCTAATTTAGAGGTTTGTGGTATTGTAAAGGTATCAATGAATGTGCAATTAAGCATTTAGTGCTACCTATATCTATTATTATTATTGTATCGACAAACTTGTTATTGTCGAACCAGACACGACAATTTACTGTAAGTAGGGATGTATTGTATTTATTAATATTGACTAAAAATTCTGTATTTTCTTGTATGCTATTATTCTAATTATCTATCTGTTCCATTTCAGTTGATTTTGATGAACTTCCTGGTTCATTTTGATTGTAGTCTTTATATTTTTCTTTCAAGAAACTAATATCATTTTGTAAAGTACTAAGTTCTAGTTGTAATAGTTTTATTTGTGCATCGTATTTATCTACCATTTCTTGTAATATTATTTTTTCACTTATTTTATTTTGCTTCAATGAAAGTTCTAAATTAAACTGTCTTCTGGCACATAAAGAACATATTTCTATAAAACATCTATCACATAAAAAACGTTTAATAATTTCGGGACATCTATAACATACAAAACAAGGTATATGGTCATTACCTCTATTTTGTATCCATTGGTGTTAATTTCATTTTCGTTATTCATTAATGTGTAGCTAATACTGTTTTGTGAACTACCTTCATCATTATCTGAGACAATGCTATATATTGATTCAGTATTGTCAAAATCGTTTTCACTAAGACTTTCTATTTCATATTCTCCTATTTCATCAACTAAATTAAAATGTCGTTGGTAATTTTGCCTGTTTTGACATCTATTTGCTAAATGATTCGGGTCACCGCAAATAAAACAATTACACTTTCTATTTGGCTTACTTTTTTTAACATATTTTTCTTTTTTTTACATTTATCAAAATGCTTAGATTTTCTAAGATATTTTCTTGGTTCATAGTAGCCATAAGCTTGTGTAGTATAGATAGCTGTTCAGCAAAATGCCCAAGCTTGTGTAGTATAGATGGCTGTTCAGCAAAATGCCCAAGCTTGTCTTTTAATTAGTTCTTGCAAAGTTGCTTCTTTACAACGTTTTTCTAATTCTTGGAATACAAACATTATTCTTGGACCAATTCCTAGTTTAGGTATTGTTCCATATTGTATATTCCAGTCTTCTTGCAGCTTTCGACCTAAGTCTCCTGGTGGCTTTGAAAAATATTTATTACATAAATCTTCATCCATTGCTTTACCCGTCTGGGCTAAAGTGACTGTGAAGTCTTGGCTAAATTCCCTTATATACTTAAAATCTCTTATACTCAATTGTTCTAGGTTTCTTATTGCTGTATTTTGCATTAGCGTACCGCCTTTGCCTGGGTCATTACAAATTAGTAGTAATCTAATAAAGCTTGTAAAATTATAAGGATTGTTTCCCAAAGCTTTATGTTCAGTAATTACGGCTGGGTTATCTATTTTTTTACTTTGATATATTCCAAATGCTAATGGACCGAGGGTAGTTTCTAAAATTGCCCACATATCCATTTCCTGTTTTTATTAACTTTCCAATATCGAACTACATTTTGTTCCCATATTAGAATTTCTTCTGGCCATAATTGTGGTGACTGTTTTTCTAGTAATAGCATATTGTGGCTATAAAGTTTTCCGTAGGATTTTCTTATTCCTTTTCCTACATATGGACTTTCTTGTAAATAATCTACTTCGTGTTTTGCCCATTTTTCTCTTTCTAATGGTCCTTCTTTGTATTAGGTGCTTGGTTCGTTATCAAATCTACTACGTTTATTGTTGGTATCATAGCTTGATCCGTAAAATTAGTTTCAATAAAAAAGTCACTAAAAGGTATCTGTTTATTTAGGATATCTTCAATTAATGGCATATTTAAAAAATTTGATAACGTTGTAAAAGCATCTTCGTACGTCATATCTAATTCTGTTATACAAGCAATAAGAATATTATCTGTTTCTTCTCTTATATTTTCTACCGTTATTTTCTTATTAATTATTTCATGTAACGTACTTTTACTTTCTGTTTTAAATGTTTCTTCTAATTCTGGATATATATCATTTTCTTCATATTGTTCTTTATCCACTATGTATCCTAATATGTCCAAATTCTTCAATATTTTTGCTATCTGTTTCATAATGGTCATAAATTGGTTCATCATCCCAATTTATAGAGTTAAAATGATCTAAGTGTTCATTTAGATTATGTCTTAGTTCTATTTCTGATTCTGTATCAGTTTCTTCTTCATTTTGTTTGAACTTATAATTTCCAAATCAAAAACTTGGTTCTCCAAATCAGTTATTGTATATAACATGTGATTCTGGAATAAAAAGACTTTTATCATTTTCTACAAAATCTTTTAATTGTCATTCAAGACCTGCTAAGTCCTTTGGACTATTTCAATGGGGTTCGATCATTTTAATTCCTTTGCTAGCTATATTCTGTACTGTCCCGTTAAGGTTAATTTTGAAATTCATTCCTGATCTATTACTAGCCTTACCAATTATTCCTATACTGATGATTAAATTATTTCCAACATAGTTTTCAAAACCGCTTGCCTTGAATCCTAGTTTTAAATGCTTTAAGTCTTTAAAACTTTTAAGAATATCTGGTACACAACAAACTAAAGCTGATTTATCGTTTAAATCAATTTCCATTCTTGAGAGTAGAGATTTTTCTATGTTTGATGTCCGTGATTTGTCTACAACCAACGTAAGGAACTTTGTTCCTAAACCTTTTCTGGTTAGAGTTTTTATTCCTATGACTATTAGATCTAAATGGAAAAACCTTTTTCTCGTGTTTTTTAATTTTTGTATGGTTTCTGGTGATAAAACATCTAAGGTTACACTGTTATCTATTACTCTTACCTCTTCCTCTCTAATACTTCGAATTAAAGTTGTGTTAATATTTGTAATTCCTGTTTGATATAGAATCCGTGGGTTTAATAAATCTAGCTGATTATTGTTATATAAATCTAAGTTTTTGTCTAAATCTTCTTCTTCATCTAATTGTACTATTTGTTTTTCTTTTTTAGATTTCAATTTTGACAAAATACTAGAAATTTCATCTTTAGGTTTACCATTGGATGTAAATTCTGTTAATGTCCTACTCGGTCCAGAGAATGAGTTTCTTGGATTCTTTTTGTGGTCCAAAATTTATACAATTCTGGCATTTTATTTTTCTTAACAACTGAATTTCCTAAACCTAGATTAACTAGTTATTCTGATATCTTATCTAGTTCCTGGTCAAAAGTTTGTTTATTTTCAAGTTTTTCTAAAATTTGATGAATTAGGCTAATTAAAATATTAAAAAAAGGATATTCCTTATCTGATAAACTATTCCATGAATAAGTAGTAAAACCTTGTTTTGGAACTGGCTGTGATGAAAATTTTGTTGCGTCGTCTATCGCTTTTTGCAAATATTTTTCCATGAAATTAACCACTAACAATCTTTTTAACTTCTAAAAGGAGCATTTCTATCTGTCTAGTTTTCGAATCAAAATCACGGGTTCTAGTTTTTAGTTCTTCTAAAATACGTTTAAATTCTAATTCAATAGCTTTTGGCTTATTGTTCTCTAGTAACAATTTTAATTCGTTAATAATTGTCATATCTGGAAGAATATTTTTTAAGCTTATTAAAGTGCGTAAGATATTTTCGTTTTGATTTTTATTAAAATCAAAATTATCTACTAACTGTTTTAAAGTTTTATTTTCATCAGTAATAGATTTAGCAATTATTTCTAACGTCTTAGCTGTTAAATTATCATAGTGTTGTAAGGCACTCACTTCAGTCGCATCCATTCATTCGTTCGCATCGACCGTTGATTCGTATCCACTCACTTCATTCCTTCGAATCAATTATCTATTCGCATCCATTCATCATTGCCCTTGTTCGCATCGATAATTGTGGGTATATTTCGTATCGATCGCTATAGATACCATCATTACGAAATCAACTTGCTTGACCATGATGGGTACGAAAAAGGACTCAGATGCTATCGATTCGAACAACCACGAAATGGATGGATACGAACTATGCTTACCTGTGATCGATACGACCTGTATTGCACCCTGATCGATACGAAGTAGTTCTATCATGACGGATATGAAGTGCAATCGATACAACGCTGTTGTTATTTGTTCGATGCGAAGAATCTAACCCCGGATGGAGTCGAACAACATCGATTCGAAATGAGTCTTACGATGGATTCGAACAGGATTTTTCCCTAACTTGCATCGATCATCTCTTGATCACACGAACTATGTTTGACCTGAAATTTGAAATGCGGCCACTCCTAGCCTTGATCAACGTCCCCAATCGATTTCGTCTTGATCGAAGCTAAGCCAAATTTTAACGACATCGATTGTAGCCTTGTTTCCAATCGATCTTCAATCCCGATGTCCATCCTCTCTTGCCAATTTGTTGATATTCCAGCCTTGACCAAAAGATGGGATAACATTTGTCCCCCAAAACATGCCTTGTGGTAAGAAGGTGTGTTTTGAATAATTCTGAATTTGATATCCGAAGTCCAAAGCCAATTCCATATCCATCCGGACTCGATAACCGAGTCTTAATCCATCCTTATCCAATAACCATTAACCAAATCCATGACCTCTTCGGGTCAATATCCAAATTCGTAACCTCTCTGGGTTCTTGGCAAGTGCAGTCCACACCTGACGACCGTGGTCCAGTGTTCCTGGACGTTGAACAATGCCATGGCTTAAGTCCTAAGCCGAACTCTGGTCACTCCGGACCCTTGTCAAGCATAGCCCATACCCGACGACCTGAAAATAATAATTAATAATACAAGGCCTAAGTCCTAGGCTGAATCCTGGTCTCTTCGGACCCTTGTTGAGCATAGTCCATACTCAATGACCTGAAAATAATAACCGATAGTATAGGGCCTAAGTCCTCGGCCGAATCCTGGTCTCTCTGGGCCCTTGTCGAGCATAGTCCGTACTTGACGACCTGAGTAAGCCGATTTCCCTTCTCTTGGCCTTTTCCAAATTGTCATCAATCTTCCTTTTTCCCTTTCCTTTATCTCTGCCCAATTCTCCGCTGGATGGTCCTTTACCCTCAGTCGCATTCACCTCCTTTAGCTTTAAATCTATGCACGCGTCCTCTTGCCGAAGGAATCTTTCAGCTTCGTGAAAGAATTCCCCAAGATCCAGTGCTGGGTCTCGTATCAGAGATACTTTGAAATCTGAATCCTCTCTGACTCTCGATACTGCTGTCATCAAAACCATCAATGGATCCAGCCGATCCACCGAGGCAACCGCCGCATTGAACCGAGTTAAGAAAGCTCTGAGTGATTCATCCGTCCTTTGCTTCATTGATGCTAGTGTCATCACGTTCTTCGACCTCTTGATAAGAACCCGAAATTGCCTCAAAAACCTATCCACCATCTTTGTCCACGTCCTAATTGATCCTTCTTCCAGCTGTCTGAACCACATCGCAGCTATATCCATTAAGTATAGAGAGAAACATTGATCCATAACTTTCTCCGATACCCCCAGTACTTCCATATGTCTAGTGTATCTCATCAGGTAATCAGTTGGATCAGCTTTGCCATTATATATCTCCACGTTAGGTAGCATAAACTCCGGTGGATTCCGAGCTATCCTGATTTCAGGAGTAAATGGGCTTCTGTTCACTCCTTCCAGATCTCTATTTGTCAAACCTCCGCGCATAGTTCGCTTGATTATCTCAGCCAATCCAGCATTGTCCGTCAAGGGTTACCCCTCGAGTTCCCGAGGTAATTTTGGTACATACTCTTCATGTGGCTTATCTCTAGCCTATGGAACTCCATCCATAGGTCTTCTAGCGTCGATCCTGAGGGTCTGCCCCCAAGTCCTTGTTGATTGCCTTCTGGTTCTGCATCCTGACCTTGAGTCTGACCTCTGTCGGTCTCTGCAATCCTAGCCCTTGTTCTTCATTTGTAGCCGCTGTAGCCGGTCCAAGGTTCTGCGCACTTGCTGCTCTCATCTGTTCAAAGAAATTCTGCATCATATCTTGTTGACTCTTTAACAATCTTTCATGTAATGAATCTGCCATAGCTTCCATCTCGTCCCTGGTGATGTAGATCGAAGCTTGTCCTTCTCCAGCTCCAGAGGATGCTTCTTGACTTCCTCCTTGTTGGCTTCTCTCAGCTCTTTGTCTTCTACTTGTCTGTCGAGTCACTGTCTTCAAATTTTGAATTCTTCAAGCCTTTCAAATCTGAACTCTGAATCTGATGTAGCGGGTGCTAATCCTTCTCAGTGAAAGCACCAAAGCGTTTGTGCCAAAATTGGTCGCAAACCCCAAGTATCATGAAAGCACCAATATATGAATATAAATCAACAATATTCGAGCACAAGTCAAAGATCTAAGCAAACAGCAAACAACAAACAACAATCCATAAATAACGAACAAAAACACAAGATTTATAGTGGTATGCCTATCTCCGGCCTACGTCTACTTCAAGTAATTATCTTTTATTGATGTTCTTCGCCGGTTATAGTTGATTACAGCGGATTACAATGAATGATTTCAAGTGTAACAGTAAAGGTGAAGTGCAAAATTGAATCTGGCAGAGTCTGGACGTCGAATGCGCAAAAGATCCTTTTTCTGTAGGCTCTGGGTCTCTATTTATAGGCATAGGAGGCTGATATTTCTCTCAAACTTCGAAAGACTCCTCCTGGCACGTGATGGGCCCACGTGATCGATCATAGCAAGTTTCGACTCGATCCGTGGTCGGTACGAATCAATTTTGTATCGAACAAGAAATCGTCCAATCGAGCTGAAACTTGGCAGAAACATTCTTTAGCTTGTACGTAAGCTCCGGTGAAAATTTCATAGCATTTGGATCTATAGTTTGTGAGATATGATCGATACAATCTTGTGTTTTTCGAAGGCTTTTGATTTCGAACCCATGGTTTCCTATCCATCCCCTTCGTATCGATCAGAAGCACCTGCTTGCTCATGACGTGGAACGATAAACTAGGAAGATCCGTATCCTTCACCGTGTTAAACGAGTTATTTGCACCCAATACCGGAGCTTCGTTCGCATCGACCGTTGATTCGTATCCACTCACTTCAGTCCTTCGAATCAATTATCCATTCGCATCCATTTATCATTGCCCTTGTTCGTATCGATAATTGTGGGTATATTTCATATCGATCGCTATAGATACCATCGATACGAAATGAACTCGCTTGAGTATGATGGGTACGAACAAGGACTCAGATGCTATCGATTCGAACAACCACGAACTGGATGGATACGAACTATGCTTACCTGTGATCGATACGAACTGTATTGCACTCTAATCGATACGAAGTAGTTCTATCATGATGGATTCTAAGTGCAATCGATACAACACCGTTGTTATTGGATCGATGCGAAGAACCTATCCCCGGATGGAGTCGAACAGCATCGATTCGAAATGAGTCTTACGATGTATTCGAACACCATTTTTTCCTAACTTGCATTGTTCATATCTTGATCGTACGAACTCCGTTTGACCTGAAATTTGAAATGCAGCCTCTCCTAGCCTTGATCATCATCCCCAATCGAATGTGTCTTGATTAGAGCTCAGCTTAATTTTAACTACATCGATTGCAGCCTTGTTTCCAATCGATCTTCAATCCTGATGTCCATCCTCTCTTGCCAATTTGTTGATATTCCAGCCTTGACCAAAAGGTGGGATAACACATACTTAATTTTCATATTACTTTGAAGTTTACTATGTTCAGTAAAAGACGGTAATTACGCACCTTTTCTACCCTAAAAACTGACTCAGAGGGTTCTGCATCAAAATAATATTTTAATTTTATATGATTAAAAATTGAATTCTGTAGCAACAGTAGAATCAACCTTGCTCTGATACGAAAATGGTGGGGGTAGTTTTTTTAATGTCAAGAAATCAATAAAACAAGCTAGTAACGATATAAAATCTTCTGGGTAAATTCCTAAAAGATATCCTAGTAGAAACTTAATAACAAACATAATTATATTACATAGGAAGCAAAGGAGGTACCTGATTTATAAAGACTTATGCAGAGGTGCAGCAGAAGGTCTAAAAATCAGATCTTTCTTTTTCCTCCAACAGGTTTTTTTTGAATCTCTGTCTCAAAATATGAAGTGTAACAAGAAAAAATAAGCTTGCACAGAGAAATGACGAAGTAAATTAAGATGCCATTAGAGTCGTTTGAAAACTTATAAAATTTTCAAGTGCTCAAGTATATCCCAGGACTTACAACTTACATATATTTATAGTCACACAGCCGGTTAAACTGGTTTTATACACACACTAGGCAGTTATTTATATTCTGCCTTTACATAAAATTATACGCAATATTAAAGCAATGATACAAAACATGCCACCGCATAATTATCTGGAGAATTCTATATCGTCTGTCCTTATTTTATAAAGATAAGATTCCTTCTTATCTACTCTTTTCTTTAGTGGAGAATATCAGCTTTTAGTGTGTTTTACAGCTGCAGGACTGAAAGCTACCTTTCAATCTGTGTCTGTCATCTGGTCCATAGGATTAAACTCTTCCATTATCCCTCTATTATTTGCACTAAGATTTGGACTAGACTCTAGTTCTAGTTTAGATATTTCTTGATCATAGATTAATACATTGTTATTTGGATCGAACATATGTTCTTCTGTTGGTAAGGGTAGTAGAATTTTTAGCTCCATTTCGCCCCATATCTGATATCTTGATGTTTCTGCCCATAGAATTAGTTCCTTCCAATTAAGTGGAGGACTTAGATTCATTTTTGATTAACGATATTGCCAAGGTTTATCTTCCCCAAACCAAATTGGCGTTCCTTCATACATCTGGAAAAAACATCTTAAGCATTTTGATACGTTGTGTCGTGTATAGTTTACATGCTTAAAAATAGCCATATGATGCATTGCTAGTTTAATCGTATGTTGCTTGTTGAACTGAAAAACTGGAGTAGTTGAACTGATACACACTACCATGGCTGACGTATTTTTATGTTCTTTGGTAGGTGAATTATGTTGTTTTTCTATTTCGGGTTTGAAAAAAAATCTAGTTCGGCCTGTCTACCACGCTTTCGAGCTAATTTGCTATGATACCAAAATGGCGGGGGTAGTTTTTTTCTTTTTTTTATGGCGGGGTTGTTATATATATATATATATATATATATATATATATATATATATATATATATATATATATATATATATATATATCAAAAAATCAATAAAAGAAGCTAGTAACGATATAAAATCTCCTAGGTAAATTCCTAAAAGATATCCTCGTAGAAACTTAATTACAAACAAAATTATATTACATAGGACAAGAAGCAAAGGAGGCACCCGATTCATAAAGACTTATGTAGAGGAGTAGCGGAAGGTTTGAAAATCAGATATTTCTTTTTCTTCCAACGGTTTTTTTTTCTTTTTTTTGAATCTCGCTCTCAAAATATGAAGTGTAACAAGGAAAATAATCTTCCACAGAGATATGACGAAGTAAATTAAGCTGCCATTAGAGTCTTTTGAAACCTTATAAAATTTTCAAGTTCTCAAGTATATCCCTGGGCTTACAACTTACATATATTTATAGTCACACGGCCGGTTAAACTGGTTATATACACATGCTAGATAGTTATTTATATTCTGTATTTACATAAAAATATACGCAATATTAAAGCAACGATACAAAACATGCCACTGCATAATTATTTGGAGAATTCTATATCGTCTGTCCTTATTTTATAAAGATAAGATTCCATCTTATCTACTCTTTTCTTTAATGGAGAATATCAGCTTTTAGTGGGTTATTTTTGATTGATGATATTAGGTGGAGGACTTAGAGTCATTTTTGATTGATGATATTGCCAAGGTTTATTTGCCTCAAACCAAATTTGCGTTCCTTCATACATCTGGAAAAAACATCTTAGGCATTTTGATACGTTGTGTCGTGTATAGTTTAAAGGCTTAAAAATAGCCATACGTTGCATTGCTGGTTTAATTGTATGTTGCTTGTTGAACTGAAAAACTGGAGTAGTTGAACTGATACACACTACTGTGGCTGGAAAGATGCGTAGGTATTGTTGAGCTACTAATGCAAATCGTTTACCAAAGCGTTCCAATACCGATTCCTCAATTGGATTGCTAAAGGTTATTCTGGATAACATTCCGTGGTCAAATAAACTAACTATCCTATCCATGCCGCACGGTAATTGTGTACTGTCGACTCTAGCACGTAACATATCGTGTAATATCCTAGAATTTACGGTAATATAAATTTAATAATCTATGTTTAAATTTAAATTAATTTGATAATTTTTGTTAATAAATTTGATTTGATTTAATTATCTTCTTTTATTAAATATTTAATTGGTGAATTTATTTTTAATAAGTTAATAAACTATTTTCTATTCATAATATGTATATGTGTGTATATATATATATATTAAATAGATGGGTTTGGTTTAAAATTTAATTAGTGTAGCATATTTTCTAATTTTAATATTTTGAAATTGGGAATTGTGATTTATTTTTGAATTAAGCTTTTCAAAACTATTCAATAAAATAACTAAATGATTTTAAATATATAAGACAAAAGTTTTATTTGTTTAAATTATATTTTGACTTAAGTTGTATATTAAAATAAGTTATAAAATGTTTGTTTTATTTCTTTTTAAATTGTTGATTAATAATATGATTTGTAGAATAAGTACGAGAATTTAAAATACAATTAATAAATGAATCATGTATTCATTTAAATAACAAATTGGTTACAATCTCCTTTATAAATTTATTTTAAATGATTAAAAATATTGTTTAACAGATTAATTTGTATATTGTTTTTATTTATAAGTATAATTGGTTTATTCTTTAATTATTTGTCTATACATAACTAAGTATTAAAACTAATTAACTAAGTTAAATTTCTTTAACACATAATTAAAAATACTAATTACTTAAATTAACAAGTGTAAGTATCTTAAAGCCTAAACTAACAAATGTAAACTAAATATCATTTCAAAATGACAAGTGTAAAAATTGAGACATGTGTCTTGTTTAAATTTTATTTTTCTTTGTTTTTAAAAATAAATCATAAAGAAGATATTTAAACTTGCATCATTTCATTTTTTTCCTTTCTTCATTTTCATTCTAAATCTAAGAATTTTCAGCTGAGAAAAACCTTTTTCCATCTCTTCTAAAATATGGAAAAAAAACCTTTTTCCATCTCTTCAAAAATCAAATGCATGCAAATCTGAAAATCAAAGTTCTGTAACTTTTTCATCTTCAATAACCCCTGTTCAAATGCATTCAACTCTTCTTAAAAAATTGTTCATTTGCATCCTGCATTCAATTCTTTTAAAAATCTAGAAAAATATGCAAACAGACTTGCATGCAACAAACAAATCTGCATTTCTTTTAAATCTTGGAATTTTTTTTGCCTATATACAATAATCAAGCAAGAAGCCTGCATTTTTTTCAAAATCTGGAAAGGCAAGCAAACCTGCATGTAAAATCTGGAGTCAAAAAGCAAGTTTTCTAATGGTTAAAGGGTTGTTCAAAGATCAGGAAGCTCAAGTTTTAAAAGCATTTGAAACAAGTCTGCAAAGGATTTTTCAAATCTGAAAATCCGTGCTCTGCTCTTTAAAATCAAGTGAGCAACTCATTTTTAAAATTTATTTAATAGGTAAAAGATGTTACCATGCTTTTTAAATTAGAAATGAATATATATACATATATGAAATTGCTGTGAATATCTATACCTGTGAATATATGCATGTGTACATGATGATAACTGTCGCATGTCTGTTCTTTAAATCCCAAACTCCTGTTTGATCCTTAAATTCTTTTTCTTTTGACTTGTTTGCTGTTATGATTTAAATTTTTGAATAAAACTTGTTTATTTTAGGATAGGGTAAGTTTTAAATTTTATATAAGTTAAATAGAATTGTCTGTAACCTGGAAATTAAATTACACAGAGCAACAATTGGCATAGGATGAAAATTCAAACTTTATAATTTAATGTTTCAGGTTTATAAATCAAAACACCATTCAAAATCATGAATTTTAAAACAAGAATTAAATTTTTTAATGATAGATTTAAAGAGCAGTTTTAAATTCTCTGTAATCTACAATTTGGGATAACATAGATGATCCTTATGTTCGTTTATTTTGAATTTGTTTCTGGAGATGGTGTAGCAATCAGAGATAATAGGAAAATTATTGGATTGACTGGAAATTTATTCTTGATGTTGTGATTGGTATTTAAAATTTTAAACCCTAGTTTTACTGGGTTATATATTTTGCCTTAATTCGATTTTCTCGGTGGATCGAGTTACTTGGGGTTTTAGGGAATGGACGATGGTGGTTTGAGGAAATCATCGTCGGAGTTGCAGAGTTAACCGTGGCCGGTGTCGCATGGACGAGGCCGTTGACAGGTTGGAGTGTTTAGGTTCTGTTTTGTTCCAAGGACAGAAATTTGGTCTCGATCTCGAATTCGAGCAAGTAATGATAGGATGGTTGTTTGGTTGGCCTGTGTCGTTGATTATTGACTGTGGGAAGGTTGCGGAGTTGGCCAGCAGTGGCCGAAGAAGGTGTGCAGGTGCACAGTGTAATGGTGATGTTGGAGGTTCAGGTTTTGATGCCTCGAGAAGGTCTAGGGTAAATTTGAGTAGTGACTCGAAGCAATTGTACTTGTGACTCGAAGTAAAAATAAAGGAGGCTCGAGTATACCTGATTGTTTCAGGTTTTAGGAATTAGCAGAAAACCTGTTTACAGTTTTAAAATTTGAAGTAGAGTTTAAATATATAAACTAATCTGAACTGAGTTTAAACCTAAATTTAAATATGAATTTCAATTAGTTTGAATTCTGGTTTTTGAAATAATTTAAATCTTGAAAACTTTAGTTTGGTCTTAAACAAGACAAAAACCTGTTTTCTGTTTTTTTTTTTAAATTTAAAGGTAAAGTTTAAATGCAGGTCGAAATTTAAACTAGGTTTTTAAAATCTGAAATTTGAATAAGAATTTAAATTAGATTGTCTGAGATTTGAAATCATTTATGTTTTTAAATTTAAATTTGATTTCAAAACTCATAAGTGTAAAAGCATATGTGTGCTTTGGGTTTGAATTGGAAGTTTAAATTTAAAGTTAGAAATTTAAAATGAATTTAATTATGGGTTTTTTCTTTTATCTGGAATAAAAATTGGACTTCATTTTTTAAATAAAATAAAGTTTAAATTCAAATTGTTTAAATTACTTTAAATTGGTTCAGTGATTTGCATTTAAATGAAGACGTAGATTGTAAGAAATTTTTTAAAGATTTAAGTTGAATCTAGAATGAGTTTAAAAGCTGTATTTCAAATTTAAAAGTAATTTTTAAATTGAAATGAATTTAAATTGAATTGGTATTTGAATTCTTTTAAACTTATTTTATAAAGTGTATGTTTCTTTTAACATATGAAATAAAGGTTTTGAATTGTTTTTAAAATCTTGTTTGAGTCAAAATTTGTATCCATTTTTAAAATCTTAAATTTTAAAATGTAGTTTAAATCGAATTTAAAGTAAATTTGAAACAAATTTGTTTTAAATAATTAATTAAGTAAGGAATGTATATCTTAAAGGTAAATAAAATTTTAATGATTTGTGTTCATTTAAATTATTAAGTAAATTTAAATGGGTAATTTATTATTTAATTAATTAATGTGGATGATTAATTAAGTAATTAACAATTTTTAAATTGATTAATTAAAGACTTAGGATTAATTAATTTAGGTTAATTAATCTATAATTAAGAATTGTTAATTAAATTTTAATTAATGATTAAGATTTATTAATCAGGTGATTAAAGATTAATTAAGATTGTAATTAACACCTAATTAATTAAAAATTAGAGATTAATTGAATTGTAATTAAATATAAATTAATTTGTAATTAATAATGATTAATATAAGTTAATTCTTAATTAAGTAATTAAGAAATGTTAATGAAGGTCATTAACTTAAGATTATTTAATAATTAATTAACGTGATTAATTTTTAATAGTTAATTAGATTAATTAATTAATAATAATCATTTTTGAAATTGTTTAAGTCTAATTACTTAATGTAATTAGTTGGTTTAATCTGATTAGTTTATATTAATTAATTAAGTTTAATTAATTTAAACATTTGTTGATGAATAATTACTTTATGTAATTAATGGGTTTGTAATTACTTAGGGAAGTAATTAATTAATAATTACTGGATGTAATTAAAGATGTTGAATAATGAAAGTAATTCAGATTAAATTACTTTGAGATTAATCAAGGAATTAATTGAGATAATAAATTAAGGATTAATTTGTTTATGAGTAATTAAGGGAAGTTAATTACTGGAGATTATTAATCAAGGGTGATTAAATATGTGGTTTAATTGCAGATTAATTACTTATGTAATCAATTTATATAGAGAGATTGATTAAATGTAATTAGAAATCATTTATTAATAAAATTAATGATGTAATTTAAAATTGATTATTAAGGAATAATTAATAAATGAGGTAATTAATTAATAAAGAATTAATGCAATTAATTTTAGTTAATTAATTGATTAAGTAATTACAATTTAATTATTTGCAAAGAGTTTAATATAATTAACTTGTGTAATTAATATTAAAGGCTAATTACTTATTATAATTAGAGATGGTTAATCAGTAATGATTAAATGAAATGAATTTTGAGATGGTGATTAATTAATTGATCTGAAAAAAATTAGTAGTTAAGTTAAGCAGGATTATAATGATGAAGTATTTAATTTAATTCATTTTAAATTAATTAGAGATTAAGTAATTAATTTAATTCTTTTAAAATTAATTATAGATGAAGTGATCATTAGATCATTGCTTATGATTGATGATTGGTATTGGTTGCCTTGTATGGTTTGTAATCTTAGCTATGAGATGAGTTATGTTATATGATATGGATGCATTAGTTGCATTGTGATGCTGATATGGATTATCTGTTGGTAATGATAATGTGATTGTGATGTGAATTATCTATCTGTGTGTATATAGATAATGAATTGAATTGTTTTAAAACTTTAAAACAACTTGGCCTTAAAAGACACGTTTTGGATTTCGATGAGACCGGGATCGGGTTTCCATATTTGGATATTCGAAAACCACATCGATCCAAAGTAACGTTAGATCATGAATCTGAAGTGAAGATGAAGATTCAGAGTGCAAGGGTTATCGTCGTTAACTCTGAGGGTGATTCCAAAATGAGTGTAACGAGATAATTCCTTCGGTTTCGTTCGAACCCGGAACGAACTTGTATGGATTGAATGCTTTCAGAACATCGTCAGGTGGATGATGAGCATTCTAAGTGATATGTCCTATAAGGTAATCGTTGCCTCAAGCCTCATCAACCGGGAATGGCTAAAACAAGGGAGGTGTAGCAAGACTAAGTGGGTCATGCCCAAGTAGGATGAGATTTACCCCTGTCTAGATGTCCCTTTATTTCGGCTTAGTGGTGCGGTTGCTGATCACAACTGCGGTGTGGTCTTGTTCGGAACTGCTCAGTAAGGAATGGTTCCGGCTTTGTATTGCAGAGGAGCGGGCGTACTCCTCTGTATGGTGATCTAGGCCACGTACTGTGACGGGCGGTACCCCAGTAACCCAGCCATTGTATGGAATCCAAAATCCAATAAGTGTCGTACGTATTAGCTGTGCCCAACTATGTTGGAACGTGAGATGTAAGCATTCCATCTATTTCTGTATTTTACTAGAAACCCTAGACACTATTATAATATCACTGGATTTCCTATCAAATCTTTTGGTTAGAGTAAGGTAAAAACTTTTCCATGATTATGTGTGGGAAGTCTTATGTGATACCTTTTCTTTTCAAAGGTTAAGCAACTTTAACCTGTTACTCACACCAGACCCATGTATGACCCGGAGTTATTTCTGTTTTTCTTTAACTCTTGGGTACTCAAATTTTTACGAGTAGCCAAGGGATTCAGGTTAGCTTTGACGAATTGTGGAGGAGCAATGAAGCAGGAGGCTTCCGTGTGTAGATATATAGTTTTCCGCTGTGTTGGTATCTCTGAGTGTCTTCTGATTTGTGTATTGAGTTGTAATGACTAGACAGGTGTTTATAACTATCTAATATGTGTTGTAGTGTCTGTGTAGCTCTGATAATTGTTGTATATTATGTAATACTTATGTTATTAATATAATTTATTCGTTCCGCTGTTGAGATTCTTGTGTTGTTTCTTCTTTCTCTTCTTTATTTTCTCTTTTCTATCCCTTTCTTTCTTAAGGATGATATGACTTTTTGTGAATAAAAAGTCGGGTCATCTCATATCGGATCTTCTGTCTTGGACTACTATAAACTGAACTGTTTCCATTATTCGTTTGAAATAAGTTGCAAGGAGTTTTTGTAGCTCTTCCTGGTAATTGTTCCATTGATCATAGGCTAGCTTTTCTATCTTAAGAATTAATTCTTGTCCTCCTCGTTTGCATAATTTGTCAAGGAATGGCTTTGGTCGTAATTTGAGATGATTTGAAAGTTGTTCGTGGGTTAGGGTTTTAGGTCATTTTGGAATTTGGTTGAGGAGTTCTTCTTTTTCATGGACTAATTGTGAAGTACGTTATTCTAGCAGCCGATTAATTTTGTGGACATATGCATGCTTCTGGTTTTCTTCTTCTAGGAATTGATTTCTTTGGATGTAATGTTGCAATTGGGCTTGACTTCATTGATATAGGTTTTGTAAATCATTTAATTGCAAGGCCTGGGAATTTATAAGGTCTGTTAGGGATTGAGGAGTTGATGAAGCCATATGAGAATATGATTGCTGACAATCAGGGTCAATGTAATAATTAGGAGCAAAGCAGTTTCTTGCTTCGTCGAGAGCTAGTTGCAGATTGTAAAAACCTTTGAAAATTTGATTTTAAAATTTTTGTATAACCATCTGCACTTGGCTATAATGTTTAAATATTCCTGTAAAATTGCCTCTAAAAACTATACAGCAAAAGAAATTTTAAAAAGATGCTTTTGTTGAATTTTTGAAAAGTAATGTGCAAAACAGTTTCCAAGTTGTTGTTTATTCCTTCGTTCACTTTCAACCATTTTCAAATTCCAAAGATGGTCGAGTAAGCATTGCTGGGATAAATCATTTATTCTGACAAGGGGTTTAAATTTTCTGGGATCATTATTTTTAAACAGAATAAGAGAAGTCTGACCATAGGTCATGCATGGAGTATTAACTTCCATCGTTTGATTATCACTCGTTTTTCCTGGAAGTGGAGTTTGTGAACTGGATTCTGTTGGTGGTGTTGCAGGTGTTTTCACCTTTATTTTGATTGATAGGGCTTTTTCCTCCACACTTTTTTGATATTGCTTTACCTACAGACTTTCCTGTTTCTTTGTTCACATAATTTCTTTCTTGCATATAACAAACTTTGTTAAACACATGAGATAATTTTCGTGATAGAATATCGGCTAACTACCTTGTATAAGATTTTGCAACTTTAGCCATCTAGTTCTATTTACTTTTTTAGAATTTTCGTTTAAAATAAATTTAACAATTGCTTCACAATCTGTTCCGACTGTGAATTCTTTATTTAGATATATCCTATACTTATCTAAGGCATTAATTAATGCTTGGATTTCAAAATCTAGAGATGTCCCATTAGTTACTTTGTTAAAGTTGCCACTTGCGTAAGCTGCAATTTTTTCTGTTGACTTATCACTGTATTTAAATGGTTTACATTTTAGGATTGCTCCCCGTCCTTCTTTGCATCCGTCACATTCGATAATGATATGATCTATTTCTAGTGGAAGTTCTAATGGATTAATTTTCTTAACTTCTCCTCTAATTCTTTGAACTGATTTAATATATTATGTATTAATCATGTTTCTACGTTGTTTGAAATTTTACCATATAGGGGTCCTACTAGTTTTGCTAAATTAGGAATAAATTTTCTGGTGTAATTTATTAATCCTAGAAAAACATAGATTTCCTTTTTACTGTCTAATTTATCTGGGAATTCTATAATCTTTTGGAAAATATGTGGCTGAAGTTCAATTTTTCCATTACCAATTTCTAAACCTAAAAAAGGAATTTTTTGTTTATAAAGTTCCATCTTTTTTCTTGATATCACTAGACCATGGTTTTCAACTTCTTTAAATACTGTTTTTAAATGTTGTTCATGTTCTTTAATATTTTTACTTGCAACTAAAATGTCATCTATATAGACTAAACAGAAATTATATTTTTTAATATCCATAAATCTTTGGAAAATTGTCGGTGCTGTATTTAATCCAAAGCTTAATACGTTCCATTCAAAATGTCATTCGGAGCACATAAATGCTATCCAAGGTTTAAAACTTTCTTCTAATTTTAACTGGTTGTATCCTAATTTTAGATCGAACTTGCTAAAAATTCTCTTATTTTGTATTAAGTTAATCAATGTATCTTTATTTGGTATACTATGACCATCGTCTTCTGTATTATTATTTAATCTTTTATAATTGTAGACGATTCATGGTTTTCCTCTCTTCTGTTCGAAGTGATTTCGAACTAAAAAGGCTGCTGCTCTATGTCTGCTGTCAGATCTCCTGATTAAGTTTTGTCTTAGCATTTCTTCAATCCGTATTTTGAATTCCTTTATATCAGCTGGTGAATAGTCAATGTTTGCTGTTTTAATGGTTATTTCTGGGTTTATGATTTTTATTTTACAAGTGAAGTTAACTTTGTTTTTTGTAACATCCTCACTGATTAGTCTTAGTTTTTCTAAAAATCTGAAAAGGAATAAATTTGGTTTCTTTTCCTTTCTCTAGTTATTTAATTGTTTCGAATGCTAGCATGGCTAACGTATTTTTATGTTCTTTGGTAGGTGAAGTATGTTCTTTTTCTATTTCTGGTTTGAAAAAATCTCGTTGGGCCTGTCCGCCACGCTTCAAGCTAACTCTGATTGTTAATTGTGGTAGTTTGTAGGTAATGTGTAGTTGTGTTTACTGAAAGTAATACTATTTCTGGAAATTGAGATACTACCTCGATAATTAAGTATAAAATTTAATTCTAAAAGAAATTCTTGACTTTTATCTCCTTTGGAGTAATAGTACACTGCCCTAATTCGTATTTGGAACTGTAATTACAAGCAAAGTCTTTAAATTGAATCATTGATTCATCTGGTAATTTATGTGTTAATGTCAATAGACTTTGATTAGCTGTTTTTGAAGTGATAATGTGATTTATAGGTTTGTGATATTGTAAATGTATCAATGAATGCGCAATTAAGCTTTTAGTGCTACCTGTATCTATTATTGCTATTGTATCGATAAAGTTGTTATTATCGAACCAGACACGGCAATTTACTTTAAGTAGGGATGTATTGTATTTATTAATATTGACTGAAAATTCTGTATTTTCTTGTATGCTATTATTCAAATTATCTATTTGTTCCATTTCATTTGATTTGGATGAACTTCCTGGTTCATTTTGATTGTAGTCTTTATATTTTTCTTTCAAGAAACTAACATCATTTTGTAAAGTACTACGTTCTAGTTGTAATAGTTTTATTTATGCATCGTGTTTATCTACCATTTCTTGTAATATTGTTTTTTCACTTATTTTATTTTGCTTTAATGAAAGTTCTAAATTAAACTGTCTTTTAGCACTTAAAAAACATATTTCTATAAAACATCTATCACATTGAAAACGTTTAATAATTTCGGGATATCTATAACATACAAAACAAGGTATATGGTCATTACCTCTATTTTGTATCCATTGGTGTTCGCATTCATTATCGTTATTCATTAATGTGTTGCTAATACTGTTTTGTGAACTAACTTCATCATTATCTGAGACAATGCTATATATTGATTAAGTATCGTCCAAATCATTTTCACTAAGACTTGACTTTCTATTCCATATTCTCCTATTTCATTAACTAAATTAGAACGTTGTTGGTTATTTTGCCTGTTTGGACATCTATTTGCTAAATGATTTGGGTCAATGCAAATAAAACAATTACACTTTCTATTTGGCTTACTTCTTTTAACATATTTTCTTTTTTACGTTTATCAAAATGCTTAGATTTTCTAAGATATTTTCTTAGTTTATAGTAGCCATAAGCTTGTGGAGTATAGATAGCTGTTCGACAAAATGCCCAAGCTTGTCTTTTAATCTGTTCTTGCAAAGTTTCTTCTTTATAATGTTTTTCTAATTCTTGGAATACAAACATTATTCTTGGACCAATTCATAGTTTAGGTATTGTTCCATATTGTATATTCCAGTCTTTTTGAAGCTTTCGACCTAAGTCTCATGGTAGCTTTGAAAAATATTTATTACATAAATCTTCATCCATCGCTTTACCCGTCTAGGCTAAAGTGACATCAAAGTCTTGGCTAAATTCCTTTATATGCATAAAATCTCTTATACTCAATTGTTCTAGGTTTCTTATTGTTGTATTTTGCATTAGCGTACCGCCTTTGCCTGGGTCATTACTAATTAGTAGTAATCTGATAAAGCTTGTAAAATTATAAGGGTTGTTTCCTAAAGCTTTCTGTTCTGTAATTACGGCTGGGGTATCTGCTTTTCTACTTTGATATATTCCTAAGGCAAATAGACCGAGGGTAGTTTCTAATACTGCCCACATATCCATTTCCGGCTTTTTATTAACTTCCCAATATCGAACTACATTTTGTTCCCATATTAGAATTTCTTCTGGCCATAATTATGGTGACTAGTTTTCTAGTAATAGCATATTGTGGCTATAAAGTTTTCCGTAGGGTTTTCTTATTTCATTTCCTATATATGGACTTTCTTGTAACTAATCTACTTCGGGTTTTGCCCATTTTTATCTTTCTAATGGTCCTTCTTTGTATTGGCTGCTTGGTTCGTTATCAAATCTACTACGTTTATTGGTTGGTATCATAGCTTGATCCATAAAATTAGTTTCAATAAAAAAGTCATAAAGAGGGATCTGTTTATTTAGGATATCTTCAATTAATGGCATATTGAAAAATTTTGATAACGTTGTAAAAGCATCTTCGTATGTCATATCTAATTCTGTTATACAAGCAATAAGCAATTATTTGTTTCTTCTCTTATATTTTCTACTGTTATTTTCTTATTAATTATTTCATGTAACGTTCTTTTACTTTCTGTTTAAATGTTTCTTCTATTTCTGGATCTCTATCATTTTCTTCATATTTTTCTTCATCCACTAAGTATCCTAATATGTCAAATCTTCAATATTTTTGTAATATGGTTCATAGTGGTCATAAATTGGTTCATCATCCCAAATTTATAGCGTTAAAATAATCTATGTGTTCACTTAGATTATGTCTTAGTTCTGTTTCTGATTCTGTGTCAGTTTCTTCTTCATTTTGTTTCAACTTATAATTTCCAAATCTTAAACTTGGTTCTCCAAAATTGTTATTTTATATAACATGTGATTCTGGAATAAAAAGACTTTTATCATTTTCTACAAAATCTTTTAATTGTCGTTCAAGACCTGCTAAGTCTTCTGGACTAATTCTTCGGGGTTCGATCATTTTAATTCCTTTACTAGCTATATTCTGTACTATCCCGTTAAGATTAATTCTGAACTTCATTCCTGATCTATTACTAGCCTTATCAATTATTCCTATACTAATGATTAAATTATTTCCAACATAGTTTTCAAACCGCTTGCCTTGAATCCTACTTTAAATGTTTTAAATCTTTAATACTTTTAAGAAAATCTGGTACATAATAAACTAAAGTTGATTTATCGTTTAGATCTATTTCCATTCCTGAGAGTAGAGCTTTTCCTATGTTTGATGTCCGTGATTTGTCTAGGAACAACGTAAGAAGCTTCGTTCCTAAACCTTTTCTGGTTAGAGTTTTTATTCCTATGACTATTAGACCTAAATGGAAAAACCTTTTCCTGTGTTTTTTATTTTTGTATAGTTTCTGGTGATAAAACAACTAAGGTTACACTATTATCTATTACTCTTACCTCTTCCTCTATAATACTTCGAATTAAATTTGTGTTAATATTTGTAATTCCTGTTTGATATAGAATCCGTGGGCTTAATAAATCTAGCCTATTATTGTTATATAAATCTAAGTTTTTGTCTAAATCTACTTCTTCATCTAATTCTACTATTTGTTTTTCTTTTTTTAGATTTCACTTTTGACGAAATACTAGAAATTTCATCTTTATGTTTACCATTGGACGTAAATTCTGTTAATGTCCTACTAGGTTCAGAGAATGAGTTTATTGGATTCATTTTAGGATCCAAAATTTATACAATTCTTGCGTTTAATTTTTCTTAACAACCGAATTTCCTAAACTTAGATTAACTAGTTGTTCTGATATCTTATCTAGTTCCTGCTCAAAGGTTTGTTTATTTTCAAGTTTTTCTAAAATTTGAAGATTTAGGCTAATTAAAAAAATAAAAGATTAGGATATTCTTTATCTGATAATTTATTCCCTAAATAAGTAGTAAGACCTTGTTTTGGAAATGGCTGTGTGTAATGACCGGTTATTTTCCACTATTCAAATCGACAATAATCCACACATGCCGGACTTGAATAGTACAAAATAATAGATTGTAATAAAAATTCGGAGAAAATAAAAATCAAATCATAGAATCACAGACATAGAACATCAGAATATCTCGCAGCAGAAAATAAAATACCATAGTAGTTCATGAAGCTACTATCACAAAGTCTCAAAACCAAATACAAAACATCAGTCTAAAAACAGATACAACATAAAATCCCAAATGCAAAGAAGTCCTCTAATAAAAAAGCTGACAACAGAACAACATAACTGAAATAGATAAAACTAGATAAGCTGATAATCTCCAGCAATTCCAGACCTCCAGAGAGTGGAAATCCAAATCTGTGAATAACTCAAGCTGACCCGAGCGTAAATAAAACACAAACACTCGAGTCAAGACATACATACTTATCCAATGTAAACCAACTCAAGTGAACTGTATTGAAGGTACAAGTAACTTAGAAGATGCTTGGGACCGCCCATCCTCTAAGGATTCGCTAAACTATTTACTACGTTGTATATTGCGCTATTATAATAATGTCTACAGTAAAATAAACATACTTTTAAATAGCATTAAGGCTTTACATTTTCCACCTTAACACGTAATAGTCCTAGTAGTCCATCCAATATCTGTATATCTCCTGATCAGGAGACTACGAGAAGATACGCGTGGGCTACGGGAGAAAACCAACTGGTAGTAAAAGCTCTATAGGTTAGGTGACACGGCACAAGAGGCAATGCCAGGGTAGATATACCAATTACGGTACCCGGGCTGGTGGTAACGCACCAGCCATATACGCCTACCTCAGAACACATTCCCAAATCGAAGGGTGGCCACCAAATAATCAAAAGTAATAGAATAGCATCGAAGAAATGCGTCCGACTATTCAAGCTACCCCTTTTTGGCCCGAGACCACTCCTGTTTTAGCCACCTTATGCCAACTCTCGGGAGTTGGGTCCACGTAACATACCACAAGATCGTCTCCACCATCCTACTTCATTCTGGAATCTCCACTGCGTACACAGTTGTCAAAGTGGTTTTCGGTATCGACAGAGAGTATGTCCATATCCGATCCCGGTATCTTTGCCAACCAATCGTTATTATAACCCGTGGTTATAACTTTAAAAATAATATTTTATACTTCAAAATAAAATATCATTTCAATCCCATATCTTTATCAAAATAAAGATTAAATCATTTCCAAACCATTTCAATATTTCAAAATATCATATCCTTTCGAAAGTTTCAATATTTCAAAATATCATATCCTTTCAAAAGTTCCCTTTCCAAATCAATATTTGAATTCAAATCCAAATATCCAATTTAATACTCTTTTAAAGTTCAAAGATAACATTCATTTAATTTCAATTCAAATCGCCTTTAAATAATTTATATTCCAATTTACTTAATTCATTTAAACTATTTAAAAGTGAACTTATTATTCTTCCAATTTAAGTATTCAAAGTTTCAAGTCATTCTGAGCTCATTTGCAAAGTCAAAATCCATAATTATTAAAATTACAGCCTTTCACAGCATTTAGAAAAAGTTGTTATAAGTTATACTTGAAAATATTTTAATTCAGCAAAGACAACACTTAAATACTGCAGTTAAAACTCAGTTTTAGTTAAATTTTAGTTCAAAACAGCAAAGACGGCATTTCCAGAAATGTTGTAATAGCTCAGTTTTCAAAACAAGGGTTTTTATTCATTTCTGCAAAGATAGCTGACCACTACAGCATTTACAGAACTTCTGTAATAGGCCTTTATCAAATTTTATCCTTTTCAATTTACTACAGAAATTACAGCATTCTAGAACTGGTGTAATAGCTCTTTTATTAGCCTTTTAGTTCATTTCCAGAAAGCATAGCACTTCTGAATGCTATTAAAAGTGATTTCCAGATTTTAGAGCATTTCCAGCAATTAATAAACTTCATTTTAAAGCCTTTAAATATTGTCAAAAATCATATTTTAACATTAAAAATGTTCATTAACATGACATTTAACGTATTATTTTTATAAAATAATATTTTTATAATTAAATCCTATTTCAACAAATTACTTAATAAATTCAAGTGTAAAAGTTTCCAATTCTTCACATTTTTAAATAAACAACTTAACATTTAAATTTTTCTCCATTTTTTTTCAAATAAAATTTAATTTCCATTTTTACTTATATAACTAAATTTTTATTTAACAAAATTTCACTTTACCACTTAAGTTATATTTTCAAAATTCAATGTAACTATTCATTTTACAACATTTTTAACTTATAGAAAATTCCAAATTTCTATACTTAATATTTAGAAATCCAATTTAAGTCAAATTTTCATATATATACGCTTTTAAAATTACTTAAAATATCTAGAAAATTTTATAAAAATAACCGTGGGCCTGTATATAGTTTTCTAACCTAGGTCAAGTGATACGGATATATATATCATTTCAATCCACAGTTTACAAATAAAAATCCGGGTTCTATCATTTCAAACCCGCGGTCCCAAATCAAAATAAATAATTAAAAACCGTTCAGGCCTATCATTTCAGCCCATAATAATTTTTCCCTATTCTAAAGTCCGTTCGGGTATGTATCATTTCAACCCATAGTGATTTCTAATCTACAGGGAACTTGCAGTGTGATAAACTGATATAAATGAACATTTTAACAATATACAATAGTTACAGGTGATATGACATGTAATTTATAGGTTTAACATCATACATAAATAATCACAGGCAGTTATAGCATCATTTATAATTCTACATTCAAAGGTTGTCGCTTCACAATTGCATAAGTATAAATAATGTCGTATGAGATTTACTCACCTCTAAATGCTGGAGATTGCAATACAACTGACACAACGGAATCAAAGCACAATGATAAGACTATGGATTTGAGCGGAAAGCGAGATCCAATGCTACAAATCTTATGTCACAACCAAAACAAAACCAAATAGATTATAAATACAATACACTATGGAATGAAATAACTTTGAAATGAAAAGTGATTTGAACACAAAGTCTTTTGCCTTGCTTTCTCTCTTCTTTGGCATAGCCTAGGGATAATTTTGGTCAGCTTTTGGTCAAGACATGGCTCGGCTTTTGGGCTAGCATGGCTCGGGTTTATGGCATGAACATGGAGAGGAGTTTATAACATGAGAAGGTGAAGGGGCTTTAGGCAATGTAGTGTGATTTTTGCCAAAACAAAGGCTCGGCCATAGAGGATTGGGCTCGGCCTGGGGTGCAACATGACTGATCAGTGGATGGATGGGTGTGTGGTGGTCAGGTCAGTGAGGTGGTGGCGGCTAGGGTGGTGGCCGTGGTGGTGGTTGAAGGAGATGAGGCAAGTGGTGGTCAAACTAGCACGGTTTCAAGGGTCTAGTTGCATATTTGTGGAGTTTTTGCACCATGCTGGGCTCGACCATGCTCAAGGCCTGGAGTGTAGGTGGTGATGATGGCAGGGAAGAGGTATAGGAGGTGGTGGCCGTGGCTATGGAGGAGAAGCCGAGCAATACACATGAGAAAACAAGGCAAAATACTTAGAAAATAAGAAGAAGAAAAAAAGATGTAGCCATTACCAATAAAATTCCCTAGCCGTGAATGAAAAAATGAGGAAGATGCTTTTGTGCATGAAATGAAAATGAAACTCATGGCTTACCAAAAAAATTACACAGCCAAAAGAAAATTAAATGAAGAGTTATGAAATTGAAAATGAAAGTGCGGTGTGTATACTAATGCACGTACTAATATAGTACACACGGATCGTGTAATATGGACTATAATATAAATGCGGAAAATAGATGATAGTAGCAAAGCAAAAATAAAAATAGAAAAATCACACCAGAGATTTTTATACTGGTTCGGAGCACCGTCCTACGTCCAGTCCCAGACTCCTATCTGGATTTTCACTATTAACTACCTCGCTTCACCCGGAGGAACAGGTTTACAATACCCGAACAGCCGAACGGGATTTCACGCCTCTAATACACTGAGGACTTCAACACTTGCCTCTTACAACACCGAGGACTTCAACACTTGCCTCTTACAACACGAGGACTTCAACAAAAGAACAAATACAATTGTTGTTGACAACTTGTGTTCTTGAAAACACGGATTTGTCACTAGTAGTACACCCTTCCTATAATCTTATCCTCAAAGAATATGAATGATGTTTTGTAAAGATTAAAGAAGGTATTTACTTATTGAATCAAAAGATATGAAATAATTTCAATGATTCAATAAGCTAAATTAATTTTTAGAATGCAGGAGTGTTAGAGATTAGATTAGAGAGCATATATGATCGTGTAAAAACTTGTGTTTGAATCAATGATTTAGATGAGTATATATAGAGAAAAATAGTTGTAACTCTTTGTCAACAGTTGCCATTAAGAGTTATGATCATTGATGAAAGATAGGAGATGCAACCTTTGGAGAAGAGAAGTGTCTTTTGGAAAAGTTGCTTTCTGTTTAAAAACGGTCGACAGGTCAAAAATGGACCGGTAGACAGGAATTCAAATATATATACGTTATGTGCATGTGTGCATGTTATCTGTGCATTCTGGGCAAAAACGGTCGACCACCTTATTTTCAACCGGTCGACCGGTTTAGTCCAATTTGCACAGTTAATGTGCATATGTATATATATTGAAAGATTGAAGTTATATGATTATTTGAGGATAGATTTTAACATAAATTACTAACATACCAAATAATCAACCTCTAATATATGGAGCTCTTTGTGTTTCTTAAATGAATAACTTCTTTTTGTCGATCACGGCTTATTCCTTTGTCAGAAATCAAAACTCTATAAAAATCTTGACTCAACATTCTCCCCCTTTTTGATTGATGACAAAAATCTTGACTCAACATTCTCCCCCTTTTTGATTGATGACAACATATATCTGAAATTCTGAATCTCTCCCCCTGAATATGTGATCTCCCCCTGATATTTTGTCTATATATATATATTCCTGCAAATAATTGTTAGCACTTTCTCCCCCTTTGTCATCGACAAAAAGGAATTGTTAAATGGAAGATGTAAAACAGATTATAGGCAACATAAAACTACTATCACAGATCAAGAGTAACATTCACACAAGTGCCAGATAATGTCTTCAAAGCTCCACCTAAGTATAACATCTCCTCCTAAGTATAATATCTCCCTCTATTTATATGCATATGAATTTCTCCCCCATATTTACCGAAGTCCATATTTTATTGTAAGCACGTAATTCTATTAAACATATGGAACATTCTTTGAAATTCCAAAATCTATCATTTTCCTTTTGTTTCTCTGAGTACCTGCAAAAAATAATAATAATTTTCGGTACCCACTTACTATATTAGGGTCCGGGGGGTTAGGTCTTTGGAAACCATACCCATTTGGGTGTGGTTGAACCTTTATAAATATAATTTTCATTACAAATTACATTCTTATAATAGTTGCTAATATAAAGTTGTTTATCATGATCAATCATATTAGCTGGAATCCATATCTTAATACTATTAGTCATTAGCTTAGTACTTGAAGAATAATTTCTATCATTTCTAAACAAAGTACTATTATGACTATAACTGGTTTTAAAACTATCTTGATTACTAGTACTAGCACTAAAGTTAGTATACATGAATGCATATCTAGTACTATTTTTACTTTTAGCTTGTTTATAGCATACACCACTTCTATCATTGTGAGCTTTTGAATTCTTAACATAACCTAATCCCTTCTTATTTGAAGCAGGTTGAGAATTTTCAATAATCCTGGATAAATTTTCTCTCCCTTTATTAAAATTGGAAATATTTTTAGTAATGTCATCAAGCTTAGTTTTGAGACTAGTGTTATCTAACTCAACAATTTTAATTTTTGTTTTTAACTCATGATTTTCAGAAGCTAGAGCATTATTCTTTTCTTTTTGAGCTTCTATTTCTTGACTTAATAGAGCGAGTTGAGAATTGTCTGAATCTTGAATTTTCTCAAGTTCTTCTTCTAATATTCTCTTCTCGTCTTTAAGCATATCTCTTTCGAATTCTGCTTTCTTCTGATTTTCCAGAGCTTCCTTATATTTTCTTTTGAGATTTTTTAAAGTGTCTAGAAGTTCTGAATTTATTTCTATCATATCATCAAAAGTTAGATCACTAACCTCGTTATCTTTTGCCATGAAGCATTTGTTTGTTTGCTCCTTTGATTGTTCTTTATTGCTCTTCCTCTTCTTATTGCCTTGACTAGATCTCTTTGTAGCCATTTATTCTAGGATGTTGTTACTATCTCTAGAAAACCAGGCTCTGATACCAAATGAAAGTGCGGTGTGTATACTAATGCACGTACTAATATAGTACACACGGATCGTGTAATATGGACTATAATATAAATGCGGAAAATAGATGATAGTAGCAAAGCAAAAATAAAAATAGAAAAATCACACCAGAGATTTTTATACTGGTTCGGAGCACCGTCCTACGTCCAGTCCCAGACTCCTATCTGGATTTTCACTATTAACTACCTCGCTTCACCCGGAGGAACAGGTTTACAATACCCGAACAGCCGAACGGGATTTCACGCCTCTAATACACTGAGGACTTCAACACTTGCCTCTTACAACACCGAGGACTTCAACACTTGCCTCTTACAACACGAGGACTTCAACAAAAGAACAAATACAATTGTTGTTGACAACTTGTGTTCTTGAAAACACGGATTTGTCACTAGTAGTACACCCTTCCTATAATCTTATCCTCAAAGAATATGAATGATGTTTTGTAAAGATTAAAGAAGGTATTTACTTATTGAATCAAAAGATATGAAATAATTTCAATGATTCAATAAGCTAAATTAATTTTTAGAATGCAGGAGTGTTAGAGATTAGATTAGAGAGCATATATGATCGTGTAAAAACTTGTGTTTGAATCAATGATTTAGATGAGTATATATAGAGAAAAATAGTTGTAACTCTTTGTGAACAGTTGCCATTAAGAGTTATGATCATTGATGAAAGATAGGAGATGCAACCTTTGGAGAAGAGAAGTGTCTTTTGGAAAAGTTGCTTTCTGTTTAAAAACGGTCGACAGGTCAAAAATGGACCGGTAGACGGGAATTCAAATATATATACGTTATGTGCATGTGTGCATGTTATCTGTGCATTCTGGGCAAAAACGGTCGACCACCTTATTTTCAACCGGTCGACCGGTTTAGTCCAATTTGCACAGTTAATGTGCATATGTATATATATTGAAAGATTGAAGTTATATGATTATTTGAGGATAGATTTTAACATAAATTACTAACATACCAAATAATCAACCTCTAATATATGGAGCTCTTTGTGTTTCTTAAATGAATAACTTCTTTTTGTCGATCACGGCTTATTCCTTTGTCAGAAATCAAAACTCTATAAAAATCTTGACTCAACAGAAAAGTCTAGAAATGAAAAGCCATAGGAAATGGAAGTCTTGTCTCTTCAATTTACCATTTCTTTTTAAAACAAATAAAACAAAATAATTTCAGTAAATAATTTTAAAACAGAAACTAAGTGAAATACAATGAAAATAAATAATTAAATTTAAAGAAAAAATAAAAAGAATTTAAGTAATTGCATAAAAGTTTAAAACAGTGTTCAAAAATTACAAATAAATCATTAATAGCCTTGGAAAAATGTCCGCTTCATTTTTAAAATATTATAAAGAAAAAATTTGAAATAAAACAATTTATTTATCATTTATAAAATGAAATAAATAATTAAATTGGAGAAAAATAGGAAAAGAACTGAAGAAATTGTTTAAAAATTGAAAAACAAGGCATGAAAATTACAAAAAATTACCATTAACTCTAGAAAAATTTCTACTTCACTTTAAAAATATTTAAAATAAAATTTTAAATAAAGTAATTTCTAAAGCATTTTCAAAGTGAAATAAATTCAAATAAAAATAAATTTTAAAAATACTGGGTTGTTACACCCTCCCCCGCTCAAACATTTTCGTCCTCGAAAAGAACGGAAATAAGGAAATAAGGGAAAACAAAATAGTACCTGGAATAAACAATTTTGGATTCGAAGCACGAATGCTCTCCTTTGTCTTCCAAGTACAATCACGATCATCAGTACTCCACTGTACTTTGACCAGGCAATAGATTTCCTTCTTAGCAGCTTCGTACCTCTATCGACAATACGAAGCGGCTTCCTCTCGACAGTCAGGTTAGGCTCAATATCCAAGCTGTCAAGAGCAGAAGGCTGAACCAACAGATTGGTTATGGAGATACCGGCGAACGTGTGAGAATGGAATACATCATGCACTCCAGAAAGCTTCTCGGGTAACTCCAGATGATAAGCCAAGAAACCAACTCTTTCCAAAATGCGGAAAGGACCAATGAACCTAGGAGAAAACTACCCTCTACGACCAAAGCGAATGACATTCCTTAAGGGAGAGACCTTAAGGAAAACCATATCGCCAACAGCAAACTCAAGCTTCCGCCTTTGCCTATTAGCATACTTCTTCTGCCTATTCTGAGCAACACTCAACCTTCTCTTAAACTCCTCAACTCTCTCCGAAGCTTCCAAAATCATATCAGGACCAAGAACCAGACGATTACCGGATTCAAGTCAGCAAGATGGAGATCGACAAGGTCGTCCATATAGAGCAGCAAATGGAGACGTCTTGATACTGGCCTGAATTCAAAGATAGAAAGAGATAGATAAAAGATTAAGATAAGCTTAAAACAGAAGATAAGATTATACTTGATAACTATTATTGTAGGTGAATTCGACAAGATGCAAATGTTTTTCCCAAGATCCATCATAATCAAGCACACAAGCACGAAGAAGATCTTCGAGTATCTGATTCACTCTTTCCGTTTGACCATCGGTCTGCGGATGGTAAGCAGTGCTCAGATTCAGATGAGTACCCAAAGATTCCTGAAAAGCTTTCCAGAACTGGCTGGTAAAGATAGGATCACGATCACAAACAATACTGAGAGGAACACCATGGAGACGAATAATCTCCCTCAGGTAGATCTCAGACAAGCTAGAAGCAGAACGGGTAGACTTGACCAGAATGAAATGAGCAGAATTGGTCAGCCAATCTACAATAACCCAGATACTCTCATTGCCTTTCCTAGACCTCGGTAATCCATCAATGAAATCCATGGAAACCCGTTCCCACTTCCAGTTGGGAATCTCAAGAGGCTGCAACATACCAGGAGTCTTCTGATGATCGGCCGTGACTTGCTAACAAGTCGCACACCGACTAACTAAGATAGAGACATTCCGCTTTATCCCTCTCCACCAATAAAGCCTCTTCATATCCTGATACATCTTCGACACATCAGGATGGATAGAAATCCTGGATCGATGATTCTCCCAAAGCAACTCCTACCTTAATCCATCAACATTCGAAACACAAATCCTGCCATTAATCCTCAAAATCCCTCTATCATCGATCTAAGCTCCACTACTACCACTACCACTTCCACCAACTCTTCTTCGAACACTCTCCTTAATAAGCCTAAGCATCCTATCCACATCTTGCTTAGCTATGATGCGCTCCAAAAGGGGGGAAGAAGAAACAACCATGTAACACAACAAAGCCTTCTTCCGACTCAGAGCATCGGCCACAACATTAGCTTTACCAAAAGTATAGCTAATATCGAGGTCATAAGAAGCCAAAAACTTAAGCCAATGGACTTGCCTCTGTTCAAATCCTTATGAGAGAAGATATATTTCAGAGACTGATGATCGGTGAAAAACTCAAACTTGGCTCCTAGCAGATGATGCCTCCAAAGATTCAAATAAAAGACAACGGCAAGTAACTCTAAATCATGGGCAGCATAATTAGCTTCATGGGTTTTCAACTGACGGCTGGCATAAGCAATGACCCTACCATCCTGCATGAGAACAACACCCAATCCCTCACGACAAGCATCAGTATATACCGTCAATCCCTCACTTCCATTCAAAACGGTAAGAACTAGTGTGGAAGTTAGCTTGCTCTTTAACTCGTTGAATGCAGCTTTACATTTCCCATCCCAGATAAACTTAACATTCTTACGAGTCAAAGAAGTGAGAGGCGCAGCGATCCGAGCAAAATTCTCAACAAATCTCCAAGCAAAATTCTCAATAAATCTCCAGTAGTAACCGGCAAGGCCCAGAAAACAACGAATCTCAAAAGGAGTCTTAGGAGTTTCCCAATCCTGTAACAAAATAGGGAAAATAAGAACCATAGAAGAGATAGAATAATTAAATGATAAAGGAAAAGAGAAAGAAGGAAAGACTTACATTGATCGTAGTGATCTTGACTGGATCAACAGAAACTCCATTAGCAGAAACAATATGTTCAAGGAATCGGACTTCATCTTTCCAGAAATGGAATTTAGAAAATTTAGCCTTCAAATGATGATTTATGAGAGTCTCAATAACATATTTCAAATGTGACTCATGCTCCTCCTTGGTCTTAGAGAAGACAAGGATATCATCAACAAAGACTGGTACAAATTTATTAAGCATAGCTTGAAAAACACAATGCATAAGATCCACAAACAAAGCAGGAGAATTAGTCAAAACAAAAGGCATGACTAACCATTCATAAAACCCATTCTCAGTCTGAAAAGCAGTCTTGGAAATACTTTCCTCAGCAACTCTGAGCTGGTGAAAACCTGTGGCAAGATCAAGCTGAGAGAAACAAGTGGCACCATAAAGCTGATCAAACATATCATTTATGTGAGGCATTGGATATATGTTTTTCATAGTGAGCTTGTTCCTCTCCCTATAATCAACACACATCCTCAAAGAACCATCCGACTTAGTGACAAAGACCACTGCTGCTCCCTATTCGGAATGGCTAGGTTTGATCAGACCTTTGGAAGACAAGTCCTCAATCTTCTTTCCCAACTCAACCTTCTCACGAGGTGCCATTCTACTAGGTGGAAGAAATATAGGTCGAGCACCGGGAATAAGATCAATGCGGAAATCTATCTCCCGCTTAAGAGGCAAAGCAGCGACTTCACCAAAAAATCTGGATAGAATTTGACCACACGGGCCGAATGAAGATCACCAAGAGAAGAATCCAGAGAATAAATAAAACTGCCTGCAAAATCCTGAGGCATGCGACACTGAATAACAAAGGAAGTACCCAGATCATCCTCAAGATAAACAGACCGGGCTTTACAAGAGATATGGGCATTATGCCTACCAAGCCAATCACTTCCAAGCAACAAATCAAAAGCATCAATGCCCCAAACATAAAAATCCCCATTGAAGCAATGATCAGAATAAAGAAGATTCACTTGTTTACAAATCCTATTAAGGTTTGTGGTGCCACCAATTGGATTTGAAATACATAAAGGCATAGAAACATACTCAGAAGAAAGGAGATGCTCAAATTTGTCATACAAACCAACAGATATAAAACTGTGGGATGCACCGGTATCAAACAGAACAGAACATAATGCTAAAATAAAGAAAAATAACTCTAGAGAGTACCTTGGTCATCACTAGGAGATGGAGGAGCCGGAGAAGAGGTAGAGGTGACAGCAAATATACCAGAAGGCTTACCCTTCTGCTAGGTAGGGCAATCTATCCTGAGATGGTCAGGCTTGAGACAGATATGGCAAAGGTCATGCCTAGCTGGCTGAGCAGGGGGAGGAATGGCAGTACCAACAATAGTATGACAACTATTCGCATAGTGTCCCTTCTGGTCATATTTAAAGCAGGTGATGGAAGAAAGGTCAACTGGTTGCCTCTGAGATGGAGCAGATGATGAAGATCCCAAACCAGGATTCTTGAGCCAATTCTTCTTCTGCTGCTGGAAATAGAGCTTTCTCTTCCTAGAATTTGCAGAAGAAGTCTGAGATGAAGGAGCACCAACTGAAACAGGACCCTTAGAAGTAGGGTTTTCATAATGAAGAGTCATGTCCATAAGTTGGGTAAAAGTGCCATAAACATGAGAAATGAGACGACTACAGTACTCGGGACGAGAACCAGCAATAAACTTCTCATTCTTCTTCAGAGGAGTGTCTATCAGACCAGGTCCGAACTTAGAAAGTTCGTTAAACTTCCTCTCGTACTCTGAAAAAGACATGCTTCCCTACTTGAGGTCCATGAACTCCCTATAAAGCTGGGATTTTCCGGCTTCGGGCATCCACTTAGCAATGAAAGCCTCCCTGAGAAGAATGATAGATAAGCTTAGAAAAGGCACAAAAATAAATAGAAAAACAGAATTCGAAGAAACACAAGAAGATACCTGAACTGTTCCTAAGTAAGATCAGCCTCAATGGTGTTAACCGCAACAGACTCCCACCAGTCTTGGGCAGCGTCCTGCAACTTCCATGCAGCTAACTGACGCTTCTAGGAATCGGTAATTTCAAGACCAGTAAATATCCTCTCGATACTCCTCAGTCATTGCTGAGCCTCAATGATAGACTCAGAACCAGTGAACATGGTTCCACCAAGCTGGGTAATTTTTTTGCAAAGAATAGTGAAACGGACAAGAGCTGGTGCTGGAACCTGGGGCAGCACCACGACCCTGGCCTCTAGCATTTCTACGATTCATCCTGAAAATTCAAGAATGAATATTAGGACAAAGATAAAGATAAGACAAGTCAAGACAAGATAAATTCACATGGATGAACATCCTAATTACAGAAATTTCTAACAAGGTAGATACGACAGGAAAGAAGTTTGGAAAATTTTTCTTTTAAAACAAGAAAATTTTTATATCAAAATAATCTTTGAAAAATCCTTTTAAAATCATTTTAAAATCATTTTATACTTTGAAAATATGTTCTCTCACAAAGAAATGATTCTGAAGTTAATTTCACTCATTCTAGGGTATTTCTACCCTATCTCTAATGTGTTTTTGCACTGCAGGCTAAGGTTTGCCTAAAAACCAAAGCTCTGATACTAACTGTAACGACCGGTTATTTTCCACCATTCAAATCGACAATAATCCACACATGCCAGACTTGAATAGTAAAAAATAACATATTGTAATAAAAATTCGAAGCAAATAAAAATCAAATCACAAATACAGAACATCAGAATATCTCGCAGCGGAAAATAAAATACCATAGTAGTTCATGAAGATACTACCACAAAGTCTCAAAACCAAATATAAAACATCAGTCTGAAAACATATACAACATAAAATCCCAAATACAAAGATGTCCTCTAATACAAAGCTAACAACAGAAAGCTGACAACAGAACAACAGAACTGAAATAGATAAAACTAGACAAGCTGATAATCTCCAGCGATTCCAGACCTCCAGAGAGTGGAAATCCAAATCTGTGAATAACTCAGGCTGACCCGAGCGTAAATTGAACACAAACACTCGAGTCAGGGCATACATACTTATCCAATGTAAACCAACTCAAGTGAACTATAGTAAAGGTACAAGTAACTTAGAAGATGCTTGGGACCGCCCATCCTCTAAGGATCCGTTAAGCTATTTACTATGTATTATATTGCGTTATTATAATAATGACTACAGTAAAATAAACATACTTTTAAATAGCATTAAGGCTTTACATTTTCCACCTTAACATGTAATAGTCCCAGTAGTCCATCCAATATCTGCATATCTCCTAATCAGCAGACTACGAGAAGATATGCATGGGCTGCGGGAGAAAACCAAACTCGTAGTAAAATCTCGATAGGTAGGTGACACGGCACATAAGGCAATGCCAAGGTAGATATACCAATTACGATACCCGGGCTTGTGGTAATGTAGCAGCCACATACGCCCACCTCGGAACACATTCCCAAATCGGAGGATGGCCGCCAAACGTCACAAGTAATAGAATGGTATTGAAGAAATGCGTCAGACCAGAGGAGCTACCCCTTTTGGCCCGAGACCGCTCCTGTTTTAGCCACCTTATGCCAACTCACGGGAGTTGGGTCCATGTAACATACCACAAGAACGTCACCACCATCCTACTTCATTCTGGAATCTCCACCGCGTACACAGTTGTCAAAGTGCTTTTCGGTATCGATAGAGAGTATGTCCATATCCGATCACGGTCTCTTTGCCAACCAATCGTTATTATAACCCGTGGTTATAACTTTAAAAATAATACTTTATACTTCAAAATAAAATATCATTTCAAAACCCAATCTTTATCAAAATAAAGATTAAATCATTTCCAAACCATTTCAACGTTTCAAAATATCATATCCTTTCAAAACTTCCCTTTTCAAATCAATTTTTGAATTCAAATCCAAATATCCAATTTAATAATCTTTTAAAGTTCAAAGATAACATTCATTTAATTTCAATTCAAATCGCCTTTAAATAGTTTATATTCCAATTTACTTAATTCATTTAAACCATTTGAAAGTGAAGTTATTATTCTTCCAGTGTAAGTATTCAAATTTCAAAGTTTCAAGTCATTCTGAGCTCATTTGCTAAGTCAAAACCCATAATTATTAAAATTCCAGTCTTTCACAATATTTAGAAAAAGCTGTTATAAGTTACATTTGAAAACATTTTAATTCAGCAAAGACAGCACTTAAAAACTGCTGCTAAAACTCAGTTTTAGTTAAATTTTAGTTCAAAACAGCAAAGACAGCATTTTCAGAAATGCTGTAATAGCTTAGGTTTCAAAACAAGGGTTTTTATTCATTTCTGCAAAGACCGCAGACCACTACAGCAATTACAGAACTGCTGTAATAGGTCTTTATCAAGTTTTAGCCTTTTCAGTTTACTACAGCAACTACAACATTCCAGAACTGTTGTAATAGCTCTTTTACTAGTCTTTTAGTTCATTTCCAGAAACCATAGCACTTCTGAATGCCATTAAAAGTGATTTTCAGATTTTAGTGTATTTCCAGCAATTAATAAACTTCATTTTAAAGCCTTTAAAGCATTGTCAAAAATCATATTTTAACATTAAAAATATTCATTAACATGTCATTTAACATATTATTTTTATAAAATAAATTTCTTATAATTAAATCCAATTTCATTAATAAATTCAAGTGTAAAGTTCCCAATTCTTCACATTTTTAAATAAACAACTTAACAGTTAAATTTTCTCCATTTTTTTTCAAATAAAATTTAATTTCCATTTTTACTTATATAACTAAATTTTTATTTAACAAAATTCCAATTTTCCACTTAAGTTATATTTTCAAAATTCAATGTAACTATTCATTTTTCCAACATTTTTAACTTATAGAAAATTACAAATTTCTGTACTTAATATTTAGAAATCCAATTGAAATCAAATTTTCATATATATATATACACTTTTAAAATTACTTAGAAATTCCAGAAAATTTTATAAAAATAACCTCGGGCCTGTATATAGTTTTCTAACCAAGGTCATGTGATACGGATATATATCATTTCAATCCGTAGTTTACAAATAAAAATCCGAGTCTATCATTCCAAACCCGCTGTCCCAAGTCAAAATAAATAATTAAAAACGGTTCAGGCCTATCATTTCTGCCCATAACGATTTTTCCCTATTCTAAAGTCCGTTCGGGTATGTATCATTTCAACCCATAGTGATTTCTAGTCTACAGGGAACTTGCAGTGTGATAAACAGATATAATTGAACAGTTTATTAATATACAACAGTAACAGGTGATATGACATGTAATTTACAAGTTTAACATCATACATAAATAATCACAGGCAGTTATAGCATCATTTATAATTCTACACATTCAAATGTTGTCGTTTCACAATTGCATAAGTATAAATAATGTCGTGTGAGATTTACTCACCTCTAAATGCTGGAGATTGCAATATAACTGACACAATGAAATCAAAGCACAATGACAAGACTATGGATTTGAGTAGAGAGCGAAATCCAATGCTACAAATCTTGTGTCACAACCGAAAACAAAACCAAATAAATTATAAATACAATACACTATGGAAAGAAATAACTTTGAAATGAAAAGTAATTTGAACACAAAATTTTTTGCCTTGCATTCTCTATTCTTTGGCACGGCCAAGGGATGATTTTGGTCAGGTTTTGGTCAAGACATGGCTCGGGTTTTGGGCTAGCATGGCTCGGGTTTAAGGCATGAAAATGGAGAGGAGTTTATAACATGAGAAGGTGAAGGGGCATTAGGCAATGTAGTGTGATTTTTGCCAAAACAAAGGCTCGGCCATGAAGGATTGGGCACGACTTGGGGTGCACCATGACTGGTCAGTGGCTGGAGAAGTATGTGGTGGTCAGGTCAATGAGGTGGTTGCGGCTAGGGTGGTGGCCGTGTTGGTGGTTGAAGGAGATGAGGCAAGTGGTGGTCAAACTAGCATGGTTTCAAGGGTCTAGTTGCATTTTTGTGGAATTTTTGCACCATGGTGGGCCCGGCCATGATCAAGGCCTGGAGTGTATGTTGTGATGATGGCAGGGAAGAGGTGTAGGAGGTGATGGGCGTGGCTATAGAGGAGAGGCCGAGCAATACACATGAGAAGACAAGGCAAAATACTTAGAAAATAAGAAGAAAATAAAGAAAAAGACGTAGCCATTACCAATAAAATTCCCTAGCCGTGAATGAAAAAATAAGGAAGATGTTTTTGTGCATGAAATGAAAATGAAACTCACGGCATACCAAAAAAATTTGCACGACCAAAAGAAAATTAAATGAAGAGTTATGAAATTGAAAAGTCTAGAAATGAAAAGCCATAGGAAAAGGAAGAGTCTTGTCTCTTCAATTTACCATTTCTTTTTAAAACAAAAAAAATTCAGTAAATACATTTTAAAGCCGAAACAAAGTGAAATAAAATGAAAATAAATAATTAAATTTAAAGAAAAAATAAAAAGAATTTAAGTAATTGCATAAAAGTTTAAAACAGTGTTCAAAAATTACAAATAAATCATCACTAGCCTTGGAAAAATATCCACTTCATTTTTAAAATATAGTAAAGAAAAAATTTGAAATAGAATAATTTATTCATCATTTCTAAAATGAAATAAATAATTAAATTGGAGAAAAATAGAAAAAGAACTAAAGAAATTGTTTAAAAATTGAAAAACGGGGCATGAAAATTACAAAAAAATTACCATTAACTCTAGAAAAATTTCTACTTCACTTTAAAAATATTTTAAAATGAAATTTTAAATAAAGTAATTTCTAAAACATTTTCAATGTGAAATAAATTCAAATAAAAATAAATTTCAAAAATATTAGGTTGTTACACTGTGATGCAAATTTTGTTGCGTCGTCTATTGCTTTTTGCAAATATTTGTTCATAAAATTAACCACTAACAATCTTTTTAACTTCTAAAAGGAGCGTTTCTATTTGTCTAGTTTTCGAATCAAAATCGCGGGTTCTGGTTTTAAGTTCTTCTAAAATACGTTTAGATTCTAATTCAATAGCTTTTGGCTTATTGTTCTCTGGTAACAATTTTAATTCGTTAATAATTGTCATATCTGGAAGAATATTTTTTAAGCTTATTAAAGTGCGTAAGGTACTTTTGTTTTGATTTTTAATAAAATCAAAATTATCTACTAACTGTTTTAAAGTTTTATTTTTATCAGTAATAGATTTAGCAATTACTTCTAACGTCTTAGCTGTTGAATTATCGTAGTGTCGTAAAGTTGTTCCTAGGTTTATAATTAAGTCTGTGACTGAATTAAGCTGTTTATTTTCTTCGTGCAGAAGATGTTGAAAACCTTTTTCAAAATGACAACAAATTTATATTTATCAAGACTAATGATACTTCGTTCCTTAAAAGTATATTCATGATTTAAATAGCTTAAACGCTTGAGATTTGAAAAATCGATTTTGTGAGGTAGTTTTTCTCAGATTTAAATGGTTCATTTCTCTCTGCGGCTTATATATTTTCTGATAAAATTTTCTTTTGAGAGAGAAAGATTTATTATATTTGTATATTTATCATAGATAATTTACAATTTGGGCAAAAGATACTTACTAATTTAAAGAGCATAATTGAATTCCCTGGTTACTACACAATTTCGTTTTTATCCATACTTAATTTTCATATTACTTTGAAGTTTACCATGTTCAGTAAAAGACGGGAATTACGCACCTTTGCTACCCTAAAAACTGACTAGAGGGTTCTGCATCAAAATAATATTTTAATTTTACATGATTAAAAATTAAATTTTGTAGCAACACTAGAATCAATCTTGCTCTGGTACCAAAATGGCGGGGGTAGTTTTTTTTATGGCGGGGGTAGTTTTTTTTGCCAAAGCTTATTTTTTTCTTGTTACACTTCATATTTTGAGAGAGAGATTAAAAAAAATTAAAAAATTAAAAAAAACGTTGGAAGAAAAAGAAAAATCTGATTTTCAAACCTTCTGATGCTTCTCTGCATAAGTCTTTATGAATCAGGTACCTTCTTTCCTTCTTGTCCTATGTAATATAATTATGTTTGTAATTAAGTTTCTACTAGGATATCTTTTAGCAATTTACCTAGAAGATTTTATATCGCTACTAGCTTGTTTTATTGATTTCTTAATATGTAAAAAAACTGTTGGAAGAAAAAGCAAGATCTGATTTTCAAACCATCTGCTGCTCCTCTACATAAATCTTTATGAATCAGTACCTCCTTTGCTTCTTGTCCTATGTAATATAATTATGTTTGTAATCAAGTTTCTACTAGGATATCTTTGAGGAATTTACTTGGAAGATTTTATATCGTTACTAGCTTGTTTTATTGACTTCTTGATATTAAAAAAAACTACCCCCGCCATTTTAGTATCGGAGCAAGATTGATTCTAGTGTTGCTAAAAAATTTAATTTTTAATCATATAAAATTAAAATATTATTTTGATGAAGAACCCTCTGAGTCAGTTTTTAGGGTAGCAAAGGTGCGTAATTCCCGTCTTTTACTGAACATGGTAAACTTCAAAGTAATATGAGTATGGATGAAAACGAAATTGTGTAGTACCAGGGAATTCAATTATGCTCTTTATACTCGTAAGTATCTTTTGCCCAAATTGTGAATTATCTCTGATAAAAATACAAATATAATAAATCTTTCTCTCTCAAAAGAAAATTTTATCGGAAAAAATATAAGTTGCATAGAGAAATGAACCATTTAAATCTGAGGAAAACAACCTCAAAAAATCTATTCTTCAAATCTCAAGCGTTTAAGTTATTTAAATCTTGAATAGACATTTAAGGAACGAGTACTATTAGTCTTGATAACTATAAATTTGTTTGTTATTTTGAAAAAGGTTTTCAACATCTTCTGCACGAAAAACATAAACAGCTTAATTCAGTCACAGACTTAATTATAAACCTAGAAACAGCCTTACAACACTACGATAATTCAACAGCTAAGACGTTAGAAGTAATTGCTAAATCTATTACTGATAAAAATAAAACTTTAAAACAATTAGTAGATAATTTTGATTTTATTAAAAATCAAAACGAAAGTATCTTACGCACTTTAATAAGCTTAAAAAATATTCTTCCAGATAAGACAATTATTAACGAATTAAAATTGTTACTAGAGAACAATAAGCCAAAAGCTACTGAATTAGAATCTAAATGTATTTTAGAAGAACTTAAAACCAGAACCCGTGATTTTGATTCGAAAACTAGACAGATAGAAACGCTCCTTTTAGAAGTTAAAAGATTTTTAGTGGTCAATTTTATGAACAAATATTTGCAAAAAGCGATAGACGAAGCAACAAAATTTGCGCCGCAGCCAGTTCCAAAACAAAGTTTTACTACTTATTCAGGGAATAGTTTATCAGATAAAGAATATCCTAATTTTTTTAATATTTTAATTGGCCAAAATCTTCAAATTTTAGAAAAACTTGAAAATAAACAAACTTTTGATCGGGAACTAGATAAGATATCAGAACAACTAGTTAATCTAAGTTTAGGAAATTCAGTTGTTAAGAAAAATAAAACGCCAGAATTGTATAAATTTTGGATCCCAAAATAAATCCAAGAAACTCATTCTCTGGACCCAGTAGGACATTAATAGAATTTACATCCAATGTAAACCTAAAGATGAAATTTCTAGTATTTTTTCAAAAGTGAAATCTAAAAAAGAAAAACAAATAGTACAATTAGATGAAAAAGTATATTTAGACAAAAACTTATATTTATATAACAATAATCAGCTAGATTTATTAAACCCACGGATTCTATATCAAACAAGAATTACAAATATTAACACAACTTTAATTCGAAGTATTAGAGAGGAAGATGTAAGAGTGATAGATAACAGTGTAACCTTAGATGTTTTATCACTAGAAACCATACAAAAATTAAAAAACACATGAAAAAGGTTTTTCCATTTAGGTCTAATAGCCATAGGAATAAAAACTCTAACCAGAAAAGGTTTAGGAACAAAGCTCCTTACGTTGGTCCTAGACAAATCATGGACATCAAACATAGAAAAAGCTCTACTCTAAGGAATGGAAATAGATCTAAACGATAAATCAGCTTTAGTTTATTGTGTACCAGATATTCTTAAAAGTATTAAAGATTTAAGACATTTAAAACTAGGATTCAAGGCAAGCGGTTTTGAAAACTATGTTGGAAATAATTTAATCATTAGTATAGGAATAATTGGTAAGGCTAGTAATAGATCAGGAATGAAGTTCAAAATTAATCTTTACGGGATAGTACAAAATATAGCTAGTAAAGAAATTAAAATGATCGAACCCCGTAGAATTAGTCCAGAAGACTTAGCAGGTCTTGAACAGTAAGTAAAAGATTTTTTAGAAAATGATAAAAGTCATTTTATTCCAGAACCACATGTTGTATACCATAACCAATCTGGAGAACCAAGTTTAAGATTTGGAAATTATAAGTTTGAACCAAATGAAGAAGAAACTGATACAGAATCAGAAATAGAACTAAGACATAATCCAAATTAACACTTAGATCATTTTTACACTATAAATTGGGATGATGAACCAATTTATGACCATTATGAAACAGATAGCAAAAATATTGAAGATTTTGACATATTAGGATTCTTAGTGGATGAAGAACAATATGAAGAAAATGATATAGATCCAGAAATAGAAGAAACATTTTAAACAGAAATTAAAAGAACGTTACATGAAATAATTAATAAGAAAATAACAGTAGAAAATATAAGAAAAGAAACGGATAATATGCCATTTGTTTGTATAACAGAATTAGATATGACATACGAAGATGCTTTTACAACGTTATCAAAAAATTTCAATATGCCATTAATTGAAGATATCCTAAATAAACAGATCCCCCTTTGTGACTTTTTTATTGAAACTAATTTTATGGATCAAGCTACGATGCCAACCAATAAACGTAGTAGATTTGATAACGAACCAAGCAGCCAATACAAAGAAGGACCATTAGAAAGAGAAAAATGGGCAAAAACCCAAAGTCGATTATTTACAAGAAAGTCCATATGTAGGAAAAGGAATAAGAAAACCCTACAGAAAACTTTATAGCCACAATATAACCAGTTAAAATTAGAAGAAAGTTTTAAACCTTGGACATCATTTATTTGCTCTGAAGGACATTTAGAATGTAACATATTAAGCTTTAGATTAAAAACAGCACCTGCAATTTTCCAAAGATTTATGGATAATATATTTAAAAAATATGATTTATGTTTAGTCTATATAGATGACATTTCAGTTGTAAGTAAATATATTATAGAACATGAACAACATTTAAAAACAGTATTTAAAGAAGTTGAAAACAATGGTCTAATAATATCAAGAAAAAAGATGGAACTTTTTAAACAAAAAAATTCTTTTTCAGGTTTAGAAATTGGTAATGGAAAAATTGAACTTCAGCCACATATTTCCCAAAATATTATAGAATTCCCAGATAAATTAGACAGTAAAAAGAAAATCCAGGCTTTTCTAGGATTAATAAATTACGCCAGAAAATTTATTCCTAATTTATTAAAACTCGTAGGACCCCTATATGGTAAAATTTCGAAAATGGAGAAACACGATTTAATACAGAAGATAATAAACTAGTTCAAAGAATTAAAGAAGAAGTGAAGAAAATTAATCCATTAGAACTTTCACTAGAAACAGATTATGTCATTATTGAATGCGACGGATGCAAAGAAGGTTCTGGAGCAATCCTAAATTGTAAACCATTTAAATACAGTGACAAGTCAACAGAAAAAATTGCAGCTTACGCAAGTGGCAACTTTAACAAAGTAACCAATTGGACATCTCTAGATTTCGAAATCCAAGCATTAATTTGCCTTAGATAAGTATAGGATATATCTAAATAAAGAATTCACAGTCCGAACAGATTGTGAAGCAATTGTTAAATTTATTTCAAACGAAAATTTTAAAAAAGTAAATAGAACTAGATGGCTAAATTTGCAAAATCTTATACAAGGTAATGGCTATAAAATAAAATTTGAACACACTAAAAGAAAAAATAATTAGTTAGCCGATATTCTATCATGAAAATTATCTCATGTGTTTAACAAAGTTTATTATATGGAGGAAAGATATTATATGAATAAAGAAACAGGAAAGTCTGTAGATAACAACAATATCAAAACGAATGTGGAGGCAAAATCCCCAACAATCAAAACAGAGGTGAAAACACATTCAACGCCACCAACAGAATCCAGTTCACAAACTCCACCTCTAGTAAAAACGAGTGATAACCAAACGATGGAAGTTAATACTCCATGCATGACCTTTGGTCAGACTTCTCTTATTTAGTTTAAAAATAATGATCCCATCAAAATTTAAACCCCTTGTCAGAATAAATGATTCATCCAGCAATGCTTACTCGACCATCTTTGGAATTTGAAAACGGTTGAAAGTGAACGAAAGAATAAACAACGACTTGGAAACTGTTTTGCATATTACTTTTCAAAAATTCAACAAAAGCCTCTTTCTAAAAATTTCTTTTGTTATATAGTTTTTAGAGGCAATTTTGCAAGAATATTTAAACATTATAGCCAAGTGCAAATGGCTATACAAAATTTTCAAAATCCAATTTTTAAAGGTTTTTAGAATCTGCAACAAGCTCTAGACGAAGCAAGAAACTGCTTTAGTCCTAATTATTTCATTGACCCCGATTGTCAGCAATCATATTCTCATATGTCTTCATCAACTCCTCAATCCCCAACAGACCTTATAAATTCTCAGGCCTCGCAATTAAATGATTTACAAAACCTATATCAACGAAATCAAGCCCAATTACAACATTACATCCAAAAAAACCAATTCCTAAAAGAAGAAAACCAGAAGCATGCATATGTCCACAAAATTAATCAACTGCTAGAACAACTATTTCACAATTAGTCCATGAAAAATAAAAACTCCTCAACCAAATTCCAAAACGACCTAAAACCCTAACCCACGAACAACTTTCAAATCATCTCAAATTATGACCAGAGCCAATCCTTGACGAATTATGCAAACGAGGAGGACAAGAATTAGTTCTTAAGATAGAAAAGCTAGCATATGATCGATGGAACATTTACTAGGAAGGGCTACAAAAACTCCTTGCAACTTATTTCAAACGAATAATAGAAACGGTTCAGTTTAAAGTAGTCCAAGACAGAAGATCTAATATGTTACGTGCTAGAGTCGACAGTACACAATTACCATGCGGCATGGATAAGATAGTTTATTTGACCACGGAATGTTATCCAAAATAACCTTTAGCAATCCAATTGAGGAATCGGTATTGGAACGCTTTGGTAAACGATTTGCATTAGTAGCACAACAATACCTACGCATCTTTCCAGCCATAGTAGTGTGTATCAGTTCAACTACTCCAGTTTTTCAGTTCAACAAGCAATATACGATTAAACCAGCAATGCATCGTATGACTATTTTTAAGCATGTAAACTATACACGACACAACGTATCAAAATGCCTAAGATGTTTTTTCCAGATGTATAAAGGAATGCCAATTTGGTTTGGGGCAGATAAACCTTGCCAATATCATCAATCAAAAATGACTCTAAGTCCTCCACCTAATTGGAAGGAACTAATTCTACAGGCAGAAACATCAAGATATCAGATATGGGAGCGTAATGGAGCTAAAAATTCTACTACCCTTATCAACAGCAAAATATATGTTCGATCCAAATAACGATGCCTTAATCTATGATCAAGAAACATCTGAACCAGAACTAGAGTCTAGTCCAGATCTTAGCGCAAACGATAGAGGGATAATGGAAGAGTTTAATCCTATGGACCAGATGGCAGACACAAATTGAAAGGTAGCTTTCAATCCTACAGCTGTAAAACCTACTAAAAGCTGATATTCTCCACTAAAGAAAAGAGTAGATAAGAAGGAATCTTATCTTTATAAAATAAGGACAGACGATATAGAATTCTCCAGATAATTATGCGGTGGCATGTTTTGTATCATTGCTTTAACATTGCGCATACTTTTATGTAAAGGCAGAATATAAATAACTGCCTAGTGTGTGTATATGACTGGTTTAACTGGTCGTGTGACTATAAATATATGTAAGTTGTATGCCCAGGGATATACTTGAGCACTTGAAAATTTTATAAGTTTTCAAAAGACTCTAATGGCGGCTTAATTTACTTCGTCATTTCTCTATGCAAGCTTATTTTTTCTTGTTACACTTCATATTTTGAGAGAGAGATTCAAAACAAAAAAAACTGTTGGAAGAAAAAGCAAGATCTGATTTCCAAACCTTCTACTGCTCCTCTGCATAAAGGCACCAAAGCTTATTTTTTCTTGTTACACTTCATATTTTTGTTCTTACACTTCATATTTTGAAATTTAATTTGTTTAAGAATTGAATAAATAAAAATTGATTTGAAACTTATTGATTTGAGATTTTATTAAATATGAATTTATTCTTGATTTTGATTAAATGTGATTAGATGAATATTTTAAAAATTAAATATATTTGAAGTTAGATATTTAATTATCGATTTTAAACCTGTAATTTGAGATTTATTTAATGCTTATAAAAGTAATTTTATAAAATGACCACGGTGTGAAATAAGCGTTTAGTTATTAAAGAGACCGGGATTGGATATTGTCACTCTCTGCCAATACCGAAAACCACTTTAACAGCTGTGCACGTGGTGGAAAATCCAGAACGAATATGATGGTTTGGCGAACGTTTCTGTATAATGTATGAACGCAGCCCTGACCCTCTCAAGTCGGCTTGATATGACTAAAACAGAAGCTATACGTGGACCAAGTGAGGTCGCACCTCAGATCGAGCATGCTTCTTTAAAACCATATCTATTACTTTATGATTTGATTGGGTGCAACTTTGATTATGGGAATGTGTCTCTAGGTGGACGATAGTAATTGTTATGCATTACCACCAGCTTGGTTCTACAAACGGTAGTATCCTACAATGGACACTATCTCACGTGCATTGTCATATGTCTTATCGAGCCTATTACGACTTTGGTTTGTATCATACCTATGAAGTGCTCCCTGAGTATGCCACCGGTTTGGTGGAGTTTACAGTATATATATAGACTACGATATTTATATAAAATTTGTTACGGGGGATATGTGTAATGCCTTAACGCTATTGTAATATTTTACTTTAATGTAGACATTATCTATGTAGCGTTTTGTATTATATATGTAGATAGTTCCACGATCCTTAAAGGATGAGAATATCAAACATCTTTTATGTTATATTGTATTTCACTTGGACATTTCATTTGAGTTGATTTACTTGCATAAGAATGTTAATCCTGACTCCAGTGTCTTGTTGTATGCTCGAGTCACCTTTGGAGCTTGGAGTTTGCTTGGAGATCTATCTTTATTTGTTCAGTTTTTCCGATATTTCTGTTATTTCCAGTTATTCATGTTCAGACTTGTCATTTGCTTATGTATTAGAGACTTCTTTGTATTTGAGATTTTTGTTGTATTTGCTTTAGACTGATACTTCTGTAGTAGCTTTATGAACTACTATTTATCTATTATGCTGCGTATTGTTGTATTACTCTGTGTATGTATTCTTTGATTAATTTATTTACCGCATATACTAAGTTTTGCCAAATATAAAATAACAATCTGTTGTTTTGGGCAATTTAAGTCTTATATGTGTGGATTATTGTCGATTTGAATGGTTTAAAATTGCGGGTCGTTACATATTCCTTCCATTGTGAGTTTTAGAAAATGTAAATTTTTGTAGATGGCTTTGAGAATTGTATTATATATTCTACCTCCAAACATCCTTCTATGAGGACTGCAATGTTCGTCTTATGCGTGAATCGAGACGTCGACTTTGTTAGATTATTACATTACATTACTTTAATTCCATTATCATTAACATTGTGGCATTTGGTCTAGTGGTATGATTCTCGCTTAGGGTGTGAGAGGTCCCGTGTTCAATTCTCGAAATGCCCCCTTCTTTTTAATAAATCACATAGCTTTTAAATGAAAGAACATTAGTTCCACCCTTACCAAATCACAGTTTCTATCCGAATTACTATTTAGGAAAATATTTTAACAAGATATGTAGATTAAAATGAACCATTTTGGACCCATTGTTTTTGCTACAAAATGGAAATCGAGAATGAAAATTAATAATTTGATGCCCTATCACAAAAAGTAAAATATATTACAATCAAAATCAATCAATAATAATATCAAAAAAATAAATAGGAACATTAAATACCTTTTATAATGGATTAGTGGAATAAAAGTTTAGGGTTGATCTGCAGATGGCTTTGGTGATGGAGATGCTGGTACAAGCGGCGTTAGTGATTGAAAGGATGCAGTGCTGTCAGATTGCTGTATGTTAGGAAAGATGAGTTAAGGTTCAGAGTTTAGACATGGTTATTTTGGGAAACGAGTTGAAATAAATAGAAGAAAATAGATATTTTAGGGAGAATAGATATTTTCCAGTGGAAAATGAGTTGAGACTTGCTTGGAGAGGTAGAATTGAAGTTGTAGAGGACGACGAGTTTTAAAGAGATTCTCATGGGGAAATTATATTGTGTATCCAAATAAAATGATCTTTAGAGAGTTTTATTTGGCTCTATTGCATTAGGGAAGCCTCCCTAACGGTCAGTTTGGCTAATGAAACATCACACCATTGGAAAAACCAACCGATTGGTTGTAAATTTTTTACAAAAAAAGTTATAAATTTTCATGAATTTCAAAAAATATGTTTAACAAGATTATTTACAACTTTCGCCAATAGAAATTAAAATTATCAGAGAAAATTTACTCCAAAGATCGTTTAGTGATAAAGTGTTTAAAATGATATGCGTATGTGCGAAAATTATATCACACAAGCGCACACAAACTAAAGGAAAATCCAGGCATACACATTCGTAAATAGATAAGTTTTTTAGTTAAACATGTGATGTAGGAAAGAATGTACTTTAGTTGTATAGTTCATAATGAACTGTTCATTACAAAACTATAGTTTTGTTTCCATATTTTATTGAGTATAATGGTGGATAAATACTAATATGATTTTAAAATCAAGAATTTGTTAACATTGCCTTATTAGTAGGATAGAAAGCAGACAACCTTTACTAATTTTAGAGCACATATGGCACATGAAAATAATTGCACCATAATTTTCTTAATCTAATGAATGGTTCTAGAACTACAAATAAGTCATGATTTGATTCAATAAATAGAAGAGAGAAGAAATTACCGTTACATGTTTGTTAAACTATATATTTATTGAAATGAATATGATCCTCTGAATCGCCATTTGTGTAAGATGTAGGAAACACCTAAAATCAATATAATAAAAAGGTTTAATTGAGTTGGGTGCTGAAGATAAAAATAAATGAAAGCAGTGGCGTAATCTCAGAAAATATTAAAGAAGGAGCAATAGCAGTATAGCAGTAGTAAATATCTAACATTAGTAAGTTGGATGAAAGCAATTCACAAATCAAGCATAGTTAAGAAGATAATCTGCTCCCTCAATGCCAAGTCAAGTAATACAAATGCAGCAAAATTCATCATAACTGTAGAGGTGCCTTACACTCAGAAGCTACAGCCTATAGACGATCTCCGGATCATTGTGTTCCACTCAATCTGAAATACCTACTCTTTGTTCTAGCCAAAGTTACAGTCTCACTTGCTCCTAAGCTATCATCATTTATTCACAAGCGTTGCAGGAAGAATCTATTCCCATGCACCAATCCTCCAAGCTACATATGAAGGGTAGTTACCTACATGATCCAATCTTTCACCTGAAAAAACGAAAAATAGTAACACCTATGATTGTTCAATCTAACAACCATTATCTTTACATTGTTTTGGGAAACATATAAACATGACCTTATTAAAGACCAACCAACAAATATGATTAAAAGCATCCTTTTTATAAGAAATGTCTTTGAAAATGAATGCAAGAAAACCTTCATCTTACACCAAAATTAGTCTGGTGAAATAATTAAGGTGATGTTCTTTAACCTAGATTGTGAAATAAATCTTTAGTGAACCCATAAAGGGGGGTATGGAAAATCGATTTGAACGCGAACAGATGACGCATGTGGTGATGCAATAGATATCAACCATTGATCTACCTCAGACTTCAACTCTCGTCCAGTGATTAGCCTCTCTCGCTCCCTCCCTCCCTTCCCCTACCCCCCCCCCCCCAATTCCCAAGTAGACGCGCGCGTAGGTATATATACACACACACACATATACGTACGCACATATATATATAGCCAGTTTACGTTTCGATATTAATTCAGTTTATAGTGCTATTTGTATGACCTTAGCGCCCTCGTTAATGCAAGAAAAAAACTGATAAGCTACACACACAGATGCATGCGCAAACACACATATATAATTTTGGAAAGCCATTGTACAGTTTACATTTTGATATTAATTCAGTTTATAGTACTATTTGTAGAGCCTTGGCACCCTCATCAACGCAAGAAAGAAAAACCGATAAGCGAAACTTAGAGAATGAAAATGGTGAAGTCTGGAATAATAAGAATATTAACCAAAATGCAAATCTATGTATTCTTTTGGCAAGGCGAAGTCTAAGTTCCTAAGATGTAATTTCTTTTTTCCTTCTTCTTCTATAGTAATCAATTATCAAGACTGCAATCTGAGAACAAAATAATACACTATGATTTAAAGAATTATCATTAACACATTCTGCAAACATATAGCATGAAACACTATGCAATTCGGCATCCAGTGCATTTTTATTGTATGAAAATCAAATTTATTAAACTGAATAATAACATATCCAGTGCAAACATATATCACAATATGTCAGTATAAAAAATAATATCATGAAGAAGAGTATATTGTTATTACTGTGAAGGTGCTTTGTTTCTTTAAAATTGACAATTTAACAGATACTCTGAAAATTAAAAAACAAACAATAAATCAGTCCGAAAACATATATGACTAAATGAGATTGATCAAAACTGAAAATCTTGCTTGTAGATTCTCTCGGTGTCATTAATGTTTTTCATTTTCTTATTTAACATTTAGCATACATATTCTTTATAAATGTCCAATGTTATCTACAGTCATTTACTCAAATATTCATGCAGAATTATAAAGGGCGATGTCAGTATTCCAATGAGAAGCACAGCCCCTTTCATTAACTATTAATGCTAAGAAAAACCTGTTGATATGTGACAAAAGTGCATCATACATATAAAATAGTAGTATAGGATAGCATACATTGTCATTTCTACATTATGTTACCACATTTTTCTTATAATATGACTCAATACTTAAAACTCTATATGTAAGTTTTAAAATGCAGCACTGATACAAATGTGAATTCTCAAGAAAAGCTTACCATCTCCCTACTATTAGGAGCAAACTCAACGAAAATAGTCATCCTTAAAATACACTATTTCTTTATTTCATGTTCTGAATGTGAAATTCTATGCTTATGGTCGTAAGGAACCATTTAAAGTGCAGCAGCAATTGCAAATTCTTATATGTCAAGTTCTAATAATAACCTTTCTACAAAGTAAAGCGCTTAAGCTAGGCATATGCCTGGTAAAGGTGACTGTCCACGACCCAAAATATCTCGATAATCTTAGCATAATATAGTGTAATCATCAATGGCTTTGGCACTACAAGGAACGGAAGGCATAGCAACGGCTAATAGCTGTTGGCGGCCGTTGCTAGCCGTTGCTAAAAGCCGTTGCTATTAAGCTCGTTGCTACTTGTTCCAGCAACGGCAATAGCAACGGCTCCGTTACCAATTTAGCAACGGGTAGCGATGACCAGTTGTCCTCGTGGCAACAGTTAGTTACAATCCTGGTCGTCACGTGGCGTCGCGAGCCGTTGCAATCCTGGAACCAGATAGTCGTTGCTAGTCGTTGCCAGCCGTTGCTAGCCTGAACCAGATAGCCGTTGCTAGCCGTTGCGAGCCGTTGCAAACCTGGAACTTTTTTGTTTTCCAGCAGCCGGCTTTCACTCTTCCAACCTCTGTCGTCGCAAACCATTCCACATGACAATAATCACTTCCAATCCATCGTATACATTCCATTCCAACCATCGTATAACCAAATACATCGCAAATAATCAAATAAAACACATATATCAATAATCATGCAACTATGTAATCAACTAACGCAAATCCATACATCTCAAATCCATCACACATAATATCCATCACCAACACCGTAGGTACACAAAACACCAAACAAACTACCAAGTCCATCAACCAACACAAGTACACACCAACGTAAGTACACAAGTCCAACAAATATCCATTAAAACCAAAATCTTGCCCAAAAAAATAACCATCAACAAAACATACCTACTCATCATCAGCAGCAGCATCATCATCATCATCAGCATCATCATCACCACCACCACTACCACCATAAGACCCTGGCATGGTCCCATGCTCTGAAACGAATGCGGCAATGCGCTCATCTATCTGCTGAGACAAGAAGCTCTGTCGCCAATCATTTATCTCGTCCAGCTGTCGTCGCATCTGGGCTATCTCCTCCTCGGCCATAGATTTCTTATAAGCCTTCTGGAAGTTAAGAGCCTGTAAAACGATCAAACAAACTAGTTCTAATTCACGCTCCCAACGGTTATATTAAATTCAAATATAAGTTATTAAAACAGTTTACCTCCTGATTTCCGTATCCATAACGCCTATTGCGAGAAGGCGGATCAATAATTCTATCCCATATTTGATTGGACTCTTGAAGCGTAATATCCTCCCATCCAGTTCTTTGCGCCATCGCTACCCGCTCCGCTTCATATCTACCTGCAATTACGAATACAAATTTGACTCAATATATAGCTATACAATTTACTTATACACTACTAAAGGAATGTGAAACGTTGTCATTGCGAATAAACATATTTACCATAACAGATTCAGCCTTCGCATCTGTCCACTCATAGGTGACATTCCCATCATCATCAGTCTGCTCCACCGCATGAGTGACTCTAAAAACCTCGGCCATTGTAGGCTCCTATGCGGTTCTTGAATGCTTAAATTATACATGAATAAAAAACGTTACTAATATGATTAAATAATATTACAGTTTATAAACTTAAATTACAAATTTACCAATTCCCTCCGCCATTGTTGGAATGACTTGGACCCACCACGGTGTAACGCAGGATTTTTATTTCTGTTCGCGCTATTTCGCTTTGCTATTTCCTGTTAATTTAAATACACGGTTAATTAAATTAATAATGCAACTAACATACATAATTTAAATAAATAATACTAACAATACAGCAATACATAACTTACTTTGACAGCTTCACTTTCCCAGTGGGTGACAAATGCAGCCCAAACATCATAACCCATCCAACTGGATTTTTTTCCGCTTAGTGGGTGACTAATATCATTATCCGTTCTAAATTTATGATTAACATGTAGAAAACATCGATGACAGTAAAACCAAGAAATTTTCTTTTCATACTTTAATTAAAATGCTCGTGTTTCATCCATGCAATGAGGACAAGCTAGACGTCCAACTGTGCTCCAACCTAAAACCATCCCATACGCAGGAAAATCACTAATAGTCCATAATAAAGAAGCGAACATACGAAAATTCTATTTTCTTGAAATGTCGTATGTTTCAACTCCTTCATGCCACAGTGTTTCCAATTCTTCGATCAATGGTTGTAGATAAACATCAATTCCTTGTGTCGGATCATCGGGACCGGGGACGACAATCGTTAGAAATATATACGGAGTTTTCATACACATCCATGGAGGTAACTTATAAGGAGTAACAATAATAGGCCATGATGAGTATTGTAACATTCCTGAAATATTAGCCAAAATAATTCAATAATTAAATTGATTTTGAATTTAAACTGTGAATTTAATTGTGAATTAATTTGAGATTTCCAAAATAAACTTAAAATTTTAGATTATAAATAGAAATTTGGTGGGAATTTAAGGATAATTTTATTTGAGATGAATATGCACTATAATTTGAATAAATATGTATATATTGAAAGTTAAAATTTTAAATAAGATTTTGATTTTGAAAATTCAAAATGTATATATTTATAAAATTGGATTTGAAAACCACATAATTTATACTAGTAGAAATTTGGTAATATTTCTTTTGAAAATTTTATTTTGAATTAGATATAAATGATATAAAACTAAGCTTAAAAATAATATTGGTTTAAAAAGTAATATTATAAAATTGATATAAATAAATAAAAAATTACAAAAGCTATTTCAGAATTTTAATTCAACCATATTATGTACTTTTTTATTTGATTTGATAAAAAGATTTAAAATACATCTTCTTCTGGAAAAGAATATAGTTTTATATTTCCAAAAATTTGAAATGTAAAAATATTACAAATGTTAGGAGTATGAAAATATAAATAATACAAATCACTTCCATATTTACAAATCAATAATACAAAAGAGGTAGAACATGAAAAATATATATATTACATATGTATATGTACAAACAATGTAATCATACCTTTAGATCTTACATGTTTATATACATACAAATAACATCATTTCTTTTGTTTAAAATAATGAAATTAAAAAAAAAACAAAAATACAAGAAACTTCACATCTTCCCATATGCCATCATATAGTATCTTAGAAAATCTGAAAAAATAGTAGAAAAAGATTTGGCTTCACATCTTTCAAAGCCATAAAGCTGTTCAAAACATAAGATAAGAAGAAAAAAAAATTCAGTTTGAACTCAAAACAAAAGAAAAACCCAAAATCTTCATTCTCAAACCATATACAAAACTGCATTTCTCAAAACCTGATAACATATGCATTCAATTCCTCTTCATAATCAAGCAAATATTCAAACCTGCATTTCAAATCTGAAACCAAACAACTCCTCTTTTCCTAAATTTCTGCCTGCATGTTTTTTTGCATATGAAAACAAATCTGCAAATTGCAAGCAAGGCCTGCATGCACCAAGTAGAAGCTGCATGTTTTTAAAAAGCATTCAAGCCTGCATTTCATAACTTTGGAACAAGAAGCTACTGCATTTCAATTTTAAAAGCAAGAAAAGAGGTCTGCATTCAAGGAGCCTGCCTGCATTCATTTTCAAGTCTGATAGCCTGCATATTGGAATATGCTCTGCACATTGAATAAATGTGAGTAACTCAAACTTTTAAAATTGTTTAATAGGTAGTTAATCATGCTTATGAATTTCAGATAAATATTTTTGAATTTATCTGCAAGTATGTGTTTGGTGAACATGGTTATGATTGTGCATGTGTGATTTCTGAAATTTCAAGTGATGTTTGATATTTGGATTTTTTTCTTTGACTTGGTTTTGTTGTTGTTATTACTTAGTTTTGAATAAATCATGATGTTTTAGAATAGCATAAGTACTAATAGAATCAGTATGTAAATTTCCAGAATTTTAAAACTAAATTTTTAAATTTACAGTGAAGAGAAAAATACAGTTTCATGTTTACTGTATTTTACTTTTTGATCAAGATCCTTTGATCCATGCATTTGAATTGAGTGAATTGTTTTCTGGAAGTAGTTTATAAATCATAGATCATAGGAAAATTATTGGATTGATTTTCAATTCAAGTTTGGATTTGAATTTGGGGCTAAAAGTATAGAACCCTAGTTTATTGGGCATAGGAAAAAAATTAGGTGTTGTTGCTTCTAGAGTGAATCGAGTTCAAGGATTCTTTGGTGAATGGTAGATGGTGTATTAATGAAGCTAATGCCGGAGTTTGGTCGTTGATGATGGCCGGAGTTGTGAAATAACGGCGTTGACAGGTTTGAAGGGTGGTGGTGTTGGCCTGTTTCAGGTTGGAGTTGATGTTTGATTTGCAGTGCATTTTTTTTTTTTTTTTTACACAGGTTTGTCTCGGGGAAAGGGGAGATAACTCGAAGGAGCTGGGTAACTGACTCGAAGTAGAAGGGATTGCCTCGAGTTGCATTGTTCAGGCTTTTATTAAACAGAACTGTTCTGTTTTTAGGAATTTTTTTTTAAATAAAGTTGTAAATTTAATCTGAAATTCTGAACTTAGAATCTAACTTGAGTCTGAAAATGAATTCAAATTGTTTGAATTCTTATTTTGTAATAATTTAAATGCAGAATTCAAATTTGGTTTAAAAATAAAAAAAATATATATATAAAGAAACAGGAAACTGTTTCAGTTTTATAAAACTTGAAATATTTTGCAAACTACAACTGTGACTTTGGATTTTGGAACTGAATTCAAATATGAATTCAAATAAGTTTGAATTATGTTTTTTTTTGAAATAGTTTAAATTCTGGGGAAAAATTCAAAGTTTGATCTTTCTTAATAAAATAGAAAAACTGTTTCTGTTTTATATGTAAAATTAAAATTTAAATTGCAAGTGGAGTTTGAGATGGAGTTAAATCTGAAAAGTTTGAAAATGAATTCAAATTTTGTTTGTCTGAGAATTTGAAATCATTTATGTTTCTCAATTCAAATTTGATTTTAAACTCTCAAGTATAAAATGCATTGTTGTTTTGCATATTGAATTGAAAGGTTAAGTGTTTAAAATTAAGGATTTAAAAATGAATTCAAATTCTGAGTTTTTAAATCTATTTTTAAACTTCAGTTTTAAAGTAAAGATTTAAATTTAAATTGCTTTCAAATGATTTGTATTTGAATTGAAGATGTAAATTATAGAAAGAGTTTTAAAGAATTAAACTAGAATGAGTTTAGAAGTTATATTTCAATTTTGAGATTTTAAAGAAATTTTTAAATTGATTTGAATTTGATTTTAATTTGAATTTAAATCTTTTTGAACTTAGTAATAAAGTATATGTTTCTTTTAAACATATAAGATTAAGTTGTGTATTGTTTTAAACTCTTATTTAAGACAAATTTGAGCCTTTAAGTTTAAAAGAAATGTTAGATGGAGTTTAAAGTAAAATAAAAAAAAACATTTTGTTTTTAAATGCATAATTTAAATAAGGAATGTTTATCTAAAGATAAAGAAAAGTATAATGATCTGTAATTCATTTAATTATTAAGGTAGTACAAATGGATAATTAATATAATTAATTAATTAATGAAATGGATAATTAATTAAAGTAATTAAGGGTTTTAATTTGATTAATTAAAGTTTAAGATTAATTTTTCTTAGAATAATTAATTTGTAATTAAGAAATCATTAATTGAATGATATTAGATTTTAAATTAATAATTGAAGATTTATTAATTGAATAAATATGGATAGTTAATTAATTAGGACTAATAAATGAAAGTAATCATGTAGGTAATAAATTTAAAACCACCCAGTTTATTCATCTTAATTGTAGATGCTGATTGTTATTGAATGTTGTATGATGGATTGATATATTTGATATGTGATGTGATGCTATGTGATACTTTGTGTTGATCTGCTATATTTGTGATGAATATACTGTCGTATGAATATGAAACCCTTTGACCCGTAAAACGACATTTGAATTTCGATGCGACAGGGAGTCGGATTTCAGTTTGTTATCCGAAACCCACATCGAATCATATTAGTTAATCTTTGTGAATGATATTTTACTTTATCTATGAATCTGTGAATATAGATAAGCGTTATGGTTTATACCGCTTATCGATATGATTGAATCTGTGATGATTGATGTTGTGCACTATTGTGTTAAACCCCTGGACCACACTTATACACACACAATATGGATTGCACGAGGAAATGGGTTACGTCACAGATTTTTGAAATATATTTAAAATTGTATTTTTGAATCCAAAATAGTTTTGGAATTAGAATTGAAGCTTTTGAAAAAATGAATTTCAAAAAATAAAAGTTATGTGAATAACTTAATTGAGTTTGAAATTTAAATAATTTGATTTAAATTTGAATTCAATAATTGAATTGAATTCTATGATTTGGAAACTAGGGTTTTAAAAAGTTATTCAACTTATAAATGGATTTATATGGGGTTTTTAAACCAATTTAAAAGTGATGTTTTGAAATTTAAAATTTAAACCAAGATTCCAACTTGTATAAATCGGACTTTTCTGAAACGAAAACTGTCGTTTTCAAATAATAGAAGCTTTCATATAAGAAATGGTTTTCCAATGTGTGTTAAAAGGAATTCAAGTTTTGAAATGAAAATGATTTTCCAAGTTATGAATAAATCTTTGGAACGGATTTTTGAAAGCTATAAATTAAATCTTTAATTTAAAGATTTATTGAGTTAATCCAATTGGAATGGAAGTTGTTTTAAATCTATGAATAGATCTTTGTGAGATTAGGTGAAACTTTGTGAAATAAATCTTTTTGTTTAAAGATTTAAAATGGTAATTTGTTTAACCATTTGAAAGAAAAGTTTTGGATTTTATAAGTTGTGACTTAATTAAAATCCCATATCCATATGTTTTAAAATATGGCGCTCATTATTCGGTTTAGCCGGGAGAGGACCTAGTGTCATATAGCCCATTCCGAATAGTGATACGACGTTATGGATAGCAATTGAAGACCGGTGGTGAAGACCGGATATTTCCGAAAACAAAAGGGTAACTCGTCGATTGTCTCTGCACTGGCTGATCCCCGGTATAGAGATCTCCATATGTGATGGGAAGTCCGGACGTGATTAGGGATTATCCGAATTTGCAAGGGCTTCTTCGAAAGTGCCTTCGGTTCTGTTCGAACCCGGAACAAACTTGTATGGTTGTATGTCCGACATTACACTTTGAGATGTTAACTGATTTCTATCAAATACATTTCTGCCTGGTGGTGGAGAATTTATTCTCTCATCTTAACACCCTTCTCTGAGACGTACGAGCTCAGAGGTTATGTAGTTGATATTTATCAGTGATATTCCCAATTTGGTAATGTGGCATGCTGAGTGCTGCTGTGTGATGATCATTGGTTGATCATTTGTGATATGATCATTTGTTTGATCATTTATCTTTGTGATCATTGCTTTGGTCATCTGTTGACCCAAAGCATGGCTTTGTGCCAAAGCGTAGCTTTGTGGACGAGACTGCATCAGGACCTCACTCCCCGGAAATGGTCGAAACAGGAAAGATGTGGCAAGGTTATGAGGGTCGCTCCCTTTAGGGTATGTTATTCCCTTCTGGTAAAGGGTGGTATCAGGTATGGAGCCCTGGTATTTAACCTATGTGGTTGCTCCAATCTCATTTACTGTGTGGTTGTTGCTTTGAGGCGCCTCGGATAAAGGTCCCAAAGGACCGGGGGATGGCATATTCGTGTAGTAGTTACCTAGTTACAGAGGTAACCCGGCCTTGTGTTGGCAGAGATCTAACCGTAACGTTAGTTTCTCGGGACGTCCCACCAGAGGCGATCCCATGTGGCAGTAGGAAGTTCCTTAGCCTGACCATTTGTTGGAAATCCAGTCAAAACACTACACGCCCTGTACGGTTTTAGTTGTATAACCTGCCATGGAATGTGGCGGTAACCTGCTATTGAACATGGTAGCTATAGTAGGCATACGGCGAAGAGTTGTATGCTGGCTAGGATTTATATTCTACTTTCGAAATTGTTTTCTACACTATGCACTAATAATAATATCAAAAATGATTTGATTTTTGCGTAGTAAGCATATTTGACTATCATAAGGAGAAATCTCCTCCAAGTCTGCGTTTGCATTGTGTGTGTGGCGGGAGGCCTTATGGTAGTTTCATTTTTTAAAAAGCATTGCGGATTTCAAATTTAAATTCTGTTGTTTGTTTTAAAAGACCAAATGTTTTTGTTTGCTCATACCAGTCCCATGACTGACCTGGAGTTTATTGTTCCTTTCCTAAACTCTGGGTGCCCACTATTTTCCCACACGGGCAGTCTAGAGTTGGGGTTTTCAGATAATCTATAGTAGGTGTAGATCCGATAGCTTTCAGCCTTAGGATTTGGCAATCGCATTTTGGATCGAGTTGCTTCTCTTCATCTTGATTTCGGAGTTCTCGCTATTTCTGGATTGATGCCTTGGAGATGGAGTTACAGCTGGAGTTCTTTCTTGAAGCTACATTGGAGATTTTGTTCCGCTGCTAGTGTTATCTTTTATTTCCGCTGCTATTCTTTGTAACTCTGATGTATATTGATGTTCATTGTATCATTCATGTTGTATCAGTTATTGTATCAAATGCTGTACATTGATATATATATTATTATTATTTTTTTCTTCCGCTGTGTTGTACTTAATGTGTTATAAGCTCCGGCGACTCGAATTTGAACGATCGAATCTGCGGCATTCGAGTACAATGTGAAGTATGGATGTCGATTTTCGAACGCGAAAAATTCGGATCGTCACACTTGGTATCAGAGCTGAAGGTTAAAACTTTAGCTCAGGAGTATAACACATTAAGTAACTCATTAGAGATAGGGTGAAGTAAACCCTAGAATGAGTATATCCCTGAGATATCCGTTCGAATGCCTCAGTAAATTCTCTTACTATCCACTGATAGTGAGTATGAGTGCGAGAAGAGAACGAGATAGGGGACAGGGGAGTACCACTACAAATGGTCAATACCCTGCAATAGTGGGAATATCTTTTCTCTATCAATCTCCTTTGATTCGATTTCGAATTCTTTTGATTGCTTCTTGACTGCTCCAGAAAGAAGTTTCGGTGTGATGGTGGCCATACGTATTGTTGTAGGAAATTCTTACTTCGTATCATCATCGGTTTCTTATCAGCTTTTCGATCTAAACTCTAATGAATTTGAAATTGAAAATATTAAATAAATTGGAAATTTTAAATTAGTAAATTGGTTAACTAATATGAAGATTTGATCCATCTATCTATTCTCTGGGATCCGATATATTCTACGAACGATTAGTTCTCTCTTCGAACTAGTCAATGCCCTTGCATATTCGTAGACCGATGGACCCAAATATCTTGTGTAATATTATATGAGATTGTTCTCATATCTATTGTTGATATTCTTATTTGGTAAGCCAAATGCAGAATAGTTAATCAGCCTGATTTATGAGTCGATTATCTATCCTTGTGTATCTATCCATCATTGGTTGTCTTCCTACTTTCAAATTTCGAGGACGAAATTTTCTTAAGGAGGGGAATCTGTAACATTCCTGAAATATTAGCCAAAATAATTCAATAATTAAATTGATTTTTGAATTTAAACTGTGAATTTAATTGTGAATTAATTTGAGATTTCCAAAATAAACTTAAAATTTTAGATTATAAATAGAAATTTGGTGGGAATTTAAGGATAATTTTATTTGAGATGAATATGCACTATAATTTGAATAAATATGTATATATTGAAAGTTAAAATTTTAAATAAGATTTTGATTTTGAAAATTCAAAATGTATATATTTATAAAATTGGATTTGAAAACCACATAATTTATACTAGTAGAAATTTGGTAATATTTCTTTTGAAAATTTTATTTTGAATTAGATATAAATGATATAAAACTAAGCTTAAAGATAATATTGGTTTAAAAAGTAATATTATAAAATTGATATAAATAAATAAAAAATTACAAAAGCTATTTCAGAATTTTAATTCAAACATATTATGTACTTTTTTATTTGATTTGATAAAAAGATTTAAAATACATCTTCTTCTGGAAAAGAATATAGTTTTATGTTTCCAAAAATTTGAAATGTAAAAATATTACAAATGTTAGGAGTATGAAAATACAAATAATACAAATCACTTCCATATTTACAAATCAATAATACAAAAGAGGTAAAACATGAAAAATATATATATTACATATGTATATGTACAAACAATGTAATCATACCTTTAGATCTTACATGTTTATATACATACAAATAGCATCATTTCTTTTGTTTAAAATAATGAAATTAAAAAAAAAACAAAAATACAAGAAACTTCACATCTTTCCATATGCCATCATATAGTATCTTAGAAAATCTGAAAAAAATAGTAGAAAAAGATTTGGCTTCACATCTTTCAAAGCCATAAAGCTGTTCAAAACATAAGATAAGAAAAAAAAAAAATTCAGTTTGAACTCAAAACAAAAGAAAAACCCAAAATCTTCATTCTCAAACCATATACAAAACTGCATTTCTCAAAACCTGATAACATATGCATTCAATTCCTCTTCATAATCAAGCAAATATTCAAACCTGCATTTCAAATCTGAAACCAAACAACTCCTCTTTTCCTATATTTCTGCCTGCATGTTTTTTTGCATATGAAAACAAATCTGCAAATTGCAAGCAAGGCCTGCATGCACCAAGTAGAAGCTGCATGTTTTTAAAAAGCATTCAAGCCTGCATTTCATAACTCTGGAACAAGAAGCTACTGCATTTCAATTTTAAAAGCAAGAAAAGAGGTCTGCATTCAAGGAGCCTGCCTGCATTCATTTTCAAGTCTGATAGCCTGCATATTGGAATATGCTCTGCACTTTGAATAAATGTGAGTAACTCAAACTTTTAAAATTGTTTAATAGGTAGTTAATCATGCTTATGAATTTCAGATAAATATTTATGAATTTATCTGCAAGTATGTGTTTGGTGAACATGGTTATGATTGTGCATGTGTGATTTCTGAAATTTCAAGTGATGTTTGATATTTGGATTTTTTTCTTTGACTTGGTTTTGTTGTTGTTATTACTTAGTTTTGAATAAATCATGATGTTTTAGAATAGCATAAGTACTAATAGAATCAGTATGTAAATTTCCAGAATTTTAAAACTAAATTTTTAAATTTACAGTGAAGAGAAAAATACAGTTTCATGTTTACTGTATTTTACTTTTTGATCAAGATCCTTTGATCCATGCATTTGAATTGAGTGAATTGTTTTCTGGAAGTAGTTTATAAATCATAGATCATAGGAAAATTATTGGATTGATTTTCAATTCAAGTTTGGATTTGAATTTGGGGCTAAAAGTATAGAACCCTAGTTTATTGGGCATAGGAAAAAAATTAGGTGCTGTTGCTTCTAGAGTGAATCGAGTTCAAGGATTCTTTGGTGAATGGTAGATGGTGTATTAATGAAGCTAATGCCGGAGTTTGGTCGTTGATGATGGCCGGAGTTGTGAAATATCGGCGTTGACAGGTTTGAAGGGTGGTGGTGTTGGCCTGTTTCAGGTTGGAGTTGATGTTTGATTTGCAGTGCATTATTTTTTTTTTTTTTTTTTTACACAGGTTTGTCTCGGGGAAAGGGGGAGATAACTCGAAGGAGCTGGGTAACTGACTCGAAGTAGAAGGGATTGCCTCGAGTTGCATTGTTCAGGCTTTTATTAAACAGAACTGTTCTGTTTTTAGGAATTTTTTTTTAAATAAAGTTTTAAATTTAATCTGAAATTCTGAACTTAGAATCTAACTTGAGTCTGAAAATGAATTCAAATTGTTTGAATTCTTATTTTGTAATAATTTAAATGCAGAATTCAAATTTGGTTTAAAAATAAAAAATATATATATATAAAGAAACAGGAAACTGTTTCAGTTTTACAAAATTTGAAATATTTTGCAAACTACAACTGTGACTTTGGATTTTGGAACTGAATTCAAATATGAATTCAAATAAGTTTGAATTATGTTTTTTTTTGAAATAGTTTAAATTCTGGGGAAAAATTCAAAGTTTGATCTTTCTTAATAAAACAGAAAAACTGTTTCTGTTTTATATGTAAAATTTAAATTTAAATTGCAAGTGGAGTTTGAGATGGAGTTAAATCTGAAAAGTTTGAAAATGAATTCAAATTTTGTTTGTCTGAGAATTTGAAATCATTTATGTTTCTCAATTCAAATTTGATTTTAAACTCTCAAGTATAAAATGCATTGTTGTTTTGCATATTGAATTGAAAGGTTAAGTGTTTAAAATTAAGGATTTAAAAATGAATTCAAATTCTGAGTTTTTAAATCTATTTTTAAACATCAGTTTTAAAGTAAAGATTTAAATTTAAATTGCTTTCAAATGATTTGTATTTGAATTGAAGATGTAAATTATAGAAAGAGTTTTAAAGAATTAAACTAGAATGAGTATAGAAGTTATATTTCAATTTTGAGATTTTAAAGAAATTTTTAAATTGATTTGAATTTGATTTTAATTTGAATTTAAATCTTTTTGAACTTAGTAATAAAGTATATGTTTCTTTTAAACATATAAGATTAAGTTGTGTATTGTTTTAAACTCTTATTTAAGACAAATTTGAGCCTTTAAGTTTAAAAGAAATGTTAGATGGAGTTTAAAGTAAAATAAAAAAAAACATTTTGTTTTTAAATGCATAATTTAAATAAGGAATGTTTATCTAAAGATAAAGAAAAGTATAATGATCTGTAATTCATTTAATTATTAAGGTAGTACAAATGGATAATTAATATAATTAATTAATTAATGAAATGGATAATTAATTAAAGTAATTAAGGGTTTTAATTTGATTAATTAAAGTTTAAGATTAATTTTTCTTAGAATAATTAATTTGTAATTAAGAAATCATTAATTGAATGATATTAGATTTTAAATTAATAATTGAAGATTTATTAATTGAATAAATATAGATAGTTAATTAATTAGGACTAATAAATGAAAGTAATCATGTAGGTAATAAATTTAAAACCACCCAGTTTATTCATCTTAATTGTAGATGTTGATTGTTATTGAATGTTGTATGATGGATTGATATATTTGATATGTGATGTGATGCTATGTGATACTTTGTGTTGATCTGCTATATTTGTGATGAATATACTGTCGTATGAATATGAAACCCTTTGACCCGTAAAACGACATTTGAATTTCGATGCGACAGGGAGTCGGATTTCAGTTTGTTATCCGAAACCCACATCGAATCATATTAGTTAATCTTTGTGAATGATATTTTACTTTATCTATGAATCTGTGAATATAGATAAGCGTTATGGGTTATACCGCTTATCGATATGATTGAATCTGTGATGATTGATGTTGTGCACTATTGTGTTAAACCCCTGGACCACACTTATACACACACAATATGGATTGCACGAGGAAATGGGTTACGTCACAGATTTTTGAAATATATTTAAAATTGTATTTTTGAATCCAAAATAGTTTTGGAATTAGAATTGAAGCTTTTGAAAAAATGAATTTCAAAAAATAAAAGTTATGTGAATAACTTAATTGAGTTTGAAATTTAAATAATTTGATTTAAATTTGAATTCAATAATTGAATTGAATTCTATGATTTGGAAACTAGGGTTTTAAAAAGTTATTCAACTTATAAATGGATTTATATGGGGTTTTTAAACCAATTTAAAAGTGATGTTTTGAAATTTAAAATTTAAACCAAGATTCCAACTTGTATAAATCGGACTTTTCTGAAACGAAAACTGTCGTTTTCAAATAATAGAAGCTTTCATATAAGAAATGGTTTTCCAATGTGTGTTAAAAGGAATTCAAGTTTTGAAATGAAAATGATTTTCCAAGTTATGAATAAATCTTTGGAACGGATTTTTGAAAGCTATAAATTAAATCTTTAATTTAAAGATTTATTGAGTTAATCCAATTGGAATGGAAGTTGTTTTAAATCTATGAATAGATCTTTGTGAGATTAGGTGAAACTTTGTGAAATAAATCTTTTTGTTTAAAGATTTAAAATGGTAATTTGTTTAACCATTTGAAAGAAAAGTTTTGGATTTTATAAGTTGTGACTTAATTAAAATCCCATTTCCATATGTTTTAAAATATGGCGCTCATTATTCGGTTTAGCCGGGAGAGGACCTAGTGTCATATAGCCCATTCCGAATAGTGATACGACGTTATGGATAGCAATTGAAGACCGGTGGTGAAGACCGGATATTTCCGAAAACAAAAGGGTAACTCGTCGATTGTCTCTGCACTGGCTGATCCCCGGTATAGAGATCTCCATATGTGATGGGAAGTCCGGACGTGATTAGGGATTATCCGAATTTGCAAGGGCTTCTTCGGAAGTGCGTTCGGTTCTGTTCGAACCCGGAACAGACTTGTATGGTTGTATGTCCGACATTACACTTTGAGATGTTAACTGATTTCTATCAAATACATTTCTGCCTGGTGGCGGAGAATTTATTCTCTCAGCTTAACACCCTTCTCTGAGACGTACGAGCTCAGAGGTTATGTAGTTGATATTTATCAGTGATATTCCCAATTTGGTAATGTGGCATGCTGAGTGCTGTTGTGTGATGATCATTGGTTGATCATTTGTGATATGATCATTTGTTTGATCATTTATCTTTGTGATCATTGCTTTGGTCATCTGTTGACCCAAAGCATGGCTTTGTGCCAAAGCGTAGCTTTGTGGACGAGACTGCATCAGGACCTCACTCCCCGGAAATGGTCGAAACAGGAAAGATGCGGCAAGGTTATGAGGGTCGCTCCCTTTAGGGTATGTTATTCCCTTCTGGTAAAGGGTGGTATCAGGTATGGAGCCCTGGTATTTAACCTATGTGGTTGCTCCAATCTCATTTACTGTGTGGTTGTTGCTTTGAGGCACCTCGGATAAAGGTCCCAAAGGACCGGGGGATGGCATATTCGTGTAGTAGTTACCTAGTTACAGAGGTAACCCGGCCTTGTGTTGGCAGAGATCTAACCGTAACGTTAGTTTCTCGGGACGTCCCACCAGAGGCGATCCCATGTGGCAGTAGGAAGTTCCTTAGCCTGACCATTTGTTGGAAATCCAGTCAAAACACTACACGCCCTGTACGGTTTTAGTTGTATAACCTGCCATGGAATGTGGCGGTAACCTGCTATTGAACATGGTAGCTATAGTAGGCATACGGCGAAGAGTTGTATGCTGGCTAGGATTTATATTCTACTTTCGAAATTGTTTTCTACACTATGCACTAATAATAATGTGACGACCCTGACTCGACCTTCGAAAATCGGCACCGAATACGACACTCGTATTCAAATGCCGCAGATCCAAACGTCGAACCTGGTTCGCCGGAGCTTATAACACATTAAGTAAATAACATAGCGGAAGAAATGAATAATACATATCAAATATATCAATCCATCACAGAACATCCAATAACAATCAAACATCTTTAATTAAGATGAATAAACCGTGTGGTTATGAATTTATTATTCACATAATTACTTCTATTTGTAATCTTTAAATCAATGATTAATTATCATTAACTATAATTAATTAAGTTTTAACCACCTTTATTTATTAACCATTTATTTAATTAACCATCTTAATTAATTAACCTTTAATTGAAACTAATTAAACCTTAATTACTTATTCTTTAATTAACTACAATACTTAATTAATCCTTAATTGATAATGATTTCTTAATCATTTTAAGTTAATTAATCCTTATTTATTATCCTTGATTTCATTACCTTAATTAACCATATTAGTAAATTATACTTTGAAGTAATTAAGCCTCAATATTTGATTAAATCAATCTTTAATTATCTATTATAATTGCTTTCACTAAGTAATTGTTATTTTATTTAATCATTTATTTATTACTTGATTAATTAACTTAATAATTCCATGAGTCCAAAATCATTAAATTCCATTTATTTATTTTTAAGATAAAACATCTCTTACTTAAATAAAGCCTTTTTTAAAAAAAAAAACAAATTCAAACTCAAAATTTTCCTTAATTTCAAAACTGAAATACATATTGAATCTTTATTTCCAAATTTAAACTTGATTCATTAAGGCTTTACTTACATTTTCATATTCATTTTAAAACCTGCAAACAACTTTTAGGTCTAAACCCTGAAAACAGTTTTTTTTTTTTTAAATTTGATTTAAAACCAATCTTTAAACTTGTTTAAGATATTTCATTTTTGAAAACTTTGAATTCCAAACTCTATTTGAATTCAGATTTAACTTGCATTTAAATCAAATTACAACTTAAAATATGAGTTTCATTAAAAACATTAAAAACTGCAAAACATCTTTCAGGTTTAAAACCTGAAACAGTTTTAATTTTGATTTAAACAGAAATTAAAACTTTGTTTAAATTTAAAAATTTCATCTTTAAAACTTTGAACTCAGAACTCCATTTGAATTTAGTTCAATTCATAGTTAAATCAACCCTACACTAGAATTGAATTCAATTCAAATTTCTTTAAATAAAAACTGCAACTCTCTCTGGATTAAAACCTGCAACTGGTTTGAACTTTTGTTTTAAAACAGAAATTTAAATCTTGATTAAATTTAAGATTTTACTTCTAAAAACCTTTGAATTCAAAGCTACATTTGAATTCTGTTTCTACTTCCACCTAATATCAAATTCCCACTCTAAAATTTAAATTTCATTCAACTTGCAAACTCTCAGTTATAAAACCTGAAACAGTTTTGATTTTGATTTAAACAGAAATTAAAACTTTGTTTAAATTTAAAAAAATTTCATTTTTTTTTTAAAAAAAAAAAAAAAAAACTTAACTCAAAACTTCACTTGAATTCAGTATCAATTCATACTTGAATTAAGTTTCCAACCTAAAATATGAATTCCATTTAAAACTGCACACTACAGGATTTAAGACCAGAAACTGTTTTGTTTTAAATTTTGATTTAAAACAGAAGTTAAACTTGTTTAAATTCAAAAGTTCCATTTTTAAAAACTTTGAACTTCAGACCTTATTTGAACTCAGTTTTAACATCCTAAGTTAAACTTTAGTTTGCATTTTATTTCAAACTTTAAAAATCTGGAAAACAGTTTCCTGTTTCCTGAATTCTGCATTTACATTATTTCAAAATAAAAATTCAAACTATTTGAATTCATCCTTAGATTCCAGTTAAATCTTAAGTTCAAATTGCCAGATTTAATTTTAGCTTTATTTTTTTTAAAATTTTTTTAAAGTAAACAGAACAGGTTCTGTTGTAAAAACCTGAACACATACACCCTGAACTCCCCTATTTTACTTCGAGTTAATATCCCTTCTGCTTCGAGTTTCCACCACTTTTCCCCGAGACCAACCCGAGGCACAAACTCTGCAACCCAGAACATCAACCCACCACCATCACAAACATACACAGTCTAATTAACTAACCCCACAGAAGCTTTTAAACCTGATGCATGTTTCAAATATCCATGTTTTTAAACATGCATTAAAGTTTTTAAACTTGTTTTGAATAATTTAAAGATGTTTACAATCTTACTTTTTTTTTTTTTTGAACTATTGCCTGTTGTGATTTTATTTCAGCAGTAACAGGGTTTTATTTTTACTTTTCTAATTTAGAATATTTCAAACCTAAACTATATTGTACAAACACAATTTGTTCACACCATACTTCCTAACTAAGATTCAGACAAAAATAAGTGGATTTGTGTTTAAATCCAAGAAATAACAGGAACATGTCTGCAGAAATTCACATCTCACTCCTTTGCATACTCAAGCATAATCACATCCAAACATTCAATGCTAATTACATGCAACAAACAAAAATGAAAATAAGAAATGGGTTTGAGAGTTTGCTCACCTATTTTCCAGATGACAAAAGCTTTTGACAGTTTTTCAAGCAGAGATGGAAGCCTGCAACCCCTTTTTTTTTCTTTTACTCTGATTCTTTTAAGCTCTGCAAATCATAGCTACATATTTTTTTTTTTTTTTTTTTTGCTTATTCCTTGTTGTACTCATTCACCAAATTCATTAATAACAGTAAATTTAAAATTACTTACAGTTGAATGTGAATAGCAGAGAAGCTTTTAATTTTATTCTTTCTGCAACTTAAAAACTAAAAGAAGTAGATTAAATCCTTAATCTTGATATTTTCTCCTGCAACAGATTGATTAACTGCTGCTTCAATATTGTTTAGCAAACTCAGATTCAAATCTTTAAAAAAAAAAAAAGAGCTACTTGCCTTAAATTATTTCAGACACCAACTGCACTATCCCTGGCCAAAAACTGAAGCTTTGATATTGATTTATAAATCTGCAGTTTTGATTCTGTTTGTTTGATCTGTCACTTGCTTTGCTTCAAGCTTTTGTTTTTGAATCTGAACTTTGATTTGCTCAGGTTCTGTTTGAATCTGCTTCTAGATTTTCATTTGCATGGAGTTTTTCTTTTCTTTGCTTTTCTTTTTTCTTTTTGCATTTTGAACTGAGTTGTTGTTTGTTTTTTTTTTCTTGAAAAGCCTTGATATTGAGAATTGTGGAGGCAAATCTTTTTTTTCAGATTTTCTAAGATACTACATGATTTCATATGGGAAGATGTAAAGGTTTTTAAATTTTTTTATTTGAATATTTTATATTTTTATAAAGACAATTCATGCCATTTGTAAAAAGCAATGATGAGAACAAGATCTTGTTAATCTTCCTACACTATTACTTTTTATTTCATTTCCACATATTCATTTTATAAATTTCACCTCTATGATTTTAAAAGCCTAATGTTTATCTTAAAAAAAACATTTACTTCAAATGTAGATTCAAATTCCCAATTCATTTGAATTAAAATTCTACTTATACCAATTTACATATATTCAAACATTGTTTCTATTATTTATTCTTGTAAACTTTATAAAAAGAAAAGAATGAAAAAAAAAATTGATTTCATATTAACAATAGCCACTTTTATACATATATGAAAATTTAACTTAAAAAATAACATTTTAAAAATGAGTACACAATTTTTTCTTTATATTGTAACTTCCAAATAAAAATTTAGAAAATACTATCATTAGCTTTTTAAAGCTTTTAATTTCTACTTTATTTTTAATGCATTTTATTTTGAAATTCAATATTGTTTTCCAATTCACTTATTCTTAAATTTCAAATTTAAATCTCTATTTAAAATCAAAATTATTTATCTGTTCTAAGAATTTTCTAATTAATTCAAAATTTATTTTCAAAAATAAATTTAATTGCCAAATTAACTTGGCTAAAATTTCAGGAATGTTACAAATAATATCAAAAATGATTTGATTTTTGCGTAGTAAGCATATTTGACTATCATAAGGAGAAATCTCCTCAAAGTCTGCGTTTGCATTGTGTGTGTGGCGGGAGGCCTTATGGTAGTTTCATTTTTTAAAAAGCATTGCGGATTTCAAATTTAAATTCTGTTGTTTGTTTTAAAAGACCAAATGTTTTTGTTTGCTCATACCAGTCCCATGACTGACCTGGAGTTTATTGTTCCTTTCCTAAACTCTGGGTGCCCACTATTTTCCCACACGGGCAGTCTAGAGTTGGGGTTTTCAGATAATCTATAGTAGGTGTAGATCCGATAGCTTTCAGCCTTAGGATTTGGCAATCGCATTTTGGATCGAGTTGCTTCTCTTCATCTTGATTTGGGAGTTCTCGCTATTTCTGGATTGATGCCTTGGAGATGGAGTTACAGCTGGAGTTCTTTCTTGAAGCTACATTGGAGATTTTGTTCCGCTGCTAGTGTTATCTTTTATTTCCGCTGCTATTCTTTGTAACTCTGATGTATATTGATGTTCATTGTATCATTCATGTTGTATCAGTTATTGTATCAAATGCTGTACATTGATATATATATATATATTTTTTTTTTTCTTCCGCTGTGTTGTACTTAATGTGTTATAAGCTCCGGCGACTCGAATTTGAACGATCGAATCTGCGGCATTCGAGTACAATGTGAAGTATGGATGTCGATTTTCGAACGCGAAAAATTCGAATCGTTATAAGTATTTACTACCAAACTGAGAGAATGGTGAAAATCCATCTGTACATAAACCGAGTCTGACATTACGGCTCTCTGCAGCAAACGCAGGATAAGTCTTAACGAAATGTTTCCATGCTTCTCCATCAGATGGATGTATCAAAGTTCCTTCTTCTGGTGTTCTAATACTGTGCCATCGCATATGACATGTCGTAGCAGAAGATGCATATAACCTTTGAAGTCTAGGAGTGATAGGTAAATAATGCATTCTCTTGTATGGAACTTCTTTTCCTTATTTTTTTTCTCAGTTTGAATCTTTCCTCGTTACATATTCTGCATTTTCTAAGGTCAACGTCATCTTTCCAATACAACATACAACCTTTTATACATGTATATATCTTTTGGTATGGAAATCCAAAAGCAGACATAAGTTTTTTCACTTTATAATGACTATTAAGTTTTTTCACTTTATAATGACTATCGCACATCAAATTATTGGGTGGCATGCGTCGTTTTGCAGCTTGTACAACTGCTGTAAACCCAGCTTCTGTAAGGCTGAATTTTGATTTCATAGTGATGTATTCGGCGGTTACGGATAATTCTGTTCTGCTTTTACAACCATCCCACAAGGGCCTCTTAGCAGAATCCAATAAATCATAAAAAAATTTAGCTTGCACGGTCTGCTCTTCTTGAACGTTATCATTGTCATCATTGCCCTGATCAATGGTAGGAAACATCGACCGTGCTGCATCTTGCACCATATTTTCTATTGGATTCGTCATAATATTATCGTACTCTAACACTATAGGATTAGGTGTACGTTCAACAAGTTCTCCATGATGATCCCATAAGTAATAATTCGGCACAGAACCAAATTTATATAGATGTACTTCTATTACATCTGATTTCCAATGCTTTAAATGTTTGCACTTACTACACGGACAACGAATTTCATCGTTATTCCAATTATTAGATTTAGCGAATCTAATAAATTCATGTACACAGTTACAGAAATGTTCCTTTATTGATCCTTTCATACCAGTTCGGACTTCATACATCCAACTACGATCGAGAAAATAATCGAACATTTTTCCTGATTTGATAAAATATGTTAGAAGATTCAAGTAAACACTTCACTTCATATTACAGTATTTTACGATTGATTTATAATTTGTCATTAAATCAACTATTTAACAATTGAAAAACATTTTATAATTCATTGACGGCCGGTCATCCTACTTCCCATTACAAACAAAATATCGTAATTTCATTTTATAAATCATTTTAGGTTAAACGATTCAACAAAATTTCGGCAGCACTTCCCTTTATTCACTGTATCGTACACAAAATGCGTATACACAGGGAACAAAAAGGAAGTGCCACCAAAATTTTGTAAACCGTTTAAACTAAAATGATTTACAAAATGTGATTACTTAATTGTGTTTGTAACTTGTCCAAATACTAGGACAAATCCAACAAATATTGTATCAGATGAATATAAATGTCCGCTCTTGGAAAAAACGAATATCCATATAACGATCATATACAACACTTGTCAGATGGGGCCAAAATATCTCTAAGGTATTTACATAAATAAAACATATTTTCTAATTATTCTTCTAACAACTACAAAATATTTTATAATTAATTAGTTCATTATATTTATTAACTAAATTTTAAAACGTGTTTTAACTTTCACTGAATAATTAGCTCATTGTTATTACGCTCATTTCAAAATTTTATAATTCATTCAAAGAATTATATTTATTTTAAACTACGATAACACTTATAATTAGCACATCTGAATTAAATTATCGTTAACTGTACCAATCTATCAAGATATGTATTAATTACTATACAATTAACTTTGGCATAAACTATACACATTATTTTAAATAAAAACAAATATTGTCATAAACTTAAATATCAACAAGCATGTTCATCAATAATATACACTAATTTAAAATCAAACCACCAATCAAAATCAACTAATACAAATATTACCATAACTAATACGCATTAATCATCATTTTCAACATAATCATAAACTAATTTAACTTCCACCTAACTTAAAACACTATAATCATCACCCAATATCACTATAATCATCACCCAATATCACTATGATCAACTAATACAATTATTTTCGAAATTAGGGTTTTCCAATTAATCCTAAATTAAACCTAAATCAAATCCAAATCAAGTTTAGAAGAAACACCAGCGAGTTTTGGAGGTGTTTGAGCGACGTGGAGGCAACGAGCGACGGCTGGAGTTGGAGAGGCGGCGGATTGTGACGGGGAGGAGGGTTTTGGGAGAAGTTGGTTTTGGTGGGAAATGAGAATCTGTTCGCGGGTTGCAGGTTATATTCGCGACATGCAACGGCTAGCAACGGCTAGCAACGGCCGCATTTTTTAGCCGTTGCCAGCTGTTGCAACGATCCGATACAAAATGGGGCCTTTTATTGTAGTGTGGGTTCTTCTTTACCATATTCATAAATTATGATTATCCTCCATAGGGCGGAATGCTTCCTAATGAAGAACCGTTAATAAAAATTTGATCAAGGGTGGACAAAGTAATAAAAAAAAACAATGGTAAACGAAAAAAAGCAGTTAGTGATGAAGAAAAAAAGAGCGATGACAATCCACAAACTCATCATAGAGCCAGACTATTGCTACTTTAAGTTGTTCTACTAAAGTTTCCAAGAAAAGTAGCTATTAGGTCAGGCCCATCTTTTTGATCTTTCTATTTGTCTAACTTGGCAAGATGGTTTTTTATGATCTCACATACTCTTCGAAATTCATTTTGTGCCACTTTCAAAATTGGAAAGCTCGATGTGCAGTCATTTATTCAGTAGACATTTTGCTTTATTCTAACTTTATTAGAATTTGGTTATAACACAAATAATAGTGAAAGGGAATGTATGCAAACTAAAATTATTGAAACTAAATGAATTGGAAAAAAAACCTTGATCTGAAGAATTATCAACTAAGCAGACTATCAAATACGAAAAGAGAAAAAATTGACCAATCATAAGCGAAGTTATAATTTATTTTCATACGCACCTATCTTGATAAAATAAATGTTTTGAAAGCCATTTTGCTATTTTGAACAGCTGTGAGCTGCATATTGCAGAAATAGTTGCTTAAACGAAACACATGTGGTTGATTAGTTCTATGATTTATAGACCAAATTAGTAATAAAATTAAGTTTGCAAAGACATAGCTATATACTGTTATATTTAAAATTCCTCCATAACTTATAATGCACTGACAATGTTGATTACTTACATGCAGTAATGAGAACAATGTCTATAAAATGTCAAACTTAATTTATTTTTGAATACCAATATATTTTACCTTAAAATTAGTTATTCTTTGGAAGTTTTTGGTTAAATAAAATTGGAATATATGTTAACATGTGATTGTTTTTCATTTTAAAAATTGTGATAGTTAATATATCCAAACTCGGCAATGCGTTCTTTGAGGGATGAAGTATTGTGAAGATCCAAATAACAACCAATAGGTACTATAACTAACTAAAGCTTGTTCCAAGAAATTACATGGATTGATTAATAAGTTTTTCTTTTGCATCTGTTAAGTCAATTAAAAGTGAAAAATTAAAAGAATCATCAAGGTAGACTACATGCAATATAATATGATAATTTAAGAGCACAACTTGCATTTAGGGTGCGTTGCCTGCATATTATGGGCAAAATTAATATAAACCCTTGACCAAAAGATCTAATTTCACAAAGGACAATCTTTGTAATGACCCGTATTTTACGTGTCGATAAATTGAAAAATGGTTACATTAGGTCGTCAGTATTGCTTAAGTCGTTTAGAGTTTGAGTCGACCAAAGCTTGGGTCGTTCGGAGCTTAAATCGTCCGGAGTTGAGTCGTGGGTAGCTTGGGTCGTGAGGAAGATAGGTCGGGTGGAGCGACTTATAGAAGCAATGACCTATGGGTATTAGGCGACTTATAATAGTTAGCGACTTAAGAGACTAGGCGAGTTAACGGCTTAAGGTTTCGACCGACCTAAGTATGGAGCGACTTAAGGTGGTAGGCGAGTTACGAGTTAGCAGGCCCATGGGTTAACGAGTTAAGAGCCAGCAACTTAGGGGATAGTGTGATAACGACCTAAGTAGGTTAACGGCTTAGGGTTAACGGCTTAAGGTAGGAAGGTCGTTCGTGCGACTTAGTATAGTTAGGTCGTATAGGGAATGGAACGACTTAAGATTTAGCTGGGTTGTAGTTAGGTCGTGAACGACCTAAGGCTTAAGTTTGTTATGGTATAAGTCGTAAGTTGTAAGGACTTGGGCTTAGTGTTAAGTCATTAGGCCGTGTCTTAGTTAAGTCGCGTACGAGTTAGGTCGGCATCCCTGATAGGTCGTTAGGTCGGCAGGGTAGTTAAGTCGTTGAGTCGCTGGGTTGTGTGAGTGTTAGGTCGTGAGTCGCATTTGATTTAGTTGTTAGGTCGGCAGTGTTTTAGGTCGTTGGGTTTTATAAGTCGTGGACGACCTAAGGGCGGGGGGGGGCGGATGACTTATGGGTTTTCAGCCTATAAATACACGTCCATATCTTCACTTTTTGGCACCGGATTTTGAAGCGACGAAGTGCTGCCATTTTGAGAGCTCGACTACTCCACTTCTTCACTTCTTTTCTCCACTTTAATCTTGTGATTCCTTCCATCTAGATTGAAGATCAAATCGAAGATCCAAGAGCCAAAGTTGAAGATCTCCATCTATCGAAGAGTGATTTCATCATTTGAAGCGGAATCTTCTCGGATCAAGCTAGATCCTTTGCTGTCCAGATCTGGAGTTGGTTGTTTTTGAGGTGTTTAGGTGATTTGGTGAGTGGTGGTTATCTCTCACACGGACCCAAAGGAGTATATTGGATCGGTGGTTTGTTTATGTGCTAAAGAGAGTGATTTCGTGCATTTTTCTTAAGTCTGCATGTAGATCTATTACTCATGATGATTTGACATCTATTTTACTATATGTTCACTTATGCAAGTTCATTCATCAAGTTGTAGAGATATTGTTCATAATTCATGTTTGTTAGAATGCATGTTAGATTTGGACTCTTTATTTACGAAATTGCCATTATTGTTGTAATTGTTTATTTAGATCTTGTTTGAATGATTGATTACTTGGACTAATGTTTGATTTGATTGATTAGTTGATTGATAACTTGATTTGGACAAGTTGGTTGAGGATGATTCAAAAGCTAAGTGGAAAGGCTCCTGAATAACGAAAGCTGCTTGTGGCATATGAAGCGGATGTTGAAGCTCATATGGATAGACTTGATGATGATGTTGAGATGGGACTTTGCTATGATGCGATAAGGCAAAGCATGATGTTGAGATAGGACTTTGCTATGATGCGATGAAGCAAAGCATGATGTGAGAAAGCCTTGGTTTAATCCAGACGGGATCATCCCAAGCACGTTGATAACTCGATGATGTGGTTCGAGTTTGTGGATAATGGTTGGCTTGAGAGGCGCTTGAGCTAGTATGAAAATAGTCGTCAAGGAGGATGACTAGAAGGCTTAGATCTCATCGTTATTGAAGGTTCTAGCATGCTCAAAGCAAGAGTACGTTGGGACGGGCTGCGACGACGTTCCAAGCACGGGCTGTGACGACGTGCTAGTACTCTGGGCAGATTTGATAGTCCTAGGCATAGGCTGCGACGACGTGCGGAGTTATGTCTAGAACCGGGGTTACCATTAGCCCTTGGAGGATGGATGAGATAATGTGATGGTCATTCAATTAACGATGAAATCAAGGCAATGATAACAGTGATAGCCAGAGTCATGGATGTTTGGATGTTTGGTTGTATCGTCGCTTGGGCCAAGAGCGATGCTTTCAGAGTGCTTATCTGATCTTGGTTTAGGCCTTGGGGGTTTGTACTTGGAAAACATCGACCTTGACCCGAGTGATAATTGCTTTTCTTTGAATGTCTGAATTGCTATGTTTGCTTTTGCTTTGTGTCTCTGGGGGCTATCACTGTAGAAAGAGGTGGAGTGGGATGGTTGGGTTCCTATTCCTTTTACCCTTTATGCTCTTTTGGTATGTTTGATAGTTGATTTACTGCTCACTAAGACTTTTGTCTGACTCAAGGTTTTATGTTTAACTCTTATTACCTTGGGTTGTTCATCCATGTTGGGATGGGCAGACTAGGTAGCAGGTGACAGGTGCTGTTTTTAGTGGTCAACTCTGTTGATGACGAAGATGAGCTGGAGGCTTTTACATATTGTTTTCTTACTATATGTACTGGGTGTTCCGCTGTTTGTATATTCTCTGAGTGATATGTAGTGAGGCTTGATGTATTGACTTTCCATATTGTTGTACCAAACTATTATGAGTTTATATGATGAGAATTCTGTTCTATAGAGCTTCACTATGTATACTTTCTATTGTATTTTATACATGCGCTGTGAGTAATACGATAGACTATTGTTTTTACTTTACCTTGATGATCGTCCATGGCGGCCTGGTACACTTTTCATCGCACTATTTCCTTGTTTAGTGTAGGAGTCATGGGCGGTCGTCACATTTGGTATCAGAGCTTTGGTTAATTGATTTTAGCCAACACTTGCTGACGTAACTACGTATGAGAGACGTAATTGTATTTTGATGGATGGTTACTATATATAATATAGTAGTTTAGAAGGATTTGAACTCCTTATGCAGTTGTTTCTCAAGGTGTTCTAAGTCATCCCTTTTTGTAGATATTAAGGATGAGTCGAAGAGTGAGACCAGCTGCTAGGGAAGGCCGTGCTGATGGAGCTGTTGATTATGCTGCGATGTTCGAAGCTATGATGACTTCGATCATGAGAAGGATACCAGCTTCAGGACCATCAGTAGATGTTGGAGTTCAAGTTCAAGCTCCAAAACCAGTGGATTTTGCTAAGCTTTGCAAGGACTATACTGCTCTTGGAGGAAAGGTTTTCTTGGGAACGGAATCAACCATAGAAGTTCAGAGATGGATAGATGCTTGTAAAAGGATTTTTGGTGATTTGGGAATTGAAGATGCAACTAAGAGGAAGCTTGCATCAAGACAGCTTCAGGGAAGAGCTTCGGATTGGTGGAATTCTATCACCATTGATACTCCAGAGGAAGAGATTACTTGGGAGCAATTCCAAGTTAGATTCGAAGCTAAGTTCATTTCTACATCTCAGAAATCTATTCTGTTTAAGAAGTTTGTGGAACTCAAGCAAGGTGGAAGACCAGTTCTTGAGTATGTTTTTGAGTTTGAAGCTTTGTCCAAGTATGCTCGGTCATATATTGACTCCCCCTATCAGAAGAATGAGAAGTTTGTGACAGTCTTGGACACTTATCTTGGGAGGCAGTTGGTGGATCATCTGGATGATCCATTTGAGAAGCTTGTGGAGAAAGCTCTTAGGTATGAGAATTTCTTTCCTAAAGAAGGATCTGTTGTTGCTGTGACCAAGGAGCAAAATGGAAACAAGAAGAGGAAGCAGCAGCAGCAGAAGGGTAAGGATGGCCAGAAGAAGCCGAAGGGTGAAGTGACCTGCTACAACTGTCAGCAGAAGGGTCATCTCTCCAGGGATTGCAAGAAACCGAAAGTGCCGGCGAAGTGCCACAACTGTGACAAACCGGGGCATTTTAGGAAGGATTGTACGGAACCGAGGAAGGACAAGCAGATTGTGCAAGCCTATGCTTTGGGGGCTGTTCTATCATCTTTGAAAGCTCCTACTGCTGAAGAGAAAGGAAAGAGTGTGGTGGTTCAAGGTATTCTTTCCATTTGTGGTGTTCCAGTTAGGGTGTTGGTTGATACTGGAGCGTCGCATTCTTTTGTTTGTAGTGAACTTGTAGGCCGGTTGGGTTTGGAACCGGATATTGTTGATAGACCATTGGTTGTGACTAATCCAGTTGGGGGGTCGTCCTGTTTGTGTATGATATGCAGTGGTCTGGTTGTCTCGAGTCATGATTTCTCTTTTGTTTGTGATTGTTTTGTTCTGAACTTTGCGGGGTTCGAAATTATTTTGGGTATGGACTGGCTTAGGAAGTATGCAGCAAGGATTGATTGTGAGAGGCTGGAGGTGACAGTCGAGAATGTGGAGAGGCGAAAGGTTGTGATACGATGTAAGCATGAGGAAGGCGTCTTCATGAGCTTCATGTATTCGCTGGTTGTTCCACGGGATGGACTGTCATCGGTGCCTATTGTGAATGGATTTGAGGATGTCTTTGACAAGGTCAAAGGGTTACCGCCGCATAGGGAGATCGAGTTTCGTATCGATCTAGTTGAGGGAGCCAGACCGTTGTGATGCCTCTTAGGCGAATGCCGCCTAGGGAACAGCAAGAGTTGAAGGTGCGAGTTGATGACTTTTTACAGAATGGATTCATTCGGCGCAGTGTGTCCGAATGGGGTGCAACAGTTGTGTTCACAACCAAAGCGGATGGATCGTTGAGGTTGTGTGTGGATTATCGTGAGCTGAATAAAGTGACTAAGAAGAACAAGTATCCATTGCCGAGAATAGATGACTTGTTTGATCAGCTTCACGAAGCTAAAGTGTTTTCTCAGATGGATTTGGCAACGGGATTTCACCAGTTGAGAGTGGCAAAGGATAGTGTTCCGAAGACTGCTTTCAGGACACCATCCGGTTTTTATGAGTGGCTGGTAATGCCGTTTGGATTGACCAATGCACCAGCATATTTTGTGGATCTTATGAATAGAGTGTTCAAAGATCAGTTGGACAAGTTTGTAATTGTCTTCGTGGGTGATATTTTGATTTATTCCAGAACTGAAGAGGAACACAAGACACACTTGCGGATTGTTATGGAAATCTTGCGGAAACATCAGCTGAGGGCTAAGTTTTCGAAGTGTCACTTCTGGAAGAGTGAAGTGAGGTTCTTAGGCCATGTTATCTCTGGAAATGGAATAGCGGTTGATCCCGCCATGGTGGCAACGATCCAGGATTGGGTTAGACCTAAGAATGCATCTGATGTGAGAAGTTTTCTTAGATTAGTAGGATATTATCGTCGGTTTATCAAAGACTTTTCCAAGATAGCTGCACCGTTAACAGGATTGATGAAAAAGAACCAGGTGTTCAGATGGGATGCTAAGTGTGAGCAAGCTTTCGGAATCCTGAAAGAGCGACTGACAAGTGCTCCTGTTTTGACCATTCCAAGTGGAAATGATGAGATGGTGGTTTACACCGATGCATGTAGCACTGGACTTGGAGCAGTGCTAATGCAGAAGGATAAAGTTGTTGCATATGAAAGTCGACAACTGAAGCCGCATGAAAGGAATTATCCGACTCATGATTTGGAGTTAGCGGCGATTGTATTTGCTTTGAAGATGTGGAGACATTATCTATTGGGAGTTCGATTTGAGTTGTTTACAGATCATAAGTCGTTGAAGTATCTGTTCTCCCAAAAGGATTTGAATCTTCGACAGCAACGATGGCTAGAGTTTTTAGCATCATATGATTTTGGTATAGCCTATACTACGGGAAAAGGTAACGCAGTGGCAGATGCGTTAAGTCGAAGACATGCAGGTTTGGGAGCCATGTTTTCAGAATGGAAGAGTCTTGAGTATTTGGCTGGATTTGACTTCAGACCTAGATGTGAATTGGAACCTGAGGTGTTGGCAAACTTATCGATAAGACCAACCCTAGTGGAAAGAATTGGCGAGAGCCAAAAGCAAGACGATAAGCTTGTCAAGATTATCCGTGATTTGGAATCTGGATTGGACCCAGAAAAGGATAAAGGATTCGAGGTCGATCGAGCGGGTTGGCTTCGGAAACAAGGACGACTAGTTGTTCCCGATATAGATGAATTGAGAGATGAAGTTCTAAAGGAAAGTCATCATTCAAAGTTGACAATTCATCCAGGTGGAAATAAGATGTATCGGGATATGAAGAGAACCTATTACTGGGAAGGTATGAAAAAGGATGTTGGAAATTTTATTTCCAAATGTATGAACTTCCAGTTGGTAAAAGCCGAACAGAAGAAGCCAAGTGGATTGCTTCAGCCATTAGAAGTTCCTACATGGAAATGGGAGCAAATATCGATGGATTTTATTGATGGACTACCTAGAACCAGAGCGGGAAATGAAGGGATTTGGGTCATCGTAGATCGTTTGACTAAGAGTGCAAGATTTATTCCTGTTCGATCAACTAGGACTGCATCGGAATTGGCTAAGTTGTATGTTAAGTGGATAGTTCGATTCCATGGTATTCCGAAGAGTATAGTGAGCGATCGAGACCCATTGTTCACTAGTGGATTTTGAAGAGCTTCCAAGAAGTTTTGGGGACCGAGTTGTGTTTGAGTACAGCTTATCATCCCCAAACAGATGGTCAGACCGAGAGAGTCAACCGAGTTTTGGAAGATCTCCTTAGAGCTTGTGTTTTAGATTTTGGAGGATCATGGGAAGATCATCTTCATTTGGTGGAATTTGCATATAATAACAGTTACCAGTCAAGTATTGGTATGGCACCGTATGAAGCATTGTATGGAAGACCGTGTAACTCTTCGACATGTTGGTTGGAAACTGGAGAAAAATTGATACTTGGGCCAGAAATGATTCGTTAGACTTCGGATTGTATAGAGACCATTCGGCGACGAATGAAGGCAGCCCAAGACCGTCAGAAAAGTTATGCTGATAAGCGTCGTAAGGATTTGGAATTCGACGTAGGTGATATGGTTTTCATGGAGATTTATCTTCCGAAGAATGTAATTCGATTCGGGAAGAAAGGAAAATTGACTCCGAGATTTGTTGGACCATTCCCGATCATCGAGCGAATTGGAAAGCTCGCCTATAAATTGGAGTTACCGGAAAAGATGTCGGGCGTGCACAATGTTTTTCATGTATCTTATCTACGGAAGTATGTGCAGGACTCGAATACAATGGTTTCTGCTCATAGCTGTGAAGATTTAGAGGTTGATCCAGTTGTTACGAGACCTCGTAAGTCGCTTTGTGTTGTGGAAACCGACACGAAACAGCTTAGGAGGAAGACGATTATGTTGCTCAAGGTACAATGGAGTGATGATGTTAACGATTGTACATGGGAGGAGGAAGGGAGGATGAAGGTAGCTCATCCTGAACTCTTCGAGGTATGGCCCTAAGGTGTCGTGACATCTCATGAATTTGTAACTTGTTCTAGTCTTAGAATTCTGCATGCTAGGGTAGAAATTGGATGCATGGTTTGTTGATTGTTATGAGTGGTAGGCATGCAGAATAGTTTTGATTGTTCTTGTTTGTTTGGAATTTCGGGGGCGAAATATCTAAGGGGGAGAGAATGTAACGACCCGTATTTTACGTGTCGATAAATTGAAAAATGGTTACATTAGGTCGTCAGTATTGCTTAAGTCGTTTAGAGTTTGAGTCGACCAAAGCTTGGGTCGTTCGGAGCTTAAATCATCCGGAGTTGAGTCGTGGGTAGCTTGGGTCGTGAGGAAGATAGGTCGGGTGGAGTGACTTATAGAAGTAATGACCTAAGGGTATTAGGCGACTTATAATAGTTAGCGACTTAAGAGACTAGGCGAGTTAACGGCTTAAGGTTTCGACCGACCTAAGTATGGAGCGACTTAAGGTGGTAGGCGAGTTACGAGTTAGCAGGCCCACGGGTTAACGAGTTAAGAGCCAGCGACTTAGGGGATAGTGTGATAACGACCTAAGTAGGTTAACGGCTTAGGGGTTAACGGCTTAAGGTAGGAAGGTCGTTCGTGCGACTTAGTTAGGTCGTATAGGGAATGGAACGACTTAAGATTTAGCTGGGTTGTAGTTAGGTCGTGAACGACCTAAGGCTTAAGTTTGTTATGGTATAAGTCGTAAGTCGTAAGGACTTGGGCTTAGTGTTAAGTCATTAGGCCGCGTCTTAGTTAAGTCGCGTACGAGTTAGGTCGGCATCCCTGATAGGTCGTTAGGTCGGCAGGGTAGTTAAGTCGTTGAGTCACTGGGCTGTGTGAGTGTTAGGTCGTGAGTCGCATCTGATTTAGTTGTTAGGTCGGTAGTGTTTTAGGTCGTTGGGTTTTATAAGTCGTGGACGACCTAAGGGGGGGGGGGGGGGGGGCGGACGACTTATGGGTTTTCAGCCTATAAATACACGTCCATATCTTCACTTTTTGGCACCGGATTTTGAAGCGACGAAGTGCTGCCATTTTGAGAGCTCGACTACTCCACTTCTTCACTTCTTTTCTCCACTTTAATCTTGTGATTCCTTCCATCTAGATTGAATATCAAATCGAAGATCCAAGAGCTAAAGTTAAAGATCTCCATCTATCGAAGAGAGATTTCATCATTTGAAGCGGAATCTTCTCGGATCAAGCTAGATCCTTTGCTGTCCAGATCTGGAGTTGGTTGTTTTTGAGGTGTTTAGGTGATTTGGTGAGTGGTGGTTATCTCTCACACGGACCCCAAGGAGTATATTGGATCGGTGGTTTGTTTATGTGCTAAAGAGAGTGATTTCGTGCATTTTCCTTAAGTCTACATGTAGATCTATTACTCATGATGATTTGACATCTATTTTACTATATGTTCACTTATGCAAGTTCATTCATCAAGTTGTAGAGATATTGTTCATAATTCATGTTTGTTAGAATGCATGTTAGATTTGGACTCTTTATTTACGAAATTGCCATTATTGTTGTAATTGTTTATTTAGATCTTGTTTGAATGATTGATTACTTGGATTAATGTTTGATTTGATTGATTAGTTGATTGATAACTTGATTTGGACAAGTTGATTGAGGATGATTCAAAAGCTAAGTGGAAAGGCTCTTGAATAACGAAAGTTGCTTGTGGCATATGAAGCGGATATTGAAGCTCATATGGATAGACTTGATGATGATGTTGAGATGGGACTTTGCTATGATGCGATAAGGAAAAGCATGATGTTGAGATAGGACTTTGTTATGATGCGATGAAGCAAAGCATGATGTGAGAAAGCCTTGGTTTAATCCAGACGGGATCATCCCAAGCACGTTGATAACTCGATGATGTGGTTCGAGTTTGTGGATAATGGTTGGCTTGAGAGGCGCTTGAGCTAGTATAAAAATAGTCGTCAAGGAGGATGACTAGAAGTCTTAGATCTCATCGTTATTGAAGGTTCTAGCATGCTCAAAGCAAGAGTACGTTGGGACGGGCTGCGACGACGTTCCGAGCACGGGCTGCGACGACGTGCTAGTACTCTGGGCAGATTCGATAGTCCTAGGCACGGGCTGCGACGACGTGCGGAGTTATGTCTAGAACCGGGGTTACCATTAGCCCTTGGCGGATGGATGAGATAATGTGATGGTCATTCAATTAACGATGAAATCAAGGCAATGATAACAGTGATAGCCAGAGTCGTGGATGTTTGGATGTTTGGTTGTATCGTCGCTTGGGCCAAGAGCGATGTTTTCAGAGTGCTTATCTGATCTTGGTTTAGGCCATGGGGGTTTGTACTTGGAAAACATCGACCTTGACTCGAGTGATAATTGCTTTTCTTTGAATGTCTGAATTGCTATGTTTGCTTCTGCTTAGTGTGTCTGGGGGCTATCACAGTAGAAAGAGGTGGAGTGGGATGGTTGGGTTCCTATTCCTTTTACCCTTTATGCTCATTGGTATGTTTGATAGTTGATTTACTGCTCACTAAGACTTTTGTCTGACTCAAGGTTTTATGTTTAACTCTTATTACCTTGGGCTGTTCATCCATGTTGGGATGGGCAGACTAGGTAGCAGGTGACAGGTGCTGTTTTTAGTGGTCAACGCTGTTGATGACGAAGACGAGCTGGAGGCTTTTATATATTGTTTTCTTACTATATGTACTGGGTGTTCCGCTGTTTGTATATTCTCTGAGTGATATGTAGTGAGGCTTGATGTATTGACTTTCCAGATTGTTGTACCAAACTATTATGAGTTTATATGATGAGAATTCTGTTCTATAGAGCTTCACTATGTATACTTTCTATTGTATTTTATCCATGCGCTGTGAGTAATACGATAGACTATTGTTTTTACCTTACCTTGATGATCGTCCATGGTGGCCTGGTACACTTTTCAGCGCACTATTTCCTTGTTTAGTGTAGGAGTCATGGGCGGTCGTCACAATCTTCAAACAAAATTATGTTGTATGTTAAGTGATAACATAATCACCATTTTAGGAAGGTGGATAAATAAAAAAAAGTAAGTAGATTAGAAGAATCAAAACATTATATATAGCTGAGTCTGTAATATAACTTGGGTTGTTCTTGTATTTAGGTTTCCAAGCCATGCATTATTTTGGATGCCATGATTATAAAGAACTAACAAGCTGAGACATATGCAAATAATCCTTTTAAGTGCCTTTTCACGTTGATTCTAAAATAAACACAAATATTGGTCAGAGGAATTGATCTTATGGGAAGTACACCGGAAAAACACAACATTACCCATTTGGGTATTAATGTTTCACTGAATATTCAATTATTATGCAACACGTAAAAATTTGTGCAAAGTTTTCTTTCATATTTCATTTAACTTAAGGAGTTTTCCAAGAACTCAGGCTTGGGTTTGGTTGGTTCTCCTTACGATCGATCATGATCATAACCTATGATCCAAAAGAAATATCATTTAATTCCATATGAGACTGAGGTATGAAACAGGCTGTACTTTTAGCAACAATGCAACAAAAACCATACAAATGGACTTATAGAGGAAATATAGTGGTCATAATATTATATATATAAAATTATAAGTTTCCAACATGGACAGTTAACCTTTAAATATCCCACATAAGTAGAACCAAAATATACAAAGAAAGACTGAATAATATTCAATATCTATTTCTGTACTAGTTCAGGCTTTAGTAAAAATAAAATAAAAGGTGGAACATTATCAATCTCTAAACAAAGAGTTACAACTAAATTCTTTGCCGAATTTCAATCTCAAGTTTCTTTCCAATCATGACTGGTTTACTGATCCCAACAAGTTATAATTCCTTTCCACGTGTCCAATTGTAAAAATAGAAGTAACTTACAGTATACGTGTTTCCAGCTTAGAGTTATTGTGTAGAATATCAAGCATGGTCTTGTAAGTTTTTACGGTATCTTAAACCATGGAGTCACGTGTTCCCTATCTAACCTATCATTTCCTTCCACTCCATTGTTAAATGAAGAATTCTAGTTCAAAAGGACACTAATTTTTCTTACGTTGGGACTGGCTCGGGAAGTATCGACCGGAAAAGCAATCGGCAGGGGTGATTTGAAGATGAGTGAAAGCGAACATGATCAAATTTAAAATACGAAGGAACTTTTTGGGAGAGGAGAAATTTGGAGGGAGGAATTTCTGAAAATTTGGTAATAGCAATTAGAAGGGTTTTAGCCTTTTAGGAGAGTTTGAAGGGAGTGCAGAAGCTCATCGAGGAACAAATCTCATCGAAGAACGATTCCCGCCGGCTGTCTCAGTTAAATTAAAATACTACATTAAAACGCAGGAGGTAGAAATATGCTTCCAAACTTTATTCCAACTGTGTTTTTGCTCTATTGTTTTGCTCCAGTCATTTACGGTATAATTTGGCTATGAGTTCAACTTTGTGGTATTATATCTATTTCGTTTCTTGTCCGATTGTATCCATTCTTTTTTATTTAAAGTGAAGTTGTTGAACTCTATGCCTGCAAAATTTCAAGCTTTTAGACCTTTGTAACTAGTTAAAAACTTGCCTGCAACTCTGAATCGGAGCATGTTTGGCTCCAGCCGTTTACGATAAAATTTGGCTGTGAGTCCAACTTTGTTAGCTCTCTCATTCTTATCCAATTATATCCATTCCTTTTTCTATTTAAAGTAGAGTTGTTGAACTCTATGCCAGCAAAATTACAAGGCTTTGGACCTCTGTAATTAGTTGAAAATTTGTCTGAAGCGTTTATTGCTCCCGTTGAAAATTTCTGAGTTGTTTTACATGGATTTCTTTCGATGTTGTTTTTAATCGGCTTGATCCTAAGATGGAAGAGCCAATATTACCACTTATCCATATTTCGGATTGGTGAGTTTTTAGAAGATTTTCGTATGATGATTTTATGAATAATTTCACTGAATTTTTCTTTATTTTTTGTTATTTCTTTGCACTTGCTTTCTAAACCGTTTTCAAAAAAAATTCTAAATATTTTATAATATTAAAAATTATTTTAAAGCTATTAAAATTATATATTCTCTATAATAAGATAATTTCAAAGATTTGTTTTCCAAAACGATTTCGAAAATTGTTTTCAAAAGCTAGTTTTCTCAAACAAATTATTTTCTATATAAAAATACACGTTTTTGCACTACTCGAGCGTATGATAAGGGGAATTAAACGGTTTAGTAAAAACACGCGGTATGGGACATGTGCGTTTAATTTATCGGTCAATTCATGACTTGTCCGTCTGAATGTTTTGACCTTCAGGTCGCATTTGCTGATGAGATGAGGAAAATATTTTTACTGCTTTCTAGTGTGGCATTGACTAGTAGTTAGGAAACCGTTAGGTGAGAACATGTGGTATAGTACACACTGTTACCACTTTTCGGGTTCCTTTCTGGGAGTTTGTGACACATTCACAAGTGATTGCCAATACTTAGACTGTTGGGTCGCTTGTGTATCCTATGTGCATATATACAGTTATTGGACTGTCCATGGACTGTTGGGTCCTATAGAGACTGTTGGGTCTTTTATGCACAAGTACTTGGCAGGCTGTTGGGTCATATATTGGACGTCCTAGTTATTTATAGTTGTTGGGATTTTATTGGACTGTGGGGTCCTATACGCATTTAGTTATTGGGCTTTTATTGGACTATTGGGTCCTATTTCATATATTGATGTTTTCTTGATTTTCTTGTGACGGTTTCTAGAATTTTGATGATTTATAAATGTTTTCACCATAGTCGCCTTTGATGAGTTATCTATTTAGCCTGAGTGTTATAGTATTGACTATATAGTGGTTACATTTGGAGTTTTGAACTCTTAGTTGAGTTCTATTTATATTGTGATTCATATTGCCATTCTTTGGCCTTTTTGAGATTTGTATACGCCAATGAGATGAGGCGTATATTTGTGAATAATTGATTTGTTGTTGCTTAACTTAGCTATTATATAGCTAATGAATAAAGCCGATGATATGAGGCACTTGTTATACTTAGCAGTGTTTATTGATTAGTCTATCTCTTTCGAGGACATACATTTAGAATTACCTCATTGAAGTAGTGACATGCTCTTATCATGGTTTCTTCTCATTTGAGAGGATTCTCTACCCTTTACATTATGATTCATATTATCATTTATTTACTAAAATGATGTTTTAGCCAGACTAACCCAAATATTTTATACTCGGGTCAGACCGAGTTGTTTCAGGTTAGATAGCTTTTGGACTTATCTTCGCTTTGGTGCTCCCGCTTGGATATCTATTTATCATCTTTTGTTGTTGTAGCCTTTTGTTTGACTTTGATATGTATATTTTTGACTCGTTGTGTATAGTGTGGTCTTCAAACCACTTATAATGTATCATTTTGTATCGTACTGTAATGTACCGGTGTATATGTGTGTGTGTGTATTTCTGTTTATTATTCTGTGATGTGTTGTACATTTAGTTGTTATATTTTGTTCTGATAGATCCATTAGGCACCTATAGTTTTTTATTAAACACTTATTGAATATGTCGATCCACTTAGGATTGAAAAAAATGGAGCACCAAATCGACGTATTTAATTGATGTTTAAGACAAAGCTATGGATGGTCTCTCCGAAACAGCCATATTCTCCGCATTAGCAGACAGTATTATCCAGTAATACACTTTGTTAATGTGGGTCTTGAGATGAGGCGTCATAGCTTGGTATTAGAGCTAAGTTCAGAACAAAATATGATACGCATAGAACAGAACATATATTACGGTACGTGGAAGTGTAATACAAGTGTTACAAATTCCCCAATCATTGTGTCCTTAACATATCCGTGTCCTTTGTGATAGATGTAAGTTGGAAATATGTCTAGGAATATATTTTATTCTGTAGTATTCTATAATTGAATTATTGATATCACATCCTAAGAATAATCCTTATCGTGATTATTTATTCTATTTCTCTTCGATACGGGCGCTTGATACACACTCGTATCGAAGGAGCTTGTTTATACCGTTGGATATTTCTTATCTTCTTATTTCTTTGAGGATTGCAAATCCTAATGAGGGGATCCGCAATACTTAGCATGATGTACTAAATTTTTGATATTGTTCCTGGTAGTTTTCCTTTCCGTGCGAATTTGCACGCTATTTACTATCTTGAGTTGGAATGATTTTGGGAAGCCAATCCTATGTTCTGTATGGATCATATATTTTAGGCATCCTAATTCAGCTGATTTGTTGCCTCTTGTTCTTCGGAATATTGATGATAATTCCAAAGTATCTTTATTCGTTCTTGAGTTTTGAGGTGGTGATGACATATCTCGAATTCCTGTTGTTTGTGCTTTTGTAGATATATGAGTGCGTTTTGAGCTTGCTACCCAATCGGGCAATCGAGCTTTGTGTTGGCCTCATTTCTGGTTTTAGCCCTTCGGTTATCCTCCTACGAGGACGTCTACTAAGGAAATGAGGCGATTAATTAAATTTAATTGATATTGTCGTTCTTGCTTCTTTCGAGATATCCTCTTAGGATACTTATTTGTTTATATACCTTGTGATATTACTTTACTCGAAATAATGATATGGTGTTAGTGTTATTTCTTCTCATTTGAGAAAATATCTTACCCTTATCCTTATATCTCATTAATCTCATGTTGGTCTATTGAGTGATGTTAGGGTCTTTTCTCAGCTCGATCTTGCACTGATTTTCATCAGCTACGAGTTGCGGAGGATATCGTCCATCTTACTGCTGTAACGATCCACCTTTTTACATGGTTTAAATCGATAATAAACCACACATGTCTAGTTCAAACCATTCAAAAGAAAATATTGTTAATGGAGTAAATAAGAAAACAGAGAGGAAAAAACAAAACAGAATCTCGCAGCGGAATTATAAAATATAATAATTAAATAACAGTTCATGAAGCTGTTTACAAACATTTGATTATATTAATACAATACAGAATCAGAGTTACGTAAAATAGAAATAAATACATAAATGCAGCGGAACAACATGATGGGTGGAGTAAATATCATAAATAGGAATAATATACTTTCTCTTCGTCTTCGTCCTCCAGAAAATAGTTTTAATACACTGAAAAGCTCAAACGGACACGACGTAATGAAAAGACAAAACACTCGAGTCGGAACTAAAAGATCTTATGTAAGTCAAATCAAAATAAATAAAATAGAACAATTAGTGCAATAGTTTTGTAGATGTTATAGGATTTTCATCTCCTATGAAGTGTACAACGTGACTATAATATTTTAAAGTGTTTCAAATAATTTCGAAATATCAATCTCAACCATCTGACTAAAACAAATCCGAAGTTTAACTTAACCTTTACATAAATTAATTCCAATCCATAATCCAATTTCAAGCATTTATATATATATATATATATATATATATATATATATATATATATATCAACCAGTGTCATAATAATATTTTAAAATTTCAAATCAACGAAAACCTCTCGGGTCTATCATTTCAATCCATAACGATTTTCCTCTAATCTATAAGATCATTTGGGTATGTATCATTTCAACCCATAGTGAACTTGCAGTACTATAACGATATAAAATACAACATCCATTCATTCAATATCAAAATTAATCATCTATCACAATCATCATCCAAATCAATCAATAAACATCAACAGATAAATTGAAATCAATAACAGGTATTTAACTGGCAATTTAAATTAGATAATGAATTAAATAACGATTTAATTTAAATAAATTCAAATTAACCGAAATGATGATTTAAAATATACCAAGAATTCATAAATAAATTTCCAATCACATCATAAATCTAATTTAACAAACATAAGAAGTTTTAGAAGTTGTGAGCGGGTTAAAACACTCACCTTTGAATTTAAATTGAATTTAGATCCAATTTAAACCCACCTTCGAAATAAAATGTATTTTATTCCTATTATATACTTGATATAATCTGATTATATTAATTAATTAATTTGATTAAAAGAATATTTAATAGAAAAATCCATAAATGGTATACTTTGTGATAGTAGTTATAAAGTGTTGTGACCGTGAATAATTTATCACAATGAAACAAATGTATCATTTTAAATGTTACTAGTAAAGATGCATCGAGACTAGATATCGATGTATCCGCTGAGACTGGAGTATGTAACGCTCTTCAAATGTTGGGCAGTGCATTACTCATGACTGCGGAAGGCAACTAGGGGTTACATATTAGTAGTTATTGGATAACTATGGAACGACTCACTCGATAGTTTTTTGTTGGTTAATATAACTAAGGTCAAATAGAAAATATCAACTCGACTGATTTACATAGCCAAATCATAGCATGGCGTCCATCGAGTGACTATAGTTGGAATGAGTGGAAGTATTAAAAGTGAAGCACTATTCAACAGACGATACATCTCCTCAGTTATATGCGGTTAGTATCACAGTCAACTCAAAGTCAAAGTCTCTAGTTAGAGCATTTCCGTTAATAATAATTGTTATTATTGAACCAAGGACTTTGTGTTTATACTATAAAGTTGAATGTGGATGAGGCTGGTATTTTCACCATTACCAAATTCTATTAGTCCAAAGTGATATAGTTTTGACGAAGAGAATTGGTGTAAACAAATGTCACAACGGGTAACGCTTATTAAACCAAAATTGGATTTTACCGAAAGTGAGTAAGTGATAAATTTGGTCATAATGTCACATCACCTGCTAAGTGACGTGTAAACAATAACATTAGAATAGTTTGATGTTAATCACTGACCAAATTTACACCCAAGAGTTACACAGTCGAAATGATGAATTCATTTATGACTGAACAATTTAAATAATTTATAATTATTATAAATTAATTAAATCAATAAGTATTATGAAATATTAATTATAAAATTTGAATATGATTTGAGAAATAAATAATGTTATATATACTTATAACAGTTATAAATATATCGATTGATATACAATATCGACAATCGAATAAATTAGATTTACTTGCATAATATTTTGGCTTGGGCTTAGATGAGTTTAAGGCCCATCATTAAGGCTGCAAAATTTTGGTTTTGGAAAGGTCTAAGGGTGGCTAAAACATAAGAAATTGGCTTGTAGATAATGAGTTGAGATAAAGTGAGAATGAGTAAAAAGGTTTTCCTCGTCTCTCTAATTTATGATGAAATAGTGAAAAGGAGAGGAGATTAGAAATTCCTCAAGCTAAAGAGAAAAAATGGTGGTTCTAATAACCTCTCCTTTCAACCATTTTTTCTATTTATCTTGAGTGTTAGTAAATGAGGAGTAGAATGAATGAAGAGTAGAGGAGTTAGGGCATTTGCTAGAGGAGTTGGGTTACCTTGTTGGGTTAGTAGGCTTTGAACTCCAAAATTATCGATGTTTATGCTCAAACAAGTTGTAAACGTGGTTTTGAACTCAATGGAAGTGATTTCGCATCCGGATTCAACCTTTACAAAAATTCACATTTTAAATTAAACTAACGATGCAATATTTAAATAAAATATTTCAATATACAATCATAAAATATACGGGTCGTTACAATTGTCGTCGTCGATTTTACTATCATCGTCGGTTTTAGAGTCGTCGAGATTCGAGATCGAGATGCAAACTCAAGATGAGCATCTCATTCGATTTTACTGTCATTGTTGATTTTACTGTCGCCACATTCGATTTACAATTTGTCTAGAGAGGATGATGCGGTTTTGTAAATTAAAGGCTGAAGTGAAAGCCCTAGAGAGGAAGGTGCAGTTTTATAATTAAGGGGTGAAGTGAAAACATGCTAATTAAAATAGATATTGGGCTGGCTTTGAAACGAAACTAAACATCATTTAATTTTATTTAATTAGGACAGAATTTAATGACATAAATTGGGCTAGACTAATTTATTTTATTTAATTTAGTATAATTCTAATTTTAAATTAATTTTTTTAGTTAAGTATAAAAATATTAGGTTGGACTATATCTTATATTTTATTTATTGTTACATTTTCGTTAACAAACCATTGAAAACTGAAAGCATGGCTGAAAGTGAAACTAAAACTGATACTTCCGAAATCATCCGATACTAAGAAAATTTCAAATAAACGAAACCGAAACCGAAACCGAGCTTTTCGAACCTTGGTTTGGAGTGATAAGTGTGAAGTGGCATTTAATGAGTTGAAGCAAAAGCTTACCTCTGCTCCTATTCTCACCGTTCCGAATGGGAGTGAAGGATTATCTGTTTATACTGAAGCTTGTCGAGAAGGTGTGGGTATTGTCTTGATGCGGGTGGAAAGGTCATTGCTTAAAAGTATGTGTTTAATAAATATTGATTTTTAATTATAAAATAAATATTTTTATTTTAATATATGTGTAAAAAAATTAGATTTTTAAAATTATATGGTTTGAAAATTTTAAAATTATACGTTAAGTTTTGAAAATGTAAATTATAAGATGTTACTTATAACTTTATTATTTTTAAAATATACAAAATAAAATTTAATATAAAATAAAATTTAATAAAATAAAATTTATTTAGTAAAATATAAAGAAAAATTTAATTTAATTATTATATATAATATGTTTAAATATTTATTTAAAATTTGTATTAATATTTTGAAAATAGATTTTGTAATAACTTTAATAAATAAAAGTTTGAAAGATAAATTAACGTTGATTTGGAATTTAATTTGTTTAAGAATTGAATAAATAAAAATTAATTTGAAACTTATTAATTTAAGATTTTATTAAATATGACTTTATACTTGATTTTGATTAAATGTGATTAGATGAATATTTTAAAAATTAAATATATTTGAAGTTAGATATTTAATTATTGATTTTAAACTTGTAATTTGAGATTTATTTAATGTTTATAAAAGTAATTTTATAAAATGACCATGGTATGAAATAAGCATTTAATTATTAAAGAGGCCGGGATTGGATATTGTCACTCTCTGCCAATACCGAAAACCACTTTAACAGCTGTGCACGTGGTGGAGAATCCAGAACGAAGTACGTTGGTTTGGCGAACGTTTATGTATGATGTATGAACGCAGCCCTGACCCCCTATAGTCAGTTTGATATGACTAAAACAGAAGCTATACCTGGACCAAGTGAGGTTGCACCTTCGATCGAGCATGCTTCTTTGAAACCATATCTATTACTTTGTGATTTGATAGGGTGCAACTTTGATTATGGCAATGTGTCTCTAGGTGGACGATAGTAGCTGTTATGCATTACCACCAGCCTGGTTCTACAAACGGTAGTATCCTACAATGGACACTGTCTCACGTGCATTGTCATATGTCTTATTGAGCCCATTACGACTTTGGTTTATATCAAACCAATGGAGTGTTCCCTGAGTATCCCACCGGTTTGGGGGAGCTTACAGTATATATATAGACTACGATATTTATATAAAATGTGTTAAGGGGGACATGTGTAACGCCTCAACGCTATTTTAATATTACTTTAATGTAGACATTATCTATGTAGCATATTGTATTATATATGTAGATAGTTCCACGATCCTTAAAGGATGAGAATGTCAAACATCCTTTAAGTTATATTGTATTTGACTTGTACATTTCACTTGAGTTGATTTACTTGCATAAGATTGTTAATCCTGACACGAGTGTCTTGCTGTATGCTCGGGTCACCTTTGGAACTTGGAGGTTTCTTGGAGATCTATCTTTATTTACTCAGCTTTTCGGATATTTCTGTTATTTCCAGTTATTTATGTTCAGACTTGTCATTTGCTTATGTATTAGAGACTTCTTTGTATTTGGAATTTCTGTTGTATTTGCTTTAGACTGATACTTCTGTAGTAGCTTCATGAACTACTATTTAGCTATTCTACTGCGTATTGTTGTATTGCTCTATGTCTGTATTATGTGATTAATTTATTTACCGTATATACTAAGTTTTGCCAAATATAAAATAACAATATGTTGTTTTGGGCAATTTAAGTCTCATATGTGTGGATTATTGCCAATTTGAATGGTTCAAAATTGCGGGTCGTTACATATTCCTTCCAATGTGAGTTTTAGAAAATGTAAATTTTTGTAGGTGGCTTTGCGAATTATATTATATATTCTACCTCCAAACATCCTTCTTCTATGAGGACTGCAATGTTCGTCTTATGCGTGAATCGAGACGTCAATGTTGTTGATCATTACATAACATTACTTTAATTCCATTATCATTAACATTGGGGCATTTGGTCTAGTGGTATGATTCTCGCTTAGGGTGCGAGAGGTCCCGAGTTCAATTCTCGGAATGCCCCCTTCTTTTAATAAATCACTTAGTTTTTAAATGAAAGAACATTAGTTCCACCCTTACCAACCTCTAAACTGGTTTTCATTTTTGAACAGTATGTCCCTAATGTTAATTTTCCATTATATATAGACGTCTCTATGTTAAAAAAATCCACATTAAAGTAATACATATAATTTGACTTATTAATCAGTGTTACTTTACCAGATTTTAGAAATATGTAAAATTTGATCATACTTGATTGCATGCAATTATTACGCAAGTCTAGTAAAGAGTGGAGTAAAAGGGATCTTATCCTTGGAGCTTTTGAAGGAATTTGTATGTCAAACATGAACTCGCCGCCGATAAACACCACTTTCAGGCCTCCATATGTGAAATTGAAGAAATAGAGCATAGATCCGACGAGGAAGCAATGAAATTCCAAGTAGAACCAACGGATCTGCCATTCGAGGGTTCTTCAACATTGTCCTTTTTAAGTATTTAATCTTTAAAGTGAGTTTATTAGGAACCGCTTAGTTATTGATGCGTATTAATTCATGAAGCATGAATACATACCCCAATGACCTATAGGAGCAAATTTTATTTTCTAGTAGTATGTTTTTAAGTGTTTTTCCTATTTGCGGGTGGTGTTTCATTTGCATTCAAACATTTATTTTTGTATGAATAATAAAGTACTGTATTTCTATAAATAACGCTGTACAAAATAAATCACATAGAGTACGGACATGCCAAGTGATCAAAATATAATGGAATTTGAAGCGTACCCCATGATAACATAGTTATAGAAGGGATTGATCTTTGATTCCTCTTCAAACCCAACCGTTTAGGTTTCTACAGAAAAAATAAATATTATTCTAAGATTCAAATGTTTAACTGACTGATGCAGGCATCACATAAAGCACAGACTCTATTCGGAAAATCATACAATTCAGCAGGTTGCTTAAACTATAAAAGGTTTTCAAAAGTTGAAAAAACATCTTAATACTTTTTCATTGTGTACTATCAATTAGCACGTTAACGTACGACGGTTATCTACTAATAAGTCCAATTCAGGTTAAAAAAAATAAGATATATATATATATATATATATATATATATATATATATATATATAAACACCTTATAACTAAAAGATGAGCAAACAAATGAACCTTACAGATTCAAATCTAATACGATTTACAGTACATAACACAGAAAAGAAATTCTGGGTATAGGATAAATGGTGTAATTATGGTTTTACAATGGTCAGAAATTTAACAGTAAGAACGCTACCCTGTTTATTTTCCAGTTTCATTGTCAAAACTTGTGTGCTCAAATTTGCACGTGATACCAGTACATAAAATCCCCATGTATGTTTATTGCAAATCCAATGGTTCTTACCATATATCCTTTTCTACATTACCAGAATTCAAATGATCAACGTTAAATACGTATTCCAGTCACACAAAACATCCATTTCAGTATTTTGGAGTAATAGAATGAAAAGTATAATTTATCCAAATTCATATGAGAAACATATAGTGTAAGCATTAGGTTGCAAATCCAATGGTTCTTACCATATATGTTTTTCTACATCACCAAAATGTAAATAACCAATGCCAATAAATTCTCAAATCACACAAAACATTCATTTTAATATTTTGGAGTAATAAAATAAAATGAAAAAGTATAATGTATCCAAATTCAAATGAGGAGCATATAAGCATTAGGTTGTGGGAGACTAATAACTTATTGTGCATATCAAATTCAAACTATTTCATAGTTTCTATCAGAATGACTATTTAGAAAAATATGTTAACAAGATATGCAGATTAAAATGAACCATTGTGAACCCATTGTTTTTGCTACAAAATGAAAATCGACAATGAAAATTAATAATTTGATGCCCTGTCACAATAAGTAAAATATACTACAATCAAAATCAATCAATAATAATATCAAAAAACTAAATAGGAACATTAAAAAACTTTAATAATGGATTAGTGGAGTAAAAATTTAGGGTCGATCTACATATGGCTTTGGTGATGGCGATGTTGGTACAAGCGGCGTTAGTGATCGAAAGGATGAAGTGCTGTCAGATTGGTGTTGGTTAGGAAAGATGAGTTAAGGTTTAGAGTTTAGACATGGTTATTTTGGGAAACGAGTTAAAATAAATAGAAGAAAATAGATATTTTAGGGGAATAGATATTTTCCAGTGGAAAATGAGTTGAGAGTTGTTTGGAGAGGTAGAATCGAAGTTGTAGAGGATGACGAGTTTTGAAGAGATTCTCATGGGGAAATCATATTGTGTATCCGAATAAAATGGTCTTTAGAGAGTTTTATTTGGCTCTATTGCATTAGGCAAGCCTCCCTAATGGTCAGTTTGACTAATTTTAATAAGCTACACACACAGATGCGTGTGCAAACACACATATAATTTTAGGAAAAAAAATGATAAGCTACGCACATAGATGCGTACGCAAACACACATATATAATTTTAGAAAGCCAGTGTACGGTTTACATTTTGATATTAATTCAGTTTATAGTACTATTTGTAGGAGCTTGGCACCCTCATCAACGCAAGAAAGAAAAACTGATAAGCTAAACTTAGAGAATGTAACTAGTGAAGTCTGTAATAAAAAGAATATTAACCAAAATGCAAATCTATGTAGTCTTTTGGCAAGGCGAAGTCTAAGTTCCTAAAATGTGATTTTTTTCCCCTTCTTCTTCTGTAGTAATCAATTATCAAGACTGCAATCTGAGAACAAAATAATACACTATGATTTAAAGAATTATCATTAGCACATTCTGCAAACATATAGCATGAAACCTAATGCAATTTGGCATCCAGTGCATTTTTATTGTATGCAAACCAAATTTATTAATTTGAATAATAACATATCCAGTGCAAACATATATCACAATAATTCAGTATAAAAAATGATATTATGAAGATGCTTATATTGTTATTATTGTGAATGTGCTTTGTTTATTTAAAATTGACAATTTAACAGATACTCTGAAAATTAAAAAACAAACAATATATCAGTCCAAAAACATATATGACTAAATGAGATTGATCAAAACTAAAAATCTTGCTTCTAGATTCTCTCGGTGTTACTATTGTTTTTCATTTTCTTATTCAACATTTAGCATACATATTCTTTATAAATGTCCAATGTTATATATAGTCATTTGCTCAAATATTTATGCAGAATTATAAAGGGCGGTGTCATTATTCCAACGAGAAGCATAGTCCCTTCCACTAACTATTAATACTAAGAAAATCTTGTTCATATGTGACAAAAGTGCATCGTACATATAAAATAGTAGTATAGGATAGCATACATTGTCATTTTTACATTATGTTACCACATTTTTCTTATAATATGACTTAATACTTAAAACTCTATTTGTAAGGTTTAAAATGCAGCACTGATACAAATGTGAATTCTCAAGAAAAGCTTACCATCTCCCTGCTATTAGGAGCAAACTCAACGAAAATAGTCCTCCTTAAAATACACAATTTCTTGATTTTAAGTTCTGAATGTGAAATTCTATGCTTATGGTCATAAGGAACCATTTAAAGTGCAGCCAACAAAAGATACAATGCCAGCAATTGCAAATTCTTCTATGTCAAGTTCTTATAATAACATTTCTACAAAGTAAAGCGCTTAAGCTAGGCATATGCCTGTTAAAGGTGACTGTCCACGACCCAAAATATCTCGATAATCTTAGCATAATACAGTGTAATCATCAATGGCATTGGGTTCTTCTTTACCATATTCATTAAATTATGATTATCCTCCATAGAGCAGAATGCTTCCCAATGAGAGAACCGTTAATAAAAATATGATCAAGGGTGGACGAAGTAACAAAAAAACAATGGTAAACGAAAAAAACAGTTAGTGATGAAGAAAAAAAGAGTGATGACAATTCACAAACTCATCATAGAGCCATACTATTGCTACTTTAAGTTGTTCTACTAAAGTTTCCAAGTAAAGTAGCTATTAGATCAAGCCCATCTCTTTGATCTTTCTATTTGTTTAACTTGGCAAGATGGGTGACGCAGCGTAGGAAGCGAATTCGATGATGTAAATCGAATCCGTCCAGGATCTCACACGATTAGCGGAAATAATCGGTGAATTGATGAAGAATCGATGGATTTAAGAATACCGAAAGGCCCAAATCTGTTGAACACGAAGATACCGGATTTTAGCAATCTTCGACACGTTGATCGCGCACGATTCCGTGAAGAAAGATCTACAATTCTTTGAGCGTTGATCAAGCGCACTTGATTCCTCGAATTGGCTTCAACGTTCATTGATTCGAGCGCACTCGAATGCCGAAGTGGAGGTAGGAGTTAACACTCGACTACCAATTTAAAAATGGAGGCACAAAGCACAAACCAAATTTTATTCAAATTTCAACAACCCTTACAAATGACACGACTTGCCTATTTATAGGCTTAAAATACCACAACATTTTACAAAGTACATCACATTACAAACGGCTACAACATAACACGACTTTTAAAGAAAAATACAAATGGTTGACGGTCTTGTTTGCGACCTAAAAAAAAGTACGCGACTTAAATTTTCACCCGAGCTAAGCTATTCCACTTCACGACTTAAGAATTCATTCGCGATTTAAAAAACTCGACAGCGACTTATGGTGGAAGTCATTCCTCATCTTCGCGACCTCGAATGAAATGACCTAGGCTGGCTCGCGATTTACAATGGAGGTGGGGAGTAAAGCTCGTTCACGACATACAGGATGAGACGCTAGCTCGCGCGCGACCTATGAGGAGGGGTGCGATCTAGGGCTTCGGCAAATCGCTTTAGGTCGTTCACGACCTAGAGTAGGTCGGCCGCAATAGCTTGTTCGCGGCATACGAAAGGAGGCTCTAGCTCGCGTGCGACATACGAAGAGGAGGAGCGATTTAGGTCGTTCGCAAGTTAGGTTGGAGGAGCGGCTTTGGCATCTGGAGCTCGTGACCAAAAACGATTGGTTGCTTAACTCGTTCGTGACCTTGGGGTATCTTACGGCAGGGGTTCGCGACCTTGGAGCTTTGCGACTTAACAATGTCATCGTTTTCACTTGCAAGATACGTCCTTCATCATCCTCCCCTTGTTGGAAGGAATTCGTCCTCGAATTCACACTCTCGTCAGCTTCGACAAGTTCCTCCCCATAATACGGAATTAAGCGTTTGACATTGAAAACATCAGAAGTATGAACCTCTTTCGGCAATCTTAACCGATATGCATTATCATTGATCTTCTTCAAGATTTCTACGGGACCAATTTTTCGTGCTTTCAACTTGTTGTAGGTTCCAACTGGAAAACGATCTTTTGTCAAAATGGCATATACAAAATCTCCTTCTTTGAATACAACACTTCTTCGTTTCTTATCCGCCATTTTTTATACTTTCCATTCTTCTTAAGTAATCGTTCCTGTACAACTTTGTGGCACTCATGTAACTTATTTACCAAATCACTAGCCCGCTTAACAACTTCCTTCTGATATGGGACTTTTGTTAAATCCAACGGTCCCTTTGGAATGACTGAATATACAACTTGAAATGGACTGAATCCAGTACTTCGATTGACTGCGTGATTGTGTGCGAACTCAGCTTGACACAACTTCAAATCCTAACTCTTCAAATTATCCTTCACAAGACATCTCAACAAGTTTCCCAATGATCTATTAACCACCTCCGTTTGTCCATCAGTTTGCGGAGGGTAAGCGTTACTAAAATTCAGCTTCGTTCCGACCATCTTCCACAAACTCAACCAAAAATGGCTTAGAAATCTAGTATCCCGATCAGAAACAATAGATTCAGGTAAACCATGCAATCGATACACCTCTTTAAAGAATAATTGAGCAACTCGGATGGCATCCTTCTTACAGGCTATAAAACGTGCCATCTTTAAAAACCTGTCCACCGCAACAAATATAGAATCATTTCCCCTTTGAGTTCTAGGCAAACCCAAAATGAAATCCATGCTAATATCAACCCATGGTCTGGTAGGCACAGGTAACGGCATATATAATCCCGCATTCGTAGCTGTTCCCTTCGAAACCTGACAGATATGACATCTCTCCACAAATCTCTCTACCTCTTTTCTCATTGACGACCAAAAATAAGATTGAGAAATCAACTGCAATGTACGATCTCTGCCTACATGGCCTTCTTCATGTAACTCTTTGATAATCTTCATTCTCAAGCTGCAGTCTAGTACGCATAATCGATTCCCCTTGAAGAAGAATCCATCAACCAACACAAGATCATCAGTATCCCCATCCTTAACTTTCTCAACAAATTTTGCAAAGTAAGGATCCTCTTCAAACAACTCTGGCAATACTTCTAATCCTGTCACTTCAACCTTCAACGTTGTCAACAATTGATTTCTCCTGCTCAAAGCATCCGCTACACGATTTGTTGTCCCTGACTTGTGTTTTACAACGAAAGTAAATTGTTGTAGATATGCTATCCATGAAGCATGTCTCGCTGAAATCTTGTCCTGTCCTTGTAGATGTTTCAATGCCTCATGATCAGTGTAAAGAACAAACTCCTTCTGAAACAAGTAATGTCGCCAATGTTTCACGGCTTGAACAATCGTGTAAAACTCTACATCATAAGTGCTATATCTCAACTTGGCTCCAGACAATTTTTCACTGAAATAAGCAACTGGTCTTCCATTCTGGCTCAATACTCCACCAATTCCCACTCTCGAAGCATCAGTATGCAATACAAACAACAATTGAAAATTCGGCAGTACCAGTATTGGTGCTATCGTCAATAGTAACTTGATCTTCTCAAAAGCAACTCCCGCTTCCTCTGACCATACAAGCTTCTTTCCTTTCATGCAATCAGTTATAGGTGCCATCACACTGCTAAAGTGTGGAATGAATCTTCGATAACAAGACACCAATCCATGAAAACTCCTCACTTCCGTAATTGTCTTTGGTTGTGGCCAACTCCTGACAGCTTCCACTTTATTTTCATCTACTTGAATACCTTCCTTTGACAGAACATACCCCAGAAATAAAACACTGTCCGTCATAAACACACACTTCTTTGTTGCTGCATAAAACTGCTCTTGTCGTAGAATCAACAATACTTCTCGCAAGTGTTGGATGTGTTCTTCCGTACTCCCACTATAAATCAAAATATCATCAAAGTAAACAACCACGAACTTCCCAACAAATGGTATAAAGATCTGGTTCATCACTCTCATGAAAGTACTAGGAGCATTTGACAAGCCAAATGGCATAACCAACCATTCGTATAAACCCTCCCTGGTTTTAAAAGCAGTCTTCCACTCATCACCCGGTCGAATACGAATTTGATGTTATCCACTCTTCAAGTCAATCTTGGAAAACACAACAGCCCCACTCAACTGATCAATCAAATCATCAAACCTTGGCATAGGAAATCTGTATCTCACAGTGATCTTATTTAGAGCCCGACTGTCCGTACACATCCTGCACGTCCCATCCTTCTTTGGTACCAATAAGGCTGGCACGGCACATGGACTCAAACTCTCCTAAACACGCCCTTGTTCTAACAACTCCTCCACTTGCCTTCTCAGTTCCTCATGCTCCCTGGGACTCATCCGGTAATGTGGCATGTAAGGTAATACCGATCCTGGTACAAGATCAATCTGATGTTGAATATCCCTCAACGGCGGTAACTCCTTTGGCAACTCTTCCGGAAACACATCACTGAATTCTTCCAATACCGGCTTCACTTCCTCTGGGACTTCAACGGATTGAGTAGCTTCATGTCCAATCAACAAAAATACCTCTGGACTCTCCTCTACTTCTTCAACAAATTCTTTCAAAGTCAATAAAGTTTTCAGCTCCTCAATCTCCTCAGACTTACTCTCTCCCTGCTGTCTCTTCTTTGGAACTAAAATAATCTTAACGCCTTCAAACATAAAACTGTAGCTATTAGTTCGACCGTCATGCTGCACTGCTCGATCATACTGCCACGGTCTTCCCAGAAGCAAATGACAAACATCCATCTCAACCACATCACCAGATCTCGTCTTTATATTTCTTCCCAATAGAAAATGGAACTCGAACTCGCCTGTCCACCTTCACCTCCCCTCCTTTTCTTAACCACGCTAACTTGTAAGGATTAGGATGTTTCTCCATTTTCAACTTCAATTTTCTCACAGCTTCTGTAGAAATAATATTGTCACAACTCCCTGCGTCAATTACAAACTTACAAACTTTTCCCAATATAGTGCACGTCGACTGAAAGATGTTACTCCTCAACCAACTAGCCTCATCCTCTTGCTTCGGTGTTAAACAAGAGCTCCTCATCATTACATTACATCCTTCATCTCCTGACGCGATATCCTGTTCATCTTCCTCCACTGGACTAGAATCACCTTCACCAACATCCTTACCTTCAACTTCAGTAATCATCGTTCTCTTCTTTGGTTTTGGACATTCGTTACTTTTATGACCCACTTCCTGGCAATTATAACATTTGAAACTGTTGTTGACCTTTGCCTTCGTAGCCTCATTCACAACTGGTTTACTGACAATTTTAGAAATATTGGAACTCCCACTGGCACCCTTCACTTGATTGTTGGAATTTGTAAACACACCACCTCCTCGTCTTCCCTGCTTCTCCCAAGCCAACGCCTTCTGGTGTGCTTCCGCCACAGATCTTGGATCAAACATATTAACCATATCCTGGATCTGCATTCGCAACCCTCCAACAAACCTAGCAGTTAGTTGTTCCTCTGTCTCCATAATGTCATTTCGAGCAATCAGTTGATAAAACTCGTCAGCATAATCATTAACAGTCTTCGTCCCTTGCCTCAAGTTCTGCAACCGTTGATACATAAGAGATTGATAATTATACGGCAAGAAAGTAGCTTTCATTAACTTCTTCATCTTCTCCCATGAAACAATCTTGACTTTCCCATCCGTTCTCGTGTAAGTTTTGTCTGCTGCCACCACACCATGGCTCTCCCTCTTAAACGAGTAGCAATTAACTTCACTCTACGAACTTCCGGAACCTCCTTGAAGTCAAACATCTCTTCAACATTAGATAACCAATCTAGAAATTCTTCAGCCTGCATACCACCCTTAAACTCTGGAATTTCAATTTTCATTCCGGACTCCCATTTGTGATCATACTCTGAATGATTTCTTCCTTGGCTTCGATTTGAACTATGAACACTTCCTCCATCAGACTCCTCATCAAAATCTGATGCATATCGATATCGTTCATGACCACCAATATCTCTACCACCATTTCTACCACCAACATTTCTTCGATCCACATTCCTCCGATCACGATAATCCACATCTCTCCGATTTCGTTCATCAACATTTCTATCATAGTCGTCCACATTTCTACGATCACGATCTTCTCTTCTCTCCCTATCTGAATGTGGTGAAACTCTATTTCCCCCATGACTTGATTCAGGTGAAACCCTTCTTCTACTTTGATTCATTTCAAGCATCATTCTCTCTAATCGACCAATCCCTTCATTCAACTTCTCAGTGAAACTCTCATTGATTCGTTGCTCCATTTCATCGGCCTCTTCTCTTCCATACAAAGCATTAATATTGTGATGACGTTGAGCTCGTCTCGGAGGCATGATTGAACTTCACAAAATTTCAACAAAACAACTTCAAACTTCAAAAACTTCAACAAAACAAAGCCACGGCTCAACTAGCTCGAACAAGATGAACGACCTAAAGCCTAGGTCGGCTGGGTTTCAAACAAAGCACGGCTCATACACACTTCAACAAACAAGGCACGACTCAAGTTCAACACCTTGGCGTGCAAACTTCCCACAAGCAAAAATCCAAACACCCTTCGAACTTTGATCCAAAATGATATGGATTTAAACTCCAAACTTGTTGCAACAAACGATGAACACGATGAACACCAAACTTCAGCTTCAAACTCCCTGGCTCCAAGACTGGGCTTAGCTATGATTGGCTAAGTCAGGCTCTGATACCAAACTGACGCAGCATAGGAAGCGAATTCGATGATGTAAATCGAATCCGTCCAGGATCTCACACGATTAGCGGAAATAATCGGTGAATCGACGAAGAATTGATGGATTTAAGAATACTGGAAGACCCAAATCCGTTGATCATGAAGATACCGGATTTTAGCAAACTTCGACACGTTGATCGTGCACGATTCCGTGAAGAAAGATCTACAATTCTTTGAGCGTTGATCAAGCGCACTTGATTCCGTGAATTGGCGTCAACGTTCGTTGATTCGAGCGCACTCGAATGCCGAAGTGGAGGTAGGAGTTAACACTCGACTACCAATTTAAAAATGGAGGCACAAAGAACAAACCAAATTTTATTAAAATTTCAACAACCCTTACAAATGACACGACTTGCCTATTTATAGGCTTACAATACCACAACATTTTACAAAGTACATCACATTACAAACGGCTACAACATAACACGACTTTTAAAAAAAATACAAATGTTTGACGGTCTTGTTTGCGACCTAAAAAAAAGTACGCGGCTTAACTTTCACCCGAGCTAAGCTATGCCGCTTCGCGACTTAAGAATTCGTTCGCGATTTAAAAAAATCGGCAGCGACTTATGGTGGAAGTCATTCCTCATCTTCACGACCTCGAATGAAACGACCTAGGCTGGCTCGCGATTTAAAATGGAGGCGGGGAGTAAAGCTCGTTCGCGACATACAAGATGAGACGCTAGCTCGCGCGCGACCTACGAGGAGGGGTGCGATCTAGGGCTTCGGCAAATCGCTTTAGGTCGTTCACGACCTATAGCAGGTCGGCCGCAATAGCTTGTTCGCGGCATACGAAAGGAGGCTCTAGCTCGCGTGCGACATACGAAGAGGAGGAGCGATTTAGGTCGTTCACGAGTTAGGTTGGAGGAGCGGCTTTGGCATCTGGAGCTCGTGACCAAAAACGATAGGTTGCTTAACTCGTTCGCGAACTTGGGGTATCTCACGGCAGGGGTTCGCGACCTTGGAGCATTGCGACTTAACAATGTCGCCGTTTTCACTTGCAAGGTACGTCCTTCATCAATGGGTTTTCATGATCTTACATGCTCTTCGAAATTCATTTTGTACCACTTTCAAAATTGAAAAGCTCGATGTGCAGTCATTTATTCAGTAGACATTTTGCTTTATTTTAACTTTATTAGAATTTGGTTATAACACAAATAATAGTGAAAGTAAATGTATGCAAACTAAAATTATTGAAACTAAATGAATTGGAAAAAAAACCTTGATTTGAAGAATTATCAACTAAGCAGACTATCAAATATGAAGAGAGAAAAAATTGACAATTCATAAGTGAAGTTATAATTTATTTTCATACGCGCCTATCTTGATAAAATAAATGTTTTGAAAGCCATTTTGCTATTTTGAACAGCTGTGAGCTACATATTGCAGAAATAGTTGCTTAAACGAAACACATGTGGTTGGTTTGTTCTATGATTTATAGATAAAATTAGTAATAAAATTAAGTTTGCAAAGACATAGCTATATACTGTTATGTTTAAAATTCTTCCATAACTTATAATGCACTGACAATGTTGATTACTTACATGCAGTAATGAGAACAACGTCTATAAAATGTCAAACTTAGTTTATTTTTGAATACCAATATATTTTACCTTAAAATTAGTGATGCTCTAGAAGTTTATGGTTAAATATATGTTAACGTGTGATTGTTATTCATTTAAAAAATTGTGATAATTAATATATCCAAACTCGGCAATGCGTTCTTTGAGGGATGAAGTATTGTGAAGATCCAAATAACAACCAATAGGTATGATAACTAACTAATGCTTGTTCCAAGAAATTACATGGAGTGATTAATAACTTTTTCTTTTGCATCTGTTAAGTCAATTAAAAGTGAAAAATTAAAAGAATGATCTTATTAAGGTCATCAAGGTAGACTACATGCAATATAATATGATAATTTAAGAACATAACTTGCATTTAGGGTGTGTTGTCTGCATATTATTGGCAAAATATTATAAACCCTTGACCAAAAGATCTAATTTCACAAAGGACAATCTTCAAACAAAATTATGCAGTATGTTAAGTGATAACATAATCACCATTTTAGGAAGGTGGATAAATAAAATAAAAAAAGTAAGTAGATTAGAAGAATCAAAACATTATATACAGCTGAGTCTGTAATATAACTTGGGTTTTTCTTGTATTTAGGTTTCCAAGCCATGCATTATTTTGGATGCCATGATTATAAAGAACTAACAAGCTGAGACATATGCAAATAATCCTTTTTAAGTGCCTTTTCATGTTGATTCTAAAATAAACACAAATATTGGTCAGAGGAATTGATCTTATGGGAACTACACCGGAAGAACACAACATTACCCATTTGGGTATTAATGTTTCACCGAATATTCAATTATTATGCAACATATAAAAATTTGTGCAATGTTTTCTTTCATATTTCATTTAACTTAAGGAGTTTTCCAAGAACTCAGGCTTGGGTTGAAATATCATTTAGTTCCATATGAGACTGAGGTATGAAACAGACTGTACTTCCAGCAACAATGCAACACAAATCATATAAATGGATTTATAGAGGAAATATAGTGGTCATAATATTCTATATACAAAATTATAAGTTTCTTATATAGGACAGTTAACCTTTAAATATCCCATATAAGTAGAACCAAAATATACAAAGAAAGACTGAATAATATTCAAGATCTATTTCTGTACTGGTTCAGGCTTTAGTAAAAATAAAATAAAAGGCGGAGAATTATCTTGCTCTAAACAAAGAGTTACAACTAAATTCTTGGTCGAATTTAAATCTCAAGTTTCACTTTCCATTCATGACTGATTTACTGATCCCAACAAGTTATAATACCTTTTCACGTGTCCAATTGTAAAAATAGAAGTAACTTACAACATACGTGCTTCCTGCTTAGAGTTATTGTGTAGAATATCAAGCATGGTCTTGTAAGTTTTTTGGGTATCTTAAACCATGGAGTCACGAGTTCCCTATCTAACCTATCATTTACTTCCACTCCACTGTTAAATGAAGAATTCTAGTTCAAAAGATACTAATTTTTCTTGCGTTGGGACTGGCTCGGGAAGTATCGACCGGAGAGTTTGAAGGGGGTGCAGAAGCTCATCGAGGAACAATTCTCGCCGGCTGTCTCAGTGAAATTAAAATACGACATTAAAACGCAGGAGGTAGAAATATGCTTCCGTACTTTATTTCAACTGTGTTTTTGCTCTTTTGTTTGGATACAACTTAGAGACATCATAATTTTCTCATATCTTGTTCAAATTGCGTAATTCTTTTTTCTGCTTAAAGTATATTTATTGAACTTTATGCATGTCAAATTTCAGGTCATTCCGATCTCTGCAGCCTATAAAAACATGCTGAAACGACCCGACTTTCTCACCATAGAAAATCGCATCATTTTTAAGGAAGAATGGGATAGAAAAGAGAAAAGACAGAGAAGAAGAAAGAAACAACATCAGAATCTAAACAGCGGAACAAATAAATTATATTAATCACATAATATATTACATAGTATCATATACATCAGAGATACACAGCTAAACAACACATACTAGACAGTTATAAACACATGTCTAGTTATACAACTCAATACAACTCAAAGACAAACGACTCAGAGAGCACACAGCGGAATACAATATATCTATACGCAGAAGCCTCCTGCTCCATTGCTCCTTCAGAATTCGTCAAACCAACCTAAATCCCCTGGCTACTTGTACAAATTTTAGTACCCAAGAGTTTAAGAAAATACAGAATAAACTCCGGGTTAGACAAGGGTCTGGTATGAGGAAACGGTTAAAGTTGCTTAACTTTAAAAACCTTTTGCAAGAAAAGGTATCACGTAAGACTTCCCACACATAAACATGGAAAAGTTTTTACCTTACGCTAACCAAAACATTTGATAGGAAATCCAGTGATACTGTAATAGGTCTAGGGTTTTCAAATAAATATGAAATAGCCAAAATTGTTACATTTATTAAATTCCAGCTACTAGCCACAAAAGTGGGTAATACAATCAAATTTGATTACACTTATTGGATTTTGGATTTCATACAATGGCAGGGCTACTAGGGTACCGCCCGTCATAGTACGTGGCCTAGATCACCGTACCGAAAAATACGCCCGCTCCCCTGCAACACAAGGCCGGAACCATTCCTTACTGAATAGTTTCGAATAAGACAACCCCGACGGTTGTAGCTATTCAACTGCCCACACAGCCGAAATAAAAGGGACTCTAGACAGGGATTAATCTCATCCTACTTGGGCATGACCCACTTAGCCTTGCTGCACCTCCCCTGTTTTAGCCATTCCCGGTTGATGAGGCTTGAGGCTACGATTACCTTTAGTGAACACATCACTTAGAATGCTCATCGTCCACCTGACGATGTTCTGAAAGCATTCAATCCATACAATTTCGTTCCGGATTCGAACGAAACCGAAGGCATTATCTCGTTACACTCATTTTGGAATCACCCTCAGAGTTAACGACAATAACCCTTGCACTCTGAATCTTCATCTTCACTTGAGATTCACGACCTATCGTAAATTTGGATCGATGTGGTTTTCGGATATCCAAATATGGAAACCCGATCCCGATCTCATCGAAATCCAAAACGTATCTTTTAGGTCCAAGTTGTTTATGGTTAAACAATTCAATTTAATTATCTATATACACACAGATAGATAACTCACAAGTCACCACTGATAATCACATTATCATAATAAACAGATGATCCATAACAAAATAGGTAATCCACATCATTATCACAATAGATAATCTATATTACCATCACAACGCAACCAAGCATTCATACCACACAACATTATTTATCTCATTTCTAAGGTTACATCCATTCAAGACAATCAATGTCATCCATTCATACATAAGCAATGATTTACTTAATCACAACATAATTAATTTAAAATGAATTAAATTAACTATCTCTATCTCTAATTAATTTTAAAGTGAATTAAATTAATTACTTCATCTCTTAATTAATTTAAAATTAATTAAATTAATTACCTTCATCACAATAAATCTTGCTTACTTATCCATTTATTAAACAAATTAATTAATCATTATCTTAATTAATCAACCTTGATTAATTAACTCTTAATCAAGTAATTAATCGTTAATTATTCTCATCAATCATATTAATTAATGAACCTTAATTAATTACATCCATTAATTAATTAACTATAATTAATTACATTATTTCTTAATTAATTACATTAATTAATCATGCTTAAATTAATTGTTTTCAATTAATCAACTTTAATAATATAAATAGTAATTAATTATTCTTAATTACTTTATATTACTTTTATAAATTCTTTGATTTATTACACCAAGTGATAAACCCTTAATTACTTTAACAAGTAATTGTCCATTTAAAATTACTTCCAAATAAGTAATTTCACTTATCTCAATTACCCCCTGTAATTTATTCCTCAATTACTTATCTTAAGTAATTACTCTTATCAAAACTTATTAAGCGATCATACTTAATCATTTATCATGTGACTATCTTCAAATAATTAACAAATTAATTAACTTACATGATAACATTCACCTCATAAATCAAAATCGAGTAATTCATCACTTAATTACTCTTTAACCAAATTAATCTTCAACAATTAATTAATAAACCTTAATTATTAATCAATCCTTTAATACAAAGTAATCAATCTCTAATTACTTTTATATTAATTAATTAACCTTAATTAACTAATTAATCATCTCTTAATCATTAATTAATAAAACTTAATTATTAATTAACAACCTTAATTACAAATTAATTAATCCATAATTAAAATTTAATCAATCCTTAATTACAATTAATTAACCTTTAGTAATAATTAATTAATTCTTAATTAACTTTCATTATAGGTTAATAACCTTTTAATTATTAATTAAGAAAACCCAATTAAAACTTAATTACTATTTTAATTAACCCTTAATTACTTAATTAATAAATAATTACAATTTAATTAATCATTAGTCATTAATTAAATCATCATAATTATTGGTTAATTAAATTAATAATTATACTTAATTAATTACTTAATTAACCCTTTTAAATAAATAATCAAACTTAAAATTTCTTAATTTACTAATTAATTATTATTCATTAAAACTTAATTATCTCTTAAGATAAAACATTATCTTTAAATAACCTTGAAACTTTACTGAACTTAATTCATTAATTAGTTTAAAATATAAAGTAATCATTAATTACTCTCCTTCAATTATTAATTAACAATCCTTATTTCAAGTTAATAAATTACTTGAAAACTTTAATTGTTAATTTATAAATCATTATTCATTAACTAATTTAAAAATATTTCCTTATAAATTTCCTTTTATATTTCAAAATAAGTTGGAAAATACAATTAAGGCTTTTAACTTAAAACATTTCAAACCATTCATACAAATTCATTCATATAAACAAATCAATTCAAAGAAATGGATTTTAAGAATTTAATTTAGCCTAAATTATTTAAAGTTTAAAACTTCTTTATTTTAAATTTAAAAATCTGGTTAAATATTCAATTTGGGTCCAACCCATGTATACTTGAACCAAGAACATCATCTCTCTTTTTTAAAAAAACAATTTGACTTAAATTTAAGAAAAACTGTTTTAAAATAAAATCTGGAAACTGTAAAAACTTATAGTTTTTACTTATATTCTTGCATACGACTCTAGATGTTACTCGAGCCAAAACAACTTCCACCCGAGACCTTTCCCGAGTCAAAATGTCATTCCACAAACTAAACCAAACACTGACACAACAAGCCTCCGTGCAACCTGCACCTTCATTGATGATCATCCGACCATCAACAGAAACCTCTACACACCCACGATCGCCTACATCATCGATCCAAACACTGCAACATGAAGCACAGACTCTCAAACGAGATCGAACCATTCAGCAGCAACAAGAACCAGACACATCACTAGAAAACAACATGAATCCCACATCTCCGATCACTGGAGTCGCGACAAATCTGTCCTAAGCTTCCTTTGACCAACACGCCACCATCCCCAGAGTTACGTGCAACTCGGTCATCCATAGATTACGCCCTCCTTCCAAATCTGACCACCACCAAAACTAGGTTAAAAATCCTAATTCTACCCGCCGCCGCCACCACGACGAACTACAACCGCTTCTACCATTTTTCCCAACAACTCTGACCCTTCCTCCATCTTCAGTAGAAACGCCGACCACCCTAACTGTCCTGATCACCAGAACTTGCCCAAATACCCATTTCTAGACAAATCCCAAATTCACATTCAATACATTATTAAAATTTGAGATTTTCATTTTAAAAATCATATTTTCCAGTGGTACTTTAGTTTATATAATTATTTTATCCAAATTCAACATTTGATTTCAAACATTGATGTTAATTTGTTACTGCATAGTTTGTTTCCAGATAAATTTTCAAATACCAGAAACTTAGTTTTATTTTTAGTTCTTGGTTTTTTTTTTACTTAAACTAACCTAATTTGCTTGAATCAAAATCCTAACTGTTGTTTAAATAGAAATAGCTTAAGGATTTGATTTTTAAATCGAACTCTATAGTAAGGAAACAGAGAGGAAAATGAAACCAAACATACACAGTTTCAAACATAACAAAACCCATTGCATAATTATATCTACACAGAGGCAAACTTTTATGCATATAAAATAAACATCATCTCAAACTTTCATGCAACAGAAAATTACTACTTAAATTTTTGTAAAATGTTTACTCACCTTTTTTAAATGCAGTGCAGAGGTTTGATGATAAAACTGGAAATTTTCCAAAACATTTGAACTTGAAACTGAAGTTTTATTTTTTGGAAACAGAAAAGCTTCATCCCTTTGGTTTGCTACCAATTGAATTACTTCAGGTATTCCTTGACCCAGATTCACTTGCAAATGCTTGAAAGATGTTTACATACTGGATTTGAAATTTGCATTGAGCTTTTGAAACATATTGCAAATTTTTGATCATGAGAATTACTGGTTTGAGCTTTGATCTGAGAAGAATGTTTCAGGTTTTTGTAAACAATGATTGATATTTGAATTTGAGGAATTGATGGCAGGTTTGGGAAAAAAAGTTTACAGGGAAACAAATTTATTTCTGGATTGTTTGAATTTGAAGAATTTCAGATTTGCATTTGAACTTGAGGAGGATTTCAGATTTTTGAAGAGTGAAAGTTGCATGGATATTTATTGTTTTCTTTTAGGAATGAGCATAAATTTTAAAGAAAAAGAAAGTGAAGAGAATATAGTATTTATATAGGCAAATTTTCAGTTTTATTAATATTAAAAGAAAATTTAAAAAAAAATGTACACTTGTCTCTAGCTTACATAAATGTGTTAACACTTGTTATCTAAATGATTTCAAACTTTAACACTTGTCAAATTTATTTATTTTTATCCTAAAAGAATTTTAAAAGCTTTTTAAATTAATTTCCTAATTAACTAATATGTTTTCTTAATTTAAAAATACTTTTCTAATTAAACTCCTAATAAACAAATACATCTATACATTTATAAATGTTTTCTAAATTTATATAAATACAATCTTTAAAATAAAATAAAATAAAATAAAATCAATTATAATTTAAATAAAATTATATAATATTGCAAACTCATTTTAAAAAATGCTATTATAAAAGTCCTTGTATTTATTCTCATTAAATAAATACAATTCCAAATTCTATAGATAAATTTCTACAAAAAGAAAATATAAAACAAATCTTATTTTTAATTAAAAACATTATCTATATATTTTAAATTCAAACTATATTATTATTTTATTTTAAGATGTATGTATATCTTCTTAAATTCAAATTTATATTCAATTCAAAGTCAATTTAAAAATCCAAATCTAAAATCAATTTAAATAAATATAAATATCTATTTTTAAATAAGCTCATTATTATTTAAAATAATTTATCCTATTTTAAAATCATTTTAAATACGCAGATATAAATATTTTTAAACAACTTATTAATTTTGAAAACAATAAGTCAATTTAGAATTTATTTACACAAACAAAATAATTATTCTTATTTTAAAACCAATTTATAATCATAATAAAGACATTATATTATTATTACTTGGTTATTTATTTTTGAAAATAACAATTTTATCAATTTCAAATAATTTAAATTAAGAGATTATCACTTTTTAAATTCCTGGAAATTCCGGGATATTACATTCCTCCCCCCTTAAAAGAATTTCGTCCTCGAAAAACAAAGATAATCCAAAGTTTTATTTTATTCCAACCAATCCAAACATTCATAACAGCCATACACTATCAATCAAATAAACAATCTCATCCAAATAACCAATTCAATTAAATAGACAACACTAGTTATCCGGATACAGATCTGGATAAGCTTCCTAAAATTATCTCGAGTTCCCAAGTACAAACACAGGGATACTCGCTCTACTAAATCCAAACTAGCTATACTACTAAGCTACTGAGTTCCTACTCATCTAGATTTATAATCTGCACAAGATACCAGAACACAGACAAGTCTGATCAACAACTAAATCCTTCACAGAACTACTGGTCTCAAAACCAGTGATGGACCAAACATGTACTCCCTCCAAGACACGTGAAATATTTTGAATTCCAGTCTTCCAAACTGGCAATTCAACTCTTCAGACCAAAGCACCGATCTTTACAAAAACTCAGAAGAATCCAACATACCTCGGAGCTAACCTCGTAATCTCACCAAATCTTATTGCTCCTTTTATCAGAGAAAACCTCAACAACAACGAAGTCTCCAACTTCGGATTCCAAATTCCTCCGTCTCTAAACCTCAAAATTCTACTAACGATTCTGGGCTATTTACAGATCCTTCCAGATCAGCTCAACCTTCGTTGATGCTTCTACAAACAAACTAGATCAAAACTACTCAACAAACTGATCTTCACAAGATCAATCCAAAATCAAAACCAAACTTTACTATCAACAGTAGAAAACCATTTCTCCCATCCGAAAAAGACAGAATAGAATCACTTGCCAACTTGTCTCGGATCCTGAAGAAAATTCAGTAGAAACTCTCTAATCCAAAACCCTGCAAACTTCCAGTTGCTTTTACTCAAGAACAACAGCCACCTTGCTTCTGCTGCACAACTCTGATATGGAGCAGATGAAAATGTCGTCGATGAACACAAGCATGGACTAGACAGCACATCTCGGGAATAAGGTTCAACAGAAGTTCCAAGAAATACAGAGCTGCTTCACCAAACAATCAACCTAGGAGACAACCTTCCACCCAACTGAATCACTGGTATCACTCCTGTCATCAAATCGATTCAGAACTCAATCTCCAATGTGGGCAAATTTCTAACTTTCCTGAAGATATATCAAGAAAATCTTCGACAATTCCATGAATCCTACATCCTCTAAAAATGCCACAAATCCAAGCAAAAGACTATCTAAGATAATCACCAAACCATCGCAAGTCACTTTTGCGATTCACCCAACCTAAATTTCTAAAGATACTGCCCTCTCTCCACTAATCGGAACAGTTTATCCTCGAGCAACTAATCCATTGAAGAAACGGGTCCTCGTTGCTGCTTCTGAATTCCACCTCTAGCAACTGCTAAGCCAAAAAGATCTTCCTGCTGGAACACAAAACACTCCCGAGCTACACCGCTAACACAGATGCCAAAGACTTCTTATCCAAATTTCTTTGAGAAACTCGGACCTCCAACAAAACACATACATCCTGCTGAACTCAGCTACAATACCGAAGCAGACACACTTCCGTAAACTTGCTCCGAAAGAAAACATCTTCAGAGACATCCATTGTCATTGCGTCTCATCACGCAGCTACTACTTCCTGAGGTTGCCAAGATACCATCACTTACTTCTGCATAACTGAAAGATTCAAATTCTCAAAATCCGCTCACACAAGCACGATCAAACCTACACTTCGAAGATGAATTCCGAACCTTAACAGGTTTACTTCAGAGATCAATGAAATCCTTACACCAAACTGCAAAGATTACTCGAGACGGTATTAGCCCTACAGTCTCGACAAATACACTTCCAGTCTCAAATATTCAAACTCCGACCATTGGTAGTCGTGTTACACACACCACTACCTCATCTACCTATATAACTAATATTGGAAAACCCGAATAGGTAACCCAACAGATAGGTAGAAATATATATATATATATATATATATATATATATATATATAATTACAAGTACGCTCTCTCAAGAAAGACACCACAACAGAGCCTAGGTATTCGCTCAACCTAATGCTCTGATACCAAATGAAACGACCTGACTTTCTCACCACAGAAAATCGCATCATTTTTAAGAAAGGGATAGAAAAGAGAAAAGACAGAGAAGAAGAAAGAAACGATATCAAAACCTAAATAGCGGAACTAATAAATTATATTAATCACATAATATATTACATAGTATCATATACATCAGCGATACACAACTAAACAACACATACTAGACAGTTATAAACACCTGTCTAGTTATACAACTCAATACAACTCAAAGACAAACGACTCAGAGAGCACACAGCGGAATACTATATATCTATAGGCAGGAGCCTCCTACTCCATTGCTCCATCAGAATTTGTCAAACTAACCTGAATCCCCTGGCTACTCATAAAAACTTGAGCATCCAAGAGTTTAAGAAAAAACAGAATAAACTCCGGGTCAGACATGGGTCTGGTATGAGTAAACGGTTAAAGTTTCTTAACTTTAAAAACCTTTTGAAAGAAAAGGTATCACGTAAGACTTCCCACACATAAACATGGAAAAGTTTTTACCTTACGCTAACCAAAACATTAGGTCTAGGGTTTTCAAATGAATTTGAAATAGCCGAAATTGTTACATTTATTAAATTCCAGCTACTAGCCACAAAAGTGGGTAATACAATCAAATCCGATGGCACTTATTAGATTTTGGATTCCATACAATGGCAGGGCTACTGGGGTACCGCCTGTCACAGTACGTGGCCTAGATCACCGTACCGAGGAGTACGCCCGCACCCCTGCAACACAAGGCCGAAACCATTCCTTACTGAACAGTTCCGAATAAGACAACCCCGGCGGTTGTAGCTATTCAACCGCCCACACAGCCGAAATAAAAGGGACTCTAGACAGGGATTAATCTCATCCTACTTGGGCATGACCCACTTAGCCTTGCTGCACCCCCTTGTTTTAGCCATTCTCAGTTGATGAGGCTTGAGGCTACGATTACCTTTAGTGAACACATTACAGGGAAACAAATTTATTTCTGGATTGTTTGAATTTGAAGAATTTCATATTTGCATTTGAACTTGAGGAGGATTTCAGATTTTGAAGAGTGAAAGTTGCATGGATATTTCTTATTTTCTTTCAGGAATGAACATAAATTTTAAAGAAAAAGAAAGTGAAGAAAATATAGTGTTTATATAGGCAAATTTTCAGTTTTATCAATATTAAAAGAAAATTTTAAAAAAAATGGACACTTGTCTCTAGCTTACATAAATGTGTTAACACTTGTTATCTGAATGATTTCTAACTTTAACACTTGTCAAATTTATTTATTTTTATCCTAAAAGAAATTTAAAAGCTTTTTAAATTAATTTCCTAATTAACTAATATGTTTTCTTAATTTAAAAATACTTTTCTAGTTAAACTCCTAATAAAAAAATACATTTATACATTTATAAATGTTTTCTAAATTTATATAAATAAAATCTTTAAAAGAAAATAAAATAAAAGCAATTATAATTTAAATAAAATTATATAATATTGCAAACTCATTTTAAAATATGCTATTTTAAAAGTCCTTGTATTTATTCTCATTAAATAAATACAATTCCAAATTTCTATAGATAAATTTCTATAAAAAGAAAGATATAAAACAAATCTTATTTTTAATTAAAAACATTATCTATATATTTTAAATTCAAACTATATTATTATTTTATTTTAAGATGTATGTATATCTTCTTAAATTCAAATTTATATTCAATTCAAAGTCAATTTAAAAATCCAAATCTAAAATCAATTTAAATAAATATAAATATCTATTTTTAAATAAGCTCATTATTATTTAAAATAATTTATCCTATTTTAAAATCAATTTAAATATACAGATGTAAATATTTTTAAACACACTTATTAATTCTGAAAACAATAAGTCAATTTAGAATTTATTTACACAAACAAAATAATTATTCTTATTTTAAAACCAATTTATAACCATAATAAAGACATTATATTATTATTACTTGGTTATTTATTTTTGAAAATAACAATTTTATCAATTTCAAATAATTTAAATTAAGAGATTATCACTTTTTAAATTCCTGGAAATTCTGGGATATTACACATGCTGTCAAACTTTGAATCAGAGCATGTTTTGCTCCAGCATTTACGGTATAATCTGGCTGTGAGTTCAACTTTGTGATATTATATCTATTCCATTTCTTGTCTGATTGTATCCGTTCTTTTTTATTTAAAGTGGAGTTGTTGAACTCTATGCCTGTAAAATTTCAAGCTTTTAGGCCTTTGTAACTAGTTAAAAACTTGCCTGCAACTTTGAATCAGAGCATGTTTTGTTCCAACCGTTTACGATAAAATCTGGCTGTGAGTCCAACTTTGTTAGCTCTCTCATTTCTTATCCGACTATATCTGTTCCTTTTTCTATTTAAAGTAGAATTATTGAACTCTATGCCAGCAAAATTACAAGGCTTTAGACCTCTGTAATTAGTTCAAAATTTGCCTGAAAATTTGAATCGGAGCGTGTATTGCTCCCGCTAAAAATTTTTGAATTGTTTTACATGGATTTCTTTCGATGTTGTTCTTAATCGGCTTGATCCTAAGATGGAAGAGCCAATATTACCACTTATCTGTATTTCGGATTGGTTAGTTTTTAAAAGATCTTCGTATGATGATTTTATGAATAATTTCATTGAATTTTTGTTTAATTTTTGTTATTTCTTTGCACTTGCTTTCTAAACCGTTTTCAAAAGATTTTTCTAAATATTTTATAATATTAATAATTATTTTAAAGCTATCAAAATTATATATTCTCTATAATAAGATAATTTCAAAGATTTGTTTTCCAAAACGATTTCGAAAATTGTTTTCAAAAGCTAGTTTTCTCAAACAAATTGTTTTCTATATAAAAATACACGTTTTTGCACTACTCGAGCGTATGAGAAGGGGAATTAAACGGTTTAGTAAAAACACGCAGTATGGGACATGTGCGTTTAATTTATCGGTTAATTCCTGACTTGTCCGTCTGAATGTTTTGACCTTCAGGTCGTATTTGCCGATGAGATGAGGCAAATATTTTTACTGCTTTTTATTGTGGCATTGACGAGTGGTTAGGAAACCGTTAAGTGAGAACGTATGGTATAGTACGCACTGTTACCACTTTTCAGGTTCCTATCTAGGAGTTTATAACACATTCACAAGTGATTGCCATTACTTAGACTATTGGGTCGCTTGTGTGTCCAATGTGCATATATGCAGTTGTTGGACTGTCCATGGACTGTTGGGTCCTATAGAGACTGTTGGGTCTCTTATGCACAAGTACTTGGCAAACTGTTGGGTCATATATTGGACGTCCTAGTTATTTATAGTTGTTGGGCTTTTATTGGACTGTTGGGTCTTATACGCATTTAGCTATTGGGCTTTTATTGGATTGTTGGGTCCCATTTCTTATATTGATGTTTTCTTTATTATATTATGACGATTTCTAGAAATTTTATGATTTATAAATGCTTTCACCATAGTCGCCTTTGTTGAATTATCTATTTAGCCTGAGTGTTATAGTATAGACTATATGGTGGTTACATTCGGAGTTTTGAACTCTTAGTTGAGTTCTACTTATATTGTGATTCATATTGCCAATCTTTGGCCTTTTTGAGATTTGTATACGCCAATGAGATGAGGCGTATATTTGTGAATAATTGATTTGTTGTTGCTTAACTTAGCTATTATATAGCTAATGAATAAAGCTAATGATATGAGGCATTTGTTGTACTTAGTGGTGTTTATTGATGGGTCTATCTATTTCGAGGACAAACACTTAGAATTACCTCATTGAAGTAGTGACATGCTCTTATCATGGTTTCTTCTCATTTGAGAGGATTCTCAACCCTTTACCTTATGATTCATATTATCATTTGTTTTACTAAACTAATGTTTTAGCCAGTCTAATCCATGTATTTTAAACTCGGGTCGGACCGAGTTGTTTCAGGTTAGATAGCTTTTGGGCTTACCTTCGCTTTGGTGCTCCCGCTTGGATATCTATTTATCATCTTTTGTTGTTATAGCCTTTTGTTTGACATTGATATGTATATTTTTGACTCGTTGTGTATAGCGTGGTCTTCAAACCACTTATGATGTATCATTTTGTATCGTACTGTAATGTATCGGTGTATGTGTGTGTTTGTTTGTATTTCTGTTTATTATTCTGTGATGTGTTGTACATTTAGTTGTTATATTTTGTTCTGATAGATCCATTAGGCACCTGTAGTTTTGTATTAAACACTTATTGAATATGTCGATCCACATGGGATTGGAAAAAAATGGAGCACCAAATCGACGTATTTAATGGATGTTTAAGACAAAGCTATGGATGGTCGCTCTGAAACAGCCCAATTCTCTACATTTGGAGACAATATTATCCAGTAATACTCTTTGTTAATAAGGGTCTCGAGGTGAGGCGTCATAGCTTGGTATTAGAGCTAAATTCAGAACAAAGTATGAGAAGCACAGAACAGAACATATATTACGGTACGTAGAAGTGTAATACAAGTGTTACAAAGTCCCCAATCATCGTGTCCTTAACCTATCTGTGTCCTTTGTGATAGATATAAGATGGGAATAAGTCTTGGAATATATTTTATTCTTGTAGTATTCTATAATTGAATTATTGATATCACATCCTAAGAATAATCCTTATCGTGATTATTTATTCTATTAATCTTCGATACGGGTGCTTGATACACATTCGTATCGAAGGAGCTTGTTGATACCGTTGGATGTTTCTTATCTTCTTATTTCTTTTAGGATTTCAAATCCTAATGAGGGGATCCGCAATATTTGGCACAATGTATGAAATTTTTGAGATTGTTCCTGGTAGTTTTTCTTTCCGTGTGAATTTGCACGCTTTTTACTATCTTGAGTTTGGAATGATTTTGGGAAGCCAATCCTATATTCTGTATGGATCATATATTTTAGACATCCTAATTCAGCTGATTTGTTGCCTCTTGTTCTTCGGAATATTGATGATAATTCCAAAGTATCTTTATTCATTCTTGAGTTTCGAGGTGGTGATGGCATATCTCGAATTCCTGTTGTTTGTGCTTTTGTAGATATATGTGAGTGCGTTTTGAGCTTGCTACCCAATCGAGAAATCGAGCTTTGTGCTGGCCTCATTTCTAGTTTTAGCCTTTCGGTTATCCTCCTACGAGGATGTCTATAAGGAAATGAGGTGATTAATTAAATTTAATTGATATTGTCGTTCTTGCTTCTTTCGAGATATCCTCTTAGGATACTCATTTGTTTATATACCTTGTGATATTACTTTACTCGAAATAATGATATGGTGTTAGTGTTATTTCTTCTCATCCGAGAAGATATCTTACCCTTATCCTTATATCTCATTAATCTCTTATTTATTTATTGAGTGATGTTAGGGTCTTTTCTCATCTCGATCTTGCACCGATTTTCATCAGCTACGAGCTGTGGAGGATATCGTCCCTCTTACTGCTGTAACGACCCACCTTTTTGGACGGTTTAAATCGACAACAAACCACACATGTTTAGTTCAAACCATTCAAAATGGAGGATTGTTAATGGGGTAAATAAGAAAACAGAGAAAGAAAAAAACAAAATATAATCTCGCAGCGGAATGATAAAATATAATAATTAATTAACAGTTCATTAAGCTATTTACAAACAATTGATTATATTAATGCAATACAGAATCAGAGTTACATAAAACAGAAAAATTACATAAATGCAGCGGAACAACATGATGCGGTAGAATAAATATCATAAATAGGAATAATATACTTTCTCTTCGTCTTCGTCCTCCAGAAAATAGTTTTAATACACTGAAAAGCTCAGACGGACCCTAGCGTAGTGAAAAGACAAAACACTCGAGTCAGAACTAAAAGATCTTATGTGAGTCAAATCAAAATAAATAAAATAGAACAATTAGTGCAATAGTTTCATAGATGTTATAGGATTTTCATCTGCTATCAAGTGTACAACGTGACTATATTGTTTTAAAGGGTTTCAAATAATTTCGAAATATCAATCTCATCCATCTAACTAAAACAAATCCGAAGTTTAACTTAATCTTTACATAAATTAATTCCAATCCATAATCCAATTTAAAGCATATATATATATATATATATATATATATAGATATCAACCAGTACCATAATAATATTTTAAAATTTTCAAATCAACGAAAACCACTCGGGTCTATCATTTCAATCCATAACGATTTTCCTCTAATCTATAAGATCGTTTGGGTATGTATCATTTCTACCCATAGTGAATTTGCAGTACTATAACGATATAAAATACAACATCCATTCATTCAATATCAAAATCAATCATCTATCACAATCATCATCCAAACCAATCAATAAACATCAATAGATAAATTGAAATCAATAACAGGTATTTAACTGGCAATTTAAATTAGATAATGAATTAAATAACGATTTAATTTAAATAAATTCAAATTAACCGAGATGATGATTAAAATATACTAAGCATTAATAAATAAATTTTCGATCACATCATAAATCTAATTTAACAAACATAAGAAGTTCTAGAAGTTGTGAGTGGGTTAAAACACTCACCTTTGAATTTAAATTGAATTTAAATCCAATTTAAACCCACCTTCGAAATAAAATGTAATTTCTTCCTATTATATACTTGATATAATCTGATTATATTAATTAATTAATTTGATTAAAAGTATATTTAATAGAATAATCCATAAATGGTATACTTTGTGATAGTAGTTACATAGTGTTGTAACCGTGAATAATTTATCACAATGAAACAAATATATCATTTTAAATGTTCCTAGTCAAGATGCATCGAGACTGGATATTGATGTATCCGTTGAGACTGGAGTATGTAACACTCTTCAAATGTTGGGCAGTGCATTAATCATGACTGCGGAAGGAAACTAGGGGTTATGTATTAGTAGTTATTGGATAGCTGTGGAACGACTCAGTCGATAGTTTTCTGTTGGTTAATATAACTAAGGTCAAATAGAAAATATCGACTCGACTGATTTACAATGTTCTCTCGATTTGAGAATACCGTGGATCTTCAATATGAAATCTTGGCTTTCATTATAGCCAAATCTTAGCATGGCGTCCATCGAGTGACTATAGTTGGAATGAGTGGAAGTATTAAAAGTGAAGCACTATTCAACAAAGGATTCTTCTCCTTAGTTATATGCGGTTAGTATCACAGTCAACTCAAAGTTAAAGTCTCTGGTTAGAGAATTTCAGTCAATAATAATTGTTATTATTGAACCAAGGAGTTTTTGTAGCTCTTCCTGGTAATCGTTCCTTCGATCATAGGCTAGCTTTTCTATCTTAAAAACGAATTCTTGTCCTCCTCGTTTGCATAATTCGTCAAGGATTGGCTCTGGTCGTAATTTGAGATGATTTGAAAGTTGTTCGTGGGTTAGGATTTTAGGTCGTTTTGGAGTTTGGTTGAGGAGTTATTACTTTTCATGGACTAATTGTGAAATACGTTGTTCTAGCAGCAGATTAGTTTTATGGACATATGCATGCTTCTACTTTTCTTCTTTTAGGAATTGATTTCTTTGGATGTAATGTTGTAATTGGGCTTGGCTTCATCGATATAGGTTTTGTAAATCATTTATTTGCGAGGCCTGGGAATTCATAAGGACTGTTGGGGGTTGAGTAGCTGATGAAGGCGTATGAGAATATGATTGCTGACAATCAGGGTCAATGTAATAATTAGGACCAAAGCATTTTCTTGCTTCGTCTAGAGCTTGTTGCAGATTGTAAAAACCTTTGAAAATTAGATTCTGAAAATTTTGTATAGCCATCTGCACTTGGCTATAATGTTTAAATATTCCTGTAAAATTGCCTCTGAAATCTATATAGCAAATGAAATTTTTAGAAAGTGGCTTTTTTTGAATTTTTGAAAAGTAATATGCAAAACAGTTTCCATGTCGTTGTTCATTCCTTCTTCACTTTCAACCGTTTTCAAATATCGAAGATGGTCGAGTAAGCATTACTGGGATAAATCATTTATTCTGACAAGGGGTTTAAATTTTCTGGGATCATTATTTTTAAACTGAATAAGAGAAGTCTGACCAAAGGTCATGCATGGAGTATTAACTTCCATTGTTTGATTATCACTCGTTTTTGCGGGAGGTGGAGTTTGTGAACTGGATTCTGTTGGTGGCGTTGCAGGTGTTTTCGCGTCTGTTTTGATTGTTGGGGCTTTTGCCTCCACATTTGCTTTGATATTGCTGTTATCTACAGACTTTCTTGTTTCTTTATTCATATAATATCTTTCCTGCATATAACAAACTTTTTAAACACATGAGATAATTTTCGTGATAGAATATCGGCTAACTGGTTATTTTTTCCTTTAATGTGTTCAAAGTTTATTTTATAACCATTACCTCGTATAAGATTTTGCAAATTTAGTCATCTAGTTCTATTTACTTTTTAAGAATTTTCGTTTGAAATAAATTTAACAACTGCTTCACAATCTGTTCGGACTATTTTGTGTAGATATATCCTAGACTTATATAAGGCATTAATTAATGCTTGGATTTTGAAATCTAGAGATGTCCAATTATTTACTTTGTTAAAGTTTCCACTTGCATAAGCTGCAATTTTTTCTGTTGACTTATCACTGTATTTAAATGGTTTACATTTTAGGATTGCTCCCCATCCTTCTTTGTATCCTCACATTCGATAATGATATAATCTATTTCTAGTGGAAGTTCTAATGGATTAATTTTCTTAACTTCTTCTTTAATTCTTTGAACTAGTTTAATATCTTCTGTATTAAATCGTGTTTCTCCGTTTTTCGAAATTTTACCATATAGGGGTCCTACTAGTTTTGCTAAATTAGGAATAAATTTTCTGGCGTAATTTATTAATGCTAGAAAAACATGGATTTTCTTTTTACTGTCTAATTTATCTGGGAATTCTATAATCTTTTGGTAAATATGTGGCTGAAGTACAATTTTTCCATTACCAATTTCTAAACCTAAAAGCGAAATTTTTGTTTAAAAAGTTCCATCTTTTTTCTTGATATTACTAGACCTTTGTTTTCAACTTCTTTAAATACTGCTTTTAAATGTTGTTCATGTTCTTTAATATTTTTACTTGCAACTAAAATGTCATCTATATAGACTAAACAGAAATCATATTTTTTAATATCCATAAATCTTTGGAAAATTGTCGGTGCTTTTTTTAATCCAAAGCTTAATACATTCCATTCAAAATGTCATTCGGAGAACATAAATGTTGTCCAAGGTTTAAAACTTTCTTCTAATTTTAACTGGTTGTATCCTGATTTTAGATCAAACTTGTTAAAAGTTCGCTTATTTTGAGTTAAGTTAATCAATGTGTCTTTATTTGGTATATTATAACCATGTCTTCTATATTATCATTTAATCTTTTATAATTTTAGACGATTCTTGGTTTTCCTCTTTTCTGTTCGGAGTAATTTCGAACTAAAAAGGCTGCTGATCTATGTCTGTTGTCCGATCTCCTGATTAAGTTTTGTCTTAGCATTTCTTCAATCTGTATTTTGAATTCCTTTATATCAGCTGGTGAATGTCAATGTTTGTTGTTTTAATGGTTATTTCTGGGTTTATGATTTTTATTTTACAAGTGTAGTTAACTCTGTTTTTTGTAATATCCTCACTGATTAGTCCTAGTTTTTCTAAGTGTGAAATAATCTGAAAAGGAATAAATTTGGTTTCTTTTCCTTTCTCTAGTTCTCTAATTGTTTCGAATGCTAGCATGGCTAACATATTTTTATGTTCTTTGGTAGGTGAAGTATGTTCTTTTTCAATTTCTGGTTTGAAAAAAATCTCGTTTGGCCTGTCCACCACGCTTTCAAGCTAACTCAGATTGATAATTGAGGTAGTTTGTAGGTAATGTGTAGTTGTGTTTACTGAAAGTAATACTATTTCTGGAAATTGAGATACTACCTCGATAATTAAGTATAAAATTTAAATCTAAAGAAATTCTTGACTTTTAATATCCTTTGGAGTAATAGTACATTGCCCTAATTCATATTTGGAACTATAATTACCGGCAAAGTCTCTAAATTGAATCATTGATTCGTCTGGTAATTTATGTGTTAATGTCATTAGACTTTGATTAGCTGTTTTTGAATTGATAGTGTAATTTATAGGTTTATGATATTGTAAAGGTATCAATGAATGCACAATTAAGCTTTTAGTGCTACCGGTATCTATTGTTGCTATTGTATCGATAAACTTGTTATTATCGAACCAGACACGGCACTTTACCTTAAGTAGGGATGTATTGTATTTATTAATATTGATTGAAAATTCTGTATTTTCTTGTATGCTATTATTCAAGTTATCTATTTGTTCCATTTCATTTGATTTGGATGAACTTCCTGGTTCATTTTGATTGTAGTCTTTATATTTTTCTTTCAAGAAACTAATATCATTTTGTAAAGTACTAAATTCTAGTTGTAATAGTTTTATTTGTGCATCGTGTTTATCTACCATTTCTTGTAATATTGTTTTTTCACTTATTTTATTTTTCTTTAATGAAAGTTCTAAATTAAACTGTCTTTTAGCACATAAAAAACATATTTCTATAAAACATCTACCACATTGAAAACATTTAACAATTTCAGGATATCTATAACATACAAAACAAGGTATATGGCCATTACCTCTATTTTGTATCCATTGGTGTTCGCATTCATTATCGTTATTCATTAATGTGTTGCTAATACTGTTTTGTGAACTACCTTCATCATTATCTAAGACAATGCTATATATTGATTCAGTATCGTCCAAATCGTTTTCACTAAGACTTTATTTCATATTCCCCTATTTCATCGACTAAATTAGAACATTGTTGGTTATTTTTCCTGTTGGACATCTATTTGCTAAATGATTTGGGTCAACGCAAATAAAACAATTACACTTTCTATTTGGCTTACTTCTTTTAACATATATTTCTTTTTTACGTTTATCAAAATGCTTAGATTTTCTAAGATACTTTCTTGGTTTATAATAGCCATAAGCGTGTGGAGTAATCTGATAAAGCTTGTAAAATTATAAGGGTTGTTTTCTAAAGCTTTCTGTTCTGTAATTACGGCTGGGTTATCTGTTTTTCTACTTTGATATATTCCTAAGGCTAATGGACCGAGGGTAGTTTCTGTTTGATGTGATTTTTTGTTTGATGATAACAAACATATATATATATATATATCAATATATATATGTGTTTGCAGTTTGGACTATATTCATATTGAATAATTATACTATTGCACAGAATCTATATAATTCAACTAGTATTTTTTATTCAATATAATATTTTATTACAACACTTAAACAATACAAAGTTTTCAGCTCTCTCTATATATATACATACATCAGTTCATACATTTTACTTTTCTCACTACAACACTCAACACTCAGTTTTTCACTCTGTCTGCACAACTGCATCTATCTGCATTGTCCAGCTCCACTTCTCGTCCTGTCTCCTGTGTACCGGTATAATTAGGAACTACAACAGTAATCTGAAAACAAACAAATTTAAATTTGCAAAAATAAAATTTGTTTGTGTCTCAGATACATGGGTTATTGTCATCATCTTTGATTGTGCAATATCTATGCATATCAGTAATTTTTATCAGGGACAGGCAATTATAAGTGGCTGCAGTACACACGTATACATTCGTATACGTGTGCACTGCCACGCCAACTCATGTGCACAAACTACAACAAAACACAAATTCATTCAAAGCAACATAACAGAGAAGAACAAAGACCAAGTGCATCATCAAAATGCACCAACCAGAATGAACCAGTGATACAAGGCAACAAGTACAACACTGCACAAATTCAACATGAAGCAGTGCAAGCTCTCAAAGATACAACAGTGAAAGAAACTGCATCACACCAGCATGAAACATCAAAATACACAAAATATGGAAACTGCATCAATGCAGTACAGAACATAGTATATATATAGTGATGCATAGCAACTGGATAACAGCTACAAACACCAAGTGCAACAGTGAACACAGAGTACAATGCAACATTTTCATAATGCAGTGAAGGTTGCAGATTCAAGTTCAAGTTACAGGTTAAAATGCACAAAGACATGGAAAGAGTCACAAGACCATCAAGCAGTAAGCAAGTGCAACTGGAAACAACAGAAATTGTGCAACATGGTCAGAGTACAATGCAACATTTTCATAATGCAGTGAAGCATGCTGATGGAACACAGCAACAACAGAGCTACATGAACAAATGCAACACTGTGTAGAAATGTAACAGCAATTACAGTGACAAACTGCAACAAACAAAGTCTCGACCAAAATCAGTAACACAATGCACATACAACAACATAGCACAATGCACAAAAGTCACAAACAAGGTCAAACCCAAGATAAGTTCAACTCAAGGCAACATGAACAAGTGTAGCATCTGTATCAAAGCAGTGGAAACAAACTCAAGTGCACGTGAACATGGCAGCAGACCAGTGACAACAACCAAGTAAAGAACATGGATGTACAAGGCAATGCACCAATGCAAGTGACTAATGCAACATGAAGTGAATCAAGTTCAAAACATCATAACAACAAGTACAGTGTTCCTCAAAGACGAATTCGAGCTAGAAACAAATGACATGCACCAGCAAGCTATCAAGAATCAGATCACAACTACATGCAGATCAAATGAAGTTCTGATTCAATCCCATAGCAAAATCAAGTCACAATGAAAGTACAAACCCAAAAATATATGCATACACACATACAAATGTATATATGCACATATATAGTAAACTGGTGAATGTGCAGTAGGAACACAAGACAGTGGCAAGTACAAGGCAGTGCAGAAATCAAGCCGAAAGAATAAATTCGTATTTTTTTGATTAAGTCTTTGATTAAGTCAAAGATTTCTAATTTGGAAAGAAATCTTTGCAGCAAATTTCTCGAATTCATATATGGACAGTATTAATTCAAATGAGGACCGAGACAACAAATACAGCAAGATATCTTCGAATCAATTAATTCGAATTCAAATATGGTCAGCAATTATTCGAAATTGAATCAAGAAAGGAATACTCCAAATCCAGAACAAATTCAGGAAAATAATCAACGACATGAAGAAATCAAATCTGACAGTGTTAATTAGGGTTTCAACCCTATAAATACACCCCAAGAAATCATCATAGACACGGAACAATCGAGTTCGAAAATCACAAAACCACAAACAAGCAAAAAGATTACATACCGCAACAGTAAACTCGATTATCAGAGAACGAGCTAGCAACAAGCATCTAATCATCAGAGAACGAGCGTGAGAAAGATCAACACAAGTCAAAGAATCAATCATCAGAACAAAGCCCCAAATCTCACAGAAGAACCGAAGCCCTAAATTGAAAAAGAAAAGGATCGGCCATTTTTTTTCTCACGAACAAAAGAAAATGGACCGGGTAAAATAAGATAAAGGGAAGTGACCGCATATCTTTTGTGTGGTTAGGGTTAGGGTATTTTTATTTTTATTATAAAGGCAAGATAATTTAAATTGTTTTATATTTAGTGCTTGCTTTTATAATTTGCTTCATTTGTATGTTCTTGTCAAAACAAAACATGATAAATTATCACCTAGGGTTTAGGTGTTGACAGATTGTCTAGTTAGAGTTAGTCCAGTTAGCAGGGTTTGCAAGTTTGCAAAACTCTATAGGCGGTAGCAGGGTTTGCAAGTCTGTTAGAGTGTTTGTAAGCGGAAAACTGTTTAATTCTAATAGAAATCTGGGAATGCAGCAGTAGGCAGGGGTTGCCGAAGCTGGGTAAATTCTGTGTGTGATTTATTTTTCAGCATATTTATTTTTGCAGTTTGCTTCTGTGTTTAATTCGCAAAAATTTGCTATAACCCTTTTCACCCCCCCCTCCCTCTAGGGTTAATCTAGATCCTACAAGTGGTATCAGAGCAAGGTATTTTACTTTAACTCTAGAGTCATGAATCCACCAAATAATGCTTTTTCTGAGGGGCAATCTATTGCTAGGCCACCCATGTTTAATGGGAATGATTATGCTTATTGGAAAGTTAGAATGAGTATTTATCTTAGTTCTGTCGATTATGATGTTTGGGATATTATTGAAACTGGCTATAAATCCCCCACTATAGTTATTGGTGATACTGAGATTCCTAAACCTAAGGATAGCTGGGACGCTAACGATAAGAAATTAAAAACTACAAATGCCAAAGCAATGAACGCTTTGATCTGTGCTCTTGATAAAAATGAATTTAATAGAATTTCTCATTATACAACAGCACAGGAGATTTGGCACACTCTGGAGGTGACACACGAAGGAACTTCTCAAGTCAAGGAGTCACGACTAGCTCTATTTAGCAATGAATACGAAAACTTTGTGATGGAAAAGGGCGAGAGCATAAAAGATATGTTTGGACGATTTTCAACTTTGGTGTACAATGCTAGAGCGCTTGGGAAGGTCTTCACTGAAGTAGAGCTTGTACGGAAGATACTGCGAGTCTTACCAATGAACTTTGAGGCAAAAGTCACTGCGATACAAGAATCAAAAGATCTGAGTAAACTAAGCATGGAGGAGTTGATCGGAAACTTGATGACATATGAGCTTGAGCTAAAGGCAAAGGAGGAACGTAACAACTCCGAATCAAAAAAGAAGACGATTGCCTTAAAAAGCAAAGAAGAAAGCGGTGAAGAAGAAGAAGATCCAATTGAAGAGCTTGCGATGGCTGTCAATAATCTTAGAAAATGGTCAAAATTCAGGCCACGCAAGAAGAAAACAAGTGGTAATAAGCCAAAAGATTCTGATGATTCCGATAATGAATTAACATGCTTTAACTGCAAAAAGCCTGGCCACTTCAAACAAAAATGTCCACTTCTCAAGAACAACAAAGGAAAGAAAAAGAAGAAGAAGGCCTTTGCAGCAACTTGGGATGATGAAGAAGGAGAAGAAGTTTCGGATAATAGCTCAGAAGAGGTTAACTTGTGCCTTATGGCAAAATCAGATTCGGAAACAAGTTCAGAGGAATCCAGTGAGGTACGTAACTATTCTTATAAAGAACTTGTTTTGACGTGTTATGATTTTACTAATACAATTGATACTCTTGAAACTAAAATTGAAAAATTGAAGTCTGACAGGAGAGAACTCGTTCATGAGAATACTAGGTTAGAAACTGAACTTGAAAATATTCAAAACCTAGACTGTAAAAAATGTAAAATTTTAGATTCAGAAATATCAAGACTTAAGAATAGCTTCGATGATCTTGAAAAAGAAAACTCGAGTCTTAAGGAAACCATTGACACTAGGAAAAAGGATTTTATAAATAGATGCACCACACTTGTGACTGAAAACACAACACTAAAAATCAAAGTCCAAAATCTTGAGAAATCTCTGAATAACTTTTCAAGAGGAGAAAAATCATTTAACATGTTATTGGGAAATCAACTCTTTGCTAACAACAGAAAAGGACTAGGTTTTGGGAAAACACAGGTTGATGATCATGCAAAAGGTAAGAGTGTCTTTGTTAGAAGTGAAATTGGACATTGTGTTGAAAATTGTAGTCATAGGAACAAGAACACAAAATTTATACAAGTTTGGGTTCCTAAGAATTCTACAAACAAATTTCATGTCTATAGGAACAAAAATAAAAGGACAAAACAAGTTTGGGTTCCAAAGGGATTGTTTGTTCACAATGCTTCAGTTACTAATATCATTGGACCTAAGAGTTTCTCTAGGTCATCCTCCTCTCTCTTTATGTAGGTCTGTTGGCGGGCTAAGGAGCAACAAGAATGGTTTCTAGATTCAGGTTGTTCTAGACATATGACAGGTGATAAATCTAAGTTCCTTAGCCTAGAGAAGTTTAGAGGTGGAAATGTGATCATGGGAGATAATAGCAAGTGTAAGATTATTGGGAAAGGTGAAGTAAGTAATGGTACTTTTTCCTTGACTAATGTTTTATACATTGATAATTTGCATCACAATCTCATTTCTATTAGCCAACTATGTGACAAAGGTATGAATGTGGTTTTTGATAGTGATACTTGCAAAATCATTGATAAAACTTTTAATAACATTGTCTTTATGGGCAAAAGAAAAGGAAATGTTTACTCACTTTCGTTTGACAATCTAAATCTTTCCAGATGTTTGGTAGCCACTGACGAAGAGGCATCTTTATGGCATAGGAGACTTGGACATGCTAGCATGAGTCTCTTAAGAAATCTTGAAACCAAAGAATTAGTCAGAGGGTTACCACATCATAAATTTAAAGATAACAAAGTGTGTAAAGCATGTTCCTTGGGCAAGCTTAGTCGATCATCATTTCGCCCTAAAAACTTTGTTAGCACATCAAGGGTCCTCGAATTAATTCATATGGACTTATTTGGACCAAATGAAATTGCAAGCTTGAATGGAAAACGTTATTGTTATGTATTGGTTGATGATTATTCTAGATTTACATGGGTTTATTTCTTAGCCAAAAAGTCTGAATCTTTTGATTATTTTTCAAAATTTGCTAAACTTGTTCAAAATGAAAACGGAGTTTCAATTAAAACTTTGAGAAGTGATCATGGAGGCGAATTTGAAAATTTAGAATTTGAAAACTTTTGTGAAGAAAATGGTTTAAAACATGAATTTTCTGCCCCACGAACACCTCAACAAAATGGGGTGGTTGAAAGGAAAAATCGTACATTACAAGAATTGGCTAGATCCATGTTGAGTGAGTATAAACTACTTCTAACTTTTTGGGCAGAGGCGGTGACTCGCTCTGCATTTGATAAAAATTTATGTGCGTTTTGTTGTCATAGTGGTTTTATTCTGAAATAGAACCTGATTCTGTTGAAATGGCTCTTAATGATGAAAGTTGGGTTTTAGCAATGCAAGATGAACTTAACCAATTTGAGAGAAATAAAGTTTGGAAATTAGTTCCTAGGCCTAATGACTATCCAATTGTAGGAACTAAATGGGTGTTCAAAAACAAACTTGATGAATCAGGAAATGTAATTAGAAACAAAGCTAGGTTGGTCGCAAAAGGATATAACCAAATAGAAGGCATAGATTTTGATGAGACATTTGCACCAGTTGCTAGTTTAGAAGCCAATAGGATTTTGCTCAGCTTTGCTTGTTATAAAGGTTTCAAACTAAAACAAATGGATGTAAAAAGTGCATTTCTAAATGGTGATCTGAAAGAAGAAGTTTTTGTTGAACAACCCCCTGGTTTTGAAAATCACGATTTTCCAAATCATGTGTATAAACTTGAAAAAGCATTATATGGTCTTAAGCAAGCTCCTAGAGCTTGGTATGACTGCCTTTGTACATATCTTCTGGAAAATGGCTTTGAAAAGGGGAGTGCTGACACGACACTGTTTCTATTACATAAAGGAAGTGATTTTTTGATTGTTCAGATTTATGTGGATGATATCATTTATGGTGCTACTAATGAACTCTTGTGCGAGAAATTTGAACAAGTCATGCAGGCTAAATTCGAGATGAGCTTGGTTGGAGAATTGAAATATTTTCTTGGATTTCAAATCAAGCAAAACAGTGATGGCATTTTCATTTCGCAATCCAAGTATGTGTTGGAACTGTTGAAGAAATTTGGAGTTGAGAACTCCAAACCATTGAGAACTCCTATGAGCCCATCAACAAAGTTGGACAAAGACGAGAAAGGAAGTGCTGTTGATCAGAAAAAATATCGAGGGATAATTGGTTCACTTCTCTATCTTACTGCTTCTAGACCTGATATTATGTTTTCTGTGTGTTTGTGTGCACGTTTTCAATCTAATCCTAAAGAATCTCATTTGAAAGCCACTAAACGAATTTTGAGATATCTTTCACACACACACAAATTTGGATTATGGTACCCTTCTTGTGAAAACTTTGATTTAGTTGGTTATTCTGATGCTGATTATGCTGGTTCATTGGTTGACAGGAAAAGCACCAGTGGGACATGTTTCATGCTAGGACATTCATTAGTTTCATGGTCAAGTCGAAAACAGAATTGTGTTGCATTATCCACCACTGAAGCAGAATATATTGCTTTAGGAAGTTGCTGTGCTCAAATTTTATGGATGATGCAAACTCTTTCTGATTTTGGCTTAGTTTATAAACAAGTTCCATTAAAATGTGACAGTAAAAGTGCAATAGACTTATCAAATAATCCTGTTCATCATTCACGCACAAAACACATTGATGTGAGACACCACTTTCTTAGAGATCACATTGCTAAGGAAGACATTTGCATTGAATATATTTCAACTGAGGCTCAACTTGCTGATATTTTCACAAAACCCCTCCCCGAAGACAGATTTTCTAGATTACGTTTGGATTTGGGGATTATAGAAATTGACTAACCATTTTTTTTATTTTTAGGTTGAAATATTCTTGGATATATATACTTTCAACTTCAATTTCTAGGATTCAAACAAGTTTTGGATATTTTCCAAAGATTGATTCGAATATGGTATTCAGTACTGGATATTACATAATATAATTAACTTGGTAACTTATTCCACGATCATTTCTATTTCTACCATCTTTCTATCGTTCATAATGGTTTGATAAAATAAGAAGAGTGAATTATTTCAAATTTAAAAAAAAAAAAATAATAATAATAACTCTCATGCATCCATTCTCATTTAAAAGTCCTTATGGTTATGCATGGATGGAGCATGTGAGTGAATTATTTTTATCATTACTCCATTCTCATTTAAAAGTCCTTATGGTTATGCATGGATGGAGTATGGTAACTAAGTATTCTGGTCTCACTTAATAGTCTAGATGCTTAGACTTATAAGTAACTGCTAATCCCATTTAAAAGTCCTTATAGTTATGCGTGGTTAGTAAGTGCTTATTTTTTGTGCTTAAATTTCAAATTAATGTTAAAATATCTCTCTTCTTATTAAAACTAATCATCGATCCATCCTCTACAATATGGAAGTTTTTATCTCGTTATGATATATTATTTTTTGTTCCTACTATTCCATTTTTTTTTGTCAGTCTTTTGATAATGACAAAAGGGGGAGAAGAACAAGATTTTGATGAGAAAGTAAATATTTTTTTGACCTATTTCAACAAATTTGGTTAAATGTTATTAGTTAATTTTTCTTTAGTTCTTTTATTCTTTTGTAATTTTTGTTATCATCTAAACAGGGAGTGGTCTTGGTTGTAGGGGGAGCATTCAAATAGGGGGAGCTAAAAATTTCGTTTTCAAACACATGTATTAGCATTTCAAAATCTTCAATATATATGTTTGTCATCATCAAAAGGGGGAGATTGTTTGATGTGATTTTTTGTTTGATGATAACAAACATATATATATATATCAATATATATATGTGTTTGCAGTTTGGACTATATTCATATTGAATAATTATACTATTGCACAGAATCTATATAATTCAACTAGTATTTTTTATTCAATATAATATTTTATTACAACACTTAAACAATACAAAGTTTTCAGCTCTCTCTATATATATACATACATCAGTTCATACATTTTACTTTTCTCACTACAACACTCAACACTCAGTTTTTCACTCTGTCTGCACAACTGCATCTATCTGCATTGTCCAGCTCCACTTCTCGTCCTGTCTCCTGTGTACCTGTATAATTAGCAACTACAACAGTAATCTGAAAACAAACAAATTTAAATTTGCAAAAATAAAATTTGTTTGTGTCTCAGATACAGGGGTTATTGTCATCATCTTTGATTGTGCAATATCTATGCATATCAGTAATTTTTATCAGGGACAGGCAATTATAAGTGGTTGCAGTACACACGTATACATTCGTATACGTGTGCACTGCCACGCCAACTCATGTGCACAAACTACAACAAAACACAAATTCATTCAAAGCAACATAACAGAGAAGAACAAAGACCAAGTGCATCATCAGAATGCACCAACCAGAATGAACCAGTGATACAAGGCAACAAGTACAACACTGCACAAATTCAACATGAAGCAGTGCAAGCTCTCAAAGATACAACAGTGAAAGAAACTGCATCACACCAGCATGAAACATCAAAATACACAAAATATGGAAACTGCATCAATGCAGTACAGAACATAGTATATATATAGTGATGCATGGCAACTGCATAACAGCTACAAACACCAAGTGCAACAGTGAACACAGAGTACAATGCAACATTTTCATAATGCAGTGAAGGTTGCAGATTCAAGTTCAAGTTACAGGTTAAAATGCACAAAGACATGGCAAGAGTCACAAGAGCATCAAGCAGTAAGCAAGTGCAACTGGAAACAACAGAAATTGTGCAACATGGTCAGAGTACAATGCAACATTTTCATAATGCAGTGAAGCATGCTCATGGAACACAGCAACAACAGAGCTACATGAACAAATGCAACACTGTGTAGAAATGTAACAGCAATTACAGTGACAAACTGCAACAAACAAAGTCTCGACCAAAATCAGTAACACAATGCACATACAACAACATAGCACAATGCACAAAAGTCACAAACAAGGTCAAACCCAAGATAAGTTCAACTCAAGGCAACATGAACAAGTGTAGCATCTGTATCAAAGCAGTGGAAACAAACTCAAGTGCACGTGAACATGGCAGCAGACCAGTGACAACAACCAAGTAAAGAACATGGATGTACAAGGCAATGCACCAATGCAAGTGACTAATGCAACATGAAGTGAATCAAGTTCAAAACATCATAACAACAAGTACAGTGTTCCTCAAAGACGAATTCGAGCTAGAAACAAATGACATGCACCAGCAAGCTATCAAGAATCAGATCACAACTACATGCAGATCAAATGAAGTTCTGATTCAATCCCATAGCAAAATCAAGTCACAATGAAAGTACAAACCCAAAAATATATGCATACACACATACAGATGTATATATGCACATATATAGTAAACTGGTGAATGTGCAGTAGGAACACAAGACAGTGGCAAGTACAAGGCAGTGCAGAAATCAAGCCGAAAGAATAAATTCGTATTTTTTTGATTAAGTCTTTGATTAAGTCAAAGATTTCTAATTTGGAAAGAAATCTTTGCAGCAAATTTCTCGAATTCATATATGGACAGTATTAAATCAAATGAGGACCGAGACAACAAATACAGCAAGATATCTTCGAATCAATTAATTCGAATTCAAATATGGTCAGCAATTATTCGAAATTGAATCAAGAAAGGAATACTCCAAATCCAGAACAAATTCAGGAAAATAATCAACGACATGAAGAAATCAAATCTGACAGTGTTAATTAGGGTTTCAACCCTATAAATACACCCCAAGAAATCATCATAGACACGGAACAATCGAGTTCGAAAATCACAAAACCACAAACAAGCAAAAAGATTACATACCGCAACAGTAAACTCGATTATCAGAGAACGAGCTAGCAACAAGCATCAAATCATCAGAGAACGAGCGTGAGAAAGATCAACACAAGTCAAAGAATCAATCATCAGAACAAAGCCCCAAATCTCACAGAAGAACCGAAGCCCTAAATTGAAAAAGAAAAGGATCGGCCATTTTTTTTCTCACGAACAAAAGAAAATGGACCGGGTAAAATAAGATAAAGGGAAGTGACCGCATATCTTTTGTGTGGTTAGGGTTAGGGTATTTTTATTTTTATTATAAAGGCAAGATAATTGAAATTGTTTTATATTTAGTGCTTGCTTTTATAATTTGCTTCATTTGTATGTTCTTGTCAAAACAAAACATGATAAATTATCACCTAGGGTTTAGGTGTTGACAGATTGTCTAGTTAGAGTTAGTCCAGTTAGCAGGGTTTGCAAGTTTGCAAAACTCTATAGGCGGTAGCAGGGTTTGCAAGTCTGTTAGAGTGTTTGTAAGCGGGAAACTGTTTAATTCTAATAGAAATCTGGGAATGCAGCAGTAGGCAGGGGTTGCCGAAGCTGGGTAAATTCTGTGTGTGATTTATTTTTCAGCATATTTATTTTTGCAGTTTGCTTCTGTGTTTAATTCGCAAAAATTTGCTATAACCCTTTTCACCCCCCCCTCTAGGGTTAATCTAGATCCTACAGTTTCTAATACTGCCCACATATCCATTTTCGGCTTTTTATTAACTTCCCAATATCGAACTACATTTTGTTCCCATATTATTCTTCTGGCCATAATTATGATGACTTGTTTTCTAGTAATAGCACATTGTGGCTATAAAGTTTTCCGTAGGGTTTTCTTATTCCTTTTCCTACATATGGACTTTCTTGTAACTAATCTACTTCGGGTTTTGCCCACTTTTATCTTTCTAATGGTCCTTCTTTTTATTAGCTGCATGAATCTAATAACAAGTGTAATTGTAAATTTATTTTATTTAATCTTATTTGCCTAAGATATAAAATTTATGATGTTAAAACCCCATTATTAAATTTACAAATCATCAGTTGTATTATCTACTGTTATATTTATGCAATTATACTATTTATTTATTTACTGTCATCACACTGCAAGTTCCCTGTAACATAGAATCGTTACGGGCTGAAATGATAGGCTTGAACGATATTTATTTATTTATTTAGTTATTTATTTAACTTGGGATTGCGGGTTTGAAATGATAGAACCCGGATATTCTGTGTAAATTACGAATGGAAATGATATATTATCCGTACCACTTGGCCTAGGTAGAAAACATTATACAGACCCGTAGTTATATATGTATAGTTTTCTGGAAAAATTTAAGTATTTTTAAATTTGTATATTATACCATTTTTGTTTGAATTGAATTAAATTGATTTTAGTGATTTATACAATTATATATATATATATATATATATATATATATATATATATATAAATGATTAAGTTGGAATTTGAATATAAATTTATTTTGGAATTTTAAATTTGTAAAGAAATGAAATTTATGTTAAGTAAATAAAATAAGGTATATTTGATTAAAATTGAATTTAAGTGATAAATAAGGTGGTATTTAATTTTCCTATAAATTAAATGGTTAATAAAGTAAATACCAAAAAATGAATTTTTGAATATATCTAAACTTAGGAAAAGGGAAGTCTAGTTTAAGAAGAGAGTAAGTTAAGAAATAAATTTTAAATAAGTTATATTTTGAAATGGTAAATAAACTTAATGTTTAAAGTAAATTTTGAATGCGAAGAATAGAAATTTTTGATTTGACTTTATTAAGTGAAGCCTTAAGAAGTTGATGTGTATTTGTGAAATTTACCTTATATAAATCATAAATTTAGAGTAATCTAAATGACTATTTAAAATTGGAAATATGGTTTTATAAGTTAAATTGGTTAAATCAAAGTTTAATTAATTATAAATTTAGATTAAAGTCTGGAATTTAATTTACTTAAAATCTGTTGTAAAGGACATTACCGCACTTTGTAAGTGCCATGGTTGATACGAATAAACTAAAGGCTAAAATTTATTTAAGGCTATTGCAGTACTTGGTAAGTGCTGTGATCGCGAAATTTAAATTTAACTCGAATAAATAAAAGAGCCACGGTATGTGATGTCCCGGAAATTTGGGCAATATTTATTTAATAATTTTATTAATAATTATTTTAAAAATGTGAAATATTTATTTAATAATTTAATTCAAACAGGTATTTTCTTTTAAAGATTTATAATCATTTAATTTGTCAAATGATATTCTTTTCAAAATAATAATAATTTAATTTAAACTGAGAATCTGATTGTTTTCAAATGTTAAAAATATTTAAGTAATAAAATTCATCTTTCTAAACTGATTTAAAGATATTTATTTATAATGTATATATGTGTATACATTGTAAATAAAGGATTTGATTTTAATTCAAAATTTAAATTTAATAAAGGATATTTTCTAATTATTACATATAAATGTATAAATTGTAAAATTGATTTAAATTGATTTAAATTAGTATTGAAAACTTTTCAAAAATTTGTTTTAAAAGTCTATCTTATATTTTCATAGAAATGTAAGTAAGTATTTATTTTTTTTATAAAATTAAATATAGTTTAAATTTTATTTTATAATAAAAGTTTGTTTTGTTTTATTTTAAAGGGGATTATTTTTCTTTTGAAATAAGATTTAATTCATTCATAATAGAATATAGTATTTTGATTTAAAACTCTTGAATAAAATGAATTCAACATTATTTTTCTTTTTAAAACTTTTCGCTTTTGAAAATTTGTTTTAAATATTATTTTGAAAATAATTAAACAAACATTAAAATGTAAATGTTATAAGGAAATTTATATGTATTTATTTAAGGATTAAGTGTTAATAAACATTTAGAATATGCTAAAATAAATTAGAAATGGTTTTAGGATAAATTTAAATACAATTATAAATTAAGAATTCTCTTTTTATATTAAAATGAATATGTGTTAAGATCTTAACACTAGAGAAAGACACTTGTAAAACATTTGACATAATAAGTTAACAAGTGGCATGTTTGTTTATTTTTGAAATTTATTCTTTCAAATAAGAAAATGTAACAATGTATTTTGTTAAAACATTGTTTTCATTTGAATCTGAAAATCAGATTTTAGTAAAATCAAAACCCAAACAAAATGCATGTTAAAAATCTGCAAAATCAAAATATAAATCAAATCCTGTAAACAAACTTCATATCTGCAAATTCAATCAAGATCTGCAAAGCCAATCTGCAATCAAAAATCTGCAACATTAGAACCAAATTATGCATATCTGAAAGCAAATTACATCATCAAATCTGGAAGAAACTCAGCAATCAAAATACAAGTTAAAATCAACTTCAACTTGCAATTGCAAATCCAGATTCAACATGCATTTCAAATCAATTTTCCTGGAATATATGAAAGCAATTACATCTCTAGAATTTGTTCTCTGCATCTTCCATATCTGGTGAGTAAGCTTCTTATTTTGAAAACAGATTTCCCTTTTAAAAATCAGAGCAACCATAATTTACAGAACTTATGTTTTTATTTTCACAGAAACCAAAACTTGTAGGCAAATTTGTTCTGTTTTCTGTTTAAAAATAAAATGAAATGAGTAACCTCACATGCACAAAAGCTTGAGATATCTAAGCATATGAATTGGAAGAAATAAGTATGTGTGATGATTTAATATTAATGACTGTCCTGTGTGTATATATATGAATATGCATATATGTGTTGATTTCCTGTAGCTGCAGATCTAATTTGCTTGTAAACTAAGATATTCTTAAATAGAAAATTTCTTATCACTTGAATTGTTTCTGTTAGAAATTTTCGAGTAAGCAAAAATATGTTTGTTTAGAATAGATTGAGATTTATAAAATATAATTTAAATTAAATCAAAATCTGCTCCCTCTGTAACTACAAGAACCAATCACAATTGAAATAAAAACAAATACCAAACAACTTAAATCAATAAAACAGTTTTGTCACCTAAATTCAAGTTTAAAAACATGAATTTTAAAACAAATAATACATTTTTAAATAAGTTGTTGGAATGAGTATTTCTGTTTTTAACAGAATTGAGTCTTTTTGGGTTTGTTTGATTATTCAGTGGATTTTGGGGGTTAGGATGCTTCCTGTAGGTGGAGTGTTGATGTAAGAATGAGGGTAAATTGGGCAATTGGTGATCAGAGAGAGAAGGAGATGGGGATTGGGATTTCCAGGTTTCAAACCCTTGTCGTTAAGTATTGCAGTTCTTAGTTTCTTCACATGCTCTCTGCCGCATTGAGTAAGATTGGGTTTTGGGAGATTGCAGAGGGGATGTAGATGGGTCATTAGTAGGAGTTGCAGTGATGATAATGATCAGAGGAGGGACTATGGCTGTTGACAGGTTGGGGATTTATGGTGCTGTGAAATTTTCCAGGTTTGGATAAATTCTTTGATTTCAAAGTTTGAGCTGCAGTGGGAATTAGGTGGTCGTAATCATGTTAGGAGATAGTCGGCGACTAGGAGGAGTAGCATAGTGTGTCTGGAGATGATCAGAGCTCCGGTGTATATGCACCGTTCGTGCTTGGTGTCTGGTGAACCTTGTGGGGTAATGCAGTGTGTTGACTCGAAGTGTTTCTCGGGTGTTTTTGATTTTGTCTCGAAGCAAGTGGGTTGTGGACTCGAAGTAAGGAATGAGGTTTCTTGGGTTAGTATAGTTGCAGGTTTAAAATCTGAAAGTTTTGCAGTTTTCTTAATTTAAATGAAATTCATATTTTAAAATTGAAATTTGATTCAAATGCAAGTTAAATCTGAATTCAAATGAAATTTTGAATTTAAGGTTTTTAGAAATGAAAATTTTAAAATTTAAACAAGATTTAAATTTAGTTTACAATCCAGTTTAAATATAGTTTCTGGTTTACTTTTAAAACCAGATTTTGATTCAAAACTGTTTTTGTAAGTTTTTAAATTATGAACAGATTCAAATGTTTTTAAGCAAGATTTAAATTTGTTTCGGAATCAAGTTAAAAACAATTTTCAGGTTTACTTTGGAAACCAGTTTTGAATTCAAAACAGTTCATAAATTTAAAAAAAATGAACGTATTCAAATGTTTTAAAAGTAGATTTGAAAATGAAATTTGATTTCAAATAAGTTTTTAACTTGAAAGAATTTATTTCCTTTAATATTTGAATCAAAGATATGAAAGGTTAATTTAAATTTGAAAGTTAAAATAATCAATTTATTTTCAAAGCTTGATTTATTTTAATTTAGTTTTTAAACCTTTCTTTTATATTTAAGTAATGAATGTTCTTTAACATTCATTTTATTTTAAGGTTTATAATTATTTAAATTTGGATTTATGTTTAAATAGTTAAACATTTTAAATATTAGATTTTTAAATGGAATTTGAATTTAAATTTAGAAATGTATTTTTTAAATATATTTTGAATATAAATGAAGTCATTTGATAAGTAAATAAATTATTTTGAAAATAATTAAGATGATTAATAATTTACTTAATCATTTGGTTTTGAATAATGGTTTAGATCAATTTTTAATTAGAGATGATTTATTGATAATTAATCTATGATAAATTTTCTTAAGTATATAATTATTGAAATGTTGTTAATTAATAAATAATAATTATCTAAGGATAATTAAGTAATTAATTAATGAAACTAATTTTGATAATTAACTGGATTAATTAATTGAATACAATCAATTATAATGTGTTAAATATGATTACTTGATAGAAGTAATTAAGGAATTAATTACTTATTGTAATTAATTTTGATATTGTGTTTTGTTTAAGTTAAACAATTTAGTTTAATTTAAGTAAGTCATTTAATGATTTAATGGAGGTAATTACTAAATGAAATTAATAGAGCAGGATTACTTAGAAAAGTAATAATGATAAATTACTGGAATATAATTAGTGAAAGGTTATTTATTTTAATTAAGTAATTTGGATAACTACTTTTGTAATTAATTAAGGAATTAATTAATGAAGATAATTAATTATTAAATAATTAATTTGTTAATGAGTAATTAAAAATAGTTAATTACATAATTGGATATTAATCAAGGTGATTAGTAATTAGATAAATTACTAAATGTAATTAATTTTAATTAAGTAATTTACTTAAATATTAGAGATCATTAATTATAATAATTAATGATGTAATAATTGATTGTTTAATTAAATAATAATAATTAATTAAGTGATTAATTAATTGTAATTAATTAAGGACAAATATTATTAATTATAATTAATTAATAAATGAGTAATTAAATGTTAATTACTTATGATTAAGGTTGATTAAATTTGTGAAAATTAATTAGAGACTAATTACTTATTGTAATTAGTAAATGATTAATCAAGGTGCTTAGTCAAGTTAAATACTTAGTGAATGATTAATTAACTGGGTTAATTAATTAAGATTTAAATGTGGTAATTAATTTAAATTAATTTAAATTAATTAAAGATAGAAGTAATTAATTTAATTAATTTTAAATTAATTATAATTGATGGTTAATAAATCATTGCTTATGGATGTTATTGATTGAATGGTTGTGATCTCAGTAATGCGATAAGTTGTATTTGGACGATATGGATGTTTGGTTAAGGTATGATGATGTGTGATGGATTATCTGGTTGTGATGATTATCTGTTTGCGATAATGATACAGATTATTTGTTTATGATGAGAATGTGATTATCTATTGTGATATCTAGTTTATCTATCTAAATAAACAATAATAAAATAAGTTAATTGATTAAAACCTTTAAGAACAACTTGGACATTAAGATGGCGTTTGGTTTCGGTGAGACCGGGATCGGATTTCCAAATTTGGAATTCTGAAAACCACATCGATTCCAATTAAACGTTAGGTTGTTAATCCAAGTGGAGCAAGTGAAGACTCGAGGTGTAAGGGCTATACGTCAGTATAACTCAGTGGGTGATTCCGTAATGAGTCTGACGGAATAGTGCTTATAGATTCGAGATGATGATTTAGAGTGCAAGGGTTATCGTCATTAACTCTGAGGGTGATTCCAAAATGAGCGTAACGAGATAATGCCTTCGGTTTCGTTCGAACATGGAACGAACTTGTATAGATTGAATGCTTTCAGAACATCGTCAGGTAGACGATGAGCATTCTAAGATTAATTTATCCTATAAAGGTAATCGTAGCCTCAAGCCTCATCAACCGGGAATGGCTAAAACAGGGGAGGTGCAGCAAGGCTTCGTGAGTAGCCCCCACTGGAGAGCAAGATTTACCCCTGTCTAGAGATCCCTTTATATTCGGTTGCGTGGTAGTTGGCGACGACCAATCTGCAGGGTGGTCTTGTTCGGAACTGTTCAGTAAGGAATGGTTCCGGCTTTATGTTGCAGGGGAATGGGCGTACTCCTCGGTACGGTGATCTAGGCCACGTACTGTGACGGGCGGTACCCCAGTAGCCCTGCCATTGATGGAATCCAAAATCCAATAAGTGCCTGTACGGTTTTGATTGTACCCAACTTTGTTGGAACGTGAGATGTAAGCATTCCAGCTATTTCTGTATTTTATTTTGAAAACCCTAAACACTATTATAATATCACTGGATTTCCTATCAAATGTTTTGGTTAGCGTAAGGTAAATTTTTTTCCATGTTTATGTGTGGGAAGTCTTACGTGATACCTTTTGTTTTCAAAGAATTTTCTAAAGTTAAGCAACTTTTAAACCAGTTTACTCACACCAGACCCCTGTCTGACCTGAGTGTTTATTTTATGTTTTATTAAACTCTTGGGTACTCATATTACATATGAGTAGTCAAGTGATTCAGGATTGCTTTGACGAGTTTCTGGAGGAGATAATGGAGCAGGAGGCTTCAGCGTGTAGATATATGTAGTGGTTCCGCTGTGTTTGAGTGGCATCTATTTTCTCTGATGTACTTGAATTGTAATTGCTAGACAGGTGTTATAACTGTCTAGTTTGTGTTGTATTAGTTGTTTAACTCTGATATATATGTTACTATGTAAAGTTTTATGTAATATAATATAATTTATTTGTTCGCTGTGAGATTCTGATGTTGTCTGTTTCTTTCTTTCCTTTCTTTTCTCTTTTCTATCTCTTTCTTTCTTCTTAATAATGCATCTTTCTATGGAATGAAAGGCGGCTCGTTACATTGTGGTATCAGAGCTCTAGGTTGAGCGAATACCTAAACTCTGGAGTGGTGTCCTTCTTGAGAGAGCGTATTTATAATTTTGAATATATATATTTATTTATTTCTACCTATTAGATTGGGTTACCTGTTCAGGTTTTCCAATATAAGTAATAAAGGTAGATGAGGTAGTGGTGTGTGTAACACAACTACCAATGGTTGGAATCCAAGTGTTTGAAGTTGGAAGTGGATCTGCTAGGGAAGATTTGGCATCTTGAGTAGTTTTGCAGTTGGTGTGAAGGATTTCACAAATCTCTGAAGGAAATCTTTCCAAGATTCGGAGTTTATCTTTGGATAGTAAGCTGGATTGCACTCGTGTGAGTGGATTTTCTTGAGTTTGGATCAGTTGGGAGTACTGAAGTAGCGATGGTATCTTGGCAACCTTAGGAAGGAGTTCTGTCTATATTTGAGTTTGAGACTCGGTGTGGTAGGATGTTTTGTGTTTGGATTTGAGGTCGAGTTTCCTGAGAGATATCTGTCTACTAAAGGCTCTATTGTGAAGTGCCTGGTGTAGCTTTGGGATTCGATGAGCTTTTGGATAAGAAAGTCATTGGCAGCAGTAGCAGCAGTGAGTGGCATGTTTCTTCGATGGTTCAGAAATCTCTGTGATTCTTTTGTCAGTAGGCCGGGCAGATGGTGGAGTTTGTGCATTTCTTCTGGAAGCTCAGTTGGGAGTGATGTTGGTGGTTTAGAGGTGGACCACTAGTTCTCCTTTTGATTAGAAGGCTTTAGCTGTTCTGTTTGTTGAAGTGAGAACGATTTCTTGGGATCTGAACTAAATGGAATCGCAAAAGTGACTTGCGATGATTCAGAAGTTCTCTGAGTAACCTTTGTTTGGATTGATGCATCTCTAGAGGATGTTAGAGTTATCGAAGTGGTTTGGTATTTTCTGGATATCTTCGAAGGAGTTAAGATTTGCATTCACATCAAGAGTTTGAGTTCTGTTTTGACTTGGTTCTTGGATCTTTACCGGTGGTTCAGCATAGTAGGAGGGCTCTTTTAGAAAGAGATCTGTTTAAGCTGGCAAGATTGATCGGATCTAGTTTTGGGTTGAATTTCTGCTGTGGTGTTTGTGACCGAATCGTATAGGTCACTGAGATTTTATGGAATTTGATGAACGAATGTTTCCGGGATAAGTTGATCAAGTTATACTTGTGTTCATCAACAGCATTCTTAAATCAGAGTTGCGCAGTGGAAGCATGGTGGCAGCTATTCCAGGATAGAAGCAACACCCGATTCTTTGGGAATTTGAGTTTTGTCTTGGATCAGAAGATTTCTATAGGAAATTCATTTTATCTGGAGGCTTGATTGTTTTGTGCATCTGTTTTATTTTCCGGATAAAATAGTATGTCTGAAGACTTCTGATATCTATAGTAGAGTTTGTGTGGTGGATTTTGTTTGATCTAGAAGTTGAAGGCAGCCCAGGATCGATATGAGAGATTTGTGGATATGAGTATTGGATCTTTCTGTTTTCTCTTAGGAGTTGAGTGTTTGGTCTACAGGATTGAATTGCCAGTTCAGATGGCTGGAATTCGTTATGTTTTTCACATATCTCTGAGGGAGTACGTGTATGGTTTATCTCTGGTTTTAGACTCAGTAGTTCTGGGAGATTTGAAAGTTGATCAGGACTTGTCTGTGGTCCAGTTCTCTGTTTAGATTTATAGATATAGATATATAGGAGCTCTAAATCCGTGTGGTGTAGCTAGTTTATATTCTGTAGAGCGAGTGTCCCGGTGTTTGTACGTGGGAAACTCTAGGGAATTCTATCCAGAATTTTGTCTGGATAATTAGAATTGTTTGTTTGAATTGGTTGCTTTGGTTGCTAGTATTTGGTTGATAGCATATGTTTGCTATTTTAAAAATTTTAAATCTGTATGGGATTATTAAATTACCTTTTCTTTTAAATTTCGGGGACGAAATTCTTTTAAGGGGGGAGGAATGTGATGTCTTGGAAATTTGGGCAATATTTATTTAATAATTTCATTAATAATTATTTTAAAAATGTGAAATATTGATTTAATAATTTAATTCAAACAGGAATTTTCTTTTGAAGATTTATAATCATTTAATTTGTCAAATGATATTCTTTTCAAAATAATAATAATTTAATTTAAATTAAGAATCTGATTGTTTTCAAATGTTAAAAATATTTAAGTAATAAAATTCATCTTTCTAAACTGATTTAAAGATATTTATTTATAATGTATACACGTGTATACATTGTAAATAGAGGATTTGATTTTAATTCAAAATTTAAATTTAATAAAGGATATTTTCTAATTATTACATATAAATGTATAAATTGATTTAATTTGATTTAAATTAGTATTGAAAACTTTTCAAAAGTTTGTTTTAAAAGTCTATCTTATATTTTCATAGAAATGTAAGTTAGTATTTACTTTGTTTATAAAAATAAATATAGTTTAAATTTTATTTTATAATAAAAGTTTGTTTTGTTTTATTTTAAGGGGGATTATTTTTCTTTTGAAATAAGATTTAATTCATTCATATTAGAATATAGTTTGATTTAAAACTATTGAATAAAATAAATTCAACATTATTTTTCTTTTTAAAACTTTTCTCTTTTGAAAATTTGTTTAAATATTATTTTAAAAATAATTAAACAAACATTAAAATGTAAATGTTATAAGGAAATTTATATGTATTTATTTAAGGACTAAATGTTAATAAACATTTAGAATATGCTAAAATAAATTAGAAATGGTTTAGGATAAATTTAAATACAATTATAAATAAAGAATTCTCTTTTTATATTAAAATGCATATGTGTTAAGATCTTAACACTAGAGAAAGACACTTGTAAAACATTTGACATAATAAGTTAACAAGTGGCATGTTTGTTTATTTTTGAAATTTATTCTTTCAAATAAGAAAATGTAACAATGTATTTTGTTAAAACATTATTTTCATTTGAATCTGAAAATCAGATTTCAGTAAAATTAAAACCCAAACAAAATGCATGTTAAAAATCTGCAAAATCAAATACAAATCAAATTCTGTAAACAAACTTCATATCTGCAAATTCAATTAAGATCTGCAAAGCCAATCTGCAATCAAAAATCTGCAACATTAGAACCAAATTATGCATATCTGAAAGCAAATTTAAATTATCAAATCTGGAAGAAACTTAGCAATCAAAATACAAGTTAAAATCAACTTCAACTTGCAATTGCAAATCCAGATTCAACATGCATTTCAAATCAGGTTCCTTGAATATATGATTGCAATTACATCTCTAGAATTTGTTCTCTGCAGCTTCCATATCTGGTGAGTAAGCTTCTTATTTTAAAAACAGATTTCCCTTTTAAAAATCAAAGCAACCATAATTTACAGAACTTAAGTTTTTATTTTCACAGAAACCAAAACTTGTAGGCAAAATTTGTTCTGTTTTCTGTTTAAAAATAAAATGAAATGAGTAACCTCACATGCACAAAAGCTTGAGATATCTAAGCGTATGAATTGGAAGAAATAAGTATGTGTGATGATTTAATATTAATGACTGTCCTATGTGTATATATATGAATATGCATATATGTGTTGATTTCCTGTAGCTGCAGATCTAATTTGCTTGTATACTAAGATATTCTTAAATAGAAAATTTCTTATCACTTGAATTGTTTCTGTTAGAAATTTTCGAGTAAGAAAAAATATGTTTGTTTGGAATAGACTGAGATTTATAAAATATAATTTAGATTAAATCAAAATCTGCTGCCTCTGTAACTACAAGAACCAATCACAATTGAAATAAAAATAAATACCAAACAGCTTAAATCAATAAAACAGTTTTGTCGCCTAAATTCAAGTTTAAAAACATGAATTTTAAAGCAAATAGTACATTTTTAAATAAGCTGTTGGAAGGAGTATTTCTGTTTTTAACAGAATTGAGTCTTTTTGGGTTTGTTTGATTATTCAGTGGATTTTGGGGGTTAGGATGCTTCCTGTAGGTGGAGTGTTGATGTAAGAATGAGGGGAAATTGGGCAATTGGTGTTCAGAGAGAGAAGGAGATGGGGATTGGGATTTCCAGTTTTCAAACCCTTGTCTTTAAGTGTTGCAGTTCTTAGTTTCTTCACATGCCCTCTGCTGCATCGAGTAAGATTGGGTTTTGGGAGATTGCAGAGGGGATGTAGATGGGTCATTAGCCGGAGTTGCAGTGATGATAATGATCGGAGTAGGGACTATGGCTGTTGACAGGTTGGGGATTTAGGTGCTGTGAAGTTTTCCAGGTTTGGATAAATTCTTTGATTTCAAAGTTTGAGCTGCAGTGGGAATTAGGTGGTCGTAATCATGTTAGGAGTAGCATAGTGTGTCTGGAGATGATCAGAGCTCCGGTGTATATGCACCGTTCGTGCTTGGTGTCTGGTGAACCTTGTGGGGTAATGCAGTGTGTTGACTCGAAGTGTTTCTCGGGTGTTTTTGATTTTGTCTCGAAGCAAGTGGGTTGTGGACTCGAAGTAAGGAATGAGGTTTCTTGGGTTAGTATAGTTGCAGGTTTAAAATCTGAAAGTTTTGCAGTTTTCTTAATTTAAATGAAATTCATATTTTAAAATTGAAATTTGATTCAAATGCAAGTTAAATCTGAATTCAAATGAAATTTTGAATTTAAGGTTTTTAGAAATGAAAATTTAAAAATTTAAACAAGATTTAAATTTAGTTTTGAATCCAGTTTAAATATAGTTTCTGGTTTAGTTTTAAAACCAGATTTTGATTCAAAACAGTTTTTGTAAGTTTTTAAATTATGAACATATTCAAATGTTTTAAAGCAAGATTTAAATTTGTTTTGGAATCAAGTTAAAAACAGTTTTCAGGTTTACTTTGGAAACCAGTTTTGAATTCAAAACAGTTCGTAAATTTAAAAAAAAATGAACATATTCAAATGTTTTAAAAGTAGATTTGAAAATGAAATTTGATTTCAAATAAGTTTTTAACTTGAAAGAATTTATTTCCTTTAATATTTGAATCAATGATATGAAAGGTTAATTTAAATTTGAAAGTTAAAATAATCAATTTATTTTCAAAGCTTGATTTATGTTAATTTAGTTTTTAAAGCTTTCTTTTATATTTAAGTAATGAATGTTCTTTAACATTCATTTTATTTTAAGGTTTATAATTATTTAAATTTGGATTTATGTTTAAATAGTTAAACATTTTAAATATTAGATTTTTAAGTGGAATTTGAATTTAAATTTAGAAATGTATTGTTTAAATATATTTTGAATATAAATGAAGTCATTTGATAAGTAAATAAATTATTTTGAAAATAATTAAGATAATTAAGAATTTACTTAATTATTTGGTTTTGAGTAATGATTTGGATTAATTTCTAATTAGAGATGATTTATTGATAATTAATCTAAGATAAATCTTCTTAAGTATATAATTATTGAAATGTTGTTAATTAATAAATAACAATAATTATCTTAGGATAATTAAGTAATTAACTAATGAAACTAATTTTGATAATTAACTAGATTAATTAATTGAATATAATCGATTATAATGTGTTAAATACGATTACTTGATAGAAGTAATTAAGGAATTAATTACTTATTGTAATTAATTTTGATATTGTGTTTTGTTTAAGTTAAACAATTTAGTTTAATTTAAGTAAGTCATTTAATGATTTAATAGAGGTAATTACTAAATGAAATTAATAGAGCAGGATTACTTAGAAAAGTAATAATGATAAATTACTGGAATGTAATTACTGAAAGGTGATTTATTTTAATTAAGTAATTTGGATAATTACTTTTGTAATTAATTAAGGAATTAATTAATGAAGATAATTAATTATTAAATAATTAATTTGTTAATGAGTAAATAAAAATAGTTAATTACTTAATTGGATATTGATCAAGGTGATTAATAATTAGATGAATTAATAAATGTAATTAATTTTGATTAAGTAATTTAATTAAATATTAGAGATCATTAATTATAATAATTAATGATGTAATTAATGATTGTTTAATTAAATAATATTAATTAATTAATTAAGTGATTAATTAATTATAATTAATTAAGGACAAATATAATTAATTATAATTAATTAATAAATGAGTAATTAAATGTTAATTACTTATGATTAAGGTTAATTAAATTTATGAAAATTAATTAAAGACTAATTACTTATTGTAATTAGTAATGATTAATCAAGGTGTTTAGTCAAGTTAAATACTTAGTGAATGATTAATTAACTGGGTTAATTAATTAAGATTTAAATGTGGTAATTAATTTAAATTAATTTAAATTAATTAAAGATAGAAGTAATTAATTTAATTAATTTTAAATTAATTATAATTGATGGTTAATAAATCATTGCTTATGGATGTTATTGATTGAATGGTTGTGATCTCAGTAATGCGATAAGTTGTATTTGTATGATATGGATTGTTTGGTTAAGGTATGATGATGTGTGATGGATTATCTGGTTGTGATGATTATCTGTTTGCGATAATATTACAGATTATCTGTTTATGATGAGAATATGATTATCTATTGTGATATCTAGTTTATCTATCTGTGTGAAATAGATAATAATAAAATAAGTTAATTGATTAAAACCTTTAAGAACAACTTGGACATTAAGGTGGCGTTTGGTTTCGGTGAGACCGGGATCGGATTTCCAAATTTGGAATTCCGAAAACCACATCGATTCCAATTAAATGTTAGATCGTTAATCCAAGTGGAGCAAGTGAAGACTCGAGGTGTAAGGGCTATACGTCAGTATAACTCAGTGGGTGATTCCGTAATGAGTCTGACGGAATAGTGCTTATAGATTCGAGATGATGATTAAGAGTGCAAGGGTTATCGTCGTTAACTATGAGGGTGATTCCAAAATGAGTGTAACGGGATAATGCCTTCGGTTTCGTTCGAACCCGGAATGAACTTGTATGGATTGAATGCTTTCAGAACATCGTCAGGTGGACAATGAGCATTCTAAGATTAATTTGTCCTATAAAGGTAATCGTAGCCTCAAGCCTCATCAACCGGGAATGGCTAAAACAGGGGAGGTGCAGAAAGGCTTCGTGGGTAGCCCCATGGAGAGCAAGATTTACCGCTGTCTAGAGGTCCCTTTATATTCGGTTGTGTGGCAGTTGGCGACGGCCAATCTACGGGGTGGTCTTGTTCGGAACTGTTCAGTAAGGAATGGTTCCGGCTTTGTGTTGTAGGGGAGTGGGCTTACTCCTCGGTACGTGATCTAGGCCACGTACTGTGACGGGCGGTACCCCAGTAGCCCTGCCATTGATGGAATCCAAAATCCAATAAGTGCCTGTACGCTTTTGATTGTGCCCAACTATATTGGAATGTGAGATGTAAGCATTCCAGCTATTTCTGTATTTTATTTTGAAAACCATAGACACTATTATAATATCACTGGATTTCCTATCAAATGTTTTGGTTAGCGTAAGGTAAAAACTTATCCATGTTTATGTGTGGGAAGTCTTACGTGATACCTTTTGTTTTCAAAGGATTTTCTAAAGTTAAGCAACTTTTAAACCCGTTTACTCACACCAGACCCTGTCTGACCCGAGTGTTTATTTTCTGTTTTATTAAACTCTTGGGTACTCATATTACGTATGAGTAGTCAAGTGATTCAGGATTGCTTTGACGAGTTTCTGGAGGAGATAATGGAGCAGGAGGCTTCAGCGTGTAGATATATGTAGTGGTTCCGCTGTGTTTGAGTTGTATCTGTTTTCTCTGATGTACTTGAATTGTAATTGCTAGACAGGTGTTATAACTGTCTAGTTTGTGTTGTATTAGCTGTTTAACTCTGATGTATATGTTACTATGTAAAGTTTTATGTAATATAATATAATTTATTCGTTCCGCTATGAGATTCTGATGTTGTCTGTTTCTTTCTTTCCTTTCTTTTCTCTTTTCTATCCCTTTCTTTCTTCTTAATGATGCGTCTTTCTATGGAATGAAAGGCGGGTCGTTACACAGTAGCATTTGTTAAGTGTTACCGTTGGCTGATATGAGATTTCGAATATCTGATTTGTAAATATAATATCTTCACTTTTGTAAGAAAAAAAATGAAGCTTTGATTAAAAATATAAACCATTTTGAAATCTATAACCACGGGTAATAAATAACGACTAGTTGGAAAAGAGACCGGGATCAGATATAGGCATACTCTTTGTCGATACCGAAAACCACTTTGACAACCGTGTACGCGGTGGAGATTCCAGATTGAAATAGATTGGTGGTGACGTTCTATTGAGGTATGTATGTGGACCCAACTCCCGTGAGTTGGCATAAGGTGGATAAAACAGGAGCGATTCTCGGGCCAAGGAAGTAGCACCTCTTATCGAACGCCTTTCTTCGTATGACATTCTATTACTTTGTGATTGTTTGGTGCGCACCTTTGATTTTGGGAGTGTTGTTCGAGGTGGGCGGAAGTAGCTGCTACGCGTTTCCACCAGTCCGGATAGCAATTGGTATATCTACCCTGGCATTGTCTAGTTGTGTCGTGTCACCTACCCTAGCGAGCTTTGTACGAGTTTGATTTGTGTCGTACCTATGTAGTATCTTCTCGTAGTCTCCCGATCAGGAGATATCCAGGTACTGTATAGACTACTGGCACTATTTATGTGTTAAGGAGGATATTGGGTCACTCCTTAACGCTATTTTAAAGTAAGTTTATTTTACTAATAGACACTATTATAATAGCGAAGTATCACTACATAGTAAATAGTTTAACGGATCCTTAAAGGATGTGCGGTCCCAAATATCCTTTAAGTTACTTGTACTTTATTACAATTCACTTGAATTAGCCTACACTGTATAAGTATGTATGTCCTAACTCGAATGTTTGTGTTCATTTCTTACGCTCGGGTCAGCCTGAGTTTCAGTTCGGACTTCATCATCGGAGCTAGGACTACTGCAAATCACCCTTCAAGCTGCCATCAAATTTCCCTTTCAGTTCTTTACCTTAGTTTATATAATGGAAACAGATAAATTTGTATTTGTTCTATTGTTGATTCAAACTATATTTGACTTTAAATACTATGTAAATTTTTCTTATTTGTGACTTTGTGAAAGTGGCTTCATGAACCACTAAATTATTTTATTCTGCTGCGAGTATTCTGATTTCTGTTGTCTGTGATTCTGTGATTTGATTTCATTTGCTCCAAATTTATTTACAATCTATTGTTTTGAACTATTCAAGTTTGCTAAGTTTTAATTTATTGTTGAATTTGGATGGTACAAAACAGTGGGTCGTTACAGTTGGTATCAAAGCTTTGGTTTAACCATAGCCTAAGGAGCAGAAACTCAATAGAGATAGGGTAGAAATACCCTAGAATGAGTAAAGTCAAATCTTAGAATCCTTTCCTGGTGAGAGAACGTATTTTAAAAATATAAAATGATTTTTAAAAGGGTTTTCAAAGAAGTATTCTGATATAAAAATTTCTTGTTTTAAAATAAAAATTTCCAACTACTTATTTCCCTTTTCCATCTTATATAATTTGGGCCTTTATTAAATGCCTGTCTAGTTAAACTTTATCTTATCTAATATATTTTGGCCTCTATATTTTCCTCTGTCCTTAAATTCATTCTTGATTTCTCAGGTTGAATCGAGGAAATGCCAGAGAAAGGGGACAAGGTGCTGCCCCAGCTCCTCCACCTGCTGCCTCAGTTAGATTTACTAAGCTGTGCAAAGATTATACCGAGCTTGGTGGCACCAAGTTCACGAAGTCTGAAACCATAATAGAACCTCAGCAGTGGTTGAGAGACTTGGAGAGAATCTTCTCCTGTCTCGAAATCACTAATGCCCAACAACGGCAATTGGCAGCCTGGTAGATGAAAGGAGCCGCTTTGAATTGGTGGCTATCAGTTACTGCTCACACCAATGAGGCTGACATCACCTGGGAGAAATTTAGGTATCCTCTTCGGTTGTCCAAATTTAGGTTCAATCCCTCCATTTTTGGAATCTGTCTTATATCCCTTATCGTGCTTTAGGGAGGCTTTTCTTGTCAAATGGATGCCCGAAGCGGGAAAGTCTCAGCTGTATAGAGACTTTATGGACTTGAAGCAGGACGATATGTCCTTTACCGAGTACAAGAGGAAATTTAATGAGCCTTCACAGTATGGCCTAAATCTGATAGACATCCCGCTGAAGAAGAACGAGAAATTTATCGCCGGCGCACGTCGTGAGTACTACGATCGCCTTATTACCCACGTGCATAGGACGTTCACTGCTCTGATGGACATGGCTATCCGGTATGAGAACCCTACCTCTAGGGCTCCTCCTGCTGCCTAGTCTGCACCATCTCTGTATTTTGGAAACTCAAAGAAGAGGAAGCCCCATTTTCAGCATCGACAGAAGAATAAGAATAGGAATCCAGCGCTAGGATCATCGTCTTCTGCATCTCAGAGGCAGCCCGTAGACCTTTCTACCATCACTTGCCATAGATGCCACCAGAAGGGACACTACGCAAATAGATGTCCTAATTTGGGTACTACTCTGCCACATCTGCATTCAGCCAGGACACTTCAAGAGAGACTTCCCTTCTCAGAAGAAGGGCAAGACATCAGGGATTTTTGCGGTTACTTCTGCATCCTCTCCAGCTCCGCAGCCTGCACCTGCTTCCGCCCTAGTGACTCTCAAGGTACACTTCAGGGTTCTTTTACTTTGTTTAAATCTCCTGTTCGTGTTTTATTCAATACCGGAGCTTCCCATAGCTTTATTTCTTCGAATCTCTGTAATAAATTTGAGCACCACCTTTCTCCCGAGTTCGTCTCTATACCGCTATGTGTTTCAAATACCATTGGGGGCCTGCAAATCTTAATAAAATTTGTAAGCAAGTAAAGCTTCTCTATTTCAAGCACCGTTTCACGGGTGATTTTTATATCTTGGGTTTTGATGCTTTCGATCTACTGCTTAGGGGTGACTGGTTGGATAGGCATGATGCCCGTATCTCTTGCAGTTCTCGAACTGTTGTCCTCAAGGATGATTTTTGTAATTCATTGAAGATCCAGTGTAGTTCGCCCCAGAAGTTCGCTAGTAGCTTCAATTATTCTCTCGATACTTTGCCTGATGATATCCATTCGACTCGAGTAGTCAAACTATTTCCTGACGTTTTTGGTGAGGTCATTTCTCTGCCTCCAAAGAGGGAAATTGATTTCTATATCGATCTCATTCCTAGAGAATGACCTGTAGTTCTTCCACCAAGAAGGATGGCACCACGAGAGAAGATCGAATTAAGGAAGCAAATTCAGGATTTGTTCTCTAAAGGTCTGATCAGACCTAGCTTTTCAGAATTGGGAGCAGCCGTGGTTTTCGTCACCAAATAAGATGGTTCCCTTCGGATGTGTGTTGATTATAGGGAGCTGAACAAGCTCACTATGAAAAACAGATATCCTATGCCCCGTATCAACGATATGTTCGATCAACTCTATGGAGCGATTGTTTTCTCTCAGCTTGATTTAGCCACAGGTTTTCACCAGCATAGAGTTGCTGAGGAGGGCATTCCCAAAACTTCTTTCTGCACTGAGAACGGTTTCTTTGAATGGCTTGTTATGCCTTTTGGTCTGACCAACGCTCTTGCCTTCTTTATCGACTTAATGAATCGTGTCTTTCGCGATGTGCTCAACAAATTTGTTCTTGTCTTTATTGATGATATCCTTGTTTTCTCCAAGACGAAGAAAGAGTACGAGTCACATTTGAAATATGTTTTGGAGACTCTCCAGAATCACGAATTAAAGGTTAAGTTCTCTAAATGTCATTTCTTGGAAGAGGAAGTCCGATTCCTCGGACATATTGCCTCTAGTGAAGGAGTTTCTGTTGATCCATTCAAGATCACTATGATCAAAGTAAGTCTTTTCCTCCTTTCTTTTCCTAAATTAAATCTCCCTCTATCTTTTTTGGAGTCCTTATCTCCCCTTATTCTGTTATAGGATTGGGAAGAACCTAAGACTCCAACTGATATTCGCAGTTTTCTGGGCCTTGCCGGTTACTATCGGAGGTTCATTGAGAAATTTGCTCGGATTTCTACACCTCTCACTGCTCTAACTCGGAAGAATGCTAAGTTAACTTGGAGTGAAAAGTGTAAAGCGGCATTCCAAGAGTTGAAGGACAAGCTTACCTCTGCACCAGTGCTTACCATTCCGAATGGAAATGAGAGATTGATGGTATACACCGATGCTTGTCGCGAGGGTTTGGGAGCGGTATTGATGCAAGATAGGAAGGTGATCATCTATGCTAGTCGACAATTGAAGACCCATGAGGCTAATTATGCTGCTCATGATTTAGAATTGTTGGCTGTTGCCTTTGCATTGAAGCTTTGGAGACATCATCTCTTAGGTGCTAAGTTTGACCTCTTCACCGATCATCAGTCTTTGAATATATATCTTCACCCAGAAGGATTTGAATCAGAGACAAGTTCGGTGGCTCGAGTTCCTTGCTTCTTACGATCTCGACATCAATTATACTCCTGGGAAAGCTAATGTGGTGGCGGACGCGTTGAGTAGAAAGAAGTCCTTGTTGTGTCAGCTTACTGTTTCTTCTCCTCTTTTGGACCGTATCAAGTCTAGGCAGGATGAGGATGTGAGGCTTAGAAGTATGAAAGAGAGTGTTCGTAGCAGAGGCGGTAGAAATTCTGATAGTAGTGGAGCTCAGATTGATGATGAAGGGATTTTAAGAATCAATAAAAGGATTTGTGTCCCGAACATTGATGGTCTGAGGCAGGAGTTACTTCAGGAACATCATCAATCCAGACTTTCCATTCATCCTGGTGTAGCAAAGATGTACCGGGATTTGAAGAAGCTCTGTTGGTGGAGGGGTATGAAGCGCGATGTCTCTATCTTTGTGAGTAAGTGTGCGACTTGTCAGCAAGTCAGGTCGGATCATCAGAGGACGTCGGGTTTGTTGCAGCCTCTAGAGATTCCCGACTGGAAGTGGGAGCAAGTTTCTATGGATTTTATCAAAGTTTTACCGAGATCTAGAAGGGGAAATGAGAGCATATGGGTTATCGTGGATAGACTGGCCAAGTCCACTCATTTTATTCCGGTCAAGTCTACCCGAACAGCTTCGAGCTTATCTGAGATTTATATGGGGGAGATCGTTCGCCTCCATGGAGTTTTAGAATTGTTTGTGTTCGAGACACTATCTTCACCAGCCAATTTTGGAAAGCTTTCCAGGAATCCTTGGGTACTCGTCTGAATCTGAGCACTGCTTACCACCCACAGACTGACTATCAAGCAGAAAGGGTGAATCAAATTCTAGAGGATCTTCTTCGTGCCTGTATTTTGGATTATGGAGGATCGTAGGAAGATCATCTCCATGTTGTGGAATTCACCTATAACAATAGTTATCAGGTATAAATTCCAATCCCCTGTTCTTATCTTATCTTAGTCCCCTACCTATCTTATTCTAATTTTTTGTTCAGGCTAGTCTTAAGATGTCCCCGTTTGCCGCTCTGTATGGGAGACCTTTTAGATCTCCTTCTTGCTGGATTGAATCCGGTAATCGCTTAGTTCTTGGTCCCGAAATGATTTTGGAAGCTTCAGAGAAGGTTAAGGAGATTAAGAGGAGGTTAAGGATTGCTCAAGATAGGCATAAGAAGTACGCTGATCGTCGTAGAAGGAGCTTGGAATTTGATGTTGGATCTGGTTTTTCTTAAGGTTTCTCCTTTAAGAAATGTGGTTCGGTTTGGGCGTAGAGGGAAGCTTGCTCCTAGGTTCATCGGTCCATTCCGCATCTTGGAAATGATTGGGTATCTTGCTTATCGACTGGAGTTGCCGAGAAATTCACTGGAATACACAATGTATTCCATGTATCCCACCTTCGGCGCTGTTTGCATGATCCATCTCTTGTTATCCAACCTTCTGCTTTTGATAGTTTGGACATGGAGCCTAACCTAACTATTGCAAGGAAGTCGCTTCGTATCGTTGATCGAGGTACGAAATAGCTAAGTAGAAAATCTGTTCGCCTAGTCAAAGTGCAGTGGAGCACTGATGAACGGGATTGCACCTGGAAGACGGAGGAGAGCATTCGTGCTTCGAATCCGGAATTATTCGTTTAAGGTACTTTTCTCTATTATTTTATCTTCCGTTGTTTTCCTTCTTTCGTTCCTTTTCGAGGACGAAAAGTTCTGAGTGGGGGAGAGTGTAACAGCCCAAAATTTATAGAAAGTATTTTATTCTTTATTTATAAACTTTGGGGTTTTATTTGAACAAAATATTGAATTTTAAAATTTAAATTTAATAACCACCCAAATGTTATTAATATAAACCAGTTCTATGATTCTTATTTTGGTTAGTGTTTAACATTTATTGGAATTTTAAATCTTTTAAATCCTAACTTCCTAATCTTTTAATTTTACTGAATATATTCGTAACAACGTTTTACTTCACTTTTGTTCTTTTAAAAATGGATTATATACCTTTTAAAAACTAAATAATTTATATTTTTACTTATATACATTTTAGTAATAGATTTCGTAGTAAATGGTGAATGAATCAGAAAAAAATGTAAACAAATCATATTTTATATAAGTAATAAATTTTGAAATTTATAGTGTATAAATAAATTATTTAATTACGCGTTTAAAAGGCGCGTTATTTGATGGGATAAAAAAACATATAAATTTAAATACGTTATTTTCGTTATATTTTGGGCATAAAATATTGCGTCTGTTGTACACATTCTAAATATATTCATTTTCCTTTTGCTCTTTTGATTTAACAGAAATGTTATTCACAAATTTTATAACCATTCACATTTTTTTTATTTCTTGCCATTGTTCCCAAATCAACGCGAGCTTTATTTGTAAACACGTTCAAAAATTATTTAATCTTTGGTATGAAATCTTTGATTTTCCCCTACCATTCCAAAATCTAATTCGATGTTGTTTCTTTCCCTTATCAACGCATTCTCTTCCTAAAAATTTCTAAACGAATACAAATATTTGACAAATAATTCTTGCCGTTTCTTGTTTTTATCAATCAACGCCATAAATTCTAGCCTACAACTTCTCATCCAAATCAACGCGTGTTTCTTTCTGATTACATAAAGATGGTATCACGTATCCATCAGATTTCTTGCTTTGAATTTGTTTTCACGCATTTAATTTTGGTCAATAATTGCCTGAATTTACGCACCCTAAAGCACGAGACCTCACCTTATAAATACTACACGTCCATAAAAATTTTATATCTCGTGTAGCTTCAGCTTCCCTTCTTTTTGCGTGTGATTCACAAACAGGTAATGGCTTCATTTTTTCTTCGTTTCTTTCGCTTCCTGTTCTTTTCTTGTATTAGCAATTGTTTCCCTGACCACACAAGGCCTCCCCACCACCACGTGCAGCCATCCTATCTCCATCCCGAGTAGGCACAGCTATCCTCCTTCATGTAGCCCGCCCTAACGTTGCCTCGCTTCCAGGCCATGGTGGACGAGCCGCGCAGTTGCAGAGCTTCGGTTGACGTTGCACAGACACGTGCATGAGGCCGAGCATCATCATGCATGTGTGCGTACCTTGAACAAATTTCATTCCCCACCTTAAATTTGAACCGCAACATATTTATTTAAACAAACCATGGTTAGTGCTTGCGTATGGAATGGCCGAGCATGGGGATGGAGATTGAGCCGTGGGGTGAAGGGCCACGTTATTTATTTATCCCATCGTTTATTCGTAATCAACTATTCAGTTTTGTTACTATGATCGTATTTAAAATCTTGCGTACTTAGTTGTATTTGTTTTATGTCAAGATCTGAATCGGATTGGCTCATCTTCCAATAATTGATTCGTGCCTTCTGTACATCGTTCTGGTGTGGTTACAGTAGTTGTGAATCAAAAAAATTCAGCTTCGTAAAGGTGAGTATTCTCACCTGACAACGTACATATATATCGGTAAATCTAATAACAAGTGTAATTGTAAATTTATTTTATTTAATATTATTTGCCTGTGATATAAAATTTATGATGTTAAAACCCTATTATTAAATTGACACATCATCAGTTGTATTATCTACTGTTATATTTATGCAGTTATACTATTTATTTATTTACTGTCATCACACTGCAAGTTCCCTGTAATATAAAATCGTTACGGGCTGAAATGATAGGCCTGAACGAAATTTATTTAGTTATTTATTTAACTTGGGATTGCGGTTTTGAAATGATAGAACCCGGATATTTTGTGTAAATTACGGATGGAAATGATATATTATCCGTACCACTTGACCTAGGTAGGAAACATTATACAGACCCATGGTTATATATATATAGTCTTCGGGAAAAATTTAAGTATTTTTAAATTTGTATATTATACCATTTTGGTTTGAATTAAATTAAATTGATTTTAGTGGTTTATACAATATATATATATATATATATATATATATATATATGATTAAGTTGGAATTTGAATATAAATTTATTTTAGGATTCTAAATTTGTAAAGAAATAAAATTTAAGTTAAGTAAATAAAATAAAGTATATTTGATTAAAATTGAATTTAAATGATAAATAAGGTGGTATTTAATTTTCCTATAAATTAAATGGTTAATAAAGTAAATACCAAAAAATGAATTTTTGAATATATCTAAAATTAGGAAAAGGGATGTCTAGTTTAAGAAAAGAGTAAGTTAAGAAATAAATTTGAAATAAGTTATATTTTGAAATGGTAAATAAACTTAATGTTTAAAGTAAATTTTGAATGCGAAGAATAGAAAATTTTGATTTGACTTTATTAAGTGAAGCCTTAAGAAGTTGATGTGTATTTGTGAAATTTACCTTATATAAATCATAAATTTGGAGTAATCTAAATGACTATTTTTAAAAGTGGAAATATGGTTTTATAAGTTAAACTGGTTAAATCAAAGTTTAATTAATTATAAATTTAGATTAAAGTCTGGAATTTAATTTACTTAGAATCTGTTGTAAAGGACATTACCACACTTTGTAAGTGTCGTAATTGATACAAATAAACTAAAGAATAAAAATTATTTAAGGCTATTGCAGTACTTGGTAAGTGTTGTGATCACGAAATTTAAATTTAACTCGAATAAATAAAAGAGCCACAGTATCACTTGTTAAGTGTTACCGTTGGCAGATCCGAGATTTCGAGTACCTGATTTGTAAATATAATATCTTCACTGTTGAAAGAAAAAAATGAAGTTTCGATTAAAAATATAAACGAATTTGAAATCTATAACCACAGGTAATAAATAACGACTGGTTGGGAAAGAGACGGGGATCGGATATAGGCATACTCTCTGTCGATACCGAAAACCACTTTGACAACCGTGTACGTAGTGGAGATTTCAAAACGAAGTAGGTTGGTGGTAACGTTCTATTGAGGTATGTACGTGGACCCAACTCCCGTGAGTTGGCATAAGGTGGCTAAAACAGGAGCGATTCTCGAGCCAAGGAGATAGTACCTCATATCGAACGCATTTCTTCGTATGTCATTCTATTACTTTGTGATTGTTTGGTGCGCACCTTTGATTTTGGGAGTGTTGTTTGAGGTGGGTGGTAGTAGCTGCTACGCGTTTCCACCAGTCCGGATAGCAATTGGCATATCTACCCTGGCATTGCCTAGTTGTGCCATGTCACCTACCCTAGCGAGCTTTGTACGAGTTTGATTTGTGTCGTACCTATGTAATATCTTCTCGTAGTCTCCCGATCAGGAGATATGCAGGTACTGTATAGACTACTTGCACTATTTATATGTTAAGGGGGATATTGGGTCACTCCTTAACACAATTTTAAAGTAAGTTTATTTTACTAATAGACACTATTATAATAGCGAAGTATCACTACATAGTAAATAGTTTAACGGATCCTTAAAGGATGGGCGGTCCTAAGCATCCTTTAAGTTACTTGTACTTTATTACAATTCACTTGAATTAGCTTACACTGTATAAGTATGTATGTCCTGACTCGAGTGTTTGTGTTCATTTCTTACGCTCGGGTCAGCCTGAGTTTCTGTTCGGACTTCATCATCGGAGCTATGACTTCTGCAAATCACCCTTCAAGCTGCTGTCAAATTTCCCTTTTAGTTCTTTACCTTTGTTTATGTAATGGAAACAGATAAATTTGGATTTATTCTATTGTTGATTCAAACTATATTTGATTTTAAAGATTATGTAAATTTTTCTTATTTGAGACTTTGTGAAAGTGGCTTCATGAACCACTAAGTTATTTTATTCCGCTGCGAGTATTCTGATTTCTGTGTCTGTGATTCTGTGATTTGATTTCATTTGCTCCAAATTATTTACAATCTATTGTTTTGAACTATTCAAGTTTGACAAGTTTTAATTTATTGTCGAATTTGGATGGTACAAAATAGTGGGTCGTTACAAGTACCCATTGTCCACCCTTTCTGTCAGCCCCGACCTCTGCACGCAGGCATCATAACTTACCCCTCACAGAAGGCACGCTCCACAAACCCAAGTAGCCCGCCCCTTCCTTCACCCCTCCGACCAACCTTGCTTCCACAGCCCACACCGAACAAAGCACCCTCCGTCGCCTCGTCTCCCATCAACCATCAGCCCGCCTTCCGCCATCCCTTCGGCCTTGCTTACCACAGCACGCCAACCAACCCCGAGCGACCGCATCACCCTAGCAGACTGTAACCTTGCCACCTTCCCGTCGCCGAACAACACCCTTGCTTCCTCTGCCCTTCGAATGCCCAGCAGCCGGACCCCGAGCACAACCCTCCGCCCTCTTCCGTGTAGTGCCCGCCTTCCCCTCTATTTTTTTAAAAAAAAAGAGAAATGTATATTATATATTTGATACATCGATTTCAAGTTCCTTGCTTGGCTTTTGTGCTTGCTGTCTAGAGAATTTCAGCAGCGATTGTCGCGTTTTTCATTTTACGTGCGCTTACCCGTGTCTGTTTGCTTATTCCCGTAGTTTCTCTAACCTCGAAAGGTGAGCGATCACTCAGGATTGACATTCATATGTTTAGTAAATTTATTTCACATGAAATGATAATTGAAATATGTAGTTAAATTTGAATTGATTAATGATTTGATCGTTAAATATGATATATTAATATTTAAAAAAATTGTTTACCTATGTTAATTGACATATGACACCATAACATATTGTATATATTTAAATTATTAATGATGAAATATGCTTGTCAGTGATAAGTTATGTTATTTTATTATTATTTTATTGTTCTCACACTGCAAGTTCCATGTTAGTTAGGAAAATCACTATGGGTTGAAATGGTACATACCCGAATGATCTTATAGATTACGAAAAATCATTATGGATTGAAATGATAAACCCTAGTGATTTCACTGATTTTGAATTTTTCAATTATGGATTGAAATGATATATACCCATAAATTTTAAACTACTACAGATTGAAATGATAAATATCTGTATCACTTGAACATAGGATAAAATTATATACGAACACCATCGGTCTATTTTTAAATGATTTCCAAAATTCTTAAAAAAATATGTGCTTAATAAATATTGATTTTAAATATATAATATAAAGATTTTTATTTTAATATACGTGTAAAAAAATTAGATTTTTAAAAGCATATGTTTTAAAAATTTTAAAATTATAAGGTCAGTTTTGAAAATGTAAATTATAAGATTTTACTTGTAACTTTAAAATAAGATTTAATATAAAATAAAGTATGATAAAATAAAATTTATTTAGTAAATATAAAGAAAAATAAATTTAATTATTATATATAACATGTTTTAATATTTAATTAAAATTTGTATTAATATTTTTAAATAGATTTTGTAATAACTTTAATAAATAAAAGTTGCGAAGATAAATTAAAGTTGATTTTTAATTTCATTTGTTTAAGAATTGAATTTAAATAAAAATTTATTTGAAACTTATTGATTTGAGATTTTATTAGATATGAATTTATACTTGATTTTGATTAAAGGTGATTAGGTGAATATTTTAAAAATTAAATATATTTGAAGTTAGATATTTAATAATTGATTTTTAGATTTGTAGTTTGAGATTTATTTAATGTTTATAAAAGTAGTTTTATAAAATGACCAAGGTGTAAAATAAACGTTTAGTTGTCAAAGAGACTGGGATCAGATATTGTCATACTCTCTACCAATACCCAAAACCACTTTAACATATGGTGGACAATCTAAAACGAAGTACGATGGTTTGGCGAATGTTTCTGTAATGATGTATGAACGCAGCTCTGATCCCCTCAGGTCAGCTTGATATGACTCAAATAGAAGTTATACCTAGGCCAAGTGAGGTCGCATCTCCGATAGAGCATGGTTCTTCGAAACCATATCTATTATTTGATTAGGTTCACCTTTGATTATGGGAGTGTGTTTCGAGGTGGACGATAGTAGCTGTTATGCGTTACCACCAGTCCGGTACTGCAAAACGGTAGTATCCTACAATGGACATGGCCTCACGTGCCATGTCATATGCATTATCGAGCTCATTACAACTTTGGTTTGTATCATACCTATAGAGTGCTTCCTGAATATCCCACCGATTTGGTGGAGCTTACGGTATCTATGTAGACTACGATATTTATATAAAATGTGTTGAGGGGAATAAATGTGTAACGCCTTAATGCTATTTTAATATTTTACTTCAATATAGACATTATCTATGTAGCGCATTGTATTATGTATGTAGATAGTTCTAGGGATCCTTAAAAGATGGAAATCCCAAACATCCTTTAAGTTATATTGTATTTCACTTGAGTTGATTTACTTGCATAAGAATGTTAATCCTGACTCTAGTGTTTTATTGTGTGCTCGGGTCAGATTGAGTGTCACAACATTTGAGACTCACCTTTGGATCTTGGAGCTTTGCTTGGAGATCTATCTTTATCTATCTATCTTTATCTATCTATCTTTATCTATTCAGCTTTTCGATTATTTTTGTTATTTTCAGTTATTTATGTTCAGACTTGTCATTTGCTTATGTATTAGAAATTTCTTTGTATTTGGGATTTCTGTTGTATTTGCTATAGACTCTCATGTTTCTGTAGTAGCTTCATGAACTACTATTTTATCTATTCCGCTGCGTATTGTTGTATTACTCTGTGTCTGTGACTCTGTGATTGATTTATTTACTGTATATACTAAGTTTTGCCAAATATAAAATAACAATCTGTTGTTTTGAGCAATTCAAGTCTAATATGTGTGGATTATTCTCGTTTAGGGTGCGAGAGGTCTCGAGTTCAATTCTCGGAATGCTCCATTTTTTAATACTTAGCTTTTAAATGAAAGAACATTAGTACCACCCTTACCAACCTCTAAACTGGTTTTCATTTTTGAACAGTATGTTCCTAGTGTTAAATTTCCATTATATATAGACATCTCTATATTAAAAAATCCACATTAAATTAATACATATAATTTGACTTATTAATCAGTGTTACTTTACCAGATTTTAGAAATATGTAAAATTTGATCATACTTGATTGCAAGAAATTAGTACGCAAGTCTAATATAGAGCGGAGTAAAAGGGATCTTATCCTTGGGGCTTTTGAAGGAATTTGTATGTCAAACTTGAACTTGCCGTCGATAAACACCACTTTCAGGCCTCCATATGTTAAAATGAAGAAATAGAGCACAGATCTGATGAGGAAGCAACGAAATTCCAAGTAGAATCACCGGATCTGCCATTCTAGGGTTCTACAACATTGTCCTTTTTAAGTATTTTATCTTTAAAGTGTAGTTTATTACGAACCACTTGGTTATTGATGCGCATTAATTCATGAGGCATGAATACATACCCCACCACTGTATAGGAGCAAATTTTGTTTTCTAGTAGTATTTTTTTAAATGTTTTTCCTATTTGGGGGTGGTGTCTCATTTGCATTCAAACTTTTATTTTGTGCGAATAATAAAGTACCACTACCATATTTCTACAAATAACACTGTACAAAATAAATCACAAAGAGTACGGACATGCCAAGTGATCAAAATATAATGGAATATGAAGCATACCTCATGATAACATAGTTATAGACGGGATTGATCTTTGATTCCTCTTCAAACCCAACCGTTGAGGTTTTTGAAAAAAAAAATATTATTCTAAGATTCAAATGTTTAACTGACTGATGCAGGTAACACATGGAGCACAGACTCCATTCGGAGAATCATATAATTTAGCGGGTTGCTTAAATTATAAAAGGTTCTCAGGAGTTGAAAAAACATCTTAATTCTTTTTCATTGTGTACTACCAATTAACACATAAACATACGACAGTTATCTACTAATGAGTCTAATTCAGGTTAAAAAATAAGATATACAAACACCTTAAAACTAAAAGAAGAGCAAACAAATGAATCTAAGACGATTTACACTACATATCACAGAAAAGAAACTCTGGGCATATGATGAATGGTGTAATTATGGTTTTACAATGGTCAGAAATTTAACAATAAGAACGCTACCCTGTTTATTTTCAGTTTCATTGCCAAAATTTGTGTGCTCAAATTTACACGTGATACCAATACGTAAAATCCCCATGTATGTTTATTGCAAATCCAATGGTTCTTACCATATATCTTTTTCTATATTACCAGAATTTAAATAATCAACGTTAAATACGTATTCAAGTCACACAAAAAGTTCATTTTATTATTTTGGAATAATAGAATGAAAAGTACAATTTATCCAAATTCATATGAGAAACATATAGTGTAAGCATTAGGTTGCAAATCCAATGGCTCTTACGATATTTGTTTTCCTACATCACCAAAACGTAAATAATCAATGCCAATACATTCTAAAATCACACAAAACATTCATGTTAATATTTTGGAGTAATAAAATACAATGAAAATGTATAATTTATCCAAATGTAAATAAGGAACATATAAGCATTAGGTTGCGGGAGACTAATAGCTTATTGTGCATATCAAATTCGAACTATTTCACAGTTTCTATCAGAATGACTATTTAGAAAAATATTTTAACAAGTACGTAGAATAAAATGAACCATTGTGGACCCATTGTTTTTGCTACAAAATGAAAATCGACAGTGAAAATTTATAATTTGATGCCCTGTCACAAAAAGTAAAATACACTACAATAAAAATCAATCAATCAATAATATTAAAAAACTAAATAGGAACTTTAAATACCTTTCATAATGGATTAGTTGGGTAAAAATTTAGGGTTGATCTACAGATGACTCCGGTGATGGCAACGCTGGTACAAGCGGCGCTAGCAATTGAAAGGATGCAGTGCTGTCAAATTGGTGTTGGTTAGGAAAGACGAGTTCAGGGTTAGAGTTTAGAAATGGTTATTTTGGGAAACAAGTCGAAATAAATAGAAGAAAATAGATATTTTAGGGAGAATGGATATTTTCCAGTGGAAAATGAAAATCTTGCTTCTAGATTCTCTCGATGTTATTATTGTTTTTCATTTTCTTATTTAACATTTATCATGCATATTGTTTATAAATGTCCAATGTTATCTATAGTCATTTGCTCAAATATTCATGCAGAATTATAAAGGGCGGCGTCAGTATTCCAATGAGAAGCATAGTCCCTTCCACTAACTATTAATACTAAGAAAAACTTGTTGATATGTGACAAAAGTGCATCGTACATGTAAAATAGTTGTATAGGATAGCATACATTGTCATTTTTACATTATGTTACCACATTTTTCTTATAATATGACTCAATACTTAAAACTCTATATGTAAGGTTTGAAATGCAGCACTGATTCAAATGTGAATTCTCAAGAAAAGCTTACCATCTCCCTGCTATTAGGAGCAAACTCAACGAAAATAGTCATCCTTAAAATACACTATATCTTGATTTCATGTTCTGAATGTGAAATTCTATGATTATGGTCGTAAGGAACCATTTAACGTGCAGCCAACAAAAGATACAATGCCTGCAATTGCAAATTCTTCTATGTCAAGTTCTAATAATAACTTTTCCACAAAGTAAAGCGCTTGAGCTAGGCATATGTCTGGTAAAGGTGATTGTCCATGACCCAAAATATCTCGATAATCTTAGCATAATACAGTGTAATCATCAATGGCTTTGGGTACTTCTTTACCATATTCATTAAATTATGATTATCCTCCATTGAGAGGAATGCTTCCTAATGAAGAACCGTTAATAAAAATTTGATCAAGGGTGGACAAAGTAACAAAAAAACAATGGTAAACGAAAAAAAGCAGTTATTGGTGAAGAAAAAAAGAGTGATGACAATCCACAAACTCATCGTAGAGCGAGACAATTGCTACTTTAAGTTGTTCTACTAAAGTTTCCAAGTAAAGTAGCTATTAGATCAGTCCCATCTCTTTGATCTTTCTATTTGTCTAACTTAGCAAGATTGTTTTTTATGATCTCACATACTCTTCGAAATTTGTTTTGTACCACTTTCAAAATTGGAAAGCTCGATGTGCAGTCATTTATTCAGTAGTCATTTTGCTTTATTCTAACTTTATTAGAATTTGGTTATAACACAATTAATAGTGAAAGGGAATGTATGCAAACTAAAATTATTGAAACTAAATGAATTGGAAAAAAAACCTTGATCTGAAGAATTATCAACTAAGCAGACTATCAAATATGAAGAGAGAAAAAATTGACCAACCATAAGCGAAGTTATAATTTATTTTCATACGCACCTATCTTGATAAAATAAATGTTTTGAAAGCCATTTTGCTATTTTGAACAGCTGTGAGATACATATTGCAGAAATAGTTGCTTAAACGAAACACATGTGGTTGATTTGTTCTATGATTTATAGATTAAATTAGTAACAAAATTAAGTTTGCAAAGACATAGCTATATACTATTATATTTAAAATTCTTCCATTACTTATAATGCACTGACAATGTTGATTACTTACATGTAGTAATGAGAACAATGTCTATAAAATGTCAAACTTAATTTATTTTTGAATACCAATATATTTTACCTTAAAATTAGTGATGCTCTGGAAGTTTTTGGTTAAGTAAAATTTGAATATATGTTAACATGTGATTGTTTTTCATTTTAAAAATTGTGATAATTAATATATCCAAACTCGACAATGCGTACTTTGAGGGATGAAGTATTGTGAAGATCCAAATAACAACCAATAGGTACTATAACTAACTAATGCTTGTTCCAAGAAATTACATGGAGTGATTAACTTTTTCTTTTGCATTTGTTAAGTCAACTAAAAGTGAAAAATTAAAAGAATTATCTTATTAAGGTCATCAAGGTAGACTACATGCAATATAATATGATAATTTAAGAGCATAACATGCATTTAGGGTGCGTTGTCTGCATATTATGGGCAAAATTAATATAAACCCTTGACTAAAAGATCTAATTTCACAAAGGACGATCTTCAAACAAAATTATGCAGTATGTTAAGTGATAACATAATCACCATTTTAGGAAGGTGGATAAACAAAAAAAGTAAGTAGATTAGAAGAATCAAAGAATTATATACAGATGAGTCTTTAATATAACTTGGGTTGTTCTTGTATTTGGGTTTCCAAGCCATGCATTATTTTGGATGCCATGATTATAAAGAACTAACAAGCTGAGACATACGCAAATAATCCTTTTAAGTGTCTTTTCATGTTGATTCTAAAATAAAAACAAATATTGTTTAAAGGAATTGATCTTACGGGAACTACACCGGAAGAACACAACATTACCCATTTGGGCAGTAATGTTTCACTGAATATTCAATTATTATGCAACACATAAGTGCAATGCTTTCTTTCATATTTCGTTTAACTTCAGGAGTTTTCCAAGAACTCGGGCTTGGATTTGGTTGGTTCTCCTCACGATCGATCATGGTTATAACCTAAGATCGAAAAGAAATATTATTTAGTTCCATATGAGACTGTGGTTTGAAACAGACTGTACTATTAGCAACAATGCAACACAAACCATATAAATGGACTTATAGAGGAAATATAGTGGCCATAATATTCTATATACAAAATTATAAGTTTCGTACATAGGACAGTTAACCTTTAAATATCCCACATAAGTAGAACCAAAATATACAAAGAAAGACTGAATAATATTCAAGATCTATTTCTGTACTAGTTCAGGCTTTAGTAAAAATAAAATAAATGGTGGAACATTATCTTTCTCTAAACAAAGAGTTATAATTCCTTTTCACTTTCCAACCATGACTGGTTTACTGATCCCAACAAGTTATAATTCCTTTTCACGTGTCCAATAGTAAAAATAGAAGTAACTTACAGCATACATGCTTCCAGCTTAGAGTTTTTACGGTGTCTTAAACCATGGAGTATCGACCGGAAAAGCAATCGGATGATTTGAAGATGAGTGAAAGCGAACATGATCAAATTTAAAATATGGAGGAACTTTTTGGGAGAGGAGAAATTTGGGGGAAGGAATTTCTAAGAATTTGGTAATAGAAATTCTAGGAACAATTCTCATCGAGGAACAATTATCGCCGGCTGTCTCAGTGAAATTAAATACGACATTAAAACGCAGGAGGTAGAAATATGCTTCCAAACTTTATTCCAACTGTGTTTTTGCTCTATTGTTTGGATACAACTTTGAGACATCCTAATTTTCTCATATCTTTTTCAAATTGCGTAATTCTTCTTTCAGCTTAAAGTATTGTTATTGATCTTTATGCATGTCAAATTTCAGGTCATTCCTATTTCTGCAGCCTATAAAAACATGCTGTCAAACTTTGAATCAAAGCATGTTTTGCTCCAGCATTTACGGTATAATCTGGCTGTGAGTTCAACTTTGTGATATTATGTCTATTCCATTTCTTGTCCGATTGTATCCATTCTTTTTTAATTTAAAGTGGAGTTGTTGAACTCTATGCCTGTAAAATTTCAAGCTTTTAGACCTTTGTAACTAGTTAAAAACTTCCCTGCAACTTTGAATCAGAGAATGTTTTTCTCCAGCCGTTTACGGTAAAATCTGGCTGTGAGTCCAACTTTGTTAGCTCTCTCATTTCTTATCCGGCTATATCCGTTCCTTTTTCTATTTAAAGTAGAATTGTTGAACTCTATGCCAGCAAAATTACAAGGCTTTAGAACTCTGTAATTAGTTGAAAATTTGAATCGGAGCGTGTATTGCTCCCGCTGAAAATTTCTGAATTGTTTTACATGGATTTCTTTCGATATTTTTAATCGGCTTGATCCTAAGATGGAAGAGCTAATATTACCACTTATCCGTACTTCGGATTGGTGAGTTTTTAGAAAATTTTCGTATCATGATTTTATTAATAATTTCATTGATTTCTGTTTATTTTTTGTTATTTCTTTGCACTCGCTTTCTAAACCATTTTTGGAAGATTTTTCTAAATATTTTATAATATTAATAATTATTTTAAAGCTATCAAAATTATATGTCCTCTATAATAGGATAATTTCAAAGATTTGTTTTCCAAAACGATTTCGAAAATTGTTTTCAAAAGCTAATTTAATCAAACAAATTGTTTTCTATATAAAAATACACGTTTTTGCACTACTCGAGCGTATGAGAAGGGGAATTAAACGGTTTAGTAAAAACACGCGGTATGGGACATGTGCGTTTAATTTATCGGTTAATCCCTGACTAGTCCGTCTGAATGTTTTGACCTTCAGGTCGTATTTGCCGATGAGATGAGGCAAATATTTTTACTGCTTTCTATTGTGGCATTGACGAGCAGTTAGGAAACCGTTAATTGAGAATGTGTGGTATAGTACGCACTATTACCACTTTTCGGGTTCTTCTCTAGGAGTTTGTGACACATTCACAAGTGATTGCCAGTATTTAGACTATTGGGTCGCTTGTGTGTCCTATGTGCATATATACAGTTGTTGGACTGTCCATGGACTATTGGGTCCTATAGAGACGGCTGTGTCTCTTATGCACAAATACTTGGCAGAATGTTGGGTCATATATTGGACGTCCTAGTTATTTATAGTTGTTGGACTTTTATTGGAATGTTGGGTCCTATACGCATTTAGCTATTGGGCTTTTATTGGATTGTTGGGTCCTGTTTCCTATATTGATGTTTTCTTGATTTTCTTGTGAGGATTTCTAGAATTTTGATGATTTATAAATGTTTTCACCATAGTCACCTTTGTTGAGTTATCTATTTAGCCTGAGTGTTATAGTATAGACTATGTGGTGGTTACATTCAGAGTTTTGAACTCTTAGTTGAGTTCTATTTATATTGTGATTCATATTGCCATTCTTTAGCATTTTTGAGATTTGTATATGCCAATGAGATGAGGCGTATATTTGTGAATAATTGATTTGTTGTTGCTTAACTTAGCTATTATATAGCTAATGAATAAAGCTGATGACATGAGGCATTTGTTGTACTTAGTAGTGTTTATTGATGGGTCTATCTCTTTTGAGGACATACACTTAGAATTACCTCATTGAAGTAGTGACATGCTCTTATCATGGTTTCTTCTCATTTGAGAGGATTCTCTAACCTTTACCTTATGATTCATATTATAATTTATTTTACTAAACTAATGTTTTAACCAGACTAACCCATGTATTTTATACTCGGGTCTGACCGACCGAGTTGTTTTAGGTTAGATCGCTTTTGGACTTATGTTCGCTTTGGTGCTCCCGCTTGGATATCTATTTATCATCTTTTGCTATTGTAGCCTTTTGATTGACTTTGATATGTATATTTTTGACTCGTTGTGTATAGTGTGGTCTTCAAACCACTTATGATGTATCATTTTATATCGTACTGTAATGTATCGGTGTATGTGTGTGTGTGTCTATTTCTGTTTATTATTCTGTGATGTGTTGTACATTTAGTTGTTATATTTTGTTCTGATAGATCCATTAGGCACCTGTAGTTTTGTATTAAACACTTATTGAATATGTCGATCCACTTGGGATTGAAAAAAATGGAGCACCAAATCGACGTATTTAATGGATGTTTAAGACAAAGCTATGGATGGTCGCTCCGAAATAGCCCTATTCTCCGCATTAGCAGACAGTATTATCCAGTAATACTCTTTGTTAATGTGGGTCTCGAGGTGAGGCGTCATAGCTTGGTATTAGAGCTAAGTTCTGAACAAAATATGATAAGCACAGAACAGAACATATATTACGGTACGTGGAAGTGTAATACAAGTGTTACAAATTCCCCAATCATCGTGTCCTTAACCTATCTGTTTCCTTTGCGATAGATATAAGTTGGGAATATGTCTTGGAATATATTTTATTCTGTAGTATTCTATAATTGAATTATTGATATCACATCCTAAGAATAATCCTTATCGTGATTATTTATTCTATTTCTCTTCGATACGGGTGCTTGATACACATTCGTATCGAAGGAGCTTGTTGATACCGTTGGATGTTTCTTAACTTCTTATTTCTTTGAGGATTGCAAATCCTAATGAGGGGATCCACAATACTTGGCATGATGTATGAAATTTTTTAGATTGTTCCTGGTAGTTTTTCTTTCCGTGTGAATTTGCACGCTATTTACTATCCTGAGTTTGGAATGATTTTGGGAAGCCAATCCTATGTTCTGTATGGATCATATATTTTAGGCACCTAATTCAGCTGATTTTTTGCCTCTTGTTCTTCGGAATATTGATGATAATTCCAAAGTATCTTTTCGTTCTTGAGTTTCGAGGTGGTGATGACATATGTCGAATTCCTGTTGTTTGTGCTTTTGTAGATATATGTGAGTGCGTTTTGAGCTTGCTACCCAATCGGGCAATCATCTTTGTGTTGGCCTCATTTCTAGTTTTTGCCTTTCGGTTATCCTCCTACGAGGATGTCTACTAAGGAAATGAGGCGATTAATTAAATTTAATTGATATTTTCGTTCTTGCTTCTTTCGAGATATCCTCTTAGGATACTCATTTGTTTATATACCTTGTGATACTATTTTACTCGAAATAATGATATGGTGTTAGTGTTATTACTTCTCATTTGAGAAGATATCTTACCCTTATCCTTATATCTCATTAATCTCTTGTTGATTTATTGAGTGATGTTAGGGTCTTTTCTCAGCTCGATCTTGCACCGATTTTCATCAGCTACGAGTTGCGGAGGATATCGTCCCTCTTACTGCTGTAACGACCGACCTTTTTGGACGGCTTAAATCGACAATAAACCACACATGTCTAGTTCAAACCATTCAAAATGGAGGATTGTTAATGAGGTAAATAAGAAAACAGAGAAAGGAAAAAACAAAACAAAATCTCGCAGCTGAATGATAAAATATAATAATTAATTAACAGTTCATGAAGCTGTTCACAAACATTTGATTATAATAATACAATACAGAATCAGAGTTACATAAAACAGAAACAAATACATAAATGCAGCGGAACAACATGATGCGGTAGAATAAATATCATAAATAGGAATAATATACTTTCTCTTTGTCTTCGTCCTTCAAAAAATAGTTTTAATATACTGAAAAGCTCAGACGGACCCTAGCGTTATGAAAAGACAAAACACTCGAGTCAGAACTAAAAGATCTTATGTAAGTCAGGTCAAAATAAATAAAATAGAACAATTAGTGCAATAGTTTCATAGATGTTGTAGGATTTTCATCTCCTATCAAGTGTACAACGTGACTATAATGTTTTAAAGGGTTTCAAATAATTTCGAAATATCAATCTCAACCATCTAACTAAAACAAATCTGAAGTTTAACTTAACCTTTACATAGATTAATTCCAATCCATAATCCAATTTCAAGCATTTATTTATATATATATCAACCAGAATCATAATAATATTTTCAAATTTTCAAATCAACGAAAACCGCTCGGGTCTATCATTTCAATCCATAACGATTTTCCTCTAATCTATAAGATCGTTCGGGTATGTATCATTTCAACCCATAGTGAACTTACAGTACTATAACGATATAAAATACAACATCCATTCATTCAATATCAAAATCAATCATCTATCACAATCATCATCCAAACCAATCAATAAACATCAATAGATAAATTGAAATCAATAACAGGTATTTAACTGGAAATTTAAATTAGATAATGAATTAAATAACGATTTAATTTAAATAAATTCAAATTAACCGAGATGATGATTAAAATATACCAAGCATTCATAAATAAATTTCCAATCACATCATAAATCTAATTTAACAAACATAAGAAGTTTTAGAAGTTATGAGCGGGTTAAAACACTCACCTTTGAATTGAATTTAAATCCAATTTAAGTCCACCATCGAAATAAAATGTATATTCTTCCTATTATACACTTGATATAATCTGATTATATTAATTAATTAATTTGAATAAAAGTATATTTAACAGAAAAATCCATTAATGGTATACTTTGTGATAGTAGTTACAAAGTGTTGTAACCGTGAATAATTTATCACAACGAAACAAATATATCATTTTAAATGTTCCTAGTCAAGATGCATCGAGACTGTATATCGATGTATCCGTTGAGACTGGAGTACATAACGCTCTTCAAATGTTGGGCAGTGCATTACTCATGATTGTGGAAGGCAACTAGGGGTTACGTATTAGTAGTTATTGGATAACTGTGGAACGACTCACTCGATAGTTTTCTGTTGGTTAATATAACTAAGGTCAAATAGAAAATATCGATTCGACTGATTTACATAGTTCTCTCGATTTGAGAATACTGTGGATCTTCAATATGAAAGCTTGGCTTTTATTATTGCCAAATCATAGCATGGCGTCCATCGAGTGACTATAGTTGGAATGAGTGGAAGTATTAAAAGTGAAGCACTATTCAATAGAGGATTCATCTCCTCAGTTATATGCGGTTAGTATCACAGTCAACTCAAAGTTAAAGTCTCTGGTTAGAGAATTTCGGTCAATAATAATTGTTATTATTGAATCAAGGAGTTTTTGTAGCTCTTCATGGTAATCGTTCCATCGATCAAAGGCTATCTTTTCTATCTTAAGAACTAATTCTTGTCCTCCTCGTTTGCATAATTCGTCAAGGATTGGCTCTGGTAGTAATTTTAGATGATTTGAATGTTGTTAGTGGGTTAGGGTTTTAGGTCGTTTTGGAATTTGGTTGAGGAGTTCTTCTTTTTCATGCACTAATTATGAAATACGTTGTTCTAGCAGCTGATTAGTTTTGTGGACATATGCATGCTTCTACTTTTCTTCTTCTAGGAATTGATTTCTTTGGATGTAATGTTGTAATTGGGCTTGGCTTCATCGATATAGGTTTTGTAAATCATTTAATTGCGAGGCCTGGGAATTTATAAGGACTGTCGGGGATTGAGTAGCTGATGAAGGCGTATGAGAATATGATTGCTAACAATCGGGGTCAATGTAATAATTAGGACCAAAGTAGTTTCTTGCTTCGTCTAGAGCTTGTTGCAGATTATAAAAACCATTGAAAATTGGATTTTGAAAATTTTATATAGCCATCTGCACTTGGGTATAATGTTTAAATATTCCTGTAAAATTGCCTCTAAAAACTATATAGCAAATGAAATTTTTAGAAAGAGGCTTTTGTTGAATTTTTGAAATGTAATATGCAAAACAGTTTCCATGTCGTTGTTTATTCCTTCGTTCACTTTCAACCGTTTTCAAATTCCAAAGATGGTCGAGTAAGCATTGCTGGGATAAATCATTTATTCTGACAAGGGGTTTAAATTTTCTGGGATCATTATTTTTAAACTGAATAAGAGAAGTCTGACCAAAGGTCATGCATGGAGTATTAACTTCCATCATTTGATTATCACTCGTTTTTACAGGAGGTGGAGTTTGTGAACTGGATTCTGTTGGTGGCATTGCAGGTGTTTTCGCCTCTGTTTTGATTGTTGGGGCTTTTGCCTCCACATTCGTTTTGATATTGCTGTTATCTACAGACTTTCCTGTTTCTTTATTCATATAATATCTTTCCTGCATATAAAAAACTTGTTAAACACGTGAGATAATTTTCGTGATAGAATATCGGCTAACTGGTTGTTTTTTCCTTTAATGTGTTCAAATTTATTTTATAACCATTACCTTGTATAAGATTTTTCAAATTTAGCCATTTAGTTCTATTTACTTTTTTAGAATTTTCGTTTGAAATAAATTTAACAATTGCTTCATAATTTGTTCGGACTGTGAATTCTTTACATAGATATATCCTATACTTATCTAAGGCATTAATTAGTGCTTGGATTTCGAAATCTAGAGATGTCCAATTATTTACTTTGTTAAAGTTATCACTTGCGTAAGCTGCAATTTTTTCTGTTGACTTGTCACTGTATTTAAATGGTTTACATTTTAGGATTGCTCCCCATCCTTCTTTGCATCCGTCACATTCAATAATGATATAATCTGTTTCTAGTGGAAGTTCAAATGGATTAATTTTCTTAACTTCTTCTTTAATTCTTTGAACTAGTTTAATATCTTCTGTATTAAATCAAGTTTCTCCATTTTTTGAAATTTTACCATATAGGGGTCCTACTAGTTTTGCTAAATTAGGAATAAATTTTCTGGCGTAATTTATTAATCCAAGACTTCTTTAAATACTTTTTTTAAATGTTGTTCATGTTCTTTAATATTTTTACTTGCAACTAAAATGTCATCTATATAGACTAAACAGAAATCATATTTTTTAATATCCATAAATCTTTGGAAAATTGCCGGTGTTGTTTTTAATCCAAAGCTTAATACATTCCATTCAAAATGTCATTCGGAGCACATAAATGCTGTCCAAGGTTTAAAACTTTCTTCTAATTTTAACTGGTTGTAACCTGATTTTAGATCAAACTTGCTAAAAATTCGCTTATTTTGTATTAAGTTAATCAATGTATCTTTATTTGGTATATTATAACCATGTCTTCTGTATTATCATTTAATCTTTTATAATTGTAGACGATTCTTGGTTTTCCTTTTTCTTTTCGGAGTAATTTCGAACAAAAATGGCTGCTGATCTATGTCTGCTGTCAGATCTCCTGATTAAGTTTTGTCTTGGCATTTCTTCAATCTATATTTTGAATTCCTTTATATCAGCTGGTGAATGTCAATGTTTGCTGTTTTAATGGTTATTTATGGGTTTATGATTTTTATTTTACAAGTGTAGTTAACTCTGTTTTTTGTAATATCCTCACTGATTAGTCCTAGTTTTTCTAAGTGTGAAATACTCTGAAAAGGAATAAATTTGGTTTCTTTTCCTTTCTCTAGTTCTCTAATTGTTTCGAATGCTAGCATGGCTAATGTATTTTTATGTTCTTTGGTAGGTGAAGTATGTTCTTTTTCTATTTCCGGTTTGAAAAAATCTCGTTCGGCTTGTCCACCACGCTTTCAAGCTACCTCTGATTGATAATTGTGGTAGTTTGTAGGTAATGTGTAGTTGTGTTTACTGAAAGTAATACTATTTATGGAAATTGAGATACTACCTCGATAATTAAGTATAAAATTTAAATCTAAAAGAAATTCTTGACTTTTAATCTCCTTTGGAGTAATAGTACATTGCCCTAATTCGTATTTAGAACTGTAATTACCGGCAAAGTCTCTAAATTGAATCATTAATTCGTATGGTAATTTATGTGTTAATGTCATTAGACTTTGATTAGCGGTTTTTGAAGTGATAATGTAATTTATAGGTTTGTGATTTTGTAAAGGTATCAATGAATGCGCAATTAAGCTTTTAGTGCTACCGGTATCTATTATTGCTATTGTATCGATAAACTTGTTATTATCGAACCAGACACGACACTTTACTTTAAGTAGGGATGTATTGTATTTATTAATATTGACTGAAAATTCTGTATTTTCTTGTATGCTATTATTCAAATTATCTATTTGTTCCATTTCATTTGATTTGGATGAACTTCCTGGTTCATTTTGATTGTAGTCTTTATATTTTTCTTTCAAGAAACTAATATCATTTTGTAAAGTACTAAGTTCTAGTTGTAATAGTTTTATTTGTGCATCGTGTTTATCAACCATTTCTTGTAATATTGTTTTTTCACTTATTTTATTTTGCTTTAATGAAAGTTCTAAATTAAACTGTCTTTTAGCACATAAAAAACATATTTCTATAAAACATCTATCACATAGAAAACATTTAACAATTTCAGGATATCTATAACATACAAAACAAGGTATATGGCCATTACCTCTATTTTGCATCCATTGGTGTCCGCATTCATTATCGTTATTCATTAATGTGTTGCTAATATTGTTTTTTGAACTACCTTCATCATTATCTGAGACAATGCTATATATTGATTCAGTATCATCCAAATCGTTTTCACTAAGACTTTCTATCTCATATTCTCCTATTTCATCAACTAAATTAGAACGTTGTTGGTTATTTTGCCTGTTGGACATCTATTTTCTAAATGATTTGGGTCAACGCAAATAAAACAATTACACTTTCTATTTGGCTTACTTCTTTTAACATATTTTTCTTTTTTACGTTTATCAAAATGCTTAGATTTTCTAAGATATTTTCTTGGTTTATAGTAGCCATAAGCTTGTGGAGTACAGATAGCCGTTCGGCAAAATGCCCAAGCTTGTCTTTTAATCTGTTCTTGCAAAGTTACTTCTTTACAACGTTTTTCTAATTCTTGGAATACAAACATTATTCTTGGACCAATTCATAGTTTAGTTATTGTTCCATATTGTATATTCCAGTCTTCTTGCAGCTTTCAACCTAAGTCTCCGGGTAGCTTTGAAACATATTTATTACGTAAATCTTCATCCATTGCTTTACCCATGTACGCTAAAGTGACATCGAAGTCTTGGCTAAATTCCTTTATATACTTAAAATCTCTTATACTCAATTGTTCTAGGTATCTTATTGTTGTATTTTGCATTAGCGTACCGCCTTTGTCTGGGTCATTACCAATTAGTAGTAATCTGATAAAGCTTGTAAAATTATAAGGGTTGTTTCCTAAAACTTTCTGTTCTGTAATTACGGCTGGGTTATCTGTTTTTCTACTTTAATATATTACTAAGGCTAATGGACCGAGGGTAGTTTCTAATACTGCCCACATATCCATTTTCGGCTTTTTATTAACTTTCCAATATCGGACTACATTTTGTTCCTATATTAGAATTTCTTCTGGCCATAATTATGGTGACTGGTTTTCTAGTAATAGCATATTGTGGCTATATAGTTTTCCGTAGGGTTTTCTTATTCCTTTTCCTACATATGGACTTTCTTATAACTAATCTACTTCGGATTTTGCCCATTTTTATCTTTCTAATGGTCCTTCTTTGTATTGGCTGCTTGGTTCGTTATCAAATCTACTACGTTTATTGGTTGGTATCATAGCTTGATCCATAAAATTAGTTTCAATAAAAAGGTCACAAAGAGGGATCTGTTTATTTAGGATATCTTCAATTAATGGCACATTGAAATTTTTCGATAACGTTGTAAAAGCTTCTTCGTATGTCATATCTAATTCTGTTATACAAGAAATAAGCATATTATCTGTTTCTTCTCTTATATTTTCTAATGTTATTTTCTTATTAATTATTTCATGTAACGTTCTTTTACTTTCTATTTAAATGTTTCTTCTATTTCTGGATCAATATCATTTTCTAAATATTGTTCTTCATCCACTAAGTATCCTAATATGTCAAAATCTTCAATATTTTCGCTATATGTTTCATAATGGTCATAAATTGGTTCATCATCCCAATTTATAGTGTTAAAATGATCTAAGTGTTCATTTAGATTATGTCTTAGTTCTATTTCTTATTCTGTGTCATTTTCTTCTTCATTTTGTTTAAACTTATAATTACGAAATCTTAAACTTAGTTCTCCAAAATTGTTATTGTATATAACATGTGATTCTGGAATAAAAAGACTTTTATCATTTTCTACAAAATCTTTTAATTGTCATTCAAGACCTGCTAAGTCTTCTGGGCTAATTCTACGGGGTTCGATCATTTTAATTCCTTTACTAGCTATATTTCGTACTATCCCATTAAGACTAATTTTGACTTCATTCCTGATCTATTACTAGCCTTACCAATTATTCCTATACTAGTGATTAAATTATTTCCAACATAGTTTTCAAAACCTCTTGCATTGAATCCTAGTTTAAATGGTTTAAATCTTTAATACTTTTAAAAATATTTGGTACACAGTAAACGAAAGCTGATTTATCGTTTAGATCTATTTCCATTCTTGAGAGTAGAGCTTTTCCTATGTTTGATGTCCATGATTTGTCTAGGACCAATGTAAAGAGCTTTGTTCCTGAACCTTTTCTGTTTAGAGTTTTTATTCCTATGACTATTAGACCTAAATGGAAAAACCTTTTTCCTGTGTTTTTTAATTTTTGTATGGTTTCTGGTGATAAAACATCTAAGGTTACACTATTATCTATTACTCTTACCTCTTCCTCTATAATACCTCGAATTAAAGTTGTGTTAATATTTGTCATTCATGTTTGATATAGAATCCGTGGGTTTAATAAATCTAGCTGATTATTGTTATATAAATATAAGTTTTTGTCTAAATCTACTTCTTCGTCTAATTGTACAATTTGTTTTTCTTTTTTTGGATTTCACATTTGACAAAATACTAGAAATTTCTTCTTTATGTTTACCATTGGACGTAAATTCTGTTAATGTCCTACAAGGTCCAGAGAATGAGTTTCTTGGATTCATTTTATGATCCAAAATTTATACAATTCTGGCGTTTAATTTTTCTTAACAACTGAATTTCCTAAACTTGGATTAACTAGTTGTTTTGATATCTTATCTAGTTCCTGATCAAAAGTTTGTTTATTTTCGAGTTTTCTAGTTTTTCTAAAATTTGAAGATTTAGGCTAATTAAAATAATAAAAAGATTAGGATATTCTTTATGTGATAAATTATTCCCTGAATAAGTAGTAAAACCTTGTTTTGGAACCGGCTGTGTGTAACGACCGGTTATTTTCCGCCATTCAAATCGACAATAATCCACACATGCCGGACTTGAATAGTACAAAATAATAAATTGTAATAAAAATTCAGAGCGAATAAAAATCAAATCACAGAATCATAGACACAGAACATCAGAATATCTCGCAGCGGAAAATAAAATACCATGGTAGTTCATGAAGCTACTATCACAAAGTCTCAAAACCAAATGCAAAACATCAGTCTAAAAACATATACAACATAAAATCCCAAATACAAAGAAGTCCTCTAATACAAAGCTGACAACAGAACAACATAACTGAACTAGATAAAACTAGATAAGCTGATAATCTCCAATGATTCCAGACCTCCAGAGAGTGGAAATCCAAATCTGTAAATAACTCAGGCTAACCCGAGCGTAAATAAAACACAAACACTCGAGTCAGGACATGCATACTTATCCAATGTAAACCAACTCAAGTGAACTGTATTAAAGGTACAAGTAACTTGGAAGATGCTTGGGACCGCCCATCCTCTAAGGAATTGTTAAAATATTTACTATGTAGTATATTGCACTATTATAATAATGTCTACAGTAAAATAAACATACTCTTAAATAGCGTTAAGGCTTTTCATTTTCCACCTTAACACATAATAGTCCCAGTAGTCCATCCAATATCTGCATATCTCCAGATCGGGAGACTACGAGAAGATACGCATGAGCTATGGGAGAAAACCAAACTCGTAGTAAAAGCTCGATAGGGTAGGTGACACGACACACAAGGCAATGCCAGGGTAGATATACCAATTACGATACCCGGGCTGGTGGTAACGCACTAGCCACATATGCCCACCTCGTAACACATTCCCAAATCGGAGGGTGGCCACCAAACAATCACAAGTAATATAATGGTATCGAAGAAATGCGTCGGACCAGAGAAGCTACCACTTTTGGCATGAGACCGCTCTTGTTTTCGCCACCTTATTCCAACTCACGGGAGTTGGGTCCACGTAACATACCACAAGAAAGTCGCCACCATCCTACTTCATTCTGGAATCTCCACCGCGTACACAGTTGTCAAAGTGGTTTTCGGTATCGATAGAGAGTATGTCCATATCCGATCACGGCCTCTTTGCCAACCAATCGTTATTATAACCCGTGGTTATAACTTTAAAAATAATACTTTGTACTTCAAAATAAAATATCATTTCAAACCACAATCTTTATCAAAATAAAGATTAAATCATTTCCAAACCATTTCAATATTTCAAAATATCATATTCTTTCAAAACTTCCCTTTTCAAATCAATATTTGAATTCAAATCCAAATATCCAATTTAATACTCTTTTAAAGTTCAAAGATAACATTCATTTAATTTCAATTCAAATCGCGTTTGAATAGTTTATATTCCAATTTACTTAATTCATTTAAACCATTTAAAAGTGAAGTTATTATTCTTTCAAGTTAAGTATTCAAATTTCAAAGTTTCAAGTCATTCTGAGCTCATTTGCTAAGTCAAAACCCATAATTATTAAAATTTCAGCCTTTCACAGCATTTATAAAAAGCTGTTATAAGTTACTCCTGAAAACATTTTAATTCAGCAAAACAGCACTTAAATACTGCTGTTAAAACTCAGTTTTAGTTAAATTTTTGTTCAAAACAGAAAAGACAGCATTTCTAGAAATGTTGTAATAGCTCAGGTTTCAAAACAAGGGTTTTTACTCATTTCTACAAAGACAGCAGACCACTACAGCATTTACAGAACTTCTATAATAGGCCTTTATCAAATTTTAGCCTTGTCAATTTATTACAGCAATTACAGCATTCCAGAACTGCTGTAATAGCTCTTTTATTAGCCTTTTAGTTCATTTCCAAAAACCATAGCACTTCTGAATGCTATTAAAAGTGATTTCCAGATTTTAGTGTATTTCCAGCAATTAATAAACTTCATTTTAAACCCTTTAAATATTGTCAAAAATCATATTTTAACATTAAAAATGTTCATTAACATGACAGTTAACATATTATTTTTATAAAATAAATTTCTTATAATTAAATCCAATTTAACATATTACTTAATAAATTCAAGTGTAAAATTTTCCAATTCTTCACATTTTTAAATGAACAACTTAACACTTAAATTTTCTCCATTTTTTTCAAATAAAATTAATTTCCATTTTTACTTATATAACTAAGTTTTTATTTAACACAATTCCACTTTTCCACTTAAGTTATATTTTCAAAATTCAATGTAACTATTCATTTTCCAACATTTTTAGCTTATAGAAAATTCCAAATTTCTATACTTAATATTTAGAAATCCAATTTAAATCAAATTTTCATATATATACACTTTTAAAATTACTTCAAAAAATCCATTAAATTTTATAAAAATAACCACGGGCTTGTATATAGTTTTCTAACCTAAGTCAAGTGACACGGATATATATCATTTCAATCCACAATTTACAAATAAAAATCCGAGTTCTATCATTTCAAACCCGTAGTCCCAAGTCAAAATAAATAATTAAAAACCGTACAGGCCTATCATTTCAGCTCATAACAAATTTTTCATATTCTAAAGTCCGCTCGGGTATGTGTCATTTCAACCCATAGTGATTTCTAATGTACTGGGAACTTGCAGTGTGATAAACAGATATAAATGAACAGTTTAACAATATACAACAGTAACAGGTGATATGACATGTAATTTACAGGTTTAAATCATACATAAATAATCACAGGCAGTTATAGCATCATTTTTAATTCTACACATTCAAATGGTGTCGCTTCACAATTGGATAAGTATAAATAATGTCGTATGAGATTTACTCACCTCTAAATGCTGGAGATTGCAATACAACTGACACGATGGAATCAAAGCACAATGACAAGGCTATGGATTTGAGTGGAAAGCGAGATCCAATGCTACAAATCTTGTGTCACAACCAAAACAAAACAAAATAAATTATAAATATAATACACTATGGAATGAAATAACTTTGAAATGAAAAGTGATTTGAACACAAAGTCTTTTGCCTTGTTTTCTCTATTCTTTGGCATGGCCTAGGGATAATTTTGGTCAATACATGGCTCGGGTTTTGGGATAGCATGGCTCGGGTTTAAGGCATGTACATGGAGAGGAGTTTATAACATGAGAAGGTAAAGGGGCTTTAGGCAATGTAGTGTGATTTTTGCCAAAACAACGGCTCGTCCATGGAGGATTGGGCTCGGCCTGGGGTGCACCATGACTGGTCAGTGGCTGGAGGGGTGTGTGGTGGTCAGGTCAGTGAGGTGGTGGCTGCTAGGGTAGCGGCCGTGGTGGTGGTTGAACTAGATGAGGCAAGTGGTGGTCAAACTAGCACGGTTTCTAGGGTCTAGTTGCATTTTTGTGGAGTTTTTGCACCATGGTGGGCTCGTCCATGGTCAAGGCCTAGAGTGTAGGTGGTGATGATGGCAGGGAAGTGGTGTAGGAGGTGGTGGCCATGACTATGGAGGAGAAGCCGAGCGATGCACATGAGAAAACAAGGCAAAATACTTAGAAAATAAGAAGAAAACAAAGAAAAAGATGTCGCCATTACCAATAAAATTCTCTAACCGTGAATGAAAAAATGAGGAAGACGTTTTTGTGCATGAAATGAAAATGAAACTCACGGCTTACCAAAAAAAATTTACACGGCCAAAAGAAAATTAAATGAAGAGTTATGAAATTGAAAAGTCTAGAAATGAAAAGCCATAGGAAAAGGAAGAGTCTTGTCTCTTCAATTTACCATTTCTTTGTAAAACAAATAAAACAAAATAATTTCAGTAAATACATTTTAAAACCGAAAAAAGTGAAATAAAATGAAAATAAATAATTTAATTTAAAGAAAAAATAAATAGAATTTAAATAATTGCATAAAAGTTCAAAAAAGTGTTCAAAAATTACAAATAAATCATCACTAGCCTTGAAAAAATATCCACTTCATTTTTAAAATATTATAAAGTAAAAATTTGAAATAAAATAATTTATTTATCATTTCTAAAATGAAATAAATAATTAAATTGGAGAAAAATAGAAAAAGAACTAAAGAAATTGTTTAAAAATTGAAAACAGGGCATGAAAATTACAAAAAAAATTACCATTAACTCTAGAAAAATTTCTACTTCACTTTAAAAATATATTAAAACAAAATTTTAAATAAAGTAATTTCTAAAACATTTTCAAAGTGAAATAAATTCAAATAAAAATAAATTTTAAAAATATTGGGTTGTTACTCTCTCCTCCACTCAAACCTTTTCGTCCTCGAAAAGAATGGAAATAAGAAAATAAGGGAAAACAAGATAGAAAACAAAATAGTAACTGGAATAAACAATTTCGGATTCGAAGCACGAATGCTCTCCTCCGTCTTCCAAGTACAATCATGATCATCAGTACTCCACTGTACTTTGACCAGGTAACAGATTTCCTTCTTAGCTGCTTCGTACCTCTGTCGACAATACGAAGTGGCTTCCTCTTGACAGTCAGGTTAGGCTCCATATCCAAGCTATCAAGAGCAGAAGGCTGAACAAACAGAGATGGGTTATGGAGATACCGGCGAAGGTGTGAGACATGGAATACATCATGCACTCCAGAAAGCTTCTCGGGTAACTCCAGACAATAAGCCAAGGAACCAACTCTTTTCAAAATGCGGAAAGGACCAATGAACCTAGGAGAAAGCTTCCCTCTACGACCAAAGCGAATGACATTCCTTAAGGGAGAGACCTTAAGGAAAACCATATCGCCAACAGCAAACTCAAACTTCCGCCTTCACCTATCAGCATACTTCTTCTTCCTATTCTGAGCAACCCTCAACCTTCTGCTAATCTCCTCAACTCTCTCCGAATCTTCCAAAATCATATCCGGACCAAGAGCCAGACGATTACCAGATTCAATTCAGCAAGATAGAGATCGACAAGGTCGTCCATATAGAGTAGCAAATGGAGACGTCTTGATACTTGCCTGAATTCAAAGATAGAAAGAGATAGATAAATGATTAAGATAAGCTTAAAACAGAAGATAAGATTATATTTGATAACTATTATTGTAGGTGAATTCGACAAGATGCAAATGATCTTCGGAAGATCCACCATAATCAAGCACACAAGCACAAAGAAGATCTTGGAGTATCTGATTCACTCTTTCCATTTGACCGTTAGTCTGCGGATGGTAAGTAGTGCTCAGATTTAGATGAGTACCCAAAGATTCCTGAAAAGCTTTCTAGAACTGGCAGGTAAAGATAGGATCACGATCAAAACAATATTGAGAGGAACACCATGGAGACGAACAATATCCCTCATGTAGATCTCAGGCAAGCTAGAAGCAGAACGGGTAGACTTGACCGGAATGAAATGAGCAGATTCGGTCAGCCTATCTACAATAACCCAGATAATCTCATTGCCTTTCCTAGACCTCGGTAATCCATCAATGAAATCCATGAAAACCTATTCCTACTTCCAGTTGGGTATCTCAAGAGGCTGCAACATACCATGAGTCTTCTAATGATCGGCCTTGACTTGTTGACAAGTAGCACACCGACTAACAAAGATAGAGACATCCCGCTTCATCCCTCTCCACCAGTAAAGCCTCTTCATATCCTGATACATCTTCGACACACCAGGATGGATAAAAAACCTAGATCGATGATTCTCCCAAAGCAACTCCTACTTCAATCCATCAACATTCGGAACACAAATCCTGCCATTAATCCTCGAAATCCCTCTATCATCAATATGAGCTCCACTACTATCACTACCACTTCCACCAACTCTGCTTCGAACACTCTCCTTAATAAGCCTAAGCATCATATCCTCGTCTTGCTTAGCTATGATGCACTCCAAAAGGGGAGAAGAAGAAACAACCATCTGACACAATAAAGCCTTCTTCCGACTGAGAGCATCAGCCACAACATTAGCTTTACCGGGAGTATAGCTAATATCGAGGTCATAAGAAGCCAAAAACTCAAGACAATGGACTTGCCTCTGGTTCAAATCCTTCCGAGAGAAGATATATTTAAGAGACTGATGATCAGTGAAAAGCTCAAACTTGGCTCCTAGCAGATGATGCCTCCAAAGCTTAAAAGCAAAGACAACAACAAGTAACTCTAAATCATGGGCAGCATAATTAGCTTCATGGGTTTTCAACTAACGGCTGGCATAGGCAATGACTCTACCATCCTGCATGAGAACAACACCCAATCCCTCACGACAAGCATCAGTATATACCGTCAATCCCTCACTTCCGTTCGGAACGGTAATAACTGGTGCGGAAGTTAGCTTGCTCTTTAACTCGTTGAATGCAGCTTTACATTTCCCATCCCAGATAAACTTAACATTCTTACGAGTCAAAGCAGTGAGAGGTGCAGTGATCCGAGCAAAATTCTCAACAAATCTCCGAGAAAAATTCTCAATAAATCTCCGGTAGTAACCGACAAGGCCCTGAAAACTACGAATCTCAAAGGGAGTCGTAGGAGTTTCCCAATCATGTAACAGAATAGGGAAAATAAGAACCACAGAAGAGATAGAATAATTAAATGATAAAGGAAAAGAGAAAGAAGGAAAGAATTACATAGATCGCGGTGATCTTGACTGGATCAACAGAAACTCCATTACCAAAAACAATATGTCCAAGGAATCGGACTTCATCTTTCTAGAAATGGCATTTAGAAAATTTTGACTTCAACTGATGATTTATGAGAGTCTCAAGAACATATTTCAACTGTGATTCATGCTCCTCCTTGGTCTTAGAGAAGACAAGGATATCATCAACAAAGACTGGTACAAATTTATTAAGCACAGCATGAAAAACACGATTAATAAGATCCACAATGAAAGCAGGATCATTAGTCCAACCAAAAGGCATGACTAACCATTCATAAAACCCATTATCAGTCTGGAAAGCAGTCTTGGAAATACTTTCCTCAACAACTCTGAGCTGGTGAAAACCTATGGCAAGATCAAGCCGAGAGAAACAAGTGGCACCATAAAGCTGATCAAACATATGATTTATGTGAGTAATTGGATATCTGTTTTTCATAGTGAGCTTGTTCATCTCCCTATAATCAACACACATCCTCAAAGAACCATCCGACTTAGTGACAAAGACCACTGCTGCTCCCCAGTCGGAATGGCTAAGTCTGATCAGACCTTTGGAAGACAAGTCCTCAATCTGCTTTCCCAACTCAACCTTCTCATGAGGTGCCATTCTTTTAGGAGGAAGAACTACAGGTCGAGCACCAGGAATAAGATCAATGTGGAAATCTATCTCCGGCTTAGGAGGCAAAGCAGTGACTTCACCAAAAACATCTGGATTGAATTTGACCACACGGGTCGAATGAAGATAACCAAGAGAAGAATCCAGAGAATAAATAAAATTGCATGCAAAATCCTGAGGCATGCAACACTGAATAACAAAGGAAGTACCCAAATCCTCCTCAAGATAAACATACCGGGCTTTACAAGAGATATGGGCATTATGCCTACCAAGCCAATCACTTCCAAGCAACAAATCAAAAGCATCAAAGCCCAAAACATAAAAATACTCATTGAAGCAATGATCAGAATAAAGAAACTTCCCTTGTTTACAAATCCTATTAAGGTTTGCGGGGCCCCCCATTGGATTTGAAACACATAAAGGCACAGAAACATACTCAGGAGAAAGGAGATGCTCAAACTTGTCACACAAATCAGCAGATATAAAACTGTGGGATGCACCAGTATCAAACATAACACGAACAAGATGCTGAAATAAAAAAAAATAACCCCAGAGAGTACCTTGGTCATCACTAGGAACTGGAGGAGCTGGAGAAGAGGTAGAGGTGACAGCAAATATACCAGAAGGCTTACCCTTCTGCTGGGTAGGGCAATCTATCCTGAAATAGCCAGGATGGAGACAGATGTGGCAAAGATCATGCCTAGCTGGTTGAGCAGTGGGAGGAATGGTAGTACCAACAATAGTAGGACAACTATTCGCATAGTGTCCCTTCTGGTCACACTTAAAGTAGGTGATGGAAGAAAGGTCAAATGGCTGCCTTTGAGATGGAGCAAATTATGAAGATCCCAAACCAGGATTCTTGAGCCAATTCTTCTTCTGCTGCTGGAAACTGAGCTTTCTCTTCCTAGAATTGCAGAAGAAGTCTGAGATGAAGGAGCACCAACTGAAACAGGACACTTAGAAGTATGGTTTTCATAACGAAGAGTCATACCCATAAGTTGGGTAAAAGTGCCATGAACATGAGAAATGAGACGACTATATTACTCGGGACGAGCACCAGCAATAAACTTCTCATTCTTCTTCAGAGGAGTGTCTATCAGACCAGGTCCGAACTTAGAAAGTTCGTTAAACCTCCTCTCGTAATCTGAAAAAGACATGCATCCCTGCTTGAGGCCCATGAACTCCCTATGAAGCTGGGATTTCCCGGCTTCGAGCATCCACTTAGCAACGAAAGCCTCCCCGAGAAGAATGATAGATAAGCTTAGAAAAGGCATGAAAAGAAATAGAAAAACATAATTCGTAGAAACACAAGAAGATACCTGAACTGTTCCTAAGTAAGATCAGCCTCAACGGTGTTAGCCGTAACAGACTCCCACCAGTCTTGGGCAACCTTCTGCAACTGCCATGCGGCTAACTGACGCTTCTGGGCATCGGGAATCCCAAGACCGGTAAATATCCTCTCGATACTCCTCACCCATTGCTGAGCCTCAATGATAGACTCAGAACCAGTGAACTTGGTTCCACCAAGCTGAGTAAATTCTTTGCAAAGAATAGTGAAACGGACTAGAGCTGGGGCTGGAACCTAGGGCAGCACCACGACCCTGACCTCTAGGATTTCTACGATTCATCCTGAAAATTCAAGAATGAATATTAGAAGAAAGATAAGATAAAGATAAGACAAGTCAAGACAAGACAAATTCACGTGGATGAACATCCTAATTACAGAAATTTATAACAAGGTAGATACGAAAGGAAAGAAGTAAATTTTGCTTTTAAAACAACAAAATTTTTATATCAAAATAATCTTTGAAAAATCCTTTGAAAATCAATTTAACATCATTTTATACTTTGAAAATACGTTCTCTCACAAAGAAATGATTCTGAAGTTGATTTCACTCATTCTAGGGTATTTCCACCCTATCTCTAATGAGTTTTTGCTCCGCAGGCTAAGGTTTGCCTAAAAACTAAAGCTCTGATACCAACTGTAACGACCGGTTATTTTCCACCATTCAAATCGACAATAATCCACACATGCCTGACTTGAATAGTACAAAATAACAGATTGTAATAAAAATTCGAAGCAAATAAAAATCAAATCACAGAATCAAAGACACAGAACATCAGAATATCTCGCAGCGGAAAATAAAATACCATAGTAGTTCATGAAGCTACTATCACAAAGTCTCAAAACCAAATACAAAACATCAGTCTGAAAAAAGATACAACATAAAATCCCAAATATAAAGAAGTCCTCTAATACAAAGCTGACAACAGAAGGCTAACAATGGAACAACGGAACTGAAATAGATAAAACTAGATAAGCTGGTAATCTCCAGCGATTCCAGACCTCAAGAGAGTGGAAATCCAAATCTGTGAATAACTTAGGCTGACCCGAGCGTAAATAAACACAAATACTCGAGTCAGGACATACATACTTATCCAATGTAAACCAACTCAAGTGAACTGTAGTAAAGGTACAAGTAACTTAGAAGATGCTTAGGACCGTCCATCCTCTAAGGATCCGTTAAGCTATTTACTATGTAGTATATTGCGCTATTATAATAATGTCTAAAGTAAAATAAACATACTTTTAAATAGCATTAAGGCTTTACATTTTTCACCTTAACACGTAATAGTCCCAGTAGTCCATCCAATATCTGCATATCTCCTGATCGAGAGACTACGAGAAGATATGCATGGGCTACGGGAGAAAACCAAACTCGTAGTAAAAGCTCGATAGGGTAGGTGACACGGTACACAAGGCAATGCCAGGGTAGATATACCAATTACAATACCCGGGCTAGTGGTAACGCAGCAGCCACATACGCCCACCTCGAAACACATTTCCAAATCAAAGGGTGGCCACCAAACATTCACAAGTAATAGAATGGTATCGAAGAAATGCGTTCGACCAAAGGAGCTACCCCTTTTGGTCCGACACCGCTCCTGTTTTAGCCAGCTTATGCCAACTCACGGGAGTTGGGTCCACGAAACATACCATAAGAACGTCGCCACCATCCTATTTCATTCTGGAATCTTCACCGCGTACAAAGTTGTTAAATTGGTTTTGGTATCGATAGAGAGTATGTCCATATCCGATCACGGTCTCTTTGCCAACCAATCGTTATTATAACCCATTGTAATAACTTTAAAAATAATATATTATACTTCAAAATAAAATATCATTTCAAAACCCAATCTTTATCGAAATAAAGATTAAATCATTTTCAAACCATTTCAACGTTTCAAAATATCATATCCTTTCAAAACTTCCCTTTTCAAATCAATATTTGAATTCAAATCCAAATATCCAATTTAATACTCTTTTAAAGTTCAAAGATAACATTCATCTAATTTCAATTCAAATCGCCTTTAAATAGTTTATATTCCAATTTACTAAATTCATTTAAACAATTTAAAAGTGAAGTTATTATTCTTCCAAGTTAAGTATTCAAATTTCAAAGTTTCAAGCCATTCTGAGCTCATTTGCTAAGTCAAAACCCATAATTATTAAAACTCCATCCTTTCACAGCATTTAGAAAAGGCTGTTATAAGTTACACTGGAAAACATTTTAATTCAGCAAAGACATCACTTAAAAACTGCTGCTAAAACTCAGTTTTAGTTAAATTTTAGTTCAAAACAGCAAAGACAGCATTTTCAGAAATGCTGTAATAGCTCAGGTTTCAAAACAAGGGTTTTTGTTCATTTTTGCAACGACAGCAGACCAGTACAGCATTTACAGAACTGCTGTAATAGGCCTTTATCAAGTTTTAGCTTTTCAATTTACTACAGCAACTACAACATTCCAGAACTGTTGTAATAGCTCTTTTATTAGCCTTTTAGTTCATTTCAAGAAACCATAGCACTTTTGAATACTATTAAAAGTGATTTCCAGATTTTACTGTATTTCCAGCAATTAATAACTTTCATTTTAAACCCTTTAAACATTTTCAAAAATCATATTTTAACATTAAAAATATTCATTAACATGTCATTTAACATATTATTTTTATAAAATAAATTTCTTATAACTAAATCCAATTTCGACAAATTACTTAATAAATTCAAGTGTAAATGTTTCCAATTCTTCACATTTTTAAATAAACAACTTAACACTTAAATTTTCTCCATTTTTTTTCAAATAAAATTTAATTTCCATTTTTACTTATATAACTAAATTTTTATATAACAAAATTCCAATTTTCCACTTAAGTTATATTTTCAAAATTCAATGTAACTATTCATTTTTCCAACATTTTTATCTTGTAGAAAATTCCAAATTTCTATACTTAATATTTTGAAATCCAATTTAATTCAAATTTTCATATATATACACTTTTAAAATTACTTAAAAATTCCAGAAAATTTTATAAAAATAACCACGGGCCTGTATATAGTTTTCTAACCTAGGTCAAGAGATACAGATATATATCATTTCAATCCGCAGTTTACAAATAAAAATCCGAGTTCTATCATTTCAAACCCGCAGTCAGTCCCAAGTTAAAATAAATAATTAAAAACCGTTCAGGCCTATCATTTCAGCCCATAATGATTTTTCCCTATTCTAAAGTCCGTTCAAGTATGTAACATTTCAACCCATAGTGATTTCTAATCTACAGGGAACTTGCAGTGTGATAAACAGATATAAATGAACGGTTTAACAATATACTACAGTAACAGGTGATATGACATGTAATTTACAGGTTTAAATCATACATAAATAATCACAAGCAGTTATAGCATCATTTATAATTATACACATTCAAATGTTGTCGCTTCACAATTGCATAAGTATAAATAATGTCGTGTGAGATTTACTCACCTCTAAATGCTGGAGATTGCAATACAACTGACACAACGGAATCAAAGCACAATGAAAAGACTACGGATTTGAGTGGAGAGCGAGATCCAATGCTACAAATCTTATGTCACAACCCAAAACAAAACCAAACAAATTATAAATACAATACACTATGGAATAAACTAAATTTGAAATGAAAAGTGATTTGAACACAAAGTCTTTTGCCTTGCTTTCTCTATTCTTTGGCATGGCCTAGGGATGATTTTGGTCAAGACATGGCTCGGGTTTTGGGCTAGCATGGTGTAACGACCCATAAATTTTCGATAATTAAAATAGCTAATTTAATAAGATTTCGTGATTTAGTGTTAGAAAAAAATTTGTAATTCGTTTGGTATAATAATAACTGAAAGGAATTGCAATAATAATTATCCAAGTAATGAAAAATAAATGCGACTTAGTAAATTCCTTTGCAATCGATAGTTGAATAGGGTAATAAATGTTGAATTCATTTGGTATAAGAGAGTAGTTGATTGATAAGTAAAATCTATTTGAAATCAAATATTGAATATTGAACACGTAAATTGTTTAAATTAAATATTTAAAACTTATTGAATAATTGAATAACTGTAAAATGAAAATAGTGTTCTAAATTGTGAAATGGTTTTAAAAGTTGAATCTTATAAGTTCAATTTCAATATTTCAAAAGATAATGAATCATTGGATAAGCAAAATTGTCTAAATTAAATATTTGGAATTTATTGAATAATTTAACAATGGGAATTGAATAACCGTGTAATGGAAATAGTTGTTTTATAATTTTAATTCGTTTCAAAAGTTAAATTTTATAAGTTCGTTTTGAATATTTCAAAAGATAGTGATTTAAGAATAATCAAATTGGTTTAAATTTAATATTACAAATGTTTGGAAAATTAAATTTCGAATTTGATATGGTTAATTTGATATTGAAATTTAATATAGGGAAATAGAATGAATAACTGAAATTTGGTTTAATGTGATTCAAATTGGTTTCCAAAGTGAATGTAAGTTATATTTGGATTTTAATAGAGTTAATAAGATTTTAAAATTGGAATTTATTGGAAAATTAAATAACGGGTTTAATATGATTTAAAAATGATTTGTAAAATTTTATTTTATCATATTAAAGTTAGAGTGATGTTGTAGAACTTTTAAAATCGAATTAAGAGTAAATTTGTGAAAATTGAATATTTTAATATTTAATTATCGATTGAAAAATAGCCAAATTTTGAACAGTCTCAGAATTGGACGAAACTATTTCCATTGGATCCGTCATAATTTGTTATTATCGAATTTCAATTTTCGTAGCAATCGGAGTTGTCGTTTGATCGTGGCAGCTCGAAACGCATCGAAATTGTTTTTAATATTAATTTGGCGAGTTAAAATAGCCATTTTTCAAACAGTCTCGGATTTCGACGAAACCAGTTTCATCAGATCCGTAATGTGATATTATTATATGGTTTCAAATTTCGTGTCAATTGGATTTATCGTTTGTCCGGTGCAAGCTAAAACGCCTAGAAAATCGTTTAAATCGGTTTAATTTTAATTGAAAGTTTATTGCCATAACTCGCACAGATGACCGAATTAGCTTCCGAAACCTGTTCCATTGTGTCCGGAACGCGGGATAAACCCTAGGAACGCCGGTCACCGCGCGTAAATCGGGGTTCGAAAAACCGGAATGAATAGTGTTTTCGTTTGATTTTCTATAAATAGACCATCTTCATTCTCAAAATAAATAAAAAAAGAAATTGAAACCCTAGCCGCCTCTTATGCAATGAACGGCCAGAAACTCACGAATTTCTTTCCTCAATTACTTCTAATCCGTGAATCAATTCAAGAAAGCTTCAACGGCAAAAACGTAAAGCATTGGAAGGGCTATAGATCCATACGGAGATGATGATGATCGAAGCATCGTGGAGGTTCTAAATAGGCCGCGTTTGTGCACGGTTGGCCACGTTTTTCGAGCATCTATGCTCGACCGAGCTGGGCCGCGACCTGGGTGTTGGTGGAGCACGCGTAGGCGAAGGGAATAGAAGTTGCTGATCGTCGAATAGGTCGACGATGGTGGAGCAAAAATTCGATGGAAGGGGGCGGCATGGGTTGCGTGTTCGTGAGTTTGACCTGGGGAAGAGGCTAAAAGAAACACGGCTGTGATCTTGGGCAGTAAGAGGAACGGCCACGATGGAAGCAAGGTTTAAATAAAATATTATAGTTGTAAATTTATATGTTTTATAATTTGTGTAACTTCGTAAATTCATATCTCTTTCATACGAGGTTGGAAATTTACAAAACCAGTCGCGTTGGAATCGTATCGTCGAGCACTACGCTATGGAATTGGATTGGAGTCATTTGGAGCTAGAGAAATTTTGAGTTGAATCGAACGTCATTCGATTTGATTTAAAATCGTAAAATCAAGGTGAGTGTTTTATAACGCTCACATCGTACTAAATATCTTTATGCTAGTTAAATTGACATTATGAAGTGATATGAATTTTATTTGTCGTTGTTTGATATAAATTTAATTGTCATATAGCTTGTTATTCGAATTAACCGTTGAAAAATTAAATTGACAGTTAAATTGAAATTAAAATTGAATTGCGAATAAATTACCTGACATTGATAACTATGAAACTGCCATGAATTGTATTGTTTATTGGATGATGTATTTTGATGGATGCTATTGGTTGATAATTGAATGTTTGGATGTTTATTTGCTTATATAGATCCTGTTATGCATACATATGATACTGTGATTTAATTTAAGTAATATATACTCATCCCTGACATCTAATTGAAATAAATAACTACTTGGCCATAGGATAGAAAATTACATACGGACGCCGAATTGGCTAAATTAATAATTTTGAAATCGTCGATTTGAAATTTATTTAAATGTTTTGATTTAAAAGTTATAAATAGAAATCGATTTATAGAAATTGAATTCATCGAAATATTGAGTTTGGAATGTTGAAATAAAATTTGGTTAAAGAAATTTTGTTAAATAATTAAGTTGAGACTTTGAAATTTAAAATTGGGTTATGATTGAAGTTCTAAAATTTATTCGTTTAAGGGATTGAACCTTAAATCGAGCTTTGAATATTATTAAGTAAAAGCGATATAAAATGATATTTGAAATTGAGCTTGAAATTGAATCATGTTTGTAATTGGGATTTAAATTTGAATATGGAAGGATAATTTTGTTAAGTGTTAAAATTGATATTCTGAAAAATCAAGCTAAAAATCGATATATCTTGAAATTGAATAAGTTGGAGGTGAATGTAAAATCGAATTAATTTGAAGTCAAAGTTGGCATTGATTTAAATTAAAAATCAAAATTGAATCGGTAAAATGGAAAATGAAATTGATTTGAATTGGGAAGTTATAATTGAAATGGATTGGTTTTGAAGCTGTTATTTTATTTTCCAAATTACTCAGGATATAAACCATTTTGAAGACTTAAACTATTTTAATCTATTTTAAGTCTACTTAACCCAATTTAAATTATTTTGAACTAATTTATCTATTTAAATCCATTTTAAGACTTTAAGTATTTTTAACTAGTTTTAATTATTTAAACTACTTTTAAACTACTTAAAACTATTTTCTAAAATTTCAAGCTGGTTAATAAGGTGAAATGTTTATGTTTAAATCTTGAATTTGAATACGAATTGGAATAAACGAAGTTGCAACCTAAATTGAGATTCGAAATGATTATGAAATCGAAATGAGATATTGATGCGAAATTTATTTTGGAACGAAATCCTACATTTTAATAGATTCGAGAATATTTGAAATGGATTTGATTTTTGAAACGAATATGATATTTTGATATCAATTATAAATCGATTTGAAATGTAAAAGAGCCAACGGTGTAATAATACGTAGTTATTAAAGAGTCCGGGATCGGATATGGACATACTCTCTGTCGATATCGAAAACCACTTTAATAACTATTATACGCGGAGTGTTGATCCAGAATGAAGTGGACGGTTTGGTGAACGTGTTGACTGAAGAAGGAGAATGATATTGGATGACCCCTGACATGACTAAAACAGGAGCCGCGCCGGGCCATTGAGGTTCACCACCTCTAGCGGACACACTTCTTCGATACCATATCTATTACATTTGTGATGCGATTTGGGTGCACCCCTTGATTTCGGAGTGTTGTTTCGCGGTGTTGGGGTAGCTGCTGGCTATGCCCAACATCAGTCCGGATCACGCAACTACTAGTATCCTAGTTGGTATCGCCTCATGTACCTTGTCATGCTGATTATCCTATTCGCGACCACTACGTTTTGATTTGTACCTTGAGTATATGGATTGCCCTCTGGTGACTTCCGGTTTTGGGGAAACTACGGTCTTGTATATGCCCTTGGGAATATAAAATGTGTTAAGGGGGATTATGGTAACGCCTTAACGCTATTTTGATACTTTACATTACTGATTGGCATTATCTACTTAGCGTATATTACTACATAGTAGATAGTTTCACGGATCCTTGAGAGATGGAAAATCCCGCAACATCTCTTAAGTTATTGCACGCACGTCGACACTGGATATGAGATGTCAAACCTCGTAAACATTTCTGACGCCGTTACACTCATATTTATTTACGATTGATTTAACTTACATGAGGATATTTAATCCTGACTCGAGTGTTTTGTCTTTTCATTACGCTCGGGTCAGACCTGAGTTTTTCAGCTTATTGAAGATCTATTCTGAAGGACGAAGACGAAGATTTGGTATACTATTACTATTATTACTCTTGCATCATGCTATCTGCTGCATTATTTTAATTGTTCTGTTGTATATGTATAACTCTGATAAATGTTGTATAAATAATTGTCAAAGTATAGTAAACAGCTTCATGAACTGTTATTTGACTATTATATTTTATCGTTCCGCTGCGAGATTCTGTGTTGTTTCATTTCCTTTATTTCTCTTTCTTTTCTTTTCTTATTTACCCAATAAGTATCTGCCCTTTTGAATTGTTTAGAATCGACATGTGCATTTGATCCTCGATTTAAATTGTCCAAAAAGGCAGGTCGTTACAGTTGGTATCAGAGCTTTGGTTTAGCGATAAACCTTGGCTCTAGTGGGGAATAACTCAATGAAATAGAGGTAGACTATATGAATGAGTTGAGTGTATATGAGAGAGCGTACTTGTTATTTGATATAAAATGGTTTTATATTGTGTTAATTTGTTCCGTTGAGTATTTATGAATTCTGGTCGATACTTGGGACGACAAGGCATCGATAGGGATTTCTAAGCACTCAAATAGGACAAACCAACACAATATCGTTTTGGAATATATTTTAATATAAAAGAATTATTCGAATATTTATTCATTTTGATTGAATTGATTTTTAGGAGATGATAATATTAGATTATTATCGATATTGTTGATCATTCAACATTTACAACAATTGATTAAATAACAATGGATTCATGAAAATGAAATCTTATAAGCACAATTGATAATGAATATAAATGAATTTTTACGTGGATTTGGGAATTTAAATTCCGGTGTTTGAAATTGATTTACAAGGAATTGGAAAATATAATATGAGTATTATATGATAGTATATTTGGGTTGAAATTGTTTTCGAAGGATTTTATTTTTAATGATAAGTGTTATATTCCCTTCTCTTGACGCTAGAATATGATTTCGGTGATGAGTGCACGCATCATCGGCGTTTATTTTCGAGAGTCCGAGTGGGGAGACCACTTAATAGCTTGTCTAAACCTTGTTTTGATTCAAAATTTATTTTATTTTGTATTCTCTTTAGTATGATTTGATATATAAATTATATAAGTATATTGATTTGAAATGAAACCGGGATTGGAATTCTTAAGTTCTTTAATAATTAATAAATTTTTTTTAAATGATTGAAATGAATTTAGACTTGAATCATTAAGGAACTTCTGAATTGTGAAATGAGAAATGAACCTAAGAGCTAAGTGAAAATATCAATTGAAGTAGAAATCCTTAGAATTAGGAAATTATGAACTTAAAATAAAAATTGAAACTGTAAAACTCGCATAGTATTAAATTTCATTCTATAGCATAGATATAACTTACCAAATACTTAAAAAGTTTAAAATGCTAATAAGGATAAGTAGAGGAATAATATACCAAGTGTAAGAGTGAATAATAAAATGTGAAGATCTATTGATAGTTGTAAATAATAAAAGAAATTTAAGCTGTAAAATGAAGGATATATACAAATGAATGAATAAAATTTAAAATTAATGAAAAATAAAACTTGTAAATGGAAACTAATTAAATTTGAATATAACTAAAAGTTAATAAACTTGGAAGTGTATGAAATAAAAAAATTTGACTTGGAAATGTATAATCGATTTAGTGTAGATCTTGGAGGGATGTTAATGTTGATATGCATTGGTTGTTAGATGGATGATAGTTGATTAACTTAATAAGTGTTAAATTAATTGAGAATTAATAAGCTAAAAATGAATTTAAATTTATGGAATGAAAATGATAAGAATATTTAACATAAATAAGATTAAATAAATTGAGATATGGACAAAAATTGAAATGAGGTTTACTGTAATAAAAAGTTATTAATATAAAATGAGTATAAAATAAAAGTTAAAACTCTTAGAGTTGGAATGTAGTAAAATTTGAAACAAACTAGAAACTGTAAATTCTTAATCGAATAAGATATTTGTGTAAGTATATTCAAATCTAATGAAGTAAACAAATAGTGAATCAATTATATCTTTGTAATGAATTTGAATAGAAAGGTAAATGAGAATTGGATGAAAAATCAATTCAATATGAAACGATCAAAATGGAAATTTAAGGTGAAACTAAATGGTTAAGTGAAATATGGAAAGTAACCTAAACTTCTTAAATTGAATATAATGGAATCAAATAATTTTAAATCATTAAACGTTCTTGTTAACAAAATTTAATAAGATTGATTTGTATAATACTCAAAATTTCATTTATATAAACGTATATATAACTTGCCTTTTGTTTAAAAAGTTGAAATGTTGATGTATATATGTAATAGAATGTTATACAAGTTGAAACTAAAATAATGGAATGTTTGATATTTAAATTTGTTTAAGGTTGGAGTGTGAATTGATTTTTTTAAACAAAATGGATACTTAAAAGAATGTATAAATAAAATGGATATGTCTATGAAATAATTGTATACTTGAAAAGTAGTTTAGAAATGTTCTACCAATAGATCCAACGTTAAATGAAGGTAAAAATGTGAAATTTGATATGAATAAAGTTATATATAAACTTGAATTAACCAAAACCACTTGAAAATCTATGTTACCAAATTTCTAGATCAAAATCGTTACACTAGTTTTGGTTGGAAAAATATTTGCACATAAGTGCTGTACTAGAACAATGATAACTTGAGATTTATAAATCCGATTGAGCCCAAATTTTTTGCAAATCAAAGTTGTATCAGTAAGCTAAAAGTCTTATTTGGATCACTTTGACAGATTTTGTAATTTGATTAGCCTAAACTGAGTCTGAACTGGATGGACATTCCCTGTCCTATCTAAATTTTCTAAGTTGAAAGCTAAAAGTAAACTGAGCATAACTTCCAAACCGTAAGTCCGATTTTGACGATCTTTATATTGCTGGAAAGCTTAGAACGAGTGGAACAACTTTACTTTTATAAGTATTCCCAGATTTTGGAATTTACTATGTCAAAAACCTGAGTCTTTGCAGCAGGTCTGAATTCATAAAATGTGAAATTTTAGGTTGCTGTCTTCTTAAGCTATGATTGTGATGTCTCATATTGATATTTCTTCTTATATACATGTTCTCATCTATTTATTGAGTATTTAGTAGGTATTGATGGCGTGTGGCACGTATGGAGCTCGTTTCATGCTAAATTGCTAAAATATGCTTGCTAATAACAAATAAAAGGTACATACCCGTATTACATATCGAATTTGATATTATATATTGTTTCCCCATGATTGGGATGCCTCATCATTGAGATGAGATGTATATTTGTTATATATTGGTTATATTTGTGTTATATATTGAATTGTAAAAATTTTCTGATCGAGCCGCGCAAAGGAGACTCTGCCGAAATTTTCCGTAAATCCAAGTATTAGAAATTTTTTCAAGTTTTAAAATTTTATAACTTGTTTTGATAACTAACTTTTAAATTTAGAAAGCCATTCGGAGTAAGTTAGTGGAAGCGTAGTTATGACATTATAAATGGAATTTCATTGTTTTATAAGCTGGTAACTTTGAATAAAATATATCTAATGTTGAATTCTATACTTAGTTTCTTTTCCCTTCTTTTCCTTTTCGAGGACGAAAAGTTTTGAGTGGGGGAGAGTGTAACGACCCGTAAATTTCGATAATTAAAATAGCTAATTTAATAAGATTTCGTGATTTAATGTTAGAAAAAAATTTGTAATTCGTTTGGTATAATAATAACTGAAAGGAATTGCAATAATAATTATCCAAGTAATGAAAAGTAAATGCGACTTAGTAAATTCCTTTGCAATCGATAGTTGAATAGGGTAATAAATGTTGAATTCATTTAGTATAAGAGAGTTGTTGATTGATAAGTAAAATCTATTTGAAATCAAATATTGAATACTGAACACGTAAATTGTTTAAATTAAATATTTAAAACTTATTGAATAATTGAATAACTGTAAAATGAAAATAGTGTTCTAAATTGTGAAATGGTTTTAAAAGTTGAATCTTATAAGTTCAATTTCAATATTTCAAAAGATAATGAATCATTGGATATGCGAAATTGTCTAAATTAAATATTTGGAATTTATTGAATAATTTAACAATGGGAATTGAATAACCGTGTAATGGAAATAGTTGTTTTATAATTTTAATTCGTTTCAAAAGTTAAATTTTATAAGTTCGTTTTGAATATTTCAAAAGATAGTGATTTAAGAATAATCAAATTGGTTTAAATTTAATATTACAAATGTTTGGAAAATTAAATTTCGAATTTTATATGGTTAATTTGATATTGAAATTTAATATAGGGAAATAGAATGAATAACTGAAATTTGGTTTAATGTGATTCAAATTGGTTTCCAAAGTGAATGTAAGTTATATTTGGATTTTAATAGAGTTAATAAGATTTTAAAATTGGAGTTTATTGGATAAATTAAATAACGTGTTTAATATGATTTAAAAATGATTTGTAAAATTTTATTTTATCATATTAAAGTTAGAGTGATGTTGTAGAACTTTTAAAATCGAATTAAGAGTAAATTTGTGAAAATTGAATATTTTAATATTTAATTATCGATTTAAAAATAGCCAAATGTTGAATAGTCTCAGAATTGGACGAAACTAGTTCCATTGGATCCGTAATAATTTGTTATTATCGGATTTCAATTTTCGTAGCAATCGGAGTTGTCGTTTGATCGTGGCAGCTCGAAACGCATCGAAATTGTTTTTAATATTAGTTTGGCGAGTTAAAATAGCCATTTTTCAAACAGTCTCAGATTTCGACGAAACCAGTTTCATCGGATCCGTAATGTGATATTATTGTATGATTTCAAATTTCGTGTCAATTGGATTTATCGTTTGTCCGGTGCAAGCTAAAACACATAGAAAATCGTTTAAATCGTTTTAATTTTAATTGAACGTTTATTGCCATAACTCGCACAGATGACCGAATTAGCTTCCGAAACCTATTCCATTGTGTCCGAAACGCGGGATAAACCCTAGGAACGCCGGTCACCGCGCGTAAATCGGGGTTCGAAAAACCGGAATGAATAGTGTTTTCGTTTGATTTTCTATAAATAGACCATCTTCATTCTTAAAATAAATAAAAAAAGAAATTGAAACCCTAGCCGCCTCTTATGCAATGAACGGCCAGAAACTCGCGAATTTCTTTCCTCAATTACTTACAATCCGTGAATCAATTCAAGAAAGCTTCAACGGCAAAAACGTAAAGCATTGGAAGGGCTATAGATCCATACGGAGATGATGATGATCAAAGCATCATGGAGGTTCTAAATAGGCCGCGTTTGTGCACGGTTGGCCACGTTTTTCGAGCATCTATGCTCGACCGAGCTGGGCCGCTACCTGGGTGTTGGTGGAGCACGCGTAGGCGAAGGGAATAGAAGTTGCTGATCGTCGAATAGGTCGACGATGGTGGAGCAAAAATTCGATGGAAGGGGGCGGCATGGGTTGCGTGTTCGTGAGTTTGACCTGGGGAAGAGGCTAAAAGAAACACGGCTGTGATCTTGGGCAGTAAGAGAAACGGCCACGATGGAAGCAAGGTTTAAATAAAATATTATAGTTGTAAATTTATATGTTTTATAATTCGTGTAACTTCGTAAATTCATATCTCTTTCATACGAGGTCGAAAATTTACAAAACCAGTCGCGTTGGAATCGTATCGTCGAGCACTACGCTATGGAATTGGATTGGAGTCATTTGGAGCTAGAGAAATTTTGAGTTGAATCGAACGTCGTTCGATTTGATTTAAAATCGTAAAATCAAGGTAAGTGTTTTATAACGCTCACATCGTACTAAATAACTTTATGCTAGTTAAATTGACATTATGAAGTGATATGAATTTTATTTGTCGTTGTTTATATAAATTTAATTGTCATATAACTAGTTATTCGAATTAACCGTTGAAAAATTAAATTGACAGTTAAATTGAAATTAAAATTGAATTGCGAATAAATTACCTGACATTGATAACTATGAAACTGCCATGAATTGTATTGTTTATTGGATGATGTATTTTGATGGATGCTATTGGTTGATAATTGAATGTTTGGATGTTTATTTGCTTATATAGATCATGTTATGCATACATATGATACTGTGATTTAATTTAAGTAATATATACTCATCCCTGACATCTAATTGAAATAAATAACTACTTGGCCATAGGATAGAAAATTATATACGGACACCGAATTGGCTAAATTAATAATTTTGAAATCGTCGATTTGAAATTTATTTAAATGTTTTGATTTAAAAGTTATAAATAGAAATCGATTTATAGAAATTGAATTCATCGATAAATTGAGTTTGGAATGTTGAAATAAAATTTGGTTAAAGGAATTTTGTTAAATAATTAAGTTGAGACTTTGAAATTTAAAATTGGGTTATGATTGAAGTTCGAAAATTTATTCGTTTAAGGGATTGAACCTTAAATCGAGCTTTGAATATTATTAAGTAAAAGCGATATAAAATGATATTTGAAATTAAGCTTGAAATTGAATCATGTTTGTAATTGGGATTTAAATTTGAATATGGAAGGATGATTTTGTTAAGTGTTAAAATTGATATTCTGAAAAATCAAGCTATAAATCGATATACCTTGAAATTGAATAAGTTGGAGGTGAATGTAAAATCGAATTAATTTGAAGTCAAAGTTGGCATTGATTTAAATTAAAAATCGAAATTGAATCGGTAAAATGGAAATTGAAATTGATTTGAATCGGGAAGTTATAATTTAAATGGATTGGTTTTGAAGCTGTTATTTTGTTTTCCAAATTACTCAGGATATAAACCATTTTGAAGACTTAAACTATTTTAATCTATTTTAAGTCTACTTAACCCAATTTAAATTATTTTGAACTAATTTATCTATTTAAATCCATTTTAAGACTTTAAGTGTTTTTAACTAGTTTTAATTATTTAAACTACTTTTAAACTACTTAAAACTATTTTCTAAAATTTCAAGCTGGTTAATAAGGTGAAATGTTTATGTTTAAATCTTGAATTTGAATACGAATTGGAATAAATGAAGTTGCAACCTAAATTGAGATTCGAAATGATTATGAAATCGAAATGAGATATTGATGCGAAATTTATTTTGGAACGAAATCCTACATTTTAATAGATTCGATAATATTTGAAATGGATTTGATTTTTGAAACGAATATGATATTTTGATATCAATTATAAATCGATTTGAAATGTAAAAGAGCCAACGGTGTAATAATACGTAGTTATTAAAGAGTCCGGGATCGGATATGGACATACTCTCTGTCGATTCAGAAAACCACTTTAATAACTATTATACGCGGAGTGTTGATCCAGAACGAAGTGGACGGTTTGGTGAACGCGTTGACTGAAGAAGGAGAATGATATTGGATGACCCCTGACATGACTAAAACAGGAGCCGTGCCGGGCCATTGAGGTTCACCACCTCTAGCGGACACACTTCTTCGATACCATATCTATTACATTTGTGATGCGATTTGGGTGCACCCCTTGATTTCGGAGTGTTGTTTCGCGGTGTTGGGGTAGCTGCTGGCTATGCCCAACATCAGTCCGGATCACGCAACTACTAGTATCCTAGTTGGTATCGTCTCATGTACCTTTTCATGCTGATTATCTTATTCGCGACCACTACGTTTTGATTTGTACCTTGAGTATATGGATTGCCCTCTGGTGACTTCCGGTTTTGGGGAAACTACGGTCTTGTATATGCCCTTGGGAATATAAAATGTGTTAAGGTGGATTATGGTAACGCCTTAACGCTATTTTGATACTTTACATTACTGATAGGCATTATCTACTTAGCGTATATTACTACATAGTAGATAGTTTCACGGATCCTTGAGAGATGGAAAATCCCGTAACATCTCTTAAGTTATTGCACGCACGTCGACACTGGATATGAGATGTCAAACCTCGTAAACATTTCTGACGCCGTTACACTCATATTTATTTACGATTGATTTAACTTACATGAGGATATTTAGTCCTGACTCGAGTGTTTTGTCTTTTCATTACGCTCGGGTCAGACCTGAGTTTTTCAGCTTATTGAAGATCTATTCTGAAGGACGAACACGAAGATTTGGTATACTATTACTATTATTACTCTTGCATCATGCTGTCTGCTGCATTATTTTAATTGTTCTGTTGTATATGTATAACTCTGATAAATGTTGTATAAATAATTGTCAAAGTATAGTAAACAGCTTCATGAACTGTTATTTGACTATTATATTTTATCATTCCGCTGCGAGATTCTGTGTTGTTTCATTTCCTTTATTTCTCTTTCTTTTCTTTTCTTATTTACCCAATAACTATCTGCCCTTTTGAATGGTTTAGAATCGACATGTGTATTTGATCGTCGATTTAAATTGTCCAAAAAGGCGGGTCGTTACAGTTGGTATCAGAGCTTTGGTTTAGCGATAAACCTTGGCTCTAGTGGGGAATAACTCATTGAAATAGAGGTAGACTATATGAATGAGTTGAGTGTATATGAGAGAGCGTACTTGTTATTTGATATAAAATGGTTTTATATTGTGTTAATTTGTTCCGTTGAGTATTTATGAATTCTGGTCGATACTTGGGACGCCAAGGCATCGATAGGGATTTCTAAGCACTCAAATAGGACAAACCAACACAATATCGTTTTGGAATATATTTTAATATAAAAGAATTATTCGAATATTTATTCATTTTGATTGAATTGATTTTTAGGAGATGATAATATTAGATTATTATCGATATTGTTGATCATTCAACATTTACAACAATTGATTAAATAACAATGGATTCATGAAAATGAAATCTTATAAGCACAATTGATAATGAATATAAATGAATTTTTACTTGGATTTGGGAATTTAAATTCCGGTGTTTGAAATTGATTTACAAGGAATTGGAAAATATAATATGAGTATTATATGATAGTATATTTGGGTTGAAATTGTTTTCGAAGGATTTTATTTTTAATGATAAGTGTTATATTCCCTTCTCTTGACGCTAGAAAATAATTTCGGTGATGAGTGCACGCATCATCGGCGTTTATTTTCGAGAGTCCGAGTGGGGAGACCACTTAATAGCTTGTCTAAACCTTGTTTTGATTCAAAATTTATTTTATTTTGTATTCTCTATAGTATGATTTGATATATAAATTATATAAGTATATTGATTTGAAATGAAACCGGGATTGGAATTCTTAAGTTCTTTAATAATTAATAATTTTTTTTTAAATGATTGAAATGAATTTAGACTTGAATCATTAAGGAACTTCTGAATTGTGAAATGAGAAATGAACCTAAGAGCTAAGTGAAAATATCAATTGAAGTAGAAATCCTTAGAATTAGGAAATTATGAACCTAAAATAAAAATTGAAACTGTAAAACTCGCATAGTATTAAATTTCATTCTATAGCATAGATATAACTTACCAAATACTTAAAAAGTTTAAAATGCTAATAAGGATAAGTAGAGGAATAATATACCAAGTGTAAGAGTGAATAATAAAATGTGAAGATCTATTGATAGTTGTAAATAATAAAAGAAATTTAAGCTGTAAAATGAAGGATATATACAAATGAATGAATAAAATTTAAAATTAATGAAAAATAAAACTTGTAAATGGAAACTAATTAAATTTGAATATAACTAAATGTTAATAAACTTGGAAGTGTATGAAATAAAAAAATTTGACTTGGAAATGTATAATCGATTTAGTGTAGATCTTGGAGGGATGTTAATGTTGATATGCATTGGTTGTTAGATGGATGATAATTGATTAACTTAATAAGTGTTAAATTAATTGAGAATTAATAAGCTAAAAATGAATTTAAATTTATGGAATGAAAATGATAAGAATATTTAACATAAATAAGATTAAATAAATTGAGATATGGACAAAAATTGAAATGAGGTTTACTGTAATAAAAAGTTATTAATATAAAATGAGTATAAAATAAAAGTTAAAACTCTTAGAGTTGGAATGTAGTAAAATTTGAAACAAACTAGAAACTGTAAATTCTTAATCGAATAAGATATTTGTGTAAGTATATTCAAATCTAATGAAGTAAACAAATAGTGAATCAATTATATCTTTGTAATGAATTTGAATAGAAAGGTAAATGAGAATTGGATGAAAAATCAATTCAATATGAAACGATCAAAATGGAAATTTAAGGTGAAACTAAATGGTTAAGTGAAATATGGAAAGTAACCTAAACTTCTTAAATTGAATATAATGGAATCAAATAAGTTTAAATCATTAAACGTTCTTGTTAACAAAGTTTAATAAGATTGATTTGTATAATACTCAAAATTTCATTTATATAAACGTATATATAACTTGCCTTTTGTTTAAAGAGTTGAAATGTTGATGTATATATGTAATAGAATGTTATACAAGTTGAAACTAAAATAATGGAATGTTTGATATTTAAATTTGTTTAAGGTTGGAGTGTGAATTGATTTTTTTAAACAAAATGGATACTTAAAAGAATGTATAAATAAAATGGATATGTCTATGAAATAATTGTATACTTGAAAAGTAGTTTAGAAATGTTCTACCAATAGATCCAGTGTTAAATGAAGGTAAAAATGTGAAATTTTATATGAATAAAGTTATATATAAAATTGAATTAACCAAAAGCACTTGAAAATCTATGTTACCAAATTTCTAGATCAAAATCGTTACACTAGTTTTGGTTGGAAAAAAATTTGCACATAAGTGCTGTACTAGAACAACGATAACTTGAGATTTATAAATCCGATTGAGCCTAAATTTTTTGAAAATGAAAGTTCTTTCAGTAAGCTAAAATTCTTATTTGGATCACTTTGACAGATTTTGTAATTTGATTAGCCTAAACTGAGTCTGAACTGGATGGACATTCCCTGTCCTATCTAAATTTTCTAAGTTGAAAGCTGAAAGTAAACTGAGCATAACTTTCAAACCGTAAGTCCGATTTTGACGATCTTTATATTTCTGGAAAGCTTAGAACGAGTGGAACAACTTTTCTTTTATAAGTATTCCCAGATTTCGGAATTTACTATGTCAAAAACCTGAGTCTTTGCAGCAGGTCTGAATTCATAAAATGTGAAATTTTAGGTTGCTGTCTTCTTAAGCTATGATTGTGATGTCTCATATTGATATTTCTTCTTATATACATGTTCTCATTTATTTATTGAGTATTTAGTAGGTATTGATGGCGTGTGGCACGTATGGAGCTCGTTTCATGCTAAATTGCTAAAATATGCTTGCTAATAACAAATAAAAGGTACATACCCGTATTACATATCGGATTTGATATTATATATTGTTTCCCCATGATTGGGATGCCTCATCATTGAGATGAGATGTATATTTGTTATATATTGGTTATATTTGTGTTATATATTGAATTGTAAAAATTTTCTGATCGAGCCGCGCAAAGGAGACTCTGCCGAAATTTTCCGTAAATCCAAGTGTTAGAAATTTTTTCAAGTTTTAAAATTTTATAAATTGTTTTGATAACTAACTTTTAAATTTAGAAAGCCGTTCGGAGTAAGTTAGTGGAAGCGTAGTTATGACTTTATAAATGGAATTTCATTGTTTTATAAGCTGGTAACTTTGAATAAAATATATCTAATGTTGAATTCTATACTTAGTTTCTTTTCCCTTCTTTTCCTTTTCGGGGACGAAAAGTTTTGAGTGGGGGAGAGTGTAACGACCCGTAAATTTTCGATAATTAAAATAGCTAATTTAATAAGATTTCGTGATTTAGTGTTAGAAAAAAATTTGTAATTCGTTTGGTATAATAATAACTGAAAGGAATTGCAATAATAATTATCCAAGTAATGAAAAATAAATGCGATTTAGTAAATTCCTTTGCAATCGATAGTTGAATAAGGTAATAAATGTTGAATTCATTTGGTATAAGAGAGTAGTTGATTGATAAGTAAAATCTATTTGAAATCAAATATTGAATATTGAACACGTAAATTGTTTAAATTAAATATTTAAAACTTATTGAATAATTGAATAACTGTAAAATGAAAATAGTGTTCTAAATTGTGAAATGGTTTTAAAAGTTGAATCTTATAAGTTCAATTTCAATATTTCAAAAGATAATGAATCATTGGATAAGCTAAATTGTCTAAATTAAATATTTGGAATTTATTGAATAATTTAACAATGGGAATTGAATAACCTTGTAATGGAAATAGTTGTTTTATAATTTTAATTCGTTACAAAAGTTAAATTTTATAAGTTCGTTTTGAATATTTCAAAAGATAGTGATTTAAGAATAATCAAATTGGTTTAAATTTAATATTACAAATGTTTGGAAAATTAAATTTTGAATTTGATATGGTTAATTTGATATTGAAATTTAATATAGGGAAATAGAATGAATAATTGAAATTTGGTTTAATGTGATTCAAATTGGTTTCCAAAGTGAATGTAAGTTATATTTGGATTTTAATAGAGTTAATAAGATTTCAAAATTGGAATTTATTGGATAAATTAAATAACGGGTTTAATATGATTTAAAAATGATTTGTACAATTTTATTTTATCATATTAAAGTTAGAGTGATGTTGTAGAACTTTTAAAATCGAATTAAGAGTAAATTTGTGAAAATTGAATATTTTAATATTTAATTATCGATTGAAAAATAGCCAAATTTTGAACAGTCTCAGAATTGGACGAAACTAGTTCCATTGGATCCGTAATAATTTGTTATTATCGGATTTCAATTTTCGTAGCAATCGGAGTTGTCGTTTGATCGTGGCAGCTCGAAACGCATCGAAATTGTTTTTAATATTAATTTGGCGAGTTAAAATAGCCATTTTTCAAACAGTCTCGGATTTTGACGAAACTAGTTTCATCGGATCCGTAATGTGATAATATTGTATGGTTTCAAATTTCGTGTCAATTGGATTTATCGTTTGTCCGGTGCAAGCTAAAACGCCTAGAAAATCGTTTAAATCGGTTTAATTTTAATTGAACGTTTATTGCCATAACTCACACAGATGACCGAATTAGCTTCCGAAACATGTTCCATTGTGTCCGGAACGCGGGATAAACCCTAGGAGCGCCGGTCACCGCGCGTAAATCGGGGTTCGGAAAACCGGAATGAATAGTGTTTTCGTTTGATTTTCTATAAATAGACCATCTTCATTCTCAAAATAAATAAATAAAGAAATTGAAACCCTAGCCGCCTCTTATGCAATGAACGGCCAGAAACTCGCGAATTTCTTTGCTCAATTACTTCCAATCCGTGAATCAATTCAAGAAAGCTTCAACGGCAAAAACGTAAAGCATTGGAAGGGCTATAGATCCATACGGAGATGATGATGATCGAAGCATCGTGGAGGTTCTAAATAGGCCGCGTTTGTGCACGGTTGGCCACGTTTTTCGAGCATCTATGCTCGACCGAGCTGGGCCGCGACCTGGGTGTTGGTGGAGCACGCATAGGCGAAGGGAATAGAAGTTGCTGATCGTCGAATAGGTCGACGATGGTAGAGCAAAAATTCGATGGAAGGGGGCGGCATGGGTTGCGTGTTCGTGAGTTTGACCTGGCGAAGAGGCTAAAAGAAACACGGCTGTGATCTTGGGCAGTAAGAGGAACGGCCACGATGGAAGCAAGGTTTAAATAAAATATTATAGTTGTAAATTTATGTGTTTTATAATTCGTGTAACTTCGTAAATTCATATCTCTTTCATACGAGGTCGGAAATTTACAAAACAGTCGCGTTGGAATCGTATCGTCGAGCACTACGCTATGGAATTGGATTGGAGTCATTTGGAGCTAGAGAAATTTTGAGTTGAATCGAACGTCATTCGATTTGATTTAAAATTGTAAAATCATGGTGAGTGTTTTAAAACGCTCACATCGTACTAAATATCTTTATGCTAGTTAAATTGACATTATGAAGTGATATGAATTTTATTTGTCGTTGTTTGATATAAATTTAGTTGTCATATAGCTTGTTATTCGAATTAACCGTTGAAAAATTAAATTGACAGTTAAATTGAAATTAAAATTGAATTGCGAATAAATTATCTGACATTGATAACTATGAAACTGCCATGAATTGTATTGTTTATTGGATGATGTATTTTGATGGATGCTATTGGTTGATAATTGAATGTTTGGATGTTTATTTGCTTATATAGATCCTGTTATGCATACATATGATACTGTGATTTAATTTAAGTAATATATACTCATCCCTGACATCTAATTGAAATAAATAACTACTTGGCCATAGGATAGAAAATTATATACGGACACCGAATTGGCTAAATTAATAATTTTGAAATAGTCGATTTGAAATTTATTTAAATGTTTTGATTTAAAAGTTATAAATAGAAATCGATTTATAGAGATTGAATTCATCGAAAAATTGAGTTTGGAATGTTGAAATAAAATTTGGTTAAAGGAATTTTGTTAAATAATTAAGTTGAGACTTTGAAATTTAAAATTGGGTTATGATTGAAGTTCAAAAATTTATTCGTTTAAGGGATTGAACCTTAAATCGAGCTTTGAATATTATTAAGTAAAAGCGATATAAAATGACATTTGAAATTGAGCTTGAAATTGAATCATGTTTGTAATTGGGATTTAAATTTGAATATGGAAGGATAATCTTGTTAAGTGTTAAAATTGATATTCTGAAAAATCTAGCTAAAAATCGATATATCTTGAAATTGAATAAGTTGGAGGTGAATGTAAAATCGAATTAATTTGAAGTCAAAGTTGGCATTGATTTAAATTAAAAATCGAAATTGAATCGGTAAAATGGAAATTGAAATTGATTTGAATTGGGAAGTTATAATTGAAATGGATTGATTTTGACCATTTTGAAGACTTAAACTATTTTAATCTATTTTAAGTCTACTTAACCCAATTTAAATTATTTTGAACTAATTTATCTATTTAAATCCATTTTAAGATTTCATGTATTTTTAACTAGTTTTAATTATTTAAACTACTTTTAAACTACTTAAAACTATTTTCTAAAATTTCAAGCTGGTTAATAAGGTGAAATGTTTATGTTTAAATCTTGAATTTGAATACGAATTGGAATAAACGAAGTTGCAACCTAAATTGAGATTCGAAATGATTATGAAATCGAAATGAGATATTGATGCGAAATTTATTTTGGAACGAAATCCTACATTTTAATAGATTCGATAATATTTGAAATGGATTTGATTTTTGAAACGAATATGATATTTTGATATCAATTATAAATCGATTTGAAATGTAAAAGAGCCAACGTTGTAATAATACGTAGTTATTAAAGAGTCCGGGATCGGATATGGACATACTCTCTGTCGATACCGAAAACCACTTTAATAACTATTATACGCGGAGTGTTGATCCAGAATGAAGTGGATGGTTTGGTGAACGCGTTGACTGAAGAAAGAGAACGATATTGGATGACCCCTGACATGCCTAAAACAGGAGCCGCGCCGGGCCATTGAGGTTCGCCACCTCTAGCGGACACACTTCTTCGATACCATATCTATTACATTTGTGATGCGATTTGGGTGCACCCCTTGATTTCGGAGTGTTGTTTCGCGGTGTTGGGGTAGCTGCTGGCTATGCCCAACATCAGTCCGGATCACGCAACTACTAGTATCCTAGTTGGTATGGCATCATGTACCTTATCATACTGATTATCCTATTCGCGACCACTACGTTTTGATTTGTACCTTGAGTATATGGATTGCCCTCTGGTGACTTCCGGTTTTGGGGAAACTACGGTCTTGTATATGCCCTTGGGAATATAAAATGTGTTAAGGGGGATTATGGTAACGCCTTAACGCTATTTTGATACTTTATATTACTGATAGGCATTATTTACTTAGCGTATATTACTACATAGTAGATAGTTTCACGGATCCTTGAGAGATGGAAAATCCCGTAATATCTCTTAAGTTATTGCACGCACGTCGACACTGGATATGAGATGTCAAACCCCGTAAACATTTCTGACGCCGTTACACTCATATTTATTTACGATTGATTTAATTTACATGTGGATATTTAGTCCCGACTCGAGTGTTTTGTCTTTTCATTACGCTCGGGTCAAACCTGAGTTTTTCAGCTTATTGAAGATCTATTCTGAAGGACGAAGACGAAGATTTGGTATACTATTACTATTATTACTCTTGCATCATGCTATCTGCTGCATTATTTTAATTGTTTTGTTGTATATGTATAACTCTGATAAATTTTGTATAAATAATTGTCAAAGTATAGTAAACAGCTTCATGAACTGTTATTTGACTATTATATTTTATCGTTCCGCTGCAAGATTCTGTGTTGTTTCATTTCCTTTATTTCTCTTTCTTTTCTTTTCTTATTTACCCCAATAACTATCTGCCCGTTTGAATGGTTTAGAATCGACATGTGTATTTGATCGTCGATTTAAATTGTCCAAAAAGGCGGGTCGTTAGGGTTTAAGGCATGTACATGTAGAGGAGTTTGTAACATGAGAAGGTAATGGGGCTTTAGGCAATGTAGTGTGATTTTTGCCGAAACAAAGGCTCGGCCATGGAGGATTGGGCTCGGCCTGGGGTGCACCATGACTGGTCAGTGGCTGGAGGGGTGTGTGGTGGTCAGGTCAGTGAGGTGGTGGCTGCTAGGGTGGTGGCCGTGGTGGTGGTTGAAGGAAATGAGGCAAGTGGTGGTCAAACTAGCACGGTTTCAAGGGTCTAGTTGTATTTTTGTAGAGTTTTTGCACCATGGTGGGCTCGGCCATGGTCCAGGCCTAGAGTGTAGGTGGTGATGATGGCAGGGAAGAGGTGTAGGAAGTGGTGGCCATGGCTATGGAGGAGAAGCCGAGCGATGCGCATGAGAAAACAAGGCAAAATACTTAGAAAATAAGAAGAAAATAAAGAAAAAGATGTAGCCATTACCAATAAAATTCCCTAGCCGTGAATGAAAAAAATGAGGATGTTGTTTTTGTGCATGAAATGAAAATGAAACTCATGGCTTACCAAAAAAAATTACACGGCCAAAAGAAAATTAAATGAAGAGTTATGAAACTGAAAAGTCTAGAAATGAAAAGCCATAGGAAAAGGAAGAGTCTTGTCTCTTCAATTTACCATTTCTTTTTAAAACGAATAAAACAAAATAATTTCAGTAAATACATTTTAAAACCGAAAAAAGTGAAGTAAAATGAAAATAAATAATTAAATTTATAGAAAAAATAAAAAGAATTTAAGTAATTGCATAAAAGTTCAAAACTGTGTTCAAAAATTACAAATAAATCATCACTAGCCTTGGAAAAATATCCACTTCATTTTTAAAATATTATAAAGAAAAATTTGAATTAAAATAATTTATTTATCATTTATAAAATGAAATAAATAATTAAATTGGAGAAAAATAGAAAAAGAACAAAAGATATTGTTTAAAAATTGAAAAACAGGGCATGAAAATTACAAAAAAATTACCATTAACTCTAGAAAAATTTCTACTTCACTTTAAAAATATTTTAAAACAAAATTTTAAATAAAGTAATTTCTAAAACATTTTCAAAGTGAAATAAATTCAAATAAAAATAAATTTCAAAAATATTGGGTTGTTACACTGTGATGCAAATTTTGTTGCGTCGTCTATTGCTTTTTGCAAATATTTGTTCATAAAATTAACCACTAACAATCTTTTTAACTTCTAAAAGGAGCGTTTCTATCTGTCTAGTTTTCGAATCAAAGTCGCGGGTTCTGGTTTTAAGTTCTTCTAAAATACATTTAGATTCTAATTCAATAGCTTTTGGCTTATTGTTCTCTAGTAAGAATTTTACTTCGTTAATAAATGTCATATCTGGAAGAATATTTTTTAAGCTTATTAAAGCACGTAAGATACATTCGTTTTGATTTTTAATAAAATCAAAATTATCTACTAACTGTTTTAAAGTTTTATTTTTATCAGTAATAGATTTAGCAACGTCTTAGTTGTTCGATTATCGTAGTGTCGTAAGGTTGTTCCTAGGTTTATAATTAAGTCTGTGACTGAATTAAGCTATTTATTTTCTTCAAGCAGAAGATGTTGAAAACCTTTTTCAAAATGAAAAAAAAATTATAGTTATTAAGACTAACAATACTTCATTCCTTAAAAGTATATTCAAGATTTAAGTAGCTTAATCACTTGAGCTTTGAAGAATTGATTTTTTGAGGTAGTTTTTCTCAGATTTAAATGGTTCATTTCTCTATGCAGCTTATATTTTTTCCGATAAAATTTTATTTTGAGAGAGAAAGATTTATTATATTTGTATTTTTATCAGAGATAATGTACAATTTGGGCAAAAGATACTTACTAATTTAAAGAGCATTGTTGAATTCCCTGGTTACTACACAATTTCGTTTTTATCCATACTTAATTTTCATATTACTTTGAAGTTTACCATGTTCAGTAAAAGACGGGAATTAAGCGCCTTTGCTACCCTAAAAACTGACTCAAAGGGTTCTGCATCAAAATAATATTTTAATTTTATATGATTAGAAATTAAATTTTTTAGCAACACTAGAATCAACCTTGCTCCGATACCAAAATGGCGGGGGTAGTTTTTTTTATGGCGGGGGTAGTTTTTTTTTATGGCGGGGGTAGTTTTTTTTTCACCAAAGCTTATTTTTTCTTGTTACACTTCATATTTTGAGAGAGAGAGATTCAAAAAAAAAAAACTATTGGAAGAAAAAGCAAGATCTTATTTTCAAACCTTCTGCTGCTCCTCTGCATAAGTCTTCATGAATCAGGTACCTCCTTTGCTTCTTGTCCTATGTAATATAATTATGTTTGTAATTAAGTTTTTACTAGGATATCTTTTAGCAATTTACCTAGAAGATTTTATATCGTTACTAGGTTGTTTTATTGATTTCTTTATATATAAAAAACTGTTGGAAGAAAAAGCAAGATCTAATTTTCAAACCTTCTGCTGCTCCTCTTCATAAGTCTTTATGAATCAGGTACCTCCTTTGCTTCTTGTCCTTTGTAATATAATTATGTTTGTAACTAAGTTTCTACTAAGATATCTTTTAGAAATTTACCTAGAAGATTTTATATCGTTAATAGCTTGTTTTATTGATTTCTTGATATTAAAAAAACCTACCCCCGCCATCAAAAAAACTACCCCTGCCATTTTGGTATCGGAGCAAGGTTGATTCTAGTGTTGCTATAAAATTTAATTTTTAATCATATAAAATTATAATATTATTTTGATGCAGAACCCTCTGAGTCAGTTTTTAGGGTAGCAAAGGTGTGTAATTCCCGTCTTTTACTGAACATGGTAAACTTCAAAGTAATATGAAAATTAAGTATGGATGAAAACGAAATTGTGTAGTAACCAGGGAATTCAATTATGCTCTTTATACTAGCAAGTACCTTTTGCCCAAATTGTAAATTATCTCTGATAAAAATACAAATATAATAAATCTTTCTCTCTTAAAAGAAAATTTTATAAAAAAATATAAGCTGCATAGAGAAATGAATAATGTTTGTATTCCAAGAATTAGAAAAACATTGTAAAGAAGCAACTTTGCAAGAACAGATTAAAAGACAAGCTTGGGCATTTTGTCGAACAGCTATCTATACTCCACAAGCTTATGGCTACTATAAACCAAGAAAATATCTTAGAAAATCTAAGCATTTTGATAAACGTAAAAAAGAAATTATGTTAAAAGAAGTAAACCAAATAGAAAGTGTAATTATTTTATTTGCGGTGACCCAAATCATTTAGCAAATAGATGTCCAAACAAGGAAAATAACCAACAACGTTCTAATTTAGTGTATGAAATAGAAGAATATGAAATAAAGAGTCTTAGTGAAAACAATTTTGACGATACTGAATCAATATATAACATTGTCTCAGATAATGATGAAGGTAGTTCACAAAACAGTATTAGATACACATTAATAAATAACGATAATGAATGCGAACACCAATGGATACAAAATAGAGGTAATGACCATATACCTTGTTTTGTATGTTATAGATATCCCGAAATTATTAAACATTTTCAATGTGATAGATGTTTTATAGAAATATGTTTTTTATGTGTTAAAAGACAGTATAATTTAGAACTTTCATTGAAGCAAAAAAAATAAGTGAAAAAACAATATTCCAAAAAATGGTAGATAAACACGATGCACAAATAAAACTATTACAACTAGAACTTAGTACTTCACAAAATGATATTAGTTTCTTGAAAGAAAAATATAAAGACTACAATCAAAATGAACCAGGAAGTTCATCCAAATCAACTGAAATGGAACAAATAGACAATTTGAATAATAGCATACAAGAAAATGCAAAATTTTCAGTCAATATTAATAAATAAAATACATCCCTACTTACAGTAAATTGCCGTGTCTGGTTCGATAATAACAAGTTTACCGATACAATAGCAATAATAGATACAGGTAGCACTAAAAGCTTAATTGCGCATCCATTGATACCTTTACAATATCATAAACAACTCAAGCGAAAGAAGCCCGCATACCCCCTCTTCTTAGTTGCCATGTACATACGGAATACGAGAATTGACACTTTGTTGAAGATCTGGTGGTGCGAATCAATTACGTCAGTAAAAGAAAGATGCAAACTGCTCCCCCTTTCCATTAAATCACTGACAAAACCTCTAAATTACATTATCACTTCAAAAACTGTTAATCAAAGTCTAATTAAATTAACTCATAAATCACTAGACGAAGCAATGATTCAATTTAGAGACTTTGCCGGTAATTACAGTTCCAAATACGAATTAGGGCAATGTACTATTTGAAAGAAATGCGGATTACGGATCTTAAGGCTAGGATTAATACTAGAGGGAGGGTGAATAGTGTTTATAAAGAATTACTAAATCTTTTTGAGTTTATGTTAATTTAGACACAAATGTATGCAATCTACAGATACAGGGACAATCACAGAAATAAACACTGATGCAGAAATAAAATAAAAGCAGTAAAGGAAAGAACACGCTGGATTTTATACAGGTTCGGAGTTACCCTACATCCAGTCCCGCAACACAAGTACAGATTTCCTTTCAAAATCAATTGTACAATTACACCCTCGATTTCAACGCTACGAGGTACACCCTCCAGAATTTCAATCCTCTGGGCAGAGATTCTTGATTTCTAGGCCACAAGTTTACCCAATTGATTTACCAAGCTACAATCACACCTTTTCTCGCTCGATTGATTTTCAAGGCCACAATCACACCTTTTCTCGCTTAATAGATTATAAAGAAGTCTATAACTCTGAATAGCACTGAGAACCTTGTTGAGATAGTGATAGAGAATCAAACTAGAAGTAATCGAGTATGATTCAATATTGATTTCGGCAGAGTAATGGTAAGAGTATGTATTAAGAAATGTAGAAGAAGAAGAGGAGTGAAAAACCAGCAAATCTGATATAAAATTCATTGAAACTAACCCCTATTTATAGAAGAACAACATCCATGATCATTCATGAAGAGTTATGGCGAATAGACACTTCTTTTGAAATTTAAATTTTGAACTCAACTGACACCATGTCGACATGGTCACCATAGGCATGTCGACATCCCAAAGCAATTTTTAATGATTTGATTTTCTTTGAAAATAGCCTTTATCTTATATTAGAACTATTTTAAACTTTTCTAATATACATGACTATAGTTAAAATTCATAAGTAAATATAGAGAATAATATATATATAATTTAATTATAGTTTTATATTTAAATCTTAAGTATAAATATTTAAAAGTTAAATATATTATTTTAAAAGATAGTTTAAAATCAAGAGTAATTTTGACTTTGAAATTAAAGATAATTTTGAGGCTAAAATTATTTAAAATCAGGATAGAGGTTTTTGATGCTTTTAAAAGGAAAGTTTTGAAAACATTTTGAAAATAGGATATAATTTTGAAAAATCATTTTGAATAAAAAGTTAGCGATTACAAAACAATGTTCCACTAGATTTTTCGTAGGTTCCATCCTACTTAGGGTTCCATCCCTTTAACAGGCTCGAAGTGGATTCCATTCCACGAATAAATTGGATTTTAAGATGCCAGTGCTTTTCTATGAGTTTTAGCGAATTTCTAATTAAAGAATAAATTACTTCAATTCTTGAACTCTTAATATTCTTGATACTCATGAGTCTTCAATCTTGATATCCTGAATTTCTATATTGTACAGTCTTCATTCTTGGTACCTGCATGGTTAAAGCCTGCATATACATATATATAAACTTATAATATTAGTATTTATATTTTATAATCTATTCTAAGGTTGTTGTCATCAAAACCATCATCTCACGGACTAACAATCTTCCCCTTTTTGATGATGACAACCTTTGTTTATAAAATATTACTTCTATCCTAATAACTCCCCCTTAATCTGTAACTCCCCCTTAATTTATGCCTAACTAACCTATTTTATATTTCTCCTCCTTTGTCATCAACAAAACAAACTCTAAACTTTATAACTCCAAACTATACAACTCTTCCTAATTCTAATATACTATGTGATTATAATAATAGTGTTATCATAAATAATCAACACTTAGATCTAATAATAAATCTAATCCTAAACTACTAACTATCTTAAGTTTATAATAACCGTATAGTTATATGTATTAATAAGAAGAACACATATAAGAACATAATTAATTTATTAATCACATAGTTGAATTTACATTTTTCGTTGTAAACGTTTGAAGGAATAAACAACAATGGTAAAGAATGAGAAGAAACTAATGTGTGTTTTTAAACATAGGAGATCTATGAATCGAACAGTTTGGATAGTGGAAACAGAAATTTCCACGTTGTTCGACAAGATTCCCGTTCTTTTCAAAACACACTTCTCCAACACACACGACTTGGTCATCATCCTCCACGTGCGCTTCTTCCATGGGTACTTCCTCCTCTTCTTCTTCTTCGCTGGCCTCTTGATTGAGCGAAGAATCTTCATCAATCAAGATAGGGTTAGCTTGATTATCCATGATAAATTTTTGCAAATTCTTAAGAATCTTGCCTTACTTCTCTTATTCCTTTGCCATATGGAGTTGAATCACTTGAATTTTAGTCATCATTTGAAGTGCATCCTTTAGAGAGTCCTCTATTTAAGTCACACGAGCGAGAGTAGTACGTTGAAATGGACCAGACGTAGGAGAGGGGAACGAAAAGGTTGATTTTATGTGTGATTTGGAAGAGGAGGCCATTGATCATTTGATTTCAGAGAGAAGAACAGAAATGTTGAATAGAATTTCGAAAATGTGAAGAATATATAACCAATTATTTTGAATTTTGGTGGGAAAAGAATTTAAAAAAGAAAAACGTTGCATGTTGACATGGGTATATGGGGGATGTCGACATGGTCCTTTTTATATTTACTATTTGATTTATTTTAATGTTAATTATTAATTATACTTGTTATTTATATTTTATATTTCAATTATAGAACAAATACCTAATTCCCTTCTAAATTTATTAAATATTGATTCATTTAAGGGTTTTGTTAAGATATCAGCAATTTGATTCTCAGAATTGATATAATCGAGAGTAACTACTTCCTTACTTATATCTGAGAAAATGATGTCTGATATCAATATGTTTAGTTCGAGCATGTTGAGTAGTATTTTTGGAAAAATTTATCGCACTCGTATTGTCACAATAAATCGGTGATTTTGAAAATTTTAAACCAAAATCTTTTTAATGTTTGTTGCATATATATTACTTGAGAATAAGCCAAAGCAGCAGAAATATACTTTGCTTCAGTTGTTGATAAAGAAACTGTGTTTTGCTTTTTACTAAGCCAAGAAACATAAGAATGCCCCAAAAAGTAACAAGTCCCACTTATACTTTTTCGGTCTGATTTACAACCAGCATAGTCAGCATCACAGTAAAATATTAAGTCAAAAGAATCATTTTAGGGTAAAATAATCCATAATCGGATGTGTGTTTAACATATCTTATGATTCGTTTTACGGCTTTTAAGTGGGTATCTTTAGGTTAGGATTGATATCTGGCACAGAGACAAACACTATGCATGATATCAGGTCTACTGGAAGTAATATAGAGTAGTGATCCAATCATTCCTCTATATAATTTTTGATCTACATCTTTCGAGAGATCTTCTTTACTAAGGTACTCATTGGTTGCCATGGAAGTGGGTTTTCCACTCGCAGTAGTCAAACCAAATTTACTAATTAGGTCTTTAGCATATTTTTCTTGACTAATAAAGATACCATTATCTAATTGTTTTATTTGTAATCCTAAAAAGAAATTTAATTCACCCATATGACTCATCTCAAACTCTTTTGTAATTATTTCAGAAAATTCTTTATTCATTTCAAAATTAGTCGATCCAAAAATGATATCATCTACGTAAACTTGTACTAGTTGAATATCATTTTCATGTCTTTTAATAAAAAGAGTATTTTCTACTTTACCAATTTCAAAATTAGATTGCAATAGATAAGATCTTAGTCTATCATACCAGGCTCTAGGAGCTTGTTTTAGACCATATAAAGCTTTCACAAGTTTGTAAACATGATTTGGTAATTTATCATTCTCAAAGAGTGGTGGTTGTTCAACATATACTTCTTCTTTTACAAATCCATTTAAAAAGGCACATTTAACATCCATTTGAAATAATTTGAAATTATTATGATTTGCGAAATCAAGTAGAATCCTAATGGCTTCCAATCTTGCTACGAGAGCAAAGGTTTCATCAAAATCTATTCCTTCTTCTTGAAAATAACCTTGAGCGACTAATCGAGCTTTATTTCTAACTACCTCTCCATGTTCATTCATTTTATTTTTATAAACCCATTTAGTTCCAACTATATTTTTATTTTCAGGTCTAGGAATAAGTTCCCAAACATCATTTCTAGTAAATTGATTTAATTCTTCTTGCATAGCCAAAATCCACGAATCATCAGTTGTTGCTTCTTTTGGATTTTTGGGTTCAATAGTTGATATAAAATCTACATTACTCATTTGACTTAGTTGATTTCCAGTTTTAACAAAAGATTGCATATCTCCCAGTAAATTATCTATAGGATGATCTTTTAAAAGTTTTGTCCCTTTATTAGGATGATTAATTTCATTATTAGTTTCAATTGATTCTTGATTTTGAGTGATAAAATCCTCTTCATCATTTGTATCTTCAAAATTTTTGAAATTTTCATCAAATGAAACCTGCATTGTTTCTTCAATGGTGTTAGTTTTTAAATTAAACACTCTGTATGCTTTACTTCTATTAGAGTATCTGATAAAGATTCCTTTGTCGGATTTAGGATCAAATTTATCTAAATTATCTTTTGTATTTAAAAGAAAGCATTTACTTCCAAAAATTATGAAATAAGATACCTTAGGTTTCTTTGAATAAAGAAGTTTGTAAGATGTCTTATCAGTTAGAGGCCTAATTAAAATTCTATTTAAAATATAACATGCGGTAGCAACTGCTTCTGCCCAAAAATTCTTTGGCAAATTACTATCTGAAAGCATAGTTCTCGCACACTCTTGAATCGTCCTATTTTTACGTTCCACAACTCCATTTGGTTGTGGAGTTCTTGGAAATGAAAAATTGTGAGTTATTCCCTTTTTATTGCAGAATTTCTCAAACTTTTCATTTTCAAATTCACCACCGTGATCGCTTCGAATAATTATAATTTTTAGAGAAAATTGATTTTGAATTCTTTTTGAAAAGGTCTTAAAACATTCAAAAGTATCACTTTTATGTTTCAAAATTATTGTCCATGTAAGTCTAGAATAATCATCCACAATTACAAAAACATATTTACTATGATTCATTGACAAAATTTGAGATGGACCAAATAAATCAAGATGAAGTAATTGAAGAGGTTTTGAAGTTGAAATCATATCTTTAAATTTAAAGGGACTTTTTCAAAGTTTTCCTAATTGACATGCATCATATAAACTATCTACTTTAAAATTCAAGGAGACCTCTTACTAGATCATGTTTTGACAGTCTAGATAAGAGTTTGAAATTCAAATGCCCAAATCTCTTATGCCAAATCCAAGGGTCACTTGTATTTGCCAACAGACACAGGTAATCATTTGAAACTTTCATACTAAGAATATAAATATTCTTTTTCCTGACTCCCTAAAATATTATGGTTGAATTATTATCTTCGATGTAACATTTATCTTTTTCAAATTTAATTTTATATCCTTTATCACAGAGTTGACTTATGTTTTAGATTCTTAGCTAGCAAAACATTAGCAATAGTAGGAGTTTTAGAATTACCGACTTTGCCGATGCCGATCACATATCCTTTTGAATTGTCTCCAAAGTTAACCAGTCCTCCGTCTTTGTATATAATATCATTCAGTATTTCTGGATTGCCAGTCATGTGTCTAGAACACCCACTATCAAGTATCCATTTGTTCTTTCTGATCTGCATAATTTGTCCGTTGTGGATTGATTCCTCAACGGCCATAAAGCATGATTCTTGCACATCAAACAATTTTGATAGATAACTTGAATTTGAATATTGATTATATGAAGACTCATGAAATAATGATGATTTGAATATTTCTAAACTAGTATTAACAAACATAGCCATTTTGAAAACTTTTTTCAAAAAATCAGATTATGAAACTTTGAAAACCTCGCTTCGATACCAATTGAAAGAAATGCGGATTACGGATCCTAAGGCTAGGATTAACACTACAGGGGGTGAATAGTGTTTATAAAGAATTACTAAATCTTTTTGAGTTTATGTTAATTTAGACACAGATGTATGCAATCTACAAATATAGGGATAATCACAGAAACAAACACAGATGCAGAAGTAAAATAAAAGCAGTAAAGAAAAGAACACACCAGATTTTATACTGGTTTGGAGTTACCCTACATCCGGTCCCGCAACACAAGTATGGATTTCCTTTCAAAAGCAATTGTACAATTACACCCTCGATTTCAAGGCTACGAGGTACACCCTCCATAATTTCAATCCTCTGGGTAGAGATACTTGATTTCTAGGCCACAAGTTTACCCAATTGATTTACCAAGGCTACGATCACACCTTTTCTCGCTTGATTGATTTTCAAGGCTACAATCACACCTTTTCTCGCTTAATAGATTACAAAGAAGTGTATAACTCTGAAGAGCACTGAGAACCTTGTTGAGATAGTGATAGAGAATCAAACTAGAAGTAATCGAGTATGATTCAATATTGATTTTGGCAGGGTAATGGTAAGAGTATGTATTAAGAAATGTGGAAGAAGAAGAGGAGTGAAAAACCAGAAAATTCGATATAAAATTCGTTGAAACTAAGCCTTATTTATAGAAGAACAACAGTCATGTCCGTTCATAAAGAGTTATGGCGAATAGACACTTCTTTTGAAATTTAAATTTTGAACTCAACTGACACCATGTCGACATGGTCACCATAGGCATGTCGACATCCCTAGGCAATTTTTAATGATTTGATTTTCTTTGAAAATAACATTTATCTTATATTAAAACTATTTTAAACTTTTCTAATTGTGACGACCCGGAATTTTTAAGCAATTTAAATCGGAATATTTAATCGATTTTAAATATTCAATAGTACAATTTTAAATTGAATTACGAATATCACAATTTATTTGATAATTAAATTATTGAATTAAATAACTTGAATTTGAATAAAAATGTTGAATCTGGAATTTTAAGCTTGTTAAATTATAATTTGAAAGCTCAAAAATTTATATTGACAACATTGAATATAATAGGAGTGTTAAAATTGAGTCTAGCGCTGAATTGGTCAGTTTTAAAATTTAATCGTTTAAATTAAGTTTAAAAATAGCCTTTCGAGACACATTCTCGGAATCCGACGAAACCAATTCCATTGGATCCGTAATTTTTTATTTTTATCGGATTTCAATTTTCGCGATGTCTAGAGTTATCGTTGGGTCGTACGAGTGGTTTATGCATAGAATAATTAACCTTAGAATAATCTAATTGAATTTAAATTAATAATGAAATCTTCTCTTATACGCCACTCTATCTTCCTCTTATATCGTCCCCTAAATTGAAATCCCTCAGTGAAAGAAAAAAATGCCGAGCCTTGCAAGTCGAATTCGCATCTATATATATATATATATATATATATATATATATATATATATATATATATATATATATATATATATAAATTGAATTGAAACCTTCAGTTGAGAAACGCGGCCGAGCTCTTCAAATCAAGTCCCTAACGAAAATCAAAAAAACAAAATATGGAGGCAACCGCACCCAAAGTTAGAATCGCGTTTTGGGCGGCATTGTGGTCGCAAGTCGCCCAGTTTTGTCGAAGGCGGCGAGCACGAGCACCGATGTGGTCAAGCTTTGTCAAGCGCGAGGTCAAGGATTTCGTTGGCAAGGACCCAGAGGGCGGCTCGGCAGATAGGGTTTTGCAAGGCTGTGCTTTACGCACGATGGGGCGGAGGCGCAATCTTCGGTGTTCGAGCTAGGGTTTCCGCATGGGGTTTCAAGCATGCGAGCAACGAGGGAGTGGGAATCGAGGACGGCATCATGCGGGCTGGTGGTAGGCATGACGGTGGACGAGGAGGCGGCGTCGCAAGTTCGAGGGTGTGAGGACCGAGCCTCGTTTGTCGCCCAAGTAACCTGTAGCTTCATCGTAACAGTGAGGTACTGCAGCCCCTTTTTATTTAAGTATATATATATATATATATATATATATATTTGAAAATGTTAATATGCATACAGTGAAAGGAATTTGAAAGCCCAAGTTTAATTTACAAATATAAATTATAGAGAAATTTTTGCAGTAAAACAAAGTACTGTTCTTGCTAATTAACAGCTATATATATATATATATATATATATATATATATATATATATATATATATTAATGTATGGACAAATACAGCAAAGCAGGAAATGAAAATGAATATTTTTAATCTAATAGTTTAATTTAAAATAAATGGATTTGAAGTTTAAAACTAATTTAATTTCCTTATTGAACTATATTTAAGTTACTAAAAAAAGATTTATTAAAAGACAATCAGTTTAAACTTAGTTATTAGTTAATTAAATTGGAAAATGGCAATTAATTTTCTGATTTGTTTAAAATGTTAATAAATCATATAAATATTTATTCAAGGTCCAAAATTGGGATATAAATGTTCGAGATGGAATTGGATTGCCAAACGTAAAGCAAAGGTGAGTTAATCTCACTCAGTTAATTTAAATTTAAACGATTAAATTTAAATAATTGTTTGAACTGGTTGAATTGATTCATGTGTTGTAGTGTCGTATATGTAACTGGAATTGGCATTTTATATTGTGCTAACGTCTGTGGATGCAGGGAGAACAGGTTGGAGGGATCCAACTGGACCCCTCAACTTTATTTAATTATTTAATATTCTCTGTTCTGAATATTTAATATCCTGTAGTGAAGTATGTGAAAGTATTGAACGCTATGGGTTGATTGTTGTAATCGGGCAATAATGAATTACCAAATATATAATTAGAGTTTGGAAATGGAAATAAAAGAAGTGAAATTGTAAGTAAATAATTATAGAAAAGTTGAATAAATTTATAAATGAACTGGAAGAAAATAAAGTGACTCTAAAATTTTAACAAATAAATTTTGAATATGGTAAGGAAAATTTAAATAAACAGAAAGTTAATGAAACTTAAACTTCAATGTTTTTGTTTAGAGAACAAAGCATTTATTTTGAATTTAGGATTTAAATTATTTAAGAAGAATAAAGAAGAAATTGGGAATAACCTGAAATTTGTATATTTCAGTTAAAAGATTTAAAATCAAACAACAAATAATAATAATAAAAATAAAGTCCATAAGTAATGAATTTTGAAATGAACCGAGCAAGTAACGAAATTTATTTCAAATAGAATGAATTGGAAATCAATTCGGGAAATTGATTTAAGTGCTTGAAATTGGAATTTTCTCTGGATGGCCAAGTACACGTTTTTTAAAAGTAAATTTATAAATATAAATTAATGCTTTAAAGTTGTTTTTTTAAGGAAAGCAAGTTTTGTAAAATTTATTATTTCTAATATTTAATTTCTAAAGCAAGTATTTCCTTTTAATATACTAAAGCATTAGTTATTTAAAAATGACTTAGTATTTGTTTTAAAAGTGGAAACCTGGTTATATATTTATAAAGTAACCTTATTTTCTCAAATTCATATTGTATGTATTTTTAACAAATTATTTAAGTTGTTTTATCCTAAATGTTTTAAGGTATATATGTCAAAGTAAAGTGTTTTAAATTTATTTTAAAAATCTATTTTTCGTGCTTGGTGATTTCAGAGGAGATAGAAAATATTTGGGAAAGTCGATTCTGAAAAGAAAGATGGTTTTGAAACTGTTTTCAAGGGTTGAAAATAGAAATATATCTTGTGAAGATATTCTGAGGTTAATGAATAATTTGGGAAATTATTTATTAGTTGGATGGGTGTTTGTGAATATAAATTGATAGTTAAATAACCGACTATCAATATTGGACAAATGCGTTGATCCTTTCGAAGAGTCCGGGATCAAGATTTATTTGTCGAAAACCACTTCGATCCGGTTTGTACGTTTCGTGAAAAAGATTTTGGATTCGAAGATGGAGCAGTGAAGTGCAAGGGCTAGTCGCTACTAATCCTGAGGATATTTCCAAAATGGATGTAATAGGAATAGTGCCTTCGGTTCCGTTCGAACCCGGGACGGACTTGTATGGATGAATGCTTGCGAAACATCGTCAGGTGGACGATGGGCATTCTAAGGGATATTGTTCTAAAAAGGTAACGCTTAGCCTCAAGCCTCATCAAATGGGAATGATTGAAAATCAGGGGATATGTAGCAAGGCTAGGTGGGTAGCGCCCAAGCAGGGTGAGGTCATTCCAGTCTAGATGTCCCTTTTTATTTCGGCTTAGTGGGCGGTTGTTGATCCCAACCGCCGGGTGATCTCACTCGGGATTATCCAGTAAGGGATAGTCCCGGCCTTGTGTTGCAGGGGAGCGGGCGTACTCATCGGTACGGTGATCTAGGCCCCGTACTGTGACAGGTGGTACCCCAGTGCCTAGTCATTAGTTGGAAATCCATTTTCCCTACGAGCCTTGTACGAGTTTTGTTTGTATTACCCACTCTGTGGCTAGTAGCTGGAATTTAATCATGTAACAATTTCGGCTATTTTATAAGTATTTGTATATAGACCCTATTATAATATCAGAGGATCTCTATAGAAATTGTTTTAGCTGTCGTAAGGTAAAAACCTGACATGTTTATTTGTGGCGTGGTCTTACGAGATGCTTTTGTTTTCAAAGGATTTTGAAACTTTAATAATCAATTGGGTGTGATTTTCTCACGCTGGTATTCCAGACTGACTCGGGTATTATTTAACTGTAATGCTCGGGTCAGACCGAGTATTATAGGATACAGGATGATGCTATGGAGCTCAGGAGACGAGCTGGATGACGACACGTACAGTCGTATTTGTTATATATATATTCCGCTGTTGAGTTGTTGTGTATCCATTGTATATTATTGATGTGAGCTGTGACTGATGTACTCTGATGATATAATATATGTAAACTGATATATTTGATTTTGAGTAAAGATTATTTATTATCTATTATATTTTATTCCGCTGCGATGGTTAGATTCGGATGTTGATTTTATTTTCTCTTCTTCTACCTCTTCTTCTTAAACCCAAATGGTTCGTATTTCTGTATAACTTGAGTTGATTGTTATAGAATACTTTTGACTCAAGGGGTACGGATTTGCGGGCTGTTACAAAAATATACTTGACTATAGTTAAAATTCATAAGTAAATATAGAGAATAATATATATATATATATATAATTTAATTATAATTTTATATTTAAATCTTAGGTATAAATATTTAAAATTTAAATATATTATTTTAAAAGATAGTTTAAAATCAGGAGTAATTTTGACTTTGAAATTAAAGATAATTTTGAGGCTAAAATTATTTAAAATCGGGATAGAAGTTTTTGATGCTTTTAAAAGGAAGGTTTTCGAAACATTTTGAAAACAGGATATAATTTTGAAAAATCATTTTGAATAAAAAGTTAGCGGATACAAAACAATGTTCCACCAGATTTTTCGTAGGTTCCATCCTACTTAAAGTTCCATCCCTTTAACAGGCTCGAAGTGGATTCCATTCGACGAACAAATTGGATTTTAAGATGCCAGTGCTTTTCTATGAGTTTTAACAAAATTTCTAATTAAAGAATAAATTACTTCAATTCTTGAACTCTTGGTATTCTTCATACTCATGGGTCTTCAATCTTGATATCTTGAATCTCTATACTGTACAGTCTTCATTCTTGGTACCTACATGGTTAAAACCTGCATATACATATATCTAAACTTATAATGTTAGTATTTATATTTTATAATCTATTCTAAGGTTGTTGTCATCAAAACCATCATCTCACAGACTAACACTATTACTCCAAAGGAGATTAAAAGTCAAGAATTTCTTTTAGGTTTAAATTTTATACTTAATTATCGAGGTAGTGTCTCAATTTCCAGAAATAGTATTACTTTCAGTAAATACAACCACACATTACCTACAAACTACCACAATTATCAATAAGAGTTAGCTCGAAAGCGTGGTGGACATGCCGAACTGGATATTTTCAAACCAGAAATAGAAAAACAACATACTTCACCTACCAAAGAACATAAAAATACGTTAGCCATGCTAGCATTCGAAATAATTAGAGAACTAGAGAAAGGAAAAGAAACAAAATTTATTCCTTATCAGATTATTTCACACTTAGAAAAACTAGGACTAATCAGTGAGGATGTTAAAAAAACAAAGTTAACTATACTTGTAAAATAAAAATCATACACCCAGAAATAACCATTAAAACAGAAAACATTGACTATTCACTAGCTGATATAAATGAATTCAAAATACAGATTGAAGAAATGCTAAGACAAAACTTAATCAGGAGATCTGACAGCAGACATAGGTCAGCAGCCTTTTTAGTTCGAAATCACTCCGAACAGAAAAGAGGAAAACCAAGAATCATTTACAATTATAAAAGATTAAATGATAATACAGAAGATGATGGTTATAATATGCCAAATAAAGATATATTGATTAACTTAATATAAAATAAGTGAATTTTTAGCAAGTTTGATCTAAAATCAAGATACGACCAGTTAAAATTAGAAGAAAGTTTTAAACCGTGGACAACATTTATTTGCTCCAAAGGACATTTTGAATGTAACATATTAAGCTTTGAATTAAAAACAGCGCCTGTAATTTTTCAATGATTTATGGATAATATATTTAAAAAATATGATTTCTGTTTAGTTTATATAGATGACATTTCAGTTGTAAGTAAAAATATTAAAGAACGTGAACAACATTAAAAAACAGTATTTAAAGAAGTTGAAAACAATGGTCTAGTAATATCAAGAAAAAAGATGGAACTTTTTAAACAAAAAATTTCGTTTTTAGGTTTAGAAATTGGTAATGGAAAAATTAAACTTCAACCACATATTTCCCAAAAGATTATAGAATTCCCAGATAAATTAAACAGTAAAAAGAAAATCCAGGCTTTTCTAGGATGAATAAATTACGCCAGAAAATTTATTCCTAATTTAGCAAAACTAGTAGGACCCCTATATGGTAAAATTTCGAAAAACAGAGAAACGCGATTTAATACAGAAGATATTAAACTAGTTCAAAGAATTAAAGACGAAGTTAAGAAAATTAATCCATTAGAACTCCCATTAGAAACATATTATATCATTATTGAATGTGACGGATGCAAAGAAGGATGGGGAGCAATCCTAAAATGTAAACCATTTAAATACAGTGACAAGTCAACAGAAAAAATTGCAGCTTACACAAGTGGCAACTTTAACAAAGTTACTAATTGGACATCTCTAGATTTCGAAATCCAAGCATTAATTAATGCCTTATATAAGTATAGGATATATCTAAATAAAGAATTCACAGTTCGAACAGATTGTGAAGCAATTGTTAAATTTATTTCAAACGAAAATTCTAAAAAAGTAAATAGAACTAAATGGCTAAATTTGCAAAATCTTATACAAGATAATGGTTATAAAATAAACTTTGAACACACTTAAGGAAAAAATAATCAGTTAGCCGATATTCTATCACGAAAATTATCTCATGTGTTTAACAAAGTTTATTATATGCAGGAAAGATATTATATGAATAAAGAAACAGGAAAGTCTGTAGATAATAGCAATATCAAAACGAATGTGGAGGCAAAAGCCCCAACAATCAAAACAGAGTTGAAAACACCTGCAACGCCACCAACAGAATCCAGTTCACAAACTCCACCTCTAGTAAAAACGAGTGATAATCAAACGATGGAAGTTAATACTCCATGCATGACCTTTGGTCAGACTTCTCTTATTCAGTTTAAAAATAATGATCCCATCAAAATTTAAACCCCTTGTCAGAATAAATGATTAATCCCAGCAATGCTTACTCGACCATCTTTGGAATTTGAAAACGGTTGAAAGTGAACGAAATAATAAACAACGACTTGGAAACTGTTTTGCATATTACTTTTCAAAAATTCAACAAAAGCCTCTTTCTAAAAAACTTTTGCTATATAGTTTTTAGAGGCAATTTTACAGGAATATTTAAACATTATAGCCAAGTGCAGTTGGCTATACAAAATTTTGAAAATCCAATTTTTAAAGGTTTCTACAATCTACAACAAGCTCTAGACGAAGCAAGAAACTGCTTTGGTCCTAATTATTACATTGACCCCGATTGTCAGCAATCATATTCTTATATGGCTTTATCAACTCCTCAATACCCAACAGACCTTATAAATTCTCAGGCCTCGCAATAAATGATATACAAAGCCTATATCAACAAAATCAAGCCCAATTACAACATTACATTCAAAGAAATCAATTCCAAGAAGAAGAAAACCAGAAGCATGCATATGTCCACAAAACTAATCATTTGCTAGAACAACGTATTTCACAATTAGTCCATGAAAAATAAGAATTCCTCAACCAAATTCCAAAACGATCTAAAACCCTAACCCACGAATAACTTTCAATCATCTCAAATTACGACCAGAGCCAATTCTTGATGAATTATGCAAACGAGGAGGACAAGAATTAGTTCTTAAGATAGAAAGGCTAGCCTATGATCGATGGAACAATTACCAGGAAGAGATACAAAAACACCTAGCAACTTATTTCAAACGAATAATATAAACATTTCAGTTTAAAGTAGTACAAGACAGAAGATCTAATATGTTACGTGCTAGAGTCGACAGTACACAATTACCATGCGGCATGGATAAGATAGTTAGTTTATTTGACCATGGAATATTATCCAAAATAACCTTTAGCAATCCAATTGAGAAATCGGTATTAGAACGCTTTGCTAAATGATTTGCATTAGTAGCACAACAATACCTACGTATCTTTCCAGCCACAATAGTGTGTATCAGTTCAACTACTCCAGTTTTTCAATTCAACAAGCAATATATGATTAAACTAGTAATGCATCGTATGACTATTACTAAGCATGTAAACTATACACGACACAACGTATCAAAATGCCTCAGATGTTTTTTCCAAATGTATGAAGGAACGCCAATTTTGTTTGGTGCAGATAAACCTTGCCGATATCATCAATTAAAAATGACTCTAAGTCCTCCACCTAATTGGAAGGAACTAATTCTACAGGCCGAAACATCAAGATATCAGATATGGGGTGAAATGGGGCTAAAAATTCTACTACCCTTATCAACAGCAGAACATATGTTCAATCCAAATAACGATGTCTTAATCTATGATCAAGAAAAATCTGAACCAGAACTAGAGTCTAGTCCAGATCTTAGCGCAAATGATAGAGGGATAATAGAAGAGTTTAATCCTATGGACCAGATGGCAAACACAGATTGAAAGGTAACTTTCAATCCTACAGCTGTAAAACCCACTAAAAGCTGATATTCTCCACTAAAGAAAAGAGTAGATAAGAAGGAATCTTATCTTTATAAAATAAGGACAGGCGATATAGAATTCTCCAGATAATTATGCGGTGGCATGTTCTGTATCGTTGCTTTAACATTGTGCATATTTTTATGTAAAGACAGAATATAAATAACTGCCTAGTGTGTGTTTATAACCGGTTTAACTGGCTGTGTGACTATAAATATATGTAAGTTGCATGCCCAAGGATATACTTGAGCACTTGAAAATTTTATAAGTTTTCAAAAGACTCTAATGGCGGCTTAATTTACTTCGTCATTTCTCTGTGCAAGCTTATTTTTTATTGTTACACTTCATATTTTGAGAGAGAGATTTAAAACAAAAAAAAACTTTGGAAGAAAAAGCAAGATCTAATTTTCAAACCTTCTGCTGCTCCTCTGCATAAAGGCACCAAAGCTTATTTTTTCTTGTTACACTTCATATTTTTGTTATTACACTTCATATTCTGAAATTTAATTTGTTTAAGAATTGAGTAAATAAAAATTGATTTGAAACTTATTGACTTGAGATTTTATTAAATATGAATTTATTCTTGATTTTGATTAAATGTGATTAGATGAATATTTTAAAAATTAAATATATTTGAAGTTAGATATTTAATTATTGATTTTAAACCTGTAATTTGAGATTTATTTATTGCTTATAACAGTAATTTTATAAAATGACCACGGTGTGAAATAAGCGTTTAGTTATTAAAGAGACCGGGATTGGATATTGTCACTCTTTGCCAATTTCGAAAACCACTTTAACAACTGTGCACGTGGTGGAAAATCCAGAACGAAGTACGATGATTTGGCGAACGTTTCTGTATGATGTATGAACGCAGCCCTAACCCCCTTGAGTCGGCTTGATATGACTAAAACAGAAGCTATACCTGGACCAAGTGAGGTCGCACCTCCGATCGAGCATGCTTCTTTGAAACCATATCTATTACTTTGTGATTTGATTGGGTGCAACTTTGGTTATGGGAATGTGTCTCTAGGTGGACGATGTTACTGTTATGCGTTACCACCGGCTTGGTTCTACAAATGGTAGTATCCTACAATGGACACTGTCTCACATGCATTGTCATACGTCTTATCGAGCCTATTACGACTTTGGTTTGTATCATACCTATGGAGTGCTCCCTGAGTATCCCACCGGTTTGGTGGAGTTTACAGTATATATATAGACTACGATATTTATATAAAATGTGTTAAGGGGGATATGTGTAATGCCTTAATGCTATTTTAATATTTTACTTTAATGTAGACATTATTTATGTAGTGTATTGTATTATATATGTAGATAGTTCCACGATCCTTAAAGGATGGGAATCTCATACATCTTTTAAGTTATATTGTATTTCACTTGGACAATTCATTTGAGTTGATTTACTTGCATAAGAACGTTAATCCTGACTCGAGTGTCCTGCTGTATGCTCGAGTCACCTTTGGAGCTTGGAGTTTTCTTGGAGATCTATCTTTATTTGTTCAGTTTTTCGGATATTTCTGTTGTTTCCACTTATTTATGTTCAGACTTGTCATTTGCTTATGTATTAGAGACTTCTTTGTATTTAGGATTTCTGTTGTATTTGCTTTAGACTGATACTTCTGTAGTAGCTTCATGAACTACTATTTATCTATTCTGCTGCATATTGTTGTATTACTCTGTGTCTGTATTCTGTGATTAATTTATTTACCATATATACTAAGTTTTGCCAAATATAAAATAACAATCTGTTGTTTTGGCCAATTTAAGTCTCATATGTGTGGATTATTGTCGATTTGAATGGTTCAAAATTGTGGGTCGTTGCATATTACTTCCACTATGAGTTTTAGAAAATGTAAATTTTTGTAGGTGCTTTGCGAATTGTATTATATATTCTACCTCCAAACATCCTTCTTCTATGAGGACTGCAATGTTCGTCTTATGCGTGAATAGAGACGTCAACGTTGTTAGATTATTACATAACATTACTTTAATTCCATTATCATTAACATTGGGGCATTTGGTCTAGTGGTATGATTCTCGCTTAGGGTGCGAGAGGTCCCGAGTCAATTCTTGGAATGCCCCCTTCTTTTTAATAAATCACTTAGCTTTTAAATTGCTTTTAAATGAAAGAACATTAGTTCCACCCTTACCAACCTCTAAACTGGTTTTCATTTTTGAACAGTATGTTCCTAATGTTAATTTTCCATTATATATAGACATCTCTATGTTAAAAAAATCCACATTAAATTAATACATATAATTTGACTTATTAATCAGTGTTACTTTACCAGATTTTAGAAATATGTAAAATTTGATCATACTTGATTGCATGCAATTATTACGCAAGTCCAGTAAAGAGTGGAGTAAAAGAGATCTTATCCTTGAAGCTTTTGAAGGAATTTGTATGCCAAACATAAACTCGCCGCCGATACACACCACTTTCAGGCCTCCATATGTGAAATTGAAGAAATATAGCACAGATCTGATGAGGAAGCAACAAAATTCCAAGTGGAACCAACGGATCTGCCATTCTAGGGTTCTACAACAATGTCCTTTTTAAGTATTTTATCTTTAAGTGTAGTTTATTAGGAACCGCTTAGTTATTGATGCGTATTAATTCATGATAATTGTATTATATATTCTACCTCCAAACATCCTTCTTCTATGAGGATTGCAATGTTCGTCCTATGTGTGAATCGAGACGTCAACGTTGTTAGATTATTACATAACATTACTAATTCCATTATCATTAACATTGGGGCATTTGGTCTAGTGGTATGATCTCGCTTAGGGTGCGAGAGGTCCCGAGTTTAATTCTCGGAATGCCCCCTTCTTTTTAATAAATCACTTAGCTTTTAAATAAGAGAACATTAGTTCCTCCCTTACCAACCTCTAAACTGGTTTTCATTTTTGAACAGTATGTTCCTAATGTTATTTTTCCATTATATATAAACATCTCTATATTAAAAAATCCATATTAAATTAATACATATAATTTGACTTATTAATCAGTGTTACTTTACCATATTTTAGAAATATGTAAAATTTGATCATACTTGATTGCATGTAATTATTACGCAAGTCTAGTAAAGAGTGGAGTAAAAGGGATCTTATCTTTGGAGCTTTTGAAGGAATTTGTATGCCAAACATGAACTCGCCGCCGATAAACACCACTTTCAGGCCTCCATATGTGAAATTGAAGAAATAGAGCACAGATCCGACGGGGAATTAACGAAATTCCAAGTAGAACCAACGGATCTGCCATTCTAAGGTTCTACAACGTTGTCCTTTTTAAGTATTTTATCTTTAAAGTGTAGTTTATTAGGAACCGCTTAATTATTGATGCATATTAATTCATGAGGCATGAATACATACCCCCACCGCGCTATAGCAACAAATGTGTTTTCTAGTAGTATGTTTTTAAGTGTTTTTCCTATTTGGGGGTGGTGTTTCATTAGCATTCAATCTTTTATTTTTGTGTGAATAATAAAGTATCGTATTTCTACAAATAACGTTGTACAAAATAAATCACATAGAGTATGGACATGCCAAGTGATCAAAATATAATGGAGTATGAAGTGTACCTCATGATAACATAGTTATAGAAGGGATTGATCTTTGATTCCTCTTCAAACCCAACCGTTGAGGTTTCTACAGAAAAAATAAATATTATTCTAAGATTCAAATGTTTAACTGACTGATGCAGGCATCACATGAAGCACAGACTCTATTCGGAAAATCATAGCAGGTTGCTTAAATTGTAAAAGGTTTTCAGAAGTTGAGAAAACATCTTAATATTTTTCATTGTGTACTATCTATTAACACGTAAACATACGACAGTTATCTACTAATGAGTCCAATTCAGGTTAAAAAAATAAGATATACATATATATATAAACCCCTTAGAACTAAAAGATGAGCAAACAAATGAACCATACAGATTCAAATCTAAGACAATTTACAGTACATATCACAGAAAAGAAATCCTGGGTATAGGATGAATGGTGTAATTATGGTTTTACAATGGTCAAAATTTTAACAATAAGAACGCTACCCTATTTATTTTTCAGTTTCATTGTCAAAACTTGTGTGCTCAAATTTCCACGTGATACCAATAAATAAAATCCCCATGTATGTTTATTGTAAATCCAATAGTTCTTACTATATATCCTTTTCTACATTACCAGAATTCAAATGATCAATGTTAAATACGTATTCAAGTCACACAAAACATTCATTTTAGTATTTTGGTGTAATATAATAAAAAGTACAATTTATCCAAATTCATATGAGAAACTTATAGTGTAAGCATTAGGTTGCAAATCCAATGGTTCTTATCATTCTACATCACCAAAATGTAAATAATCAATGCCAATACATTCTCAAATCACACAAAACATTCATTTTAATATTTTGGAGTAATAAAATAGAATGAAAAAGTATAAACTATCCAAATTCAAATGAGAAACATATAAGCATTAGGTTGTGGGAGACTAATAACTTATTGTGCATATCAAATTCAAACTATTTCACAGTTTCTATCAGAATGACTATTTAAAAAAAAAATTAACAAGATATGTCGATTAAAATGAACCATTGTGGACCCAATATTTTTTCTACAAAATGAAAATCGACCGTGAAAATTAATAATTTGATGCCCTATCACAAAAAGTAAAATATACTACAATCAAAATCAATCAATAATAATATCAAAAAACTAAATAGGAACATTAAATACCTTTTATAACGGATTAGTGGAGTAAAAATTTATGGTTGATCTGCACATGGCTTTGGTGATGGAGATGCTGGTACAAGCGGTGTTAGTGATTGAAAGGATGCAGCGCTGTCAGATTGTTATTGGTTAGGAATGATGAGTTAAGGTTCAGAGTTTATACATGGTTATTTTGGGAAACGAGTTGAAATAAATAGAAGAAAATAGATATTTTAGGGAGAATAGATATTTTCCAGTGGAAAATGAGTTGAGACTTCCTTGGGGAGGTAGAATCGAAGTTGTAGAGGTTGACGAGTTTTGAAGAGATTCTCATGGGGAAATTATATTGTGTATCCGAATAAAGTGATCTTTAGAGAGTTTTATTTGGCTCTATTGCATTAGGCAAGCCTCCCTAACGGTCAGTTTGGCTATTGAAACAGCACACCATTGGAAAAACCAACCGATTGGTTGTAAACTAAAAAAAAAAGTTATAAATTTTCATGAATTTCAAATAATATGTTTAACAAGATTATTTACAACTTCCACAAATAGAAATTAAAATTATCAAAGAAAATTTACTACAAAGATCGGTTGGTGATAAAGTGTTGAAAATGATATGCGTATGTGCAAAAATTATATCACATAAGCGCACACAAAATAAAGGAAAATCCATGCATACACAATCGTAAATTGATAGGTTTTTTAGTTGAACGTGTGATGTAGGAAAGAATGTACTTTAGTTGTATAGTTCATAATGAACTGTTCATTACAAAACTATAGTTTTGTTTCCATATTTTATTGAGTATAATGGTGGATAAATACTAATATGATTTTAAAATCAAGAATTTATTAACATTGCCTTATTAGTAGGTCAGAAAGCAGACAACCTTTACTAATTTTAGAGCACATATGGCACATGAAAATAATTGCACCATAATTTTCTTAATCCAATGAATGGTTCTAGTAATTACAAATAAGTCATGATTTGATTCAATAAATAGAAGAGAGAAGAAATTACCGTTACATGTTTGTTAAACTATCTATTTATTGAAATGAATATGAACCTCTGAATCGCCATGTGTGTAAGATGTAGGAAACACCTAAAATCAACATAATAAAAAGGTTTAATTGAGTTGGCTGCTGAATATAAAAATAAATGAAAGCAGTGGCGTAATCTCAAAAAATATTAAAGAAGGAGCATCAGCAGTAGTGAATATCTAACATTTGTAAGTTGGATGAAAGCAATTCACAAAGCAAGCATAGTTAAGAAGATAATCTGCTCCCTCAATGCTAAGTCAAGTAATACAAATGCAGCAAAATTCATCATAATTGTATATGTACCTTACACTCAGAAGCTACAGCCTGTAGACGATCTCTGGATCATTGTGTTCCACTCAATCTGAAATACCTACTCTTTGTTCTAGCCAAAGTTACAGTCTCACATGCTCCTAAGCTATCATCATTTATTCACAAGCGTTGCAGGAAGAATCTATTCCCATGCATCAATCCACCAAGCTACATATGAAGGGTAGTTACCTACATGATCCAATCTTTCACCTGAAAAAACAAATAATAGTAACACCTATGATTGTTCAATCTAACAACCATTATCTTTACATTGTTTTGGAAAATATATAAACACGACCTTATTAAAGATCAACCAACTTATATGATTAAAAGCATCCTTTGTATATGATATGTCTTTGAAAATGAATGCAAGAAAACCTTCATCTTACACCAAAATTAGTCTGGTGAAATAATTAAGATGATGTTCTTTAACCTAGATTGTGAAATAAAACTTTAGTGAACCTATAAAGGGGGGTATGGAAAATCGGTTTGAACGCAAACAGATGACGAAAGTGGTGACGCGATAGATATCAACCATTGAATCTCCCCCGGAATTCAACTCTCGCCCAATGATTAGCCTCTCTCGCTCCCTCCCTAGTGCTATTTATATGACCTTAGCGCCCTCGTTAATACAAGAAAAAAAAACTGATAAGCTACACACACAGATGAGTGCGCAAACACACATATGTAATTTGTAACGACCCAATTTTACGACGCCCGAAAGTCGACATCGATACGTCCACTATATCCAACGCCGCACAGTCGAATGCCAGAAAATCGAATCGTTAGGGTTTAGATAGAAGAAGAAAATAGAACAATAACAGAATCTCACATATCGCAGCGGATCAAATATAACAGATAAATGAATATCTTGAAAACAAAGAACTATATCAATTATTATATTACATCACATTACATTATCATAGTGTTACAACAACAAACAGCGGAAAAGAATATAACATATACTGGTGATACGCTTCGCCATCCAGCTTGATCCCGATCTCCACAGCATCTCTTTTTGATAGACTTCGCTCCCGAATAACTGAAACCTGACTCTAGGCTGCTCGTGTGGAAAATTATGGGCACCCAGAGTTTAGAAAGGGAACAATAAACTCCAGGTCAATCGTGGGACTGGTGTGAGATCTTAAAAACAGTTATTTCACAAAGAAAATAAAAGAAATCCGTTATGCTTTTGGAATATGAAACAACCATAAGGCCTCCCGCCACACACACAATGAAAACGCAGAATTGGAGGAGATTTCTCCTTATGATAGTTAAACATGCTTGATACGTAAAATTCTTTTTAATATTACCATTAGTGCATAAAATATTTGAAAGTATAATATTAATCTTAGCTAGCATAGACATTCCGAACTATGCCTACTATAGCTACCAACTAAACAGTGGTGACCACCATAAGTAAATGACAGGTTATACAACTAAAACTGTACCAGGCGCGTATTGGAGTTTGGATTTCCAACAAATGGTTAGGCTAAGGAACTTCCTACTGCCAGATGGGTACGCCTCTGGAGGGACGTCCCGAGGACCTACCCGGATTTCTGCCAACACGAGGCCGGGTTACCTCTGTAACTAGGTAACTAGCACTCGAGTATGCCATCCCCCGGTCCTTTGGGACCTTTATCCGAGGATCCTCAACCACAAAGTATAATAAATTTGCAGCAACAACATAGCTAAAATATCTGGGCTCCATACCATGATAGTACCCTTTTCCAGAAGGAAATGACATACCCTATAGGGCACGACCCTCATAACCTTGCCGCATCTTTCCTGTTTCGACCATTTCCGGGGTGTGAGGTCCGACGAAGTCTGGTCCACAAAGCTACACTTTTCACAAATGATCAGCAGCACTTCGTATGTCACGTTGCCAAATTGGGAATGCATTACTAGTAACAATCAACTACATAACCTCTGAGCTCGTACATCTCAGAGAAGGGTGTTAAGCTAAGAGAATAAATTCTCCGCCACTAACAGAAATGTATTTGATAGAAACCAGCTTTACATCTCAAAGTGTAACGTCGGACACACATCCATACAAGTCCGTTCCGGGATCGAACGGAACCGAAGGCGCTTCAAAGAAGCCCTTGCAAATCCGAATCTTCACAAATCACGTCCGGAATCCCCATCACAAAGGTGATAAAATCTCTATACCGGAGCAACCCGGTGTAGAGACATTCGAAGGGTAATCCTTTCGCTTTCGAAAATACCCAGTCTTCAACACCATCTTCAAATGCAATTCCATTTCGTCGTATCGTTATTCGGAATGAGTTTTATGACACAAGGTCCTCTCCCGGCTAATTCGAATAACGACGCTTATTTTTAAAATAAGTGCTACATTCAGATTTCAACAAATTATGACAATTTTCACTTTGATCTTGTAAACAAAAGATCTATCACAATCACAAAGGTTCGATGTGGTTTTCGGATATCCATCTGAAATCCGACCGCCGGTCGCATCGAAATTCAAATGCCATTAAAAGGCCAATATTGATTGTCATTTATTTAACTATCAATCAATATTCACAACAATTACCAGATTTAAATAATTTTCCCAATTATTATTTTAAAATATCTTCGCAAGATATATAATTTTTTAACACTTCAACACTTTGAAAATAAATTTCAAATCAATTTACACAGTTCAATCCTTTGAAAACAAATTTCAAATCATTTCCCTTACATAGAATATATTTCCAAATATTTATTCATTTCCACTGAAAATCTACCGAGTTAAAATATTTTAAAATACTTTAAATCACTTATCCAAGATATGTACTTGAAAACATTTAGATAAACTATTTTAAAACATTTATTTAAATATTAGTTATGAAAATATTATATAAATGTCTCATATAAAATTTCAAGTCCAAACTAACTATAAAAAAAATTAGTAGATAGGATATAAGTATTTAGATAACCAATTTCTAAATCAAATTTTAATTAAATCGTTAAAATAATCATTTCTATAATTAACTAAATAAATCTTTACTTTAAAGATTTAAAAATTTCCCAAATAATTTCTCTATAAATAATATTCAAAACAATTTCAAAAACATTTAGTTTATACTTTAAAAGTTACTTTGAAAATATATTCGGCTTCTCAAGGAAGAATTCTCTTTCCATTTATATAAATTAATAAATCTTCTCGATTTATTTTAATTTACATTCCAAATCTGTAAATTTCTTTTCACACCTTTAAAAATAAAACAATATTTATTTTTAAAACCAATTTCCCTTTCTTTTATAAAATTCTCATTGTGAATTTTAGATTTTTAAATATCCATAGATATACGATTTCTAAATCGATTTCCCAAATATTCATTTTCAGCACTGAATTAAATTCTAAATTGATTTCCAGATTTATTTTCAAATACCAAAGAAAATTCCAAAATTGATTTCTAAATTTTTTTTCAACAGAAAATTTATTATCTTTTGAAACGAATTCCTTCTTTTAAATTTATCCAATTTTTCTAAAATTAATTTCCTACAAATTTTCTACTAAATTTCAAAAAAATCAAATTTTATTTATTTCTGGTATCCTACGATACCAAGAATATATATGGCCAAATTATAGCCTTCAACAGTTGCAATCACAAATAGTCACATACAGATTATAAATGATCAACACACAATATTAAATAAATTCAATTATTTGAGGAATCCAGTTGGGTCTCTCCAACCTGTTTTCTCTGCATCCATAGATGTTAGCATAAAAATTAAATACCAATTCCACTTCGAGGTGGAATATCGCGGTATATGGGCTTTATAAAATATCATCCGCTATTATGCGGCGCATAGGGTCTCATCCGCTATATAATGCGGGAAATCAACAACTCCAAATACATATATAATACCAATTCCACTTCGAGGTGGAATATCGCGGTATATGGGTCTAATATAATATCATCCGTTATTATGCGGCGCATAGGGTCTAAACTAATATAACTGATAATAAATTAATCATCCAAACACACAATCAACAATTAAATTTAACTATCATAATTCAATCATCAATCAACAACTGAAATTTTCAATTATTATAATTTGAGTGAGAAGATCTCACCTTTTATTTGCAATCCGATTCAATCCAGCTGGCTCCCATGATTTTATACCTTGTATAAACATTATACGATTTTATTAACATTTTTAAATAATCAAACAAATTAATTACCATTTATTAATTTAAGTTAACTAATAATTTAATTTTAAACAAATTTTCCTATAACAAATATCTTTAGTAACTAAATTTAACAGTTTATTAAATAAATAAATTATCGTCCTAAATACATTATTTTCTTTTGAACTATATATATACATATATATTTAAAAATAAATGGTAGATTTCAGAAACCTAATTTTATTTAAACTTCCAAATATTTTAATATCCATATTTATTTCCAAAGGCCTTTTAAATATATACCTTTGAACTAAAATAATTATGTGTTTTGTTTCTATATTATATTCATACATATAAAATTTAAATAATATAAACTGGAAATATCTTATTGTAAATTATCTGCAACAATTCCTTTATTTTATTTTCAATCTGTAAGTGTATTATATTTTTTTCAACCAGATTTATAAATTAAAACTAGAAAATACCTCACTGCGTACCTCACTGCCAACCCAAGCTCGAACTCCCAAAATCATGATGCCAAACACGATGCTCAGAAACAGTGCCGAAACCCTGGACTTCATCGTCTTGTGCGAGCGCGCGCGAGTCTGGCTTCCTCCATCGCAGCTCAACAATCACCGATCGTCGCGTGCAACACCACGCCGACGTGAGCCCTAGCTCGACCAAGCCCTCGTCTTCGACATCGCCAAAATTGATCGCGACTTCGATTTGCCCCACTTCCTCCTTGAACGCCATCGCCTGGTCGCCAAGCCAAAATGCTACATCCACCATCGCGCACAAAAGCGTGCATCAACCCTCCCTTCGATGGCCAAAATCGCTACGGCCCCAAGCCCTAGCCTTAGATCGAGATTGCGAGTATAGTATTGGAGGCAATTAGGGTTAATCGAATCTGGATTTTAATTTCGAGCCGAGCTCGTTTCTTCTTTTTTTTCGAATTGAAATTTCACTGCTAATAGATCCGCCTGAAGATTTCGAGCAGCAAAGTAGAGATTTTTCTCTGAATTTTGATTAAAAAGATTCGGCTTTAACGCTCTTAAAAGATGAAAAAAGGGATAAATGAGACACGATTTGATCGGTTGCGTGTACGAGTGGAGACGGTGATTTGAAAGAAAAAGGTTGGGATGTGAATGAAATACACCTGAAGGGACTAGGGTATAAATATATATTTTAAACTGAATTCAAACCATCTTGATTTACGTAGCTTAAAATCGCGAACTCCTATCGAGGCGTGCTGCTAGGCGTTTATAATGTTATACTTCTATTACGAACGCAATGGAAAAGGTCTCGAGTCCTAATTCGATCGTATGGAGAATATAGCTTTTTGAAACCAGCTATTAAATTAAATTTCGATTAAATTTTCAGCGCGTTTAAATATCGTACGCTCACACAACAACTCCAAACACTACGAAAATTGAAATCCGATAATAATACAATATTACGGATCCAACGGAACTAGTTTCTTTGAAATCCGAGACTGTGCTCCGGAAGGCTATTTTTAGATATCGATTTAAACGATATATTTTCAAAACTGAACAAAACATTTCCAAATTAAATTCTTAAGCTTCCATTATCTTCAGTATTATCAATATGGATTTCCTAAGCCTTTGAAATATTTTTAATCAGTTTAAAACTGAAGATTCAAATTTTTACCCAAGCTTTAATAAATTAAATCCAATAATTTAAATTGCAAATTTTATAGTTATATTCGAAATTCAAGTTAAACTAACCTCCAAATATTTAAAATCAATTAAATATTCCATTTCAAATGTTAAAAAATTTCGGGTCGTCGCATCCTTCCCCCTTAAAAGAATTTCGTCTCGAAATTACAAATTAAGAAGAACGATCCTTAACCCATTTGCTATCTTTCCAAAACTAAACAGTTTTATCAACTTACCAAATAAATCTTGTTTTTTATTAACAACCCATTATCGCTTCAACTAACTTTCCAAAATTAATCATAGATTCCGAACAACATTGTTTTCTTAACAATTCAAACTTAAATTTAAATTCAAATTTGAACTTTCAAAATTTCAAAAATTTCTCAAAATTTTTCTGACTCCCTAAATTTTCGAAAAATTTCGCCAGTATCTACTTTGCGCGGCTAGCTTGGTACGACTACAAAATGACACCACAGGCCCTCTGATTCAAAACGAAAACAAAAGGCCAAGTGGCTAGACAAGAAAATAACCAAATTTCACATAGAAATTTAAATACATACCTTTTTTGTTGAGCTATTCAATTTTATCTTCAAAATCAAATCCCAATTCCATTTCCCTGTAACACAGCTATATATCCTGCTAGCCATAATACCCAATTACAATATCCAAATTTATTTTGCACATTCCTTTACAAAAGTTTTCAATATATACTTCTTATGCATTTTTACTTTACTATTGAAGTTATATATCCATTTTCATTCAACTTTACATTTTTAATTTCATTTGAATTCGATTCACAATTTCAATTCTATTTGGATTCAATTTATCTTCTGAATATTGAATTTTATCATTATCTTTCATTCACAACTGCACTATTTTAATTTAGTTTCATTTACTAATTTACAACGAATTCCAATACATTTTATCTCAAACCATTTTTTTATTTCACCTTTACTATCTTTAGTTCACTTCGAACTAATTCTACAACTTCATTTGATTTCACACAATTCAAATTGATTTCAATATTCAGTTTCAATTCCAATTTTATTCTTTTGTCCATTCCCAAAAATTTATTTTCAATTCACTATTACGATTTCACGATTTCCAATTTAACCTTCTCTTAATGATTAACCTGGTATATTCCCCATACCAAATTTACTTAAGAATTTCACACTTCATTTCTTAAGTTCAATGAAAATATTCTATATACCTCTTATATTTATTTTTAATTCATCACTTTGGTTTATATTTACCTATATTAAACTGGATTTCCAATTCCATATGAATTTAATTTACCTTTTTTTTATAATTATTGAATTTCGATTCATTTTAAATCATATTCAATTTCATCATTCCTTTAATTAGTTTTACTTACAAATTTTATTTCAATATTTCACTTTGTTTAATACAAACCAAATTCAATTCCAATTCCAGTTCTATTTACTTACAAATTCGAAATGAATTTCAACATTCAATTCACTTTCATGTACTTGCAATTGCAAATTTATTCATTCATTCACAATTTATTTTCCATCTTAATAATTTTATTCCAATCATTTTAGTCCGTTAGGCTTCTAAAATTCACCTTTATTCAAATTAACTCAAGTCAATTATAGCTTAAATCTGAATTTCCTAAGTTTTCAAACTTATTATTCCATAACTATTTTTAGCAAAATCCTAGAGTCTTTTCACCTTTTCCAAAACCATTGTTGAAAACAATTCAAATTATCCTTTGAATTTCAAAACCAAACCCAAATTTCTCGAACAACTTCCATTTAAAACAATTTGGCAGCAATTCCTCTTTCGAAAACTCGAAAATAAACACCGATAATGTCGCGATCATCATCGAAATTATTTTCCAGCGACCGAAAAGAGTTTAGAGCTTTTATCCTTCCAAAACATTTTTCCAAAAAAAACCCTTGAAAATCATCTTCAAATCTAAAGGGATTTAAACTTTCCAAATCTCCAAAATTTTCAAATTCTTTTCAAAACATTTCGAAATACTTCTCTAGAATTCCATTTCAAATTATAAATCACATTTACAATTATATTCTCATTTGTATATGGATTTTATTTTCTTAGTTCTTTGTTTAATATTTCAATTTCTTATTCAACAGTAATGATAATACTTCAATATTATCAGTTCCTAACAAACAAGCAACCATATACTACTATAATAATTTATAGAAATCATTTCTTTTTATATACAAAATAGTTTTGGGTAAAATTATTTCATTTACCCAACTTTAAAACAATATCGTGTCGAATTGTTCTGTACGAGTGTTTAGAGATCCCTATCGATAGAGTTGTACAGACTATATCGACCAGAGTCCATATACCACTCAACAAACCAATCACCACAATATAAAATAATTTTTATATTCACTAACAAATACGCGCACATTTTTATTATTACACTCAAACTCATTCTAGAGTACTACTGACTCTATCTCTAATGAGTACCACCCAACAGAGCCAGGATTATCGCTTAACCAAATGCTTTGATACCACTTTGTAACGACCCAATTTTACGACGCCCGAAAGTCGACATCGATACGTCCACTGTATCCAATGCCGCACAGTCGAATGCTGGAAAATCGAACCGTTAGGGTTTAAGAAGAAGAAGATAGAAAAAGAAAATAGAACAATAACATAATATCACATATCGCAGCGGAACATATATAATGGATAAATGAATATCTTTAAAACAAAGAACTATATCAATTATTACATTACATCACATTACATTATCAGAGTGTTACAACAACAAACAGCAGAAAACAATATAACATATACTAGTGACAAGCTTGGCCATACAGCTTGCTCCTGATCTCCACAGCATCTCTTTTTGATAGACTTCGCTCTCGAATAACTGAAACCTGACTCTAGGTGAGAAGATCTTGTCTTTTATTTGCAATCCGATTCAGTGATGACCCGCCCTTTTCGACCTTGAGAATTGACAAAAAATACTCCACGGTATTGATATGCCGGCGACCAAGTGCCGGAAAAGATAGATTGTTAAGGGAAAAGATAGATTGTTAAGGGAAAAGAAAAAAGATAGAAGAAAGAAGGAACTAAACAATATCAGAATCTCACTGTCGCAGCGGAATAAAATATAATAGTCAATAATAGTTCTTTACACAAAATGAAAACTATATCCGTTTTATATATTACATCATCAGAGTATTAGAATCAAATAACAATTACCAGTCAGACAATCTCATACAATATCAGCAGCGAATATAAATAAGTACGAATAATACGTCTCGGGCTCCAGCTCCTCTCCTGCTCCATAGTATCCTATCCTGAACATATAATACTCCGTCTGACCCGAGCGTTATAATGAAATAACACCCGAGTCAGTCTGGAATACCAACTGATAATAATGCACCCAAATTGATTATTAAAGTTTCAAAAATCCTTTTGAAAACAAAAGCATCTCGTAAGACCACGCCACAAATAAACATGTCAGGTTTTTACCTTACGATAGCTAAAACACTTTTTATAAATATTCTCTGATATTATAATAGGGTCTATATGCAAATACTCATAAAATAGCCGAAATTGTTACATTCATTAAATTCCATCTACTAGCCACAGAGTGGGTAATACAAATAAAACTCGTAAAAGACGCGTAGGGAGAATGGATTTCCAACTAATGACTAGGCACGGGGGAACCACTTGTCACAGTAACTGGTCTAGATCAGTGTACCGAGGACCATGCCCGATCCCCTGCAACACAAGGGCCGGATTAACCCTTACTGGGTAATCCCAAGTAAGATCACCCCACGTTTGGATCAGCAACCGCACCACTAAGCCGAAATAAAAAGGGACATCTAGACAGGAATATCCTTACCCAGAAATGGGTGCTGCCCACCAAGCCTTGATACATAACCCCTGATTTTCAGTCATTTCCGATTGATGAGGCTTGAGGCTAAGCGTTTCCTTTTAGAACGTTTCACTTAGAATGCCCATCGTCCACGTGACGATGTTCCGAAAGCATTCATCCATACAAGTCTGTTCCGGGTTCGAACAGAACCGAAGGCACTACTCCTACTACATCCATTTTGGAAATATCCTCAGGATTAGTAGCGACTAGCCCTTGCACGTCACTGCTCCATCTTCGACTCCGAACTCGTTTTTCCCACGAAAACGTACAAACCGGATCGAAGTGGTTTTCGAGAAATTAATCTCGATCCCGGTCTCTTCGAAACGATCAACGCATTTGTCAAATATTGATAGTCGGTGATTTAACTATCAATTAACATCCATAAGCATCCATCACACAATAAATAATTCCCACATTATTTATTTCCTCAAAATATCTTTGCGAGATATAATTCCATTTCAAAACCCCTTTGAAACACTTTTCAAACCCAATCCTTCTCATGGAATAAATCCCTCAAATTGTTATTTCCCTTGAAAACATCCAAGTACCAATATTTAAGGTTTAAATTAATTTAAATAATTTATTCTTGAAAATACATTAAAACATTTATATTAAATCTATTTACATACTTAATTTAAAATATACATATACCTTTAAAATTATTTCGAATAAAACTTCTTTATAAAATATATACTATTTTCTTTAAAATAAAGTTAAGTCATACTAAATTTTAAAATAGAGCTATGAAATCTTATACAAGTTTTAAATAAAATTTTAATTGATTATCTTTAAAATAGAACCATTTATAAAGTATAAATGTTAGTAGTATTCTTTTAAACATAATACTACTTACCATTAAAATAATTACTTCTATTAATAATTCGATAGATGTTCACTTTTAAAATTCTTACCACTTAAATGATTTTCTAGAAACCATTCTTTAATATAACTTCGAAGCTTCTAAATTTTCAAGAATCGGCTTAAAAGCGTACTTGGCTTTCAGGGAAATACACTTCCATTTTACGATAATCCAAGAATTCTTTTTATAGATCCAACCCGATTTTATCCCAATTAAATTTTATGTTTATCCTGTAAAATCTTTTCCATAATTTAAAACTAAACTCCTTTTATTTTTAAACACATTGTTGTTTCCTAGAAATCACTTACAAATATATGTTAAAAATATTATAAATAAAGCTTCGAGAAATTACTTGATTAAAAGTAATACTTAAGGAAATATATAGAGGTTTCCTAAGTACCTTAAGTCAAGTTTAATTTTCAAAAATAAAGTTATCAAATTAAATATATAAATATTATAATTTCCTTTTGAGAACTTAATGCTACTTTACCGTTTCAAAGTAATTAATTACCATAATTATATTTACTTTCACTTTAAACAATTTGAAATAATATTTCTTTCTAAAATATTCTAAACATATTTAAACTGCAAATTTATATTTTGAAAGCTTTCTTAAAAACATACCAAAATTTCCAAGAGAAAGCATACTTCCCATTCTTTAAAAATAAATCTCGATATTATTTTAAACAATTCACAATTCCCTTTTTAAACCACAACTTCAAACACTTCACATTATTAACCGATTACATGAATTTAATTCCTTCTAAATTCTTTAATTAAGAATTTCTTTAATTTCCTTTAAACGCAATTCATTTATTTATATTCAAATTTCCAGGTTGTATTCACCCAATCATAGCACATCAAAAATTAATTTTCAATTTAATCTAACACAGTATATAAATAGAGCATAGCATAACAGGATCTAAAACTATTTATTACAGATTATAAATGGGATATATGATAGAATATAAATAAATTTCTATTTGTGAGGAATCCAGTTGGATCCCTCCAACCTGTTTCCCTGCATCCATAGATATTAGCACAACCAATAAATATCGATTTAATTTGATAATAATTATCATATTCAGCTAAACAACCAATCAAACATTTAAATATTAGCTATTTAAATTACTGTTATCCAGATGTGAGTGAGAATAACCCACATTGGGTTTTCGACGAGCATTCAAAATTTAAATTAACCTAAATTTTTGTTCGCTCCGAATAATTCTACAATTGCTCCACTGCGTAGATCTTGTTTCTGCGATTCCGGCGCTACCAAATTCGTTGAAATCTGACAAGTGTGCAAGAGTTATGGTTTAATAAAGTTTGAATATAAAATTTAAAGCGATTTTTTTTATATTACCATCGGCTGTTCGAATTGAACAAAGGAAAATCGACCGAGCACCTTCTTCTTCGTACGCTAATCCTGTTGCACGAACCCACCAACGTCCATCTAGGGCTCCTAACCGCACCATGCTCGCACCACACGAGATAGATCAGAACCCACCACGCGATAGCTCGTCGCGACCTCCACCTTTGGCAAGAACGAGGTGGAGCTCGGTTCACCCATGGCCCCGAGATCTGAGCACGAACGCGCGATGAACGGCACCCAAAAACTTCACCATCGACAAACTAAAAGCCATCACGATCGTTAGATCCCAGATCTCGTCGAGCTCGTTGACTTTCTAGTTGGGAGTTTTGGCTAATGTCGAGAGGATGGAGAGATAGATGAGGGAGATTGAGGGAGAGTTTCAGCCATTAATTGGAAAAGAGGCGGCTGAGAAATATCTCGAGTCTCGGCCCCCAAAAATGAATATAAAAACATTTATAATTATTATTTTAATATAAAAGCCATTTGAAAGCAACTTTTTCACACGATCTCCAAAGTACGCGTGCGGACAGGCGATTATAATGTTTTACACTCGTTCTGAACACAATGGAACGTGTTTCGGAGGCTAATTTGGTCGTATGCGCGAGTTACGGAAATAAACGATCAATTTTAAGTTAAATCGATTAAAGTATTCTCTACGCGTTTTGAGCTGCCAGGGTCAAACGACAACTCCGATTGCTACGAAAATTGAAATCCGAAAATAACTAACTATTACGGATCCAATGGAACTGGTTTCGTCGAATTCCGAGACTGTGCCTTGGAAGGCTATTTTAACTCGTCGATAAATTCAAGCGATTTCCGAAATTGTCAAAATCACTTAAAATTTCAGTTTTAAAATTTTATTAACTCTATTATAACTCGTATAAAATTTATATTCACATCAGAAATAATTCTGAATCGGCTTAAATCAAAATCTAATTATTTGCATTATTATATTTTTAAATTCCATTATTAATTTAATATAAAATTCCAAATTCAACATATCAACTTTTAGTTCTATCCAACAGTCCAATATTATAATTTAAATCCAAATAGACTTAAATAAATTTTTAGAAACCATTTTTATATTTATTTGCACCCTGATTCACCCATTATCCCAATTCTAATATTAAGTTATTATTATTCAAATTTCAATTTAATTCCCGTATTTGAAATTTAACTAATTCTATTAACTTAACCAAAATCCTTTATTTCAAAATCAAATTATAAGACATATCCAACATTTAAAACGAAATAAATGTTCAAATCTAGCGACTAAAATTTCGGGTCGTTACATTCCTCCCCCTTTATAAAAATTTCGTCCCCGAAATTTGCTAAGATAGAAGAATGCTCCAAACTCAATAGCAAAACCTACTTAGTGAAAATCTCAACTTCACTTTGCCTAAATTCTTTAGTTTCAAATCGAAACTACTAGTTTCAATTCCTATCCCAAATTCTTTTTATTTTAATTGTTATTTCAAATCAATTTGTCATTAACGAAAAAATTTCAAAAATTTTCTAACTCCCAAAATTTCTGGAAAATTTTGGCAGAGTCTCCCTTGTACGGATGAGCTTTTGCAACATCACAATAGATATAAATATATATATCGACCCACACCGTCGGAAAAACCAAAAACAGTTCATATTTCCTATTTTTATTGCGTAGGCGTACCTTTTATTAGCATTTTAAAAGCAAGCGGCTAAATAATATTGCATATATGCGCTCCAACTCTATCTACTACCTCCTGTAACTGTACTTACTCAAACAAACACATCAGTTTTCAATAATATGAGAATTTTTCAACATTCTTTTCATTAATCTAAACCAAACACATCAATTACAAACCCCAAACAATACATTTTCATAATTCTACATGTTATCCTTCCAAAAAAAACAATCTACCAGTTTTCAACACCATTCTAATTTCTTATACAAGTCCAAACTTCATTTTTATCTCACTTGAATGATTTACATTCAAGTTTACTACTCTCAATCCATATTCTCATCAATATGATTAACATGTGCTTCACTAATATCAATCTATTTCAATTCAATTCCAAATTGATTCACAATCAAATTCTTGTTTTCACTTTGAAGCATTTGCATTTCTTTTATGATCCATTTTCATTCATATGCAAAAATCACTTAATAAAATTTCAATCCATTCCAATTGATTCAAAAACCAATTTTATTTGCTTCTTTAAACCAACTCAATTCCGAATACAACAAAACAACCAATTCTTATGCAAATTTTCATGTCATTTAAGCAAATAATCATCACTTAAGCTTATAACCATTTAATATTAATTCCAACTTAGATTTATATTGATTTTATTCAATTCTGCATGGTTCACAATCCAAGTATTCTTATTTCCTTGCAATTTTTAAATCAAATCCTTATTCTCACTTCAAGTTCACCATTCAACTTAAGTTTAAATTAATAACATTCCATTCTATATTATTTACAACTCATACATTCTTGTTTCATCACGACAATTAATTAAAATTCTTTTCACTTGCCCTCAATTTTATTATCTAAACAAATTTCATTCAAGATCACTTATAAAGCTCGACCACAATCATTTTTTTCCTAATTTGCTTAAGTTCTTTCACACTATTTTATTTCTTCTTAAATCAATTTTATTGCATTTTCATTTGATTCTCATTCAATCAAATTCCAATTCATTTACAAATTTTAATTCAATTTGTTTACTTACTCAATCCATTTTAAATTTATTTTATTAACAACGAGACCACTTTAAATCATTTCACTCATTGGAATTTCTTTACAATTTAAGCCATCACTATTATAATCTAATTTCATTATTCATTCACACTCTCAGCTTTTATTGCCAAAACTAAATCCCATACTAGAACTGGGTTTTTATTTTTCTTTCCAAAATTTTCTTAACAAACCACCAAAATTTCATCCATGCCAATACAAATTCCATTTAATTTAGTTTGCACTAAATTCATCTTCAGGCTTTTTTATATTTAATTTAGCTTGTGCTAAATTCGTTCTCAACAATTCCTTTGGATTTAGTTGATTGAGAATTTAATTCATTCAATATCATTCTTACTTAACTTAAATTCCACTTAATTCAATTCTTTTCCCGAATTTAATTCAAGTTTAACTAAATTTTATTTAGCCAACTTGAGTCCATACCATTCCTTTTACTATCTTATATAAGAATTTAATTCTATTCAAAATTATTTGTAACACAACTGAATTTTGATTTTAATTCAATCCAAATTCAACTCAATTCCATTTAATCGAATTCATTCCAATTTTAATTCTCTATATACAAGATCAAAATTTATTTACCGACTTAAGTTCATTCACCCTTTTATCTTTTATATTTTCTTTACCTTATTTCAATTTACCTTTCATTTGAAATTAAGTTTGAATTCACTATACCATTTAACCATTTAACATTTGTGATTATAATTCCATTTTCTATCTATAAGTTCACCAACTTATTTACTTAAAAGTTTATATTGCTCATTTTAACACATTTACATCTTATAATCACAATTCCAAATTTTATATATATGTATCACTGAATTCTTAAGGATACAAATTTTCTTTCAATTTAATTCTTTGCAAATTTTAAATCCACAATTTCAGATTATAAATATAACACTTAATAGATTATGGGTACAATTCATTACACAATGACCCACAATTACAAAGTCATTTTACATTTCGATTTAACCCAAATCAATTTTATTCTATGTCCAATTTATTTAACTTACCCCAAGTTAAATTCAAATTTTCTATCCACTTCAATATATTCAAGTTAAATTTTAAATCCAGGATTAAAATTTTCATTTCCTTCTTATTTATATCAACTTCACTCAATAAGTTCAATAGTTGATTCATTTTGAATTTACACATTATTTAAATAGAATTTTCCAGAATTCAATTACCCGGTTTTATTCCAAAAGTATTTTGAAATAATATCCAATATATACCCATTTTGTATATCAATCAAATCTCCAGATTTCCAAATAACTTGTTTATACCAAAACAATTTTTCCATTTTGAAATTCCTAAAACACCTTGTATACCCAACAAGTCCAAACAAATATCATAACCAATCACCACGGAAGCAATCCATCACTCAAGAAACTCGAAAATGAATTCTAATGATGTGGCCATCATCATCAGGATTATTTTCTAACGACTGAAGTGAGTTCAGTGCTTCCTTACTTTTCCACATTCATTTCCAAACAGTTTCCATTCAAAAATACTTCCCAAAATAATATTCCATCATTGCCTTCAAACACTTTGGAAAACATATCCAAACATTCCCAAGATTTTAAATTTCCAAACTATTATTTTCAATATATTTAAAATCCTTTTCAAAATCCCCGGGATTTAAATTCTGGTTCAATTCAAATTTAGTTATTCTTCTTTTATACAATTTATACTTATAGTATTTTATTTGATTATAACCATTTCAAATTTTAGATCAAATTTTAGATTCTTATTTGATTAAGAGATCCACATCCAAATAATCAAATATATATAATAATTCTCAGAAAATTATTTCCTTTATATCAAATTATATTTTTTGGGTAAAATTATTTCATTTACCCTTTTTAAAACCATACTATGTCGTTTTATCTTGTTTAAGAGTTTAGAAACCCCTATCGATACGGTTGTACTTCTCGCACCGACCAGAATTCATAAACCCTCAACCGATAAGTCAACACAGTATGAAAACAATTTTTATATTCACTAACAAGTATGTGCTCATAGCTATTAATACACTCAACTCATTACAGAGTACTATTGACTCTACATCTAATGAGTAATTTCCCCACCAAAGCCTAGGTTGTCGCCAACCTAAGCTCTGATACCAAGTGCGACGACCCGCCCTTCTCGACCTCGAGAATCGACACAAAATACTCCACAGTATTGATATGCCGACGATCAAGTGCCGGAAAAGACAGATTGTTAAGGGAAAAGAAAGAAGATAGAAGAAAGAAGAAACTAAACAATATCAGAATCTCACTGTCGCAGCGGAATAAAATATAATAGTCAATAATAGAGCTTTACACAAAATGAAAACTATATTCATTTTATATATTACATCATCAGAGTATCAGAAAAAAATAGCAATTACCAGTCAGACAATCTCATACAATATCAGCAGCGGATATAAACAAGTACGAATAATACGTCTCGGACTCCAGCTCCTCTCCTGCTCCAAAGCATCCTATCCTGAACATATAATACTCGGTCTAACCCGAGCATTATAATGAAATAACACCCGAGTCAGTCTGGAATACCAGCTGATAATAATGCATCCAAATTGATTATTAAAGTTTCAAAAATCCTTTTGAAAACAAAAGCATCTCGTAAGACCACGCAACAAATAAACATATCGGGTTTTTATCTTACGATAGCTAAAACACTTTTTATAAAAATCCTCTGATATTATAATAGGGTCTATGTACAAATACTTATAAAATAGCCAAAATTGTTACATTCATTAAATTCCATCTACTAGCCACGGAGTGGGTAATACAAACAAAACTCGTAAAAGGCGTGTAGGGAGAATGGATTTCCAACTAATGACTAGGCACTGGGGTACCACATGTCACAGTACCTGGTCTAGATCAGTGTACCGAGGACCACGCCCGATCCCCTGCAACATAAGGACCGGATTATCCCTTACTGGATAATCCCGAGTAAGATCACCCCACGGTAGGGATCAACAACCGCACCACTATGCCGAAATGAAAAGGGACATCTAGACAGGAATGACCTTACCCGGAAATGGGTGCTGCCCACCAAGCCTTGCTGCATAAACCCAGATTTTCAGTCATTTCCGATTGATGAGGCTTGAGGCTAAGCGTCATCTTTTAGAACGTTTCACTTAGAATTCCCATCGTCCACCTGACGATGTCCTAAAGCATTCATCCATACAAGTCTGTCCCGGGTTCGAACGGAACCGAAGACACTACTCCTACTACATCCATTTTGGAAATATCCTCAGGATTAGTAGTGACCAGCCATTGCACTTCACTGCTCCATCTTAGACTCCGAACTCGCTTTTCCCAGGAAACGTACAAACCGGATCGAAGTGGTTTTCGAGAAATTAATCCCGATCCCGGTCTCTTCGAAACGATCAACGCATTTGTCCAATATTGATAGTCGGTGATTTAACTATCAATTAACATCCACAAGCATCCATCGCACAATAAATAATTCCCACATTATTTATTTTCCTCAAAATATCTTTGCGAGATATAATTCCATTTCAAAACCCCTTTGAAACACTTTTCAAACCCAATTCTTCTCATGGAATAAATCCCTCAAATTGTTATTTCCCTTGAAAATATCCAAGTACCAATATTTAAGGTTTAAAATAATTTAAATAATTTATTCTTGAAAATACGTTAAAACATTATTAAATCTACTTACATACTTAATTTAAAATATACATATACTTTTAAAAATATTTCGAATAAAACTTCTTTACAAAATATAAACTATTTCTTTAAAATAAAGTTAAGTCATACTAAACTTTAAAATAGAGCTATGAAATCCTATACAAGTTTTAAATAAAATTTTTAATTGATTATCTTTAAAATAGAACCATTTATAAAGTATAAATGTTAATAATATTCTTTTAAACATAATACTACTTACCATTAAAATAATTACTTCCATAAATAATTCGATAGATGTTCACTTTAAAATTCTTACCACTTAAATGATTTTCTTGAAACCATCTTTAATATAACTTCAAAGCTTCTAACTTTTCAAGAATCGGCTTAAAAGCGTACTTGGCTTTCAGGGAAATACACTTCCATTTTAGGATAATGCAAGAATTCTTTTTATAGATCCAACACGATTTTACCCCAATTAAATTTTACGTTTATCCTGTAAAATATTTTCCATACTTTAAAATTAAACACCTTTTATTTTTAAACACATTGTTGTTTCCTGGAAATCACTTACAAATATATGTTAAAAATTTTAAAAATGAAGCTTCGAGAAATTACTTGATTGAAAGTAATACTTAAGGAAATATATAGAGGCTTCCTAAGTACCTTAAGTCAAGTTTAATTTTCAAAAATAAAGTTAACAAATTAAATATTTATATTATAATTTCCTTTTGATAACTTAATGCTACTTTACCTTTTTAAAATAATTAATTACCATAATTACTTAAATAAATATTTACTTTCACTTTAAACAATTTAAAATAATATTTCTTTCTAAAATATTCTAAACATATTTAAACTGCAAATTTATATTTTGAAAGCTCTCTTAAAAACATACCAAAATTTCCAAGAGAAAGCACACTTCCCATTCTTTAAAAATAAATCTCGCTATTATTTTTCACAATTCCCTTTTTAAACCACAACTTCAAACACTTCACATTATCAACCAATTAGTTGAATTTAATTCCTTTTAAATTCTTTACTTAAGAATTTCTTTAATTTCCTTTAAACCCAATTCATTTATTTATATTTAAATTTCCAGGTTGTATTCACCCAATCATAGCACATCACAATTTAATTTTCAATTTAATCTAACACAGTATATAAATAGAGCATAGCATAACAGGATCTAAAACTATTTATTACAGAATATAAATGGGATATATCACAGAATATAAATAAATTTCTATTTGTGAGGAATCCAGTTGGATCCCTCCAACCTGTTTCCCTGCATCCCTAAATATTAGCACAACCAATAAATATTGATTTAATTTGATAATAATTATCATATTCAGCTAAACAACCAATCAAACGTTTAAATATTAGTAACTTAAATTACTGGTATCCAGATGTGAGTGAGATTAGCTCACCTTAGGTTTTCGACGAGCGTTTAAAATTAAAATTAAATCGAACGGTGTTCGATTTAACCTAAATTTTTATTCGCTCCGAATAATTCCAGAATTACTCCACTGCGTAGATCTTGTCTCTGCGATTCCAGCGCTACCAAATTCGTTGAAATCTGACAATGTATGCAAGAGTTATGGTTTAACAAAGTTTGAATATAAAATTTAAAGCAATTTTTTTTATATAATTTCATCGGATGTTCGAATTGAACAAAAGAAAATCGGCCGAGCACCTTCTTCTTCGTACGCTAATCCTGTTGCACGAACCCACCAACTTCCATTTAGGGCTCCAAACCGCACCATGCTCGTACCACACGAGATAGATCAGAACCCACCACGCAATAGCTCGTCGCGACCTCCACCTTTGGCCAGAGCAAGGTGGAGCTCGGTTCACCCATGGCCCCGAGATCTTAGCACGAACACGCGATGAACGGAACCCAAAAACTTCGCCATCGACAAACTAAAAGCCAACACGATCGTTAGATCCCAAGATCGCGTCGAGCTCGTCGACTTTCTAGTTGGGAGTTTTGGCTAATGTCGAGAGGATGGAGAGATAGATGAGGGAGATTGAGGGAGAGTTTCAGCCAATAACTGAAAAAGAGGCGGCTGAGAAATATCTCGAGTCTCGGCCCCCAAAAATGAACATAAAAACATTTATAATTATTATTTTAATATTAAAGCCATTTGAAAACAACTTTTTCACACGATCTCCAAATGACGCTTGCCGACAGGCGATTATAATGTTTTACCCGCGTTTCGAACACAATGGAACGTGTTTCAGAGGCTAATTTGGTCGTATGCACGAGTTACGGAAATAAACGATCAATTTTAAATTAAATCGATTAAAGTATTCTGTCTGCGTTTTGAGCTGCCAAAGTCAAATGACAACTCCGATTGCTACGAAAATTGAAATCCAATAATAACTATCTATTACGGATCCAATGGAACTGGTTTCGTCGAATTCCGAGACTGTGCCCCAGAAGGTTATTTTAACTCGTCGATAAATTCGAGCGATTTCCGAAATTGTCAAAATCACTTAAAATTTCACTTTAAAATTTTATTAACTCTATTATAACTTGTATAAAATTTATATTCACATTAGAAATCATTCTGTTTCGGTTTAAAACAAAATCTAATTATTTGCATTATTATATTATTAAATTCCATTATTAATTTAATATAAAATTTCAAATTCTACCTATCGACTTTTAATTCTATCCAACAGTCCAATATTATAATTTAAATCCAAATAGACTTAAATAAATTTTTAGAAACCATTTTTATATTTGTTTACACCCAGATTCACCCATTATCCCAATTCTAATATTAAGCTACTATTATTCAAATTTCAACTTAATTCCCGTAATTGAAATTTAACTAATTCTATTAACTTAACCAAAATATTTTTATTTCAAAATCAAATTATAAGACATATCCAACATTTAAAACGAATTAAATGTTCAAATCTAGCGACTAAAATTTCGGGTCATTACAGATTCAATCCAGCTTGTTCCCATGATTTTATACCTTGTATAAACATTATACGATTTTATTAACATTTTTATATAATCAAACAAATTAATTACCATTTATTAATTAAAGTTAACTAATAATTTAATTTTAAACTAATTTTCCTATAACAAATATCTTTAATAACTAAATTTAATAAGTTTATTAAATAAATAAATTAATCATCCTAAATACATTATTTTCTTTTGAACTATATATATGTATGTATATATATATATTTAAAAATAAATGATAGATTTCAGAAATCTAATTTTATTTAAACTTCCAAATATTTTAATATCCATATTTATTTCCAAATGCCTTTTAAATATATACCTTTGAACTAAAATAATTATGTGTTTTGTTTCTATAATATATTCGTACATATAAAATTTAAATAATATAAACTAGAAATATCTTATTGTAAATTATCTGCATCAGTTCCTTTATTTTATTTTCAATCTGCAAGTGTATTATATATTTTTTTCAACCTAGATTTATAAATTAAAACCAGAAAATACCTCACTGGGTACCTCACTGCCAACCCAAGCTCGAAATCCCAAAATCACGATGCCAAACACGATGCTCAAAAACAGTACCGAAACCCTAGACTTCATCACCTTGCGCGAGCGCACGCGAGTCTGGCTTCCTCCATCGCAGCTCAACAATCACCGATCGTCGCGTGCAACACCACCCCGACGTGAGCCCTAGCTCGACCAAGCCCTCATCTTCGACATCGCCAAAATTGATCGCAACTTCGATTTGCCCCACTTCCTCCTTGAACGCCATTGCCTGGTCGCCGAGCCAAAATGCTACATCCACCATCGTGCGTGCAAGCGTGCATCAACCCTCCCTTCGATGGCCAAAATTGCTACGGCCCCAAGCCCTAACCTTAAATCGAGATCGCGAGTATAATATTAGAGGCAATTAGGGTTAATCAAATCTGGATTTTAATTTCGAGCCGAGCTCGTTTCTTCTTTTTTTTCCGAATTGAAATTTCACTGCTAATAGATCAGCCATGAAGATTTCGAGCAGCAAAGTAGAGATTTTTCTCTGAATTTTGATTAAAAAGATTCGGCTGTAATGCTCTTAAAAGATGAAAAAAGGGATAAATGAGACACGATTTGATCGGTTGCGTGTATGAGTGGAGACGGTGATTTGAAAGAAAAAAGTTGAGATGCGAATGAAATACAACTGAAGGGACAAGGGTATAAATATATATATTTTAAACTAGATTCAAACCGTCTCGATTTACGTAGCTTAAAATCGCGAACTCCTATTGAGGCATGCCGCAAGGCGTTTATAATGTTATACTTCTATTACGAACGCAATGGAAAAGGTTCCGAGTCCTAATACGATCGTATGGAGAATATAGCTTTTTGAAACCAGCTATTAAATTAAATTTCGATTAAATTTTCAGCGCGTTTAAATATCGTACGCTCACATAACAACCCCAAACACTACGAAAATTGAAATCCAATAATAGTACAATATTACGGATCCAACGAAGCTAGTTTCATCGAAATCCGAGACTGTGCCTCGAAAGGCTATTTTTAGATATCGATTTAAACGATGTATTTTCAAAACTGAACAAAACATTTCCAAATTAAATTCTGAAGCTTCTATTATCTTCAGTATTATCAATATGGATTTCCTAAGCCTTTGAAATATTTTTAATCAGCTTAAAATAGAAGATTCAAATTTTTACCCAAGCTTTAATAAATTAAATCCAATAATTTAAATTGCAAATTTTATAGTTATATTCCAAATTCAAGTTAAACTAACCTCCAAATATTTAAAATCAATTAACTATTCCATTTTAAACGTTAAAAATTTCCGGGTCGTCACATAATTTTAGAAAACCATTGTATGGTATACATTTTGATATCAATTCAGTTTATAGTACTATTTATAGAGCCTTGGCACCCTCATCAACGCAAGAAAGAAAAACCGATAAGCTAAACTTAGAGAATGAAAATGGTGAAGTCTGGAATAATAAGAATATTAACCAAAATGCAAATCTATGTAATCTTTTGGCAAGGCGAAGTCTAATGTAACAACCTGCATATTTTACGATTGTGTATTTAAATATTTTATTTAAGTATAGCATCATTAGTCGGATTATAGTCCGAAAAAGCTACTTTTTGCAAACGGTCGAATTAGGACTCGAGACCACCCCCATCGAGTTCGAAATGACGTTTGCGACCTTTTTGAGTATAAACTTTGATATGTTTGGAGTTAGGTGAATTTTGCTACTTTTTCACTTAGGGCTTTGGTTTGGTTTCAGCCCATTAGACCCAAGCTTCACCCCCTCTTTTCTTCATTCCTTCATAATTTTCCTAATACTCAAGCATTAGCAACAATGGAGAGAGGAATGGAAAATTAAAACTCCAAGCCCTAATCATTTTTGCAAATTCAAGTTCTAGCTCCAAATTCATAGAACAAGCTTTGGTAAGCCTTCTCTTCATCTTCTCCAACTTGTTCTCTTTTCAATTTCAGAAATTCCTAAACCTAACTTAGGAAATGTTTCTCTTTTAAGCTTAGATTCAAGCTTGTTGGGTTGGAATTGAAGTGTGATTGTCCTTGCTATTGCTCTATAGCTTCTTCTTCATTTGTTTTGGGTTTAAAGGTGAGATTTTTATCTCACGTCTATGTCTATATCTATCTTTGTTGTTAGGTATGAATTCCTAACACTTATTGATGATCATTCGCTTTTGATTTGAATTGGTTTTTTTATGAATATTTCATTTTTTGGTGTTTTGGAGTCAAATCTTTAAAAATCCTATCTTTGAGGTTTGAACATGTTTTTGGTGATGCATCGAGGAGCCCATAGGGCTGGGTTGCCGATAGGCGTAAACCCCTAGCGTCTGTGCTCGTCCGATTGCGATTTGTTGGGATTTTGCCCCTTGGGGGCTAGGCTAAGAATACTGAATTTTTCAGTTCAGTCGACTGAACAGGAGGGTCAGTCGACTGAACCAAACCCAGGGTATTTCCTAGGAAAGAGTCAGTCAACTGAACACTCTGAGTCAGTCGACTGAACCTAGAAACGAAGAGTTCCCAGGCATGATTCAGTCGACTGAACACTCTGAGTCAGTCGACTGAACCTGAAAACAGAAAGTTTCCAAGATCTGAGTCAGTCGACTGAATTTGCTGTTTTTGCCCAATTTGCCTTTTGGGTTTGGGTTTCCACTTTTTAATCGATTCTTCGTCCTCCGACTAGTTGTTATCACCTTGTTGGCTTTGATAACATCTTCGTTGGAACTTTTGGGAATATCCGTTTTGATGGATTTGGTATCGATTTCTTTGGATTTTATTCACGTCTTCGAATGTGGATTTTTGGTGATTGATTGTTTCTACAATCATTTCTTTGCTTTGTCACTTTAAAAATATAAAGGTTTCATTACTAGTAGTAAATATCAAAACTCTTTCATCTAAACGATTTCAACACTATTTTATTACAAAGCTCATTTCTTAAACCGTTTTCCAATCTACTAGCATATACAAACCTTTACCTCACTCATATGAGAAATCTAATTAAACGGCTTAGTAAAAAAAGTGGTATGAAACGCTTGCGCTTACCTCGTCGGTTAATTCTTGGACTTGTCCGATTGAAACTCTTGTGACAACTTTCAAGTGGAGGTCTACAATTTGTTCGTAAATATTTAAGTTAAGCTAGTGTTTATGGGACATGAAGCTAAACTCGTCTATTTACTAGCTTAGTGTAGTTGACACTTCTGGATGATTGATGATGATCATTTTTGTGATTTAAACTAGCGATATGCTATGTTTCTTTGTTCACGTAGGGGACGGTACCTCGTATCATTGATTTTCGTCTCATTTCTTTTTAGGCTAACGACCTATGCATTCTATGGAGTTTCGACTCAATTGTTGTGGGCTAGCGACCCATATTCTTTTATGGAGTTCGGTTCATTGGACATACCGTTGTACTACGTCGATGTTCCGACCTATTCGAGTTTCAGGTTCCTCGGGCGTACCGATATTGTACTACGTCGTTGCACCGGCTCTATTGTTAGCGACCATGGGATAGCGCCCCATTTGTGATACACGTGTTGGTGAGTTTTCATGCTCCCGTTTATGATAGGCCTCCCCCTTTTTGTGATTTCTGGATTTCTATTGATGATTTCTAGAATTTGCGTTCCACGAGCTTTTATGATTGGCATCGATATGATGTAGGTATTTGTGACTTGGTGAGCAAAACTAAAGAGTATGACATTCTTTTGATCTTTGAGAAGATTCTTGTGATATTGATTAATCTCTGATTGATTTTCAATTACATACTTCTCATAGTATGGCTTTATGGATATCATACTTTTTTGTCATATCTCTTATTCTATATCATTTTATCTGATATTTATAGTTAGACTGATCAGTTTATTATTTTCTTATTAAATAATACTCGGGTCAGACCGGGATGTTGCAGGTGCTTCTGTTTGACTCGTTGTCGGGGAGAATTATTTGACTTTTGGCAAACTACTTAGATTAGTAGTTTATTTTATTGTATACATTTGAGATATAGACTCCATGATGTATAGTTATTGTTTTATGTAGCACTTGTAACTATTCTTTTGTGATGTTGTGGATCTTGTTAGACCACTACTCTGACATACACTTTTATGTGTAATATTCATATCTGTTTCCGCCTTTGAGATATGAACTTCTGCGATAGATTTGTGTTATGATATTTCTATATTTGTTTCCGAAGATTATATATAGCCACTGTGTAGTAGCTTTTATTTTGTGTCGGTATGTTGGATTTCCTCTTAAGATGAAAAGTTATATTTTTATCTGGCATATCGGTAATCGCACAAAGCAATTATACAGATGGTCTCTCCTCAACAGCCTTATTCTCCGTGCTAGTTGACGGCATTACCCCGTAGTGTCCTTGGCCAGCGTGGGTATAAAGGTGGGGCGTCACAGCTTGGTATCAGAGCCAAACTTCGGAACAATGTAGAATAATTTAACAAGGATCATCGTCCTAAGTCCATCTTAGGAGTCGTGCCCTATGATTTTATTCGGGTCTTCGAACCGTTCTATCCTATTTTCTTTGTGATGCCCTGTTTTATCAATCATGATTGTTTGATAATTACTTTGTGAATAACTTTTTTCTTCTTTATTTCTTTCTTAAAGAAGAGAAATGGTTAGACCTGGCCGACCCAGCACTGATCAATCTAGTGCTACTCCCCAGCATGGAGTATTTATGTCTGCCCAGTAGCTTTTAGATCTCATGAAGAATGCTCGAGCTGCCGGACCCAATCCAGAGCCTACTCACCCTAAGTATGGATTTGCACGTTTGTGCAACGATTATACCAACTTGGGTGGGAAGTCATTCAAAGGTTCTGAAACTATTATTGAAGTCCAAGCTTGGCTAATGACATGCGATCGAATCTTTTCTCGCATGAATCTTATTGATCTTCACCGAGGTCAGGTGGCCTCTAGTATGCTCCAGAAAAGAGCATTAGACTGGTACGAGCTTCTGATTTCTGAAATAAATGAAGCGGATCTTACTTGGGAGAAATTTTGGGAACGATTCGAATTAAAGTTTGTGCCAGAAGCTGAAAAGGTGACATTGGCTCGTCGTTTCATTAACCTTGTTCAAGGTGAATCCTCCGTGGCAGATTATGTCGCATCCTTCAAGTCACTTTCTAAATACGGGGCCGAATACATAAACACCCCATTGAAGAAGAACCAAAGATTTGTTTATGGCTTGAACAAAAATCTCAAGAAGCCATTACTTCTAAAATTAGAAGTTTCTTCTGATCAACTCATTGATATCGCTCTTCGTCTTGAAGAGGCAGATAGGGAGAGCGATGTTGAAGTGGTGGGTGCTAAACCAAACTTCAACAAAAACAAGAAAAGGCCTATTAAATTCAAAGGCCCTAATCTCAACAAGAAAGGAAAACAAGCAGCTTCAGTAGCAAAGACTCCTACCCGTAGTAGTGGGCAATGCTACAATTGTAGGTTCTAAAGACCATTATGCCAATAGATGTCCGGAACCTCTCTTTTGTCACTATTGCAAAAGTTTGGGTCATCTTTTATCTTCATGTCCCAAACTTTAAGGCAAGAAGGAGGGAAAGTTAAATGTTGCACAAGCCCCTAGCTACACTTCTCGTGGTCAAGGTATTTCTCATTCTATCCTTGATGGCATTATTTTATTTCATGATCAACCTATTCGAGTTCTTTTTAATACGGGCGCGTCCCATTCTTTTATATCAAAAGAACTTGTTGATACTTTTTCTTTGAGTGTTGTTTCTTTAATGACTTCTTGGAGAATCGCGAATCCGGTTGGTGGATACGCAACACTCAGTTTACTTTGTAAAGATATCGAGATTGTTTTATGTGATTTTCTTTCCAAGCCTATTTTCATGTAATGCGTGACTTAGGCTTTGGAATGATTTTGGAAATGGATTGGCTTAACCGTTATGAAGCTCATATCCTATGTCCTGTGTGGACTATTCATCTTCGACATGCTCAATCTGTTAAACAGATTTCTATTGTACTTAAAGATTCGGATTCCAATGTGGCGGCATCTTTATATTCTTTAAATCCTCATGATGACGATAATGATGATGAGGAAGATGTCATTTCTCTTATTCACGTTGTTTGTGAATTTCCGACATATTTGAGCCTGTTTTAGGATTACCACCTAAGCGAGCAATTGAGTTCAGAATTAATCTTATCCTTGGAGCTCTACCTATTACTCGTCCTCCTTATCGAATGTCCAATAAAGAGAATGAGGAAATGCGCAAACAATTATCCAAATTGGAGACGAAGCAATTTATTCGCTCTAGTTCCTCGCCTTGGGGAGCTTCGGCTATTTTCGTGAAGAAATCTGATGGTACGCTTAGGCTTTGCGTTGACTACCGCAAGCTTAATGATCTTACTATCAAGAATAAATATCCTTTACCTCGGATTGATGATCTATTTGATCAACTTAGTGGTGCTAGAGTCTTTTCACAATTGGACTTGGCAACCAGTTTTCATCAACTTCGTATTGCAGAGGATAGTATTCCTTTGACGTCGTTCCGTACTCGCTATGGATCTTATGAATGGCTTGGCATGCCATTTGGTTTAACGAATGCTCCCGCTTATTTCGTTGACCTTATGAATCGAGTTTTCAAAGATTTCCTCGATCGATTTGTTCTCATCTTTATTGATGATATTCTAGTGTATTCAAAAACCGAGGAAGAGCATGAAAAGCATCTTCGGATTGTGTTGGAAACTCTTAGGAGCAATCAATTAAAAGCAAAATTTTCTAAATGTCATTTTTGGCAATCTCGTGTGAAGTTTCACGGTCATTTTATTTCCGAATCCGGAATTTCCGTGGATCCTTCAAAGATTGAAGTGATTCAAAGTTGGAAGAGACCGGAGAGTGTTATGGAAGTCCGCAGTTTTCTCGGATTGGTGGGCTACTACCGCTGTTTTATAAAAGACTTTTCAAAAATTGTCGTGCCTCTTACTAGCTTAACAAAGAAAGGAGTTAAATACATTTGGTCGGACAAATGTGAAGCTTCTTTTCATAAATTAAAAGAACTCCTTTCCGATGCTCCTATTCTTGTTATTTCTAAAGGGAATCAAGATTTTATTGTTTATGTCGATGCTAGCCATGTTGGTTTGGGAGCCGTTCTCATGCAAAGAGAACGTGTTATTGCTTATGCTTCTAGGCAATTGAAGCCAGCCGAGACTAGATATGCCACTAATGATTTGGAGCTCGCGGCTATTGTTTTTGCCCTTCGGATTTGGCGTCATTATCTTTTGGGAGAAAAATTTATTCTTTACACCGATCATAAATCTTTGAAGTATTTATTTTCTCAAAAGGAACTTAATTTGCGTCAACAACGTTGGCTCGAGTTCCTTGCATCATATGATCTTGATATTCTTTATACTCCCGGAAAGGGGAATCAAATTGCCGATGCACTTAGTCGTAAGCAACAAGCGGTAGTTTCCATGATGATATCCGAATGGAATGACCTCGAGACTTTATCCACTTGTGAGATTCGAGATCGTGAATCCAATTTATGTTCATATCTTGTTTTATGTAGCCTTGAGGCTCATCCTTCAATTTTAGACCGCATTCTTGAAGCTCAAAAGCTAGATCCTAAATTGGCTCTTCTTACCCAAAAATTTTGGGATAAAATTGATATTGAAGGTTTGAAAGACTTTGATATTAATTCTCGTGGCAGTATTCGAAAATTTGGTAGAATTATCGTGCCAAATATTAGTGATCTTCGCAAAGACATTTTAGAAGATTCTCATCGTTCTAAATTTACCATTCATCCCGGTAGTAGTAAAATGTATGCAGGTATGAAGCGACTTTATTATTGGGAGGGAATGAAATTTGATATCGCTAACTTCGTTAAGCGTTGCATGACTTGCCATCTCATTAAGGCGGAGCATCAAAGACCCGGTGGGTTATTGTAACCGTTAGACATTCCAATTTCGAAGTGGGATCACTTTCCATGGATTTTATCGACGGCCTTCCCCGTTCTCGTTCGGGTCATGATAGCTTATGGGTGATAGTTGATAGACTTACTAAATCCGCCCATTTAATTCCCGTTCGGTCTAATCAGACTGTTCCTCTTTTGGGCAAACTCTTTATTAAAGAAATTGTTAAATTGCATGGAGTTCCTACTTCTATTGTTAACGATCGTGATCCATTGTTTACTAGTGGATTTTGGAAGAGTCTTCAAAAAGCTTTGAGAACGAAGCTTAATTTTAGCACCGCTTATCACCTCCATTCCAATGTACAAACCGAGCGTGCGAATCAAACTCTTGAAGATCTTCTTCGTGCGTGTGTTCTTGATTTTGTTGGAAGTTGGAAAGATCATATTTCTCTTGTTGAGTTTTTCTATAATAATAACTTCCAATCTAGTATTGGTATGGCACCTTTCGAGGCACTCTATGGAAGGCCATGCTGATCTCCTTCTTGTTGGCTTGAGACCGGTGAGAAGCTGGTTTTAGGTCCAGATTTTGTTCATGATTCCACAGAAAAGATTGACCTTATTCGTCATAGGATGAAAGAAGTCCAAAGTAGACAAAAATCCTATGCCGATAACCGAAGAAGGAAATTGGAACTTTATGTGGGAGATTTTGTGTTTATTCGTGTTTCACCTATGAAGAGTGTTGTGCGTTTCAGTCGATTGGGAAAATTAGCACCTCGATATAATGGTCCATTTCCCATCACCGAACGTATTGGTTCCGTGGCTTATCGCCTCTTATTACCGGCTCAGTTTTCTGTTATTCATGACGTGTTTCACGTTTCTCAACTACGAAAATGCCTTCGAGATTCCGATTCTATTCTTAAGCCTGGTATTCTGGAAGAAATTGAAGTTTCACCTAATTTGACTTATGAGCAAAATCCTATTCGTATTATTGCTTCGGAAGTAAAACGCCATCGAGATAAAGATGTTCCTCTTATGAAAGTTCAATGGTCCTCAAATCCTAAGGATTACTCTTGGGAATCTAGAGAATTCATTGAGCGAACAGATCCAGACTTACTTTCTTGTGCTCTTTGAGGTGAACTTTTTATTTCAAATTTCTTTTGTGTTGATATGCTTTTATGGGTGTTACTTTTTATTTTTCTTCTTAAATATTGAGAGGACACAATTTGTTTAAGGAGGGGTGTCCGTAACAACCCACATATTTTATGATTGTGTATTTAAATATTTTATTTAAATATAGCATCGTTAGTCGAATTATAGTCCGAAAAAGCTACTTTTTGCAAATGGTCGAAATAGGACTCGAAACCACCCCCATCGAGTTCAAAATGACGTTTGCGACCTTTTTTAGCATAAACTTCGATATGTTAGGAGTTAGGAGAATTTTGCTACTTTTTCACTTAGGGCTTTGGTTGGTTTCAGCCCATTAGAATCAAGCTTCACCCCCTCTTTTCTTCATTCCTTCATAATTTTCCTAATACTCAAGCATTAGCTACAATGGAGAGAGGAATGGAAATTAAAACTCCAAACCCTAATCATTTTTGCAAATTCAAGTTCTAGCTCCAAATTCATAGAAGAAGCTTTGGTAAGCATTCTCTTCATCTTCTCCAACTCGTTCTCTTTTCAGTTTCAGAAATTCCTAAACCTAACTTAGGAAATGTTTCTCTTTTAAGCTTAGATTCAAGCTTGTTGGGTTGGAATTCAAGTGTGATTGTCCTTGCCATTGCTCTATAGCTTCTTCTACATTTGTTTTGGGTTTAAAGGTGAGATTTTTATCTCACATCTATGTCTTTATCTATCTTTGTTGTTAGGTATGAATTCCTAACACTTATTGATTATCATTTGCTTTTGATTTGAATTGGTTTTTTTTATGAATATTCCAATTTTTGGTGTTTTGGAGTCAAATCTTTAAAAATCCTATCTTTGAGGTTTGAACATGTTTTTGGTGATGCATCGTGGAGCCCATAGGGCCGGGTTGCCGATAGGCGTAAACCCCTAGCGTCTGTGCTCGTCCGATTGCGATTTGTTGGGATTTTGCCCCTTGGGGCTAGGCTAAGAATACTGAATTTTTCAGTTCAGTCGACTGAACCAAACCCAGGATATTTCCTAGGCAAGAGTTAGTCGACTGAACACTCTGAGTCAGTCGACTGAACCTGGAAACAGAGACTTCCCAAGCTTGATTCAGTCGACTGAACACTCTGAGTCAGTTGACTGAACCTGAAAACAGAAAGTTTCTAGGATCTGAGTCAGTCGACTGAACACTCTGAGTCATTCGACTGAATTTGCTGTTTTTGCCGAATTTGCCTTTTGGGTTTGAGTTTTCACTTTTTAGTCGATTCTTCGTCCTCCGACTAGTTGTTATCACCTTGTTGGCTTTGATAACATCTTCGTTGGAACTTTTAGGAATATCCATTTTGATGGATTTGGTATCGATTTTTTTGGATTTTATTCACGTCTTCGAATGTGGATTTTTGGTGATTGATTGTTTCTACAATCATTTCTTTGATTTGTCACTTTAAAAATATAAAGGTTTCATTACTAGTAGTAAATATCAAAACTCTTTCATCTAAACGATTTCAACACTATTTTATTACAAAGCTCATTTCTTAAACCGTTTTCCAATCTACTAGCATATAAAAACCTTTACCTCACTCGTATGAGAAATCTAATTAAACGGCTTAGTAAAACAAGTGGTATGAAACGCTTGCGCTTACCTCGTCGGTTATTTCTTGGACTTGTTCGATTGAAACTCTTGTGACAACTTTCAAGTGGAGGTCTACAATTTGTTCGTAAATATTTAAGTTAAGCTAGTGTTTATGGGACATGAAGCAAAACTCATCTATTTACTTGCTTAGTGTAGTTGACACTTCTTGATGATTGATGATGAACATTTTTGTGATTTAAACTAGCAATATGCTATGTTTCTTTGTCCATGTAGGGGATGGTACCTCGTATCATTGAGTTTCGTCTCATTTCTTTTTAGGCTAATGACCTATGCATTCTTTGGAGTTTTGACTCAATTCTTGTGGGCTAGCGACCCATATTCTTTTATGGAGTTTGGTTCATCGGACGTACCATTGTACTACGTCGATGTTCCGACCTATTCGAGTTTCAGGTTCCTTAGACGTACCGTATTGTACTACGTCGTTGCACCGGCTCTATGGTTAGCGACCATGGGATAGCGTCCCGTTTGTGATACACGTGTTGGTGAGTTTTCATGCTCCCGTTTATGATAGGCCTCCCCTTTTTGTGATTTCTGGATTTCTATTGATGATTTCTAGAATTTTTGTTCCACCAGCTTTTATGATTGGCATCGATATGATGTCGATATTTGTGACTTGGTGAATAAAACTAAAGAGTATGACGTTCTTTTGATCTTTGAGAAGATTCTTGTGATATTGATTAATCTCTGACTGATTTTCAATTACATACTTATCATAGTATGGCTTTATGGATATCATACGTTTTTGTCATGTCTCTTATTATATATCATTTTATCTGATATTTATAGTTAGACTGATCCGTTTATTATTTTCTTATTAAATAATACTCGGGTCAGACCGAGATGTTGCAGGTCTTCTGTTTGGCTCCTTGTCGGGGAGAATTTTCTGACTTTTGGCTAACTACTTAGATTAGTAGTTTATTTTGTTGTATACATTTGAGATATAGACTCCATGATGTATACTTATTCTTTTGTGTAGCACTTGTAACCATTCTTTTGTGATGTTGTGGATCTTGTTAGACCACTACTTTGACATACACCTTTATGTGTAACATTCATATCTGTTTCCGCCTTAGAGATATGAACTTCTGTGATTGATTTGTGTTATGATATTTCTATATTTGTTTCCGAAGATTATATATAGCCACTGTGTAGTAGCTTTGAGTTTGTGTCGGTATGTCAGATTTCCTCTTAAGATGAAAAGTTATATTTTTATCTGGCATATCGGTACTCGCACAAAGCAATTATACAGATGGTCACTCCTCAACAGTCTTATTCTCCGTGCTAGTTGACGGCATTACCCCGTAGTGTCCTTGGCCAGCGTGGGCATAGAGGTGGGGCGTCACATCTAAGTTCCTAAGATGTGATTTTTTTCCCTTCTTCTTCTATAGTAATCAATTATCAAAACTGCAATCTGAGAACAAAATAATACACTATGATTTAAAGAATTATCATTAACACATTTTGCAAACATATAGCATGAAACACAATGCAATTTGGCATCCAGTGCAATTTTATTGTATGCAAACCAAATTTATTAAATTGAATAATAACATATCCAGTGCAAACATATATCACAATAATTCAGTATAAAAAATGATATCATGAAGATGCTTATATTGTTATTATTGTAAATGTGCTTTGTTTATTTAAAATTGACAATTTAATAGATACTCTGAAAATTAAAAAACAAACAATAAATCAGTCCAAAAACATATATTACTAAATGAGATTGATCAAAACTAAAAATCTTGCTTCTATATTCTCTCGGTGTCATTATTGTTTTTCATTTTCTTATTTAACATTTAGCATACATATTCTTTATAAATGTCCAATGTTATCTACGATCTTTTACTCAAATATTCATGCAGAATTATAAAGGGTGATTGTAACATTCCTGAATTTTAGCTAAAAATAATTTGATAATTGATTTAATATTTAGGATTAAATTTTAAAAAGAAATTGGTAATCAAATTTAATTTTGGATTTAATTGTGAATTTATTTAGAATATATTTGCATTTGGAATATAAAAATTAAAATTGAATTTATCAAATTTAATAAGATATATGTTCATTTAGTTATACAAATGAATTATAAATGGAAGTTTGATTTTTAAATTCAATTAATTTATTGACAATGAATATCTTAAAAACAAATTGGATTTATTTTGGAATAAATAAGAAGATTCCAGAATAAATTAAAAGTATGTATTATAAAATAGTATTTTGGATTAGAATTCAATTTTAAACTTTTTGAAAATAAATATAGTTGTATATAAATATATATATATAAGTAATAAGTATAAGATTTGAAATTTTATACTTGTACAAAGCATAAATAAACATAGTTAATATACATAAGAAAATAAAATTTGTAAATATAAAACTAAGGACCTAAACATAAATTAAATTGAATATTTTTAAATATTAATATATAAATAAAAATATGTTAGATAGATAAGAATCATTTTCTTATGGTTGTATAAATAGTTATAAAAAGGAATATAGATAGAAAATAATATAAAGCTATTTGAATTTAATGGATTTTAAAAGTTGTATAAATATAATGTGTGAATGCAAATATAAAATACACATAAGATAAATCAATTCACAAATTAGTTAAGGATTTAAAATAAAAAAATTTAAATCTGGAATAAAGTAAGATTTAATTAAAATTTTAAAATGCTTTTCTTTTATACTTGAAGATGAATACAATAGTATATATGTAATTAAATATAAAAGCTTATATATATATATATATATATATATATATATATATATATCTTTTGAAATAAAGGAGTTGAAAAAAAAAATAGTTTGTATACACATGTAAACATAAGAGAATGAGGGTATAAAAATAAAATGTTAACAAATTAAATTAATGGGTGTAAACATAAAAATGCAAATTTGGACAAATGTAGATCATGCATAAAGAAAATAAACAAGTGTCAAAATGGTTTTATAAAAAAATAAAAAAAAATTACATCAGGCCATTCAACTTCTAAGTTCTGAGAAATTAAGTTTAAAGCAACCACAAACATGGAAAACAAAACAACAAAACCAGATCTATTTGCAAACCTGTAGATAAAGTAAAGATCAAAGCTTTCAACCCAGAACAAAGAAAAAAAAAAGAAATCGTCTTCAACCTGGAAATTAAAATGCAGATTCAACTTGAAAACAAAATCTGGTCAGCTAACATCTTCAAACCTGAGATCAGTCTCAACTGTAGGATCGATTTCACCCTAGAGGGGGGTGAATAGGGTGATAGTATAAATTATAAAAATTAATCGCGGAAGCTTATACAATAATTTCAACATAGATCACAGAACAATAGCAGCACAGATAATAGCAGAAGTAGAACGACACAGAATTTACCCAGCTTCGGCAAAACCCTGCCTACGTGCTGCCCCCAAGGTTTCTACTAGAAATTAGATAGTCCCTCGCTTACACACATAAACTCGCGACACCCGCTATCGACTAAATCTAACTCTACGCTCAAAACCCTGCCACAACTCAGCCACTGAGTTGCGAATTCTCAAGCTACGCCACGTAGCTTGTCCCCTAGTCACATGACTAGAAATTTAAACGGTTTAAAAATGAAAATACAATTTAAAACAAAAATAATTCTATTTAAATTTAAAGCCCTTTATTATAAATCCCAACTTTAAAATTAAAGTCCGGCCCCCTTTTCTTCTTTTATAATTTATGGCCCGTCTCCTTTTGTTTGCATTGTTCGTTTATGGTGGCCGATCCTCTTTGCAACTTAACTAGGGCTTCGTCCCTTCGATCCCGTGCTCTTAAATTAGGGTTTTCTAAAGCGCCGACCTTTGATTGCTCAATCGAAAGATGATTTTCAGTTGTTGCTTTCGTCGATTGCTTGGCTTCTCCGTTTTGCTCTCGGCTCTTGAAATTGATCGAGTTCCAACTTGCTTCGGTAAGTAATTTTATGCTTTTGTGCTTTTGTATTTTCGTACTTGAACTCGATGGAATAATTGCCGATGATGATTAGGGTTTTTATAGGATTTGATTTCCTAGAATTGAGTTCATCTGATTTCTTCAACACTATGCTTTTCGGCCGTTTGATTATTCTTGGTCGTTTGAGATTGATTCTGACCTTTTCATATGCGTATACGTTCGTTGCTTGGTTGACACGGTTTTCAATCAAATTCGTGATGAGCACGGCATTAATTTTGACTTTGTCATATTCGTATATTTCATGTGTTGATTTCTTGGCTACCACGGTATTTTGTTTTCTGGCATTTTTTACTTTGACTTGTTCAACATTGACATGGCGATTTCTGTTGGTTCTTCTCAAAAATTGCTGTGCCACTTTCCATGTGTTCATGTTGATGGACTTGTTGTTGGCATGTGCATTGTGTTTATTTGTGTCCACTGATGCTTCGAGTCTGCAACTTCTTGTTGTAGCTGGACTTGTTGATGTAATTGTTACCTTGTTCACTGTGTCACTTAGGTGCATATGTTTGCACTGTGCATTGACTTGAGCTTCTGGCTTCGCTTCTTTATGGTCTGATCATTTGTATACACTCGTGTGTTTGGTCCGCAGTTCATGTTGCCTTGACTTTGGTTTGTGCTGTTGCACTTCTGTTTGCTGTCATGTTGGTTGCATTGCCCCATACATATTGTCACTGTTTAATATTGTTTGCAACTTGACACTTGTTGTTTGCATTTCATATGCTTGCAGCCTTGTTTCATACCTCTAGCTTGTTTCACTGTCTTGATACACTGAACCTTGTTTGCCGTGGCACTGAAGTGCTTTGGCCCTATGCCAATACTCTGGTGCATTCCTGTATATGATTGGCTTTGCGTTCTGTTGACATGTGCATTTGTCTTTGCACTTGCACACTGCTGCTTGTTGCAGTTTTGGTTTGGATTGAAGTTGTAGTCCATTCCCCCCATGCCTTGTGTCTGGCCATTCTTTGTTGCCTTGAGTCTGTTGTATTGTGTTAGCTTGTAGTCATTGACTTGTTTACCTCGGCTTTGATTTTGTGGCCCTCATATATGTGTATGCATACATTCTCGGCTTGCTTTTGGTGCATTGTGTTGCGGCCTGAGTTGAATCCAGTTTTAAAACTCGGGTTTGACCTTGTGCTGAGAGTTGTGATATTTATGTTATTGCACGTGAGTTGAACCCGGCTTTTCATTTGGATTTGACTTGTGCTCACCTGTCCCTGTAAATCAATCAGGTGTATATCGGTGTGCACGGCCTTGTGGCTTGTACAGTGATACACTGTGCATGTCACATTGTTCGTGTATGATGAATTCAAATGTAAATTATGACGAACAACCCAAATAACTGAGGCAAATTGTATTTTCAAAAATCATATTTCATTTTATATTGCAAAAATATTTCTTTTTCAATTTTACTGCGTTAGTGAATATTTTTGCAGATTGCTCAGATGCTGGATTCAAACTGGAATGCAGTTGAAGACAAAATACAAGTGTGAGTGATATGTAGTGAGGTTATTAATGTAAATATAAAATCGTGATGTATTCAAAATTGTATATGTATAGTGAGAGCTTGAATTTATACTATCAAAATTTTAATAAATATTTGTTTGAATAAAATATTCGTTTGAATTCAAATTCCATGTTATTTATTTTATTCAGCAAATATTTACTTAATCTGTGAAAAATAAAATATTACATTGTCAAATACATTTAAACGAATGTATATATGTTTATTATCATCAAATAAAAATCATATAAGCGCATATTCAACAATCTCCCCCTTTTGATGATAACAAACAATATTTAAGATTTTGAATATGTTAAATGTATTTGATCATTGATAAGCTCTAATCTGCTCCCCCTATTTGAATGCTCCCTCTCTACACAATACTCCCCCTACATATATGCATACAAATAAAAATATGCAAATGAGCCTAGATGCAAATGGAAAATTATTTGACCTTTGCTTGATTTTATTTGACAAAATCTTAACTTTTCTCTCCCCCTTTTGTTATCAGCAAAAGAATAATAGTGTTAGAGAAAATGGAGATAAAGTGATCGATATTAATTCAACATTAAAAACTCAATTGAATATAAATTTTAAATTTCAATAAAAAATCAAACAAAAATCATAAATATTTTGTTAGGCGCATATTCCACTTTTAGAATGATGGGAATTATGTCATCATATAAAACCATACAGTTGTGTCTATTTGCGGTATATTTATATCAGGAATTTGAATATCTACTAACCATGCATAACCGTTAGGACTTTTAAATGAGATTAGTAGTATTCCAATTTTATTTTTAAAAAAATGAATTCAAGTGTCTTCTAACCACGCATAACCGTGAGGACTTTTAAATGGGATTAGAATCAACTTGTTTATTTTAAAAATCAACTTTTGATATGCGTTCCATACATGCATAACCGTGAGGACTTTTAAATGAGCATGGAAGCACATAACAAATTCCAAGTAATTCACCCATGCATAACCGTGAGGACTTTTAAATGAGAGCGAATACTTTGGTATTTATTATTATTATTATTACCCTTTTTTTAAAAAAAATGTGAAAAATGAAAAACGAACGATTCCTGTTTAAAGTACCACATATTAACAAACTATATAGAATTTTGATGAGTGATGGTCGTTAGAAATATGATAGATATAGAGATGGTCATGGAATTTTTACCAACAAACAGTTTTATAACTCTTATTTAAATTTCTAAAGAAATTTATTAATTATACCGTCTCGAGTCATAATATTTGATCAATATTAACACTCATCACTTTTTCAATCACTATTTTTCTTTTCGATAAACATTAGGGAGTCAGATTAGTCAAAATAGTCATTTAAAATCAAATTCAAAAATAATTATGAATTTTTTTTCAAAAATGACTAGTCTGAAACTATGGTCAAAAATGATTTTCTCCAGGGGGTTTTAAAAGAAAATTTTCTGCTATTTGAAAATTATTTGAAATGAAGAATATGCAGATATTTTCTTTGAAAAACGATGCAGTTACTAAATTTCTAAAAAAAATCACGTTCCACTAGTAATTTTCCTATCAACTAGATTACCTGTGTAATCTGCATCTGAATTTCTTTTTCACTCAAAATTATCATTAATTGAATTCGATTGACCAAACCATGAAGTGTGCATCAAAAAAATTTCAAACTCAATTTTACAGCAATTTAAATGGCATTCTTTTGAATTTGAATTGAAGCCGTGTAAATAGTCAAAAACCATGAATATAGAGTTAGCCATATTATAACCAATTGTATTATCCAACAAAACACTATTTTTAATTCAAACTAATATATATGAAGTAATTCAAAGAATCTAGAGATTATTATAGTGTTTTTGGAATAAGAATATACTTGGCCAACTATGTTGAATAAGTCAGAATCAAAATCATCATCTTTTCATCAATCTGGCTGATTTTAATTTAGAATATGGTGCAGATTATCACATTTAATATATCGTTCAAATAAATATTCCATTACCTCTTTTACCTTTACGATATATTTTTTTGTTGTCCATTGTGATTCTGTCACCTTTTTACTAGGCTAAGGAACTTTGTTTTGTCGCCCGTTGTGTTTCTGGAACAGCCAAAATCCAGAGAGCACTATTTTTGTTCCTTAGCCTGCCACCACACCTACACGTTGAAAGATTTATGTGACCTATTTGTTTTTATAGGTCCATGGTTGTTAGTGGCAGAAAATTTTGAAAAACAATTTTGTAAAGACCCAAAATATTTATAATTGTTCCCTTCGGCACCCAAATTTGTTTAACTTTGAGAGTTTTTATGTTTGTGCCTTTTGGAACCCAAATCGGTATAGTTTTCACATGTTTGGGTCTATACCAACAATTATTGTGATTGTGTCCATATTTTCTACAAATCGTGCACATTGAATTTTCTTGATTAATCTTGTTTTCAACAATTTTCGAACTATTATATCCAAGTCCTTGTCTAACCATATTAACAGTTTGCTTTCCTAATAGCATATTCAATGATTTTTCACTTTTGGAAAATTTATCTAAAGTAGTAGACAATTGTTGGACTTGTGTATTGAGAGACTCATTTTCGTTTAATAATTGTATGCACTTTTTAATAGAATTCTCTCTTCTAGTAAAATCATGATTTTTAAAGTTTTAAATCAAGAGATCTTGAAAGGTGAACGGAAACTGAAAACTTGGAAAATTCCGGTGACCGCGAGGTTGTGTGGTCTCGAACTTAGGGTCGGGGGTAGCTTGAGGACTGATGATCACTAGAAAAATGGTAAATAAATTTTCAGATACTCGGCGAAGTTAGTTGATGTGAAATTAGGGTTTTTTGTGTGTTTTTGGTCATCATTGAATCTCGAATTCGTGTTTCGCCCATGGTGGATCGGAATGCATGAGACCGGTGGCGATCGAAGCCTTGGAGACAGGCGATGCTTTGAACGAAGTATCAACGTCGTTGGTGGCCTGAGGTGATCTTGCGATGGGATTCGCTCAAGCGTTTTGGTTCCAGGAAGTTGATCGAATAGCGTATTTTTGTTTACTGGCGAAGTTGGTCGATTTGGATGGTCTGGTGGGTCGAAGAAATTGTCGGCGGTGTGTTGATGACCACGGCGTCGGTCAGAAGTCGATTTGGTGATTGTGCACGTGCACGAATATTGTTGTGTATCTGGTGATTGAGGAAGATGACGGTGGCTCGGGAGCAAACTCGAAGAAACATGTGAAACAACTTGAAGCAACGGATAGGAGAAGATTACCCGAAGACGAGCTCGGGTAAACTAGTGTTGTGCTCGGCTCAGTAGGGTTTTAGAATTTTGGGGAAATATTTAACAAAGTTTAAATTATATATAAAAGTTTAAAACAAGATTTAACAAATGTAGATGGTTGAAGAAAGTTTAAAAGGGTAATGATGAATTCAATCAAGTTTTTCAAATTTATAAATCATGATTTAGAAGTTAAAATGAAAATTTAATAAGTTTTTAACAAAGTTTCAAAATTTTAAATTTTTATGTTGAATATTTAAAAATTGATTTGTTTTTAAAAAAAATATGTTATGTATTTCATTTTATTTTAATGCTTTCAAATGGAATTTTATAATTAATTATTAAGGTAGGTAATTAATTTACCAATATGATTAATTAAAGGATTATTATTGATGTGTTAATAATTAAAATAAAGATAAGTTTATTTGACTAATTAATTAAGGTAATTAATTTAAGGATAATTAATCAAAGAATTAGTTATTAATTAATAGTTAATTTTTTTATTATTAATGGTTAATTAATAAGTGATTAAATGATTACTAATCAAAAAGATTTGTATTTAATTAATGAAGGTGATTAAGAAATGATGATTAATTGTGGAGTAACTAATTAATGTAACTAATTAAGCATAATTAATAAAAGGATAATCATTTAATGATTTAAGGATGATTAATTTATAATTAAAAGTTAATTAATCTATTATTAAAGGTTAATTAATAAAATAATTAAAGCATAATTAATTAGAATAATTTGTAATTTATTAATATTAATTAACCAAGGATTAGTGACTAATCTGATTTAAATAATCAGATAATTGATTAGTCTTACTTATGAATGTTTGGATTCTTTTGAATGTTTGAATGGTTGATATTCCTCGTATGGGATGCTTTGTGATACGAATTATTCTGATTTGTGCTGTAAACTATGATGTAATTTATTCATTCATGATGTAACTCATTTATCTATGAATCTGTGTATATAGATAAGCGTTATAGGATATACCGCTTATCGATATTGATATGATTGAATTCATGATGATTGATGTCGTTGCACCATTGTGTAAAATCCCTGGACCACACTATACACATACAGATATGGATTGCATGAGAAAATTGGTTAAGTCACAAATTTTTATCAAAATTTAAAGATAGAATTTTTGAATCCAAAATAGTTTTGGAATTGGAATCTAAAGCTTTTGAAAATGAGTTTCAAAAATAAAAGTTATTTTTAATAACTTAATAAAGTTTTGAAATTTAGATAATTTGATTTAAATTTGAACTCAGTATTTGAAATTGAATTCAATAATTTGGGAATTATGGTTTAAAAGATTATATATGTTATAAAGATGTTTATATGGGTTTTTAAAACCATTTAAAAGCACTGTTTGGGAACTTAAATTTAAACCCAAGTTTTTACTTAAATGGCTTTAACTTATGTGAAAGATTATTAAACCTTGTTTTGAAACCGAAGAGAGTTTTAAATGGTATATCTTTCATATAAAAGAATTGAAGTAGAAATAGTTTGAAAAGTTATGAATTAAATCTTTAATTTAAAGATTGGATAAGTTAATCCAATTTGAAATGGAATTATTTTAAAAGCCGTGAATGAACCTTTGTGGAAATTGGTGAACTTTGTGAAATAAATCTTTTTGTTTAAAAGATTTGAAATGGTAATTTGTTTAAACCATTTAAAGAAAGGTTTTCGATAACAAGTTGTGACTTAACTGAAATCCCATTATTCATATGTTTTTAAATATTGCGATCATTATTCAGTTTAGCCGGGAGAGGACCTTGTGTCATATAACCCATTCCGAATAATGATACGTCGTTATGGATAGCATTTGAAGACCGGTGGTGAAGACCGGGTATTTTCGAGAACGGAAGGATAACCCGTCGATTGTCTCTGCACCGAGTCGCGCCAGTATAGAGATTTCCTAACTGATGGGAAGTCCGATCAGGATTGTGAATACCCGGATTGCAAGGGCTTCTTCGAAAGTGCCATCGGTTCTGTTCGAACCCGGAACAGACTTGTATGGATGTGTGTCTGACATTACACTTTGAGATGTTAAACCAGTTTCTATCAAATACATTTCTGTTTGGTGGCGGAGATTTATTCTCTTAGCTTAACACCCTTCTCTGAGACGTACGAGCTCAGAGGTTATGTAGTTGATGGTTACTAGTGATACATTCCCAATTTGGTAATGTGGCATACGAAGTGCTGGTGATCATTTGTTGATCAAAGCATGGCTTTGTAAAAAAGCATAGCTTTGTTGACGAGACCTCATCGAACCTCACAAACCGGTAATGGTCGAAACAGGAAAGATGCAGCATGGTTTCAGGGGTAGCTCCCCTAGGGTATGACCATTCCTTCTGGAAAGGGGTGGTATCATGGTATGGTGCCCAGATACTTACTCATGTGGGCATTGTAGTATATTTATTACTGTGTGATGTTGTTGGTGTAGAGGATCCTCAGATAAAGGTCCCAAAGGACCGGGGGTGGCATATCTTAGGTTTTACTCCCCAGGAAGGGGGTAGCCGGCCTTGTGTTAGCAGAGAGCCGGGTAGGTTCTCGGGGCGTCTCTCCAGAGGCGTTCCCATGTGGCAATAGGAAGTTCCTTAGCCTAACCATTTGTTGGAAAATCCAATCAAAAAAATACGCGTCCTGCACGGTTTTAGTTGTATAACCTGTCATGGAATATGGCGGTAACCTGCTATTGAACATGGTAGCTATAGTAGGCATATGACGAAATGTTGTATGCTGGCTAGGATTAACATTATACTTTTGAAATGTTTTTCCACTATGCACTAATAATAATATCAAAATGGTTTTCGCGTATCAGGCATTTTTGATTATCATAAGGAGAAATCTCCTCCAATTCTGCGTTTGCATGGTGTGTGTGGCGGGAGGCCTTATGCTAGGTTCATTTTCCAAAAAGCATTGCGGATTTGAATTTTTAAAAGCTTTGTTGTTTGTTTTAAAGATAAACTATTTATTTGTTTGCTCACACCAGTCTCATGACTGACCTGGAGTTTATTGTTCATTTCCTAAACTCTGCATGCCCATAATTTTCCACACGGTCAATCTAGAATTGAGTTTTTTAGATAGTCGAATAGTAGGAATTGATTCGATAGCCTTCGAAGCTCTTTGGATTTGTGGATCGCATTTGCTACACTTCGGCATTCGCGACCAGTCTTGCTTATCTTTGTGCAACTTGATGATGGTTCGAACTAGCTTTGGATTGAAGATGGAGTTCTTGGAGGTTGGCACTGAAGACATTATCCTTCTGCTGCTATTTCTTGTATCTCCGATATATTGTATCATTCTATTATATTCAGTTGTATTAGATATTGTAACGACCCGTTAAATTAATAATATTAAATGAGTTAAATTAATATAATTTCTAACCTGATTTAGAAAAAAAAAGGCTTTAAGATTTATTTGAGAAAATGTAGTAATTTGTTATAGTAATTAGAATTTAATGTAACAATTTAATTTTTATGACAATAGTTTTGGATAATGTAATTGTCACACTTTGTTAAAAGTTAATGTTAAGAAACCAATAAATGTTGAATTAGTGAATATTAATAAAATATTTACTAGAATGGGATTCATTTAATATTAAAATAAATAGTAGGATTGTTTCATTTGGTGACCGTTGAATAAACCAATGCAATAAGTGTAGATAAATTTTTTTTATGAATATTGTTCGATAATGAATGTACTTAAAAACGGTAATAAACTTAATATAAGAAAACAAAGGCAAATTGTGTATTAATTAGTGAATTCATGAATCAGTGTATGGACTTAGTGTAAGTATACGTAAATGTACGCAATAAGGTTGTGAAATACCAATGATTTGGATTTCCAATTTATATTAAACATAATGTTGGTAGAAATTGGAATTCACTGTTGTGTGAAATATATGAGAAATTGGGTCAAATGTAAATTATACCGTAGATGATATACTCTTTTAAACAGTAGGATTTTTAAATAAGTAAACGTTTCACTTAGGTTTCAATTGGATAACTTATGTAGTTTAATGGAGAATCAATTGCAATTAATTGCCATAAATTAGTGATGATAGGGTAGTTTGATTTGGCCTTTAAGAAGCAAAGAAAAAGAAAGCCAAGATTTATGAATTCATTTGCAATGTGAAATGCAAATCTTGTGGATTGTTTTTTTTTTGCAAATGGAATTAATATTTAACCATTACGTTAGTGGAGTCTGATAAGTTAAGGTAGATAATCAATGGTAATTTACCTAATTCAAAGGATATATTAATATAAATATGGGTAAAATGAGGTTAGACCAAGGATATAATATTAATTGATTTTTAAGGCTTAATTAATACGTGAAATAGACAAGATTCTACATTCAAACATTTATACAAAGCTAAGTTGTAAATAGAAGTACCAATGTAATATAATGTAAATAGATGGGAATCAACATTTTTTATTTATTTAATGGAATTTAATTTCTATAGTATGATAATCGCAATTAAATGAAATTGAAATAGCTAATTTATACGTTAGTTGAAATTTAGCTGGAATATGAGGATTTTTAATGAAATAGTGAAATCAAATGGAAATAAGGTTTCAATTATACATTGGAATTTATATTCACCATAAAAGGTTAATTGAAAACCAAAGGAGTTAATAAAGGAATCAAGCTTTATCTATTAATTTGGATTTAAGATATGGTAAATTGGATTTATTGCAATAATTAATTCTATAAGATGAGGTTAATACTTATTCTATTTATAATTAGACCAAATTGTTGATATAGATTTTTAGAAAGCAGAATCAATAAATTAATTTGAGTATCAAATTCAATAATTGCGCTTATTGCATAAATAAAGGGAATTTAACGTTAAATATTACGTTACTGAAATTTAAAATAGACTTTAAGAATAATAATGTGAATCATGAACCAAAGTATGTGGCATCCCTATTTTGGATAAAAGATAAGTATACAAGGAATTAAAATGTAATAAATAGGTTTTGAGGAACTTATTTATAATTCCTTAATATAAGGAAGCGGAGGAATGTATATTGAAATTTGATAGACTTGTCAACTCTAATTCACAGCCAAACTTGTTAAATCATTTAAATTGATTTTAATTTACATAAGCAATAGAATTGGGACAATTTTAGAATATTCATATAGAATTGGATTTCTATAATTTATTTAATTTATTTAATGAATATTAAAAATAGCCATTTTGGTCACGGACTCGGATTTCGATGAAACCAGTTTCATCGGATCCGTATCGATGAATTATTATAGGGTTTCAAGTTTCGTATCGATCGGACCTGTCGTTTGATCGTACGGACGCGAAACGCCTTGAAAATCAATTTTATTAAAATCAATTTGAAATCAATTTGGAAATCTTGTTTTCAGCATAACTTCTTCATACGATCAAATTTGAACGTGAAACTTTTTCCATCGCGTTCAGAATATTTTAAAATACCTATCTGGATATATGGGTTTGACAAATTTCGTTCCGGGGTCAGAACGGGCTTTTTGGGCCTTAGTTTGTTTCGTACGTTCATCTATCTAGTCTATCTACTCTAACCCAACCCTACCTATAAATATACAGTTATAAACCCTAGCTTCATTCTATTGTCTATTTGCTGTACGTTCATCTTCTTCAAGCTTCTTTTCTTCTTCAATGGGGGCTAACCCTAGATCCAGTCAGTTCAAAAAAAAATCAAATTTAAAAAAAAAAAAATTCGGATTTGCAGCAGCTTTTGGTCGCGATTCGGGTTTCAGGGGAGAACACCCTAGAGCAACTTCGGGTCAGGAAGAAAATGACTCGGGTCGCTCCGGGTCGTTTTGGCGAAAACTCCAAGCAAGCACCGGGGAATTGAGGCGGCGCACCGAAGTCGAACCCGAAGTCGACCCAGGACTAGAATTTTTCCATTTTTCAAATTTCCATAACTTTTGCATACGAGCTCGGATTCACGCGCGGTTTGTTTTGCTGGGATCGTATCGGAATTTCTGACGTTTTGACGCTGGTTTGGATGGATTTGGAGACCGTCAAAATTTTGAGTTTAAATTGAATTTAAATTCGATTTAAATTCTAAAGGTGAGTGTTTTAACCCACTCACAACTACTAGAAGCTTTTATGTTTGTTAAATAAATTTTAGAAATGAATAGAATTTATTTATGAGTATTTGGCGTGCTTATTTCATTCATATCTGCTGAATTGCATTTATTGAATTTAACTGTTAATTTAATTTATTTATTGCGTATTAATTGACAGTTAGAATTTGTGTTTGCATGAAAATGCTAGTTAACAGTTATATAATTTATTTCTGAATATAGACTGTAGATTAATAGCTGTTAAATTTAATTTGAATAAAATTGCCAGTATTACCTGTTATGTAGTACCAAAAATAATATTGTTATTGATTGATATTGATTGATGATTGCGATTTGGATGATGGATGATGTTGATGAATGGATGTTTATTGGATATCATTAAATTGCAGATTATCATGCATATTTCATTTCATTCGGGATTGTGGTTTGAAATGATATATAACCGCAAAATTTTATATTTTTTTAAATTGCGGATTGAAATGATAAATATCCGTATCACTTGACCATAGGATAGAAAATTTTATACAGGCACCGCGGTCTATATATAACTATTTTTATGTGATTTCTATGGTTTGGATGGAATACGGTTTATAATAATCTTAAATTTTATATTGTATAAATATTTTTCTTCCATATATATATATACATATGAAGTTGAAAATTTTGAAATTAAAAGGTGTATAAAAATCTTTATTAAAAATGGAAGAAAATTAAGAAAATGGAGTTTAATAATTTATATCATATGTTTGAATGTTAAGTTTGGAAATTTTAAGATATGATATTTATAATTGGATTTTTCCCAAAATAAATTGAAATGAATATTCTAGTATAATTTGAATTGGGAAAAATATATATATTTTATTACTAGAAATTGAAGTCTTATTATTTATGGATTTTATATGAATATTCAAGACTAATTAATAGAACAATTGATTTGTTGAAAGCATAAAATCCGACTTTAGTTTGAAATATTGATACTCAAAATGGATATACGTATATATAAATAAATTGAAGTGGTTTTGGAACTTGAGAGAGATAATATAAATTTTGGTTCAGACTTTAATAAAGAAATGTATTTGTAAAGCCATGAGAACTATTTTCTTTACAAAGTAACATTTAAGTTAAACCATTTAATTCATACACCGTTGAATGTCCAAACCATTCAAGTTTTTAGAAGTTATGGTTTTAAATTATGATTTTCAAAATATTATGCTTTGAAATATTTGATTTTCAGACGTTATGAAGTTAAAGCATTATGATTTTGAAAAAGAATTATATTTGGGATAAGTGATAAAATATGGTTTTGGGTTTTGAAATGATATCGTATTCATGGTTATGAAATGGAATGTTTATTCTGATTTTTAAAGTATAACCTATTTTTGAATGACCGCGGTGTTATAATAACGATGGGTTGGCAAAGAGACCGAGATCGGATATGGACATACTCTCTGTCGATACCGAAAACCACTTTGACTAACCGTGTACGCGGTGGAGATTCCAGAATGAAGTAGGTGGTGGCGACGTTTCCTGTAAGGTAAATACGTGGACCCGACTCCCGTGAGTTGGCATAAGATGGCTAAAACAGGAGCGATTCTCAGGCCAATGAGGTCATTCCTCTGATCGGACCCTCCTCTTCGATATTATACTTTGATTTTGGATTGATTCAGTGGCCACTTCTATATTTTGATTTTGGGGAGTTAGTTCGAGGTGGGCGGTAACTGCGGCTACGCGTTTCCACCAGCCTGGATAGCAATTGGTATATCTACCCTGGCATTGCCTAGTTGTGCCGTGTCACCTACCATACCGAGCCTTTACTACGAGTTTCTATTTGTGTCGTACCTATGGAGTATCCTCTGGTAGCTTCCCGATCAGGAGGTATTACGGTACTGTATAGACTATTGGCATTATTTGTGTTAAGGGCTATATGGGTAACCCCTTAACGCTATTAAAAAGTAAGTTTATTTTATAAATAGACACTATTATAATAGCGTAATATACTACATAGTAAATAGTTTAACGGATCCTTACGAGATGTAAATCCCGAACATCTCTTGAGTTACTGTACTCATATTTATTTCTGTTAATTTAACTCACATAAGATCTTTTAGTCTGACTCGAGTGTTTTTGTCTTTTCAAATTCGCTCGGGTCAGTCCGAGCGTTTCAGGATCGAAGATTTTAGCTTTGGAGGACGAAGACGAAGAATCCGTATTGTATTATTTATAGTATTGCACCACACTCTAAATTTCCGCTGCATTGATTGTATTGGTATGTGTAACTCTGATATTCATTGTATAAGTAAAATAAATATTTTGTAAACAGTTATCATGAACTGTATATTGATTATTATATTTTATCCTTCCGCTGTGAGATTCTATTTTGTTTTATTTCTTCTCTGTTTTTCTTATTTAACCCATAACAATCCGCCCTTGCGTATGCTTTGAATTGGCACGTGTGTCGGTTTAAAGTGTGCGAAAAGGCGGGATGTTACAGTTGGTATCAGAGCTTTGGTTTAGCGATAAACCTTGGCTTTGTGGGGTTCGACTCTTTGTTAATAGGGTAGTAATACCCTATGGGAGTCGCTGAGTGTATATATATATGAGAGAGCGTATTTGTTAGTATTAATAAAAGATTTTGATATTGTGTTAATCTGTTCCGCTTTGTATTTATAAATTCTGGTTGATGCATGGGACGCTATGTCATCAATAGGGATTTCTAAACACCTAATAGGACAGACCGACATAATATTTGTTTTTAATATAGGTGAATGAAATAATTTTTCCTATTATATTTTCTATATATAAAAATATTTTTATAAAGATATATTTTGGTTGCTATAGTTGGGTGTTAGGTAATAAAAATATTTGTAATGAATTAAAGCTAAGTTGAATTTTAATAAATCAAATTGGAGATTTTAGAACTTAAGTCCGGGATTTTTGAAATCTTCTTTCAAAGGATTTATGAAATATAATGATTTGGTTTATAAATATTTTCTTATATAAATATTTAGTATAATTCGAAAGAATTGGTTTAAAGAGGATTTTGAAGAAAATAAGTTTGTACATTCCTCTCTGTCGCTGGAAAATAATTTCGGTGATGACGGCCGCATCATCGACTTTCATTTTCGAGTTTCGAAGGGAAAGGCCACTGTAGTAAATTCTACTGCAGATTTGTTTTGAAATTATTTAAAATTTTAATTGTTTAAAGGTAATTAGAGATATAAAAGTTGTAAGAAATTAATTATCTATTATTTTAAAGTAATTTTGGAATTTGACCCGGTTTTAATTCTTGAATTTCCACTAATTAGTTGTAAAAAAAAATTTAGGTTAGTGAAATAAAGGTTAAGTAATCAATGAATTAAAAGGGTTGAGATTAAACTTGTATAAGTTCTTTTGCTTTTTCTTTAACATAAATAACTTACCAAGTATAAAAAGTTGAAATGTAAATTAAGAGTGGAATAGAATATTATGCAAGTAGAATTTTTGGAAATAATGAAGTATTCAATAAATTACTGTTATAAATAAGAATTTAATGGTATTAACTTAAGTGATGATTGGAATTTTACTAAAATTAAAGGTTGTATTATTAATAGGTGATTTTAACCGTAAGAAAGTAAAAATGAAATTCCTTAATTTATAAAGTTTGATTGTAGGGTTATTAACTTAAGTACGCCTTAATTTCCCCTATTCTAATATAATGGAAAGTAGGAAAAATATAAATGACTGCAATCCATAGTTAATGAATGAGTAAAATCTTTCACTTATAGGAATGCAAGTTATAAGGTTAATAAATTAAGTGTAAGTAGAGGGTTACTGTAATTAAATATAATGGAAACTTCAACATTAAATAAATGAATGAGACTAAAGGTAAGTTGAAATTGTAATTTATAAAACAAATATATATTAATTAAAGGAATGGAGAAGAAACTTGTAAATTTTCACTTACATTCTTAAAACATACATAACTTACCATATAATAAAAAGTTGCAATGTTAGTAGGAAAATGTAAGGGGAAATCTTACAAGTGAAGAGTAAGGTAATAAAGGTATTCTATTAATTTGCTATTATTAATGAGAATTAATTATATAGACTTAAGTTAAATTGGAAATTTTACTATAAGTAAAGGTAAGTAGTATAAATAGATGATAGAAACTTTAGTAAATAAATTGGAATACAAATATAATGAATTTTGTGATAAATGGAAAATGAAAATTTGTAAGAAATAAAGAAATCCCTCCATAAATGAAAGAAAGAAAATCAAACCACTGAAGCATGAAATGTATAATAAGTTAATTTGGTTGTTGGTTTGGATTGTATTGTTTGATTTATGATTGTGGGGTAAGGAACTTGAAGTTATTGGATGAATAAATAATCTATCTTTGTTCCATCTAAGACTGTTGAGTAAAGGATGCACTTGATAGTTAATTTCATTTCATACAAATTTCAAGTTTGAACCCAAACAACTATTTGTTTGATGGATTAAATGATTGCTTTGTGTGTGTATGTATGTTGTTTGTAAGGTTGATGGTTGTTGAATTGTTTGGTTGATTAATGATTGAATCCACTTGAATAGTTCACTTTAAAATAAATATTTAACCTTTTAGATTTTATAAGTGAAATGCAGGCTATGGAAGTCACTGCTACTGCTCTGGTTCCCTAATAATAAGCGTATTGCCCGACAAATAGGTACGTTTTCGGATTACGTTTAAAGCGCTATTTTATAATTTTGCCCGTGTTGGGATAATATTTTGATAATATATGTAATATATTTGTATATTTTGATATTATATTTTCTCCAGAGTCTCTCCGTACAAAGGAGACTCTGCCAAAAATTTTCGTAAATTTTGGACTTAGAATTTTGTTGAATATTTTCCAAACTTTAATGATTTAAGTATAAAAGGTTATAATGACTATAAAACGGGCATATCTCATTTAAGGAGATTCATTTAGTAAATTATTGTTTATAAGTTAATATTTGAAATAAGATGTAATGTTTTATTCTTCCTTCTCCCTTCTTTTTCCTTTTCGGGGACGAAAAGTTTTGAGTGGGGGAGATTGTAACGACCCGTTAAATTAATAATATTAAATGAGTTAAATTAATATAATTTCTAACCTGATTTAGAAAAAAAAAGGCTTTAAGATTTATTTGAGAAAATGTTGTAATTTGTTATAGTAATTGGAATTTAATGTAACAATTTAATTTTTATGACAATAGTTTTGGATAATGTAATTGTCGCACTTTGTAAGTTAATGTTAAGAAACCAATAAATGTTGAATTAGTGAATATTAATAAAATATTTACTAGAATGGGATTCATTTAATATTAAAATAAATAGTAGGATTGTTTCATTTGGTGACCGTTGAATAAACCAATGCAATAAGTGTAGATAAATTTTTTTTATGAATATTGTTCGATAATGAATGTACTTAAAAATGGTAATAAACTTAATATAAGAAAACAAAGGCAAATTGCGTATTAATTAATGAATTCATGAATCAGTGTATGGACTTAGTGTAACTATACGTAAATGTACGCAATAAGGTTGTGAAATACCAATGATTTGGATTTCCAATTTATATTAAACATAATGTTGGTAGAAATTGGAATTCACTGTTGTGTGAAATATATGAGAAATCAGGTCAAATGTAAATTATACCGTAGATGATATACTCTTTTAAATAGTAGGATTTTTAAATAAATAAACGTTTCACTTAGGTTTCAATTGGATAACTTATGTAGTTTAATGGAGAATCAATTGCAATTAATTGCCATAAATTAGTGATGATAGGGTAGTTTGATTTGGCCTTTAAGAAGCAAAGAAAAAGAAAGCCAAGATTTATGAATTCATTTGCAATGTGAAATGCAAATCTTGTGGATTGTTTTTTTTTTACAAATGGAATTAATATTTAACCATTACGTTAGTGGAGTCTGATAAGTTAAGGTAGATAACCAATGGTAATTTACCTAATTCAAAGGATATATTAATATAAATATGGGTAAAATGAGGTTAGACCAAGGATATAATATTAGTTGATTTTTAAGGCTTAATTAATACGTGAAATAGACAAGATTCTACATTCAAACATTTATACAAAGCTAAGTTGTAAATAGAAGTACCAATGTAATATAATGTAAATAGATGGGAATCAACATTTATTTATTTATTTAATGGAATTTAATTTCTATAGTATGATAATCGCAATTAAATGAAATTGAAATAGCTATTTTATACGTTAGTTGAAATTTAGCTGGAATATGAGTATTTTTAATGAAATAGTGAAATCAAATGGAAATAAGGTTTCAATTATACATTGGAATTTATATTCACCATAAAAGGTTAATTGAAAACCAAAGGAGTTAATAAAGGAATCAAGCTTTATCTATTAATTTGGATTTAAGATATGGTAAATTGGATTTATTGCAATAATTAATTCTATAAGATGAGGTTAATACTTATTCTATTTATAATTAGACCAAATTGTTGATATAGATTTTTAGAAAGCAGAATCTATAAATTAATTTGAGTATCAAATTCAATAATTGCGCTTATTGCATAAATAAAGGGAATTTAACGTTAAATATTACGTTACTGAAATTTAAAATAGACTTTAAGAATAATAATGTGAATCATGAACCAAAGTATGTGGCATCCCTATTTTGGATAAAAGATAAGTATACAAGGATTAAAAATGTAATAAATAGGTTTTGAGGAACTTATTTATAATTCCTTAATATAAGGAAGCGGAGGAATGTATATTGAAATTTGATAGACTTGTCAACTCTAATTCACAGCCAAACTTGTTAAATCATTTAAATTGATTTTAATTTACATAAGCAATAGAATTGGGACAATTTTAGAATATTCATATAGAATTGGATTTCTATAATTTATTTAATTTATTTAATGAATATTAAAAATAGCCATTTTGGTCACGGACTCGGATTTCGATGAAACCAGTTTCATCGGATCCGTATCGGTGAATTATTATAGGGTTTCAAGTTTCGTATCGATCGGACCTGTCGTTTGATCGTACGGACGCGAAACGCCTTGAAAATCAATTTTATTAAAATCAATTTGAAATCAATTTGGAAATCTTGTTTTCAGCATAACTTCTTCATACGATCAAATTTGGACGTGAAACTTTTTTCATCGCGTTCAGAATATTTGAAAATACCTATCTGGATATATGGGTTTGACAAATTTCGTTCCGGGGTCAGAACGGGCTTTTTGGGCCTTAGTTTGTTTCGTACGTTCATCTATCTAGTCTATCTACTCTAACCCAACCCTACCAATAAATATACAGTTATAAACCCTAGCTCCATTCTATTGTCTATTTGCTGTACGTTCATCTTCTTCAAGCTTCTTTTCTTCTTCAATGGGGGCTAACCCTAGATCTAGTCAGTTCAAAAAAAAAATCAAATTTAAAAAAAAAAAAAATCGGATTTGCAGCAGCTTCTGGTCGCGCTTCGGGTTTCAGGGGAGAAAACCCTAGAGCAACTTCGGGTCAGAAAGAAAATGACTCGGGTCGCTCCGGGTCGTTTTGGCGAAAACTCCAAGCAAGCACCAGGGAATTGAGGCGGCGCACCGAAGTCGACCCAGGACTAGAATTTTTCCCTTTTTCAAATTTCCATAACTTTTGCATACGAGCTCGGATTCACGCGCGGTTTGTTTTGCTGGGATCGTATCAGAATTTTTGACGTTTTGACGCTGGTTTGGATGGATTTGGAGATCGTCAAAATTTTGAGTTTAAATTGAATTTAAATTCGATTTAAATTCCAAAGGTGAGTGTTTTGACCCACTCACAACTACTAGAAGCTTTTATGTTTGTTAAATAAATTTTAGAAATGAATAGAATTTATTTATGAGTATTTGGCGTGCTTATTTCATTCATATCTGCTGAATTGCATTTATTGAGTTTAACTGTTAATTTAATTTATTTATTGCGTATTAATTGACAGTTAGAATTTGTGTTTGCATGAAAATGCTAGTTAACAGTTATATAATTTATTTCTGAATATAGACTGTAGATTAATAGCTGTTAAATTTAATTTGAATAAAATTGCCAGTATTACCTGTTATGTAGTACTAAAAATAATATTGTTATTGATTGATATTGATTGATGATTGCGATTTGGATGATGGATGATGTTGATGAATGGATGTTTATTGGATATCATTAAATTGCAAATTATCATGCATATTTCATTTCATTCAGGATTGTGGTTTGAAATGATATATAACCGCAAAATTTTATATTTTTTTAAATTACGGATTGAAATGATAAATATCCGTATCACTTGACCATAGGATAGAAAATTTTATACAGGCACCGTGGTCTATATATAACTATTTTTATGTGATTTCTATGGTTTGGTTGGAATACGGTTTATAATAATCTTAAATTTTATATTGTATAAATATTTTTCTTCCATATATATATACATATGAAGTTGAAAATTTTGAAATTAAAAGGTGTATAAAAATCTTTATTAAAAATGGAAGAAAATTAAGAAAATGGAGTTTAATAATTTATATCATATGTTTAAATGTTACGTTTGGAAATTTTAAGATATGATATTTATAATTGGATTTTTCCCAAAATAAATTGAAATGAATATTCTAGTATAATTTGAATTGGGAAAAATATATATATTTTATTACTAGAAATTGAAGTCTTATTATTTATGGATTTTATATGAATATTCAAGACTAATTAATAGAACAATTGATTTGTTGAAAACATAAAATCCGACTTTAGTTTGAAATATTGATACTCAAAATGGATATACGTATATATAAATAAATTGAAGTGGTTTTGGAACTTGAGAGAGATAATATAAATTTTGGTTCAGACTTTAATAAAGAAATGTATTTGTAAAGCCATGAGAACTATTTTCTTTACAAAGTAACATTTAAGTTAAACCATTTAATTCATACACCGTTGAATGTCCAAACCATTCAAGTTTTTAGAAGTTATGGTTTTAAATTATGATTTTCAAAATATTATGCTTTGAAATATTTGATTTTCAGACGTTATGAAGTTAAAGCATTATGATTTTGGAAAAGAATTATATTTGGGATAAGTGATAAAATATGGTTTTGGGTTTTGAAATGATATCGTATTCATGGTTATGAAATGGAATGTTTATTCTGATTTTTAAAGTATAACCTATTTTTAAATGACCGCGGTGTTATAATAACGATGGGTTGGCAAAGAGACCGGGATCGGATATGGACATACTCTCTATCGATACCGAAAACCACTTTGACTAACCGTGTACGCGGTGGAGATTCCAGAATGAAGTAGGTGGTGGCGACGTTTCCTGTAAGGTAAATACGTGGACCCGACTCCCGTGAGTTGGCATAAGGTGGCTAAAACAGGAGCGATTCTCAGGCCAATGAGGTCATTCCTCTGATCGGACCCTCCTCTTCGATATTATACTTTGATTTTGGATTGATTCAGTGGCCACTTCTATATTTTGATTTTGGGGAGTTAGTCCGAGGTGGGCGGTAACTGCGGCTACGCGTTTCCACCAGCCTGGATAGCAATTGGTATATCTACCCTGGCATTGCCTAGTTGTGCCGTGTCACCTACCATACCGAGTCTTTACTACGAGTTTCTATTTGTGTCGTACCTATGGAGTATCCTCTGGTAGCTTCCCGATCAGGAGGTATTACGGTACTGTATAGACTATTGGCATTATTTGTGTTAAGGGCTATATGGGTAACACCTTAACGCTATTATAAAGTAAGTTTATTTTATAAATAGACACTATTATAATAGCGCAATATACTACATAGTAAATAGTTTAACGGATCCTTACGAGATGTAAATCCCGAACATCTCTTGAGTTACTGTACTCATATTTATTTCTGTTAATTTAACTCACATAAGATCTTTTAGTCTGACTCGAGTGTTTTTGTCTTTTCAAATTCGCTCGGGTCAGTCCGAGCGTTTCAGGATCGAAGATTTTAGCTTTGGAGGACGAAGACGAAGAATCCGTATTGTATTATTTATAGTATTGCACCACACTCTAAATTTCCGCTGCATTGATTGTATTGGTATGTGTAACTCTGATATTCATTGTATAAGTAAAATAAATATTTTGTAAATAGTTATCATGAACTGTATGTTGATTATTATATTTTATCCTTCCGCTGTGAGATTCTATTTTGTTTTATTTCTTCTCTGTTTTTCTTATTTACCCCATAACAATCCGCCCTTGCGTATGCTTTGAATTGGCACGTGTGTCGGTTTAAAGTGTGCGAAAAGGCGGGATGTTACAGATATTGTATCAAATGTTGTATATCAAATGTATTATTTCATTTCTTCCGCTGTATTGTACTTAATGTGTTATAAGCTCCGGCGAACCAGATTCGACGTTTGGATCTGCGGCATTTGAATACGAGTGTCGTATTCAGGGCCAATTTTCGAAGGTCGAGTCAGGATCGCTACAACAATGTCAGTATTCCAATGAGAAGCATAGTCCCTTTCACTAACTATTAATGCTAAGAAAAACATGTTGATATGTGACAAAAGTGCATCGTACATATAAAATAGTAGTATAGGATAGCATACATTGTCATTTTTACATCATGTTACCACATTTTTCTTATAACATGACTCAATACTTAAAACTACAAATGTGAATTCTCAAAAAAGCTTACCATCTCCCCGCTATTAGGAGCAAACTCAACGAAAATAGTCATCCTTAAAGTACACTATTTCTTGATTTCAAGTTCTGAATGTGAAATTCTATGCTTATGGTCGTAAGGAACCATTTAAAGTGTGGCGAACAAAAGATACAATGCCAGCAATTGCAAATTCATCTATGTCAAGTTCTTATAATAACTTTTCTACAAAGTAAAGCGCTTAAGCTAGGCATATGTCTGGTAAAGGTGACTGTCCACGACCCAAAATATCTCGATAATCTTAGCATAATACAGTGTAATCATCAATGGCTTTGGGTTCTTCTTTACCATATTCATTAAATTATGATTATCCTCTATAGAGAGGAATGCTTCCTAATGAAGAACCGTTAATAAAATTTGATCAAGGGTGGACAAAGTAACGAAAAAAACAACGGTAAACAAAAAAAAAGCAATTAATGATGAAGAAACAAAGAGTGATGACAATCCACAAGCTCATCATAGAGCCAAACTATTGCTACTTTAATTTGTTCTATTCCAGTGTCCGAGTACAGTTGCAAGTTTTCGGGAGATATTGGAACAGGGCCATCAGGCCTATCTCTTTGATCTTTGTATTTGGTTGAACTTGGCAAGATGGGTCATTATGATCTCACATACTCTTCCAAATTCACTAGTCATGTTGTACTACTTTCAAAATTGGAATGCTCGACGTGCAGTCATTTATTCGGTAACACGACTAATAGCGAAAGGAAATGCATGCAAACTAAAATAATTAAAACCAAACGAATTGGAGAAAACCTTGATCTGAAGAATCATCAACCAAAAAGACAATCAAATATGAAAGCTCACCTATCTTGATAAAATAATGTTGTGAAAGCCATCGTGCTATTTCGAACAGCCACGAACTACATATTGCAGAAATAGTTGCTTAAAAGAAACACATATGGTTGGCTTGTTCTATGAATTTTAAATAAAATTAAGTTTGTAAAGATACAGCTATACACTGTTACATTAAAAATTCTTCCATAACTTGCAATGCACCGATAACGTTGTTTACTTGCATGCAGTAATGAGAACACCATCTATGAAATATGAAAACATAATTCACTATTGAATACCAATATATTGTACCTTACAATTAATGATGTTTTGGAAGTTTTGGGAAAATTTTTGAATATATGTTAGAAATAAGTCATGGGATTGTTAATCATTTTAAAATTTGTGATAATTAACATGTTCAAACTCAGTAATGCAATCTTCCAAGGATGAAGTATTGTGAGAATCCAAATAACAATAACAAACTATGTGTACTATAACTAACTAACACTTGTTCCAAGAAGAAAAAAAGAATTTCATCGGTTAAGTAGATTAAAAGTGGAAAAATAAAAGAAAGATCTTATTAAGGTCATAAAGGCAGACTACATAAAATATAATATGATCATTCGAGAACATAACTTAGCATTTAGGGTGCATTGTCTGCATATGATGGACAAAATTCACGTAAACCCTTGACCAAAAGAAGTAATTTCACAAATGACAATCTTAAAATAAAATGACAATCTTAAAACGTAAGTAGATTAGAAGAATCATAACATTATACAAAGCTGAGTCTATAATATGTCTAGGGTTGTTCTTGTATTTAGGTTCCAAGCCATGCGTTATTTTTGGATGTCATGATTTTAAAGAACTAACAAATTGAAGCATATGCAAATGAACCTTTTTAAGCGTCTTTTCACATTATTCTAAAATAAAAATAAATAATGGTTAGAGGAATTGATCTTATGGCAGCTATACTGAAAGAACACATCATCCATTTGGGTATTGATGTTTCACTGAGCATTCAATTATTATATACCATATAAACAATTGCGCGATGTTTTTTTCTTCTTCTCATATTTCATATTCAATTACAACCTAAGATCAAAAAGGAATATCATTTAGTTGCATATGAGACTGAGCTACGAAATAGACTGTACTTTTAGCAACAATGCAACACAAACCACGTAAATGGACTTAGAGAGTAAAGATACTGGTTATAATATATTAAATAAAAAATTGTAAGTTTCTTGCATGGAATAGTTAACCTTAAATATGCTACATAAGTAGAACCAAATATACAAAGAACGACTGAATAATATTCAAGTTCTGTTTCTGTACTTGTTCAAGCTTTAGTAAAAATGAAAAAATAAAAAAGTGGAACATTATCTTTCTGGGTTGGATTTAAATCAAATTTCACTTTCCAATCATGACTGGTTTACTGATCTCAACAAGTTACAACTCTTTTCCACATTTCCAATTGTAAAAGTAGAAGTAACTTACAGTATAGTATACGGTGCTTCCAGCTTAGATTTATTTTGCAGAATATCAAGCATGGTCTTATAAGTTTTCCACGGTATCTTAAACCATGGAGTCACAAGTTCCCATGTAACCTATCATTTCCTTCCACTCCACTCTCGGATGAAGAATTCTAGTCCAAAAGGACATCAATTTTTCATATGTTGAGACTGGATCAGAAAGTATCAATCAGAAAAGCAATCAACAGACGTTTTTTTGAAGACGAGTGAAAGCGAACGGGATAAATTGTTTAAGTAGTGTTTTGGTTTGTTGTTTTTAATTTTGAGTTTTCGTCCATATAAAAGTGCACATGACGTATGTATATTGTCGAACGACCAATTTAGAAAACGAAGATAACATACAAAATAGAAAACTTTATTTTTTTTAATTTTCCATGTTTTGGAAAACAACACAAGCAAGTGAAATAATCCATTCTTCCGTCGTCTCTTTCTTTATCCCCTTCGTTCTCTTATCCGTCTTTCTTTCATTCCCTCGGCAGTCTCTTCATTCTTCTCATATTTGATATGCATATCGAAAACCGAAAACACAATATTCGTTTTTAAACCAAATACTACCTTAAAATCTAAAGGAATTTCTGGAAGGAGAGAAATTTTTGGGTATTTTGTAGTAGCAACTGAGAGGGTTTTGAGAGTTGAGAGGTTTTAATTGATTGGTATTATAAACCAACAAGCACAACATTTCTCCTCGAAAGTAAATTCAACATGGTGCTAAAAACATCCCAAAACGTGCTTCCTAATACCATATTAAATTTTAGTCATGTTTAATAAATAAACATGCAACTTAGTACCTTCTCTTTCTCTCACTGAATGCTTTTAGCAACTCAGTAAAATTATGTATTCATTCTTGTAATTATTTTTAATAAAAAGAGTGATACTTTGTATAAAGGGACATATCTCTAATCACTTGAACAAGAGCTCCTTAACATGATAATTTTCTAGTTTAGTTTTAATTGTGAAGATTAATTTTAAAGTATAATTAATAGGAGTGTAACTGAAGAAATATTATAATCCCTTAAAACACCTCAATTTGATATTTACCTTCAAATTATATTAAATCGACTTTTACTGGTTTTATTACTGATAAGAACCAACAAGGAAACGACTTGCAAGAAGGATTATGAGAACACCTGAAATATAAAGTCACCAAAAATAGGTCAAAACCGATAAAATAATCTTCAAAAAAAAACTTTGACGATCGGTTTGACTAATTTTCTAGAACATTAAACCCACAGGGTATACAAAAATGTAGTAAAAAATTTCACGAAGACAAACTAAAACTTATTTAATTAACAATTTTATGCAAAGATTTATTCATATTGTATTACTTATAACACCAGATTAAATTATTATTTTTCATTTACTATGATAATACTATGAAATTTTTATTAGCCATGGTTTACTCATTCTAATCTTAAAACTTTGGAAATTTTGGAATTTAAATAACTGTAACACCCAGCAATCTTAACGATAATTAATTTTAAAATGATTAATTAATAAATAACAATGCCAAAAAATAGAATTTTTATAAAGGCCAGAAGTTGGCAACGAAACGTGCATCGCTGTGTTCCTGCCAATTTTCTGATTAATTTTTATATATAAAGCTTTTCGATCGATATTCAAACGAAAAAAAGTTATTGACATTTGAAAGTTTAGAATTGGAAATAATTATATAAATTAAGAAAACAAATAATAATTAACTAATGTTAATTACAAACAGTTAACCTAACGAACACTTAACGCTAACTTAGTTGTTAAGAAAACGTTAACTGGAAATAAATATTAACGATGGTTAAATAAGTAATTAAATAACAAAAGTCGAACAACGCCAAATTAACAGGTACACTGTCGACCCAGGATGCACCATGGTCAAGCGGTAGTAGTCGACCGTGAAGGGCATGCGATCGATCGTGGCCAGTGTTAAAAAGACATAATTATGCCAGAACGGCCCGGGTCTAAACCAGTTTATATTGATTTGACCCCCTATAAATACCGACCTAGACCCTCAACTTCTAAACTCATATTTTCTAATGGACGCAGAAGCTCTACCATTTTCTCCTTCACAAATTTCTAAGTTCTTAAATTAGTTCTACTTATACGTATATGCGCAATTGGAGAATTGTAGAAGATGACAGAGAAAAGAAATACAGTCAAATCAAAACGTCAAAGCCGAGGTAAACCGCAAATTCGGATCTTAAATACAAATCAAATTCAAATCTCTTTTCTAATCTAGATTTCTAATAGATCTTCATATTCTTGCGGTGTATATTCAAATAGGAAGAAAAGGGAGTCAAAATGGAATAACAAGGATTAGATCCGGAGATTTGAAATGCAAAAAAGGTAAGTGAGAATATTATATACTTTTGTATAATATTAAATTACACTGTTGTAGATCAATTTTTATATGTGTGACAACCCACATTTTGAAAGGTTTAAATCGACAATAATCCACATATGTCAAACTTAAACAATATGGAACGTAGATAATCAATGGAGTTAATTAAGAAAAAGAAGAAAAAGAAGAAGAAAACAAACATAGAATCTCATAGCGAAAAAGATAAAATATAATGATCCAATAACAGTTCATGAAGCTGTTTACTATACATTTAATTATAATCTATACACATTTATTTGAGTTATATATATACATCAGGCATAAAAATCAATACAGCAGTATACCATGATGCAGAGGATAATAATAATAGTAATATATCAAATCTTCATTTTCGTCCTCCAAAGAATAATCTTCAATATGCTGAAAACCTCAGGACTGATTCGAGCGTAATGAAAAGACAAAACATTGAATCAGAACTAAAATACTCTTATGTAAGCTAAATTAATATCACAAAATATGAGTGCAATAATTTAAAGATGTTACAGGATTTTCCATCTCCTAAGGATCCATTAAACTATTTATATATAATAGTATACACTATAATAGATAATGTCTATCAGTAAAATAAATATCAAAATAGTGTTAAGGCTTTACATTGATCCACCTTAACACATTTGTACTGTTCTAAACCAAAATTGTAATGGGCTCGTAGAGGGATAAATATGACAAGGCACGTGAAAATGTTTCAGAATATGAAGAGGTTGTATTGGTGGAGTGGTATGAAGTGTGATATCTCCATCTATGTTAGTATGTCGGCTGACCGCCAAAAGACCGTCGGATTGCTGCAAACCCTTGAGATTCCCATTTGGAAGTGGGATCAAGTTTCTATGGACTTTATTGATGGATTATTGTCGATTTAAATGGTTCGAAATAGTGGGTCATTACAGTATATTATAGAAATTCAGCTCCTGACTTTCACTATTCCCAATTGTTTCAATATATTGCTGGTCCGTCCTTCATTTTCATTTTCTCTACCTCTTCTCTTTCGTTCTATTCATAACTTAATAAGAAAATATAAAGTTCATATTGGTTCTGAGAAAACCGTACTCGTGCTCGTCATTCTTTACTGCCGAACCTTTCCCTTTCAACCTTCAGTCCGCCTTGTCACAGCCGCGACCACCCATCGCTCCACCGCCGCCTTCCCACCGAATGCCAGCCATACTCTTCCCCTCGCAACTAATCTCCACCCAGCACCAACAAGCATCCGAACCCCCTCAGCAGCTCCGCCTTTCACCCTCAGCCTCGCAACCCACCCCTCTCTACTCGAGCAGCCACTGTCCACCCTTTCTGCCAGCCCCGACCCTCAACACGCAGGCATCATAACTTACCCCTCACAGAAGGCACGCTCCGCAAACCCAAGCAACCCGCCCCTTCCTTCACCCCTCCGACCAACCTCGCTTCCACAGCCCACAGCGAACAAAGCACCCTCTGCCGCCTCGTCTCCCATCAACCATCAGCCCGCCTTCTGCCATCCCTTCGGCCTTGCTTTCCACAGCACGCCAACCAACCCCGAGCGACCGCATCACCCCTAGCAGACCACAGCCTTGCCACCTTTCCGTCGCCGAACAACACCCTTGCTTCCTCCGCCCTTCGAACGCCCAGCAGCTGAACCCCGAGCACAACCCTCCGCCCTCTTCCATGCAGTGCCCGCCTTCCCCTCCTCTATTTTTTTTAAAAAAAGAGAGAAATGTATATTATATATTTGATTCATCGATTTCAAGTTCCTTGCTTGGATTTTGTGCTTGATGACCAGAGAATTTCATCGGCGATTGTCGCGTTTTTCGTTTTTGGTGTGCTTACCCGTGTCTGTTTGCTTATTCCCGTAGTTTCTCTGACCTCGAAAGGTGAGCGATCACTCACGATTGACATTCATATGTTTAGTAAATTTTTTTCACATGAAATGATAATTGAAATATGTTGTTAAATTTGAATTGATTAATGATTTGATCGTTAAATATGATATGTTAATATTTAAAAAAATTGTTCACCTATGTTAATTGACATATGACACCATAACATGTTGTATATATTTAAATTATTAATGATGAAATATGCTTGTCAGTGATATGTTATGTTATTTTATTATTATTTTATTGTTCTCACACTGCAAGTTCCATGTTAGTTAGGAAAATCACTATGGGTTGAAATGATACATACCCGAATGATCTTATAGATTAAGAAAAATCGTTATGGATTGAAATGATAAACCCAAGCGATTTAACTGATTTTGAATTTTGGAATTGTGGGTTGAAATGATATATACCCATAAATTTTAAACTACTGCGGATTGAAATGATAAATATCTGTACCACTTGAACATAGGATAAAATTATATACGAACACCATCGGTCTATTTTTAAATGATTTCCAAAATTCTTAAAAAAATATGTGCTTAATAAAGATTGATTTTAAAAATATAATATAAAGATTTTTATTTTAATATGTGTGTAAAAAAATTAGATTTTTAAAATCATATGTTTTGAAAATTTTAAAATTATAAGTTCAGTTTTGAAAATGTAAATTATAAGATTTTACTTGTAACTTTAAAATAAGATTTAATATAAAATAAAGTATGATAAAATAAAATTTATTTAGTAAATATAAAGAAAAGTAAATTTAATTATTATATATAACATGTTTTAATATTTATTTAAAATTTGTATTAATATTTTTAAAATAAATTTTGTAATAACTTTAATAAATAAAAGTTGCGAAGATAAATTAAAGTTGATTTGTAATTTCATTTGTTTAAGAATTGAATTTAAATAAAAATTGATTTGAAACTTATTGATTTGAGATTTTATTAGATATGAATTTATACTTGATTTTGATTAAAGGTGACTTGGTGAATAGTTTAAAAATTAAATATATATGAAGTTAGATATTTAATTATTGATTTTTAAATTTGTAATTTGAGATTTATTTAAATGTTTATAAAAGTAGTTTTATAAAATGACCAAGGTGTAAAATAAGCGTTTGGTTGTAAAAAAGACTGCGATCGGATATTGTCATACTCTCTACCAATACCGCAAAACCACTTTAACATGTGGTGGAGAATCCAAAACGAAGTACGATGGTTTGGCGAAAGTTTCTGTAATGATGTATGAACGCAGCTCTGATCCCCTCGGGTCAGCTTGATATGACTAAAATAGAAGTTATACCTAGGCCAAGTGAGGTCGCATCTCCGATCGAGCATGGTTTTTCGAAACCATATCTATTATTTGATTGGGTTCACCTTTGATTATGGGAGTGTGTCTCGAGGTGGGCGATAGTAGCTGTTATACGTTACCACCAGTCCGGTTCTGCAAAACGGTAGTATCCTACAATGGACATTGCCTCACGTGCCTTATCATATGCATTATCGAGCCCATTACAACTTTGGTTTATATCATACCAATGGAGTGCTCCCTGAGTGTCCCACTGGTTTGGTGGAGCTTATAGTATCTATATAGACTACGATATTTATATAAAATGTGTTGAGGGGAATAAATGTGTAATGCCTTAACGCTATTTTAATATTTTACTTTAATATAGACATTATCTATGTAGCACATTGTATTATGTATGTAGATAGTTCCATGGATCCTTAAAAGATGGGAATCCCAAACATCCTTTAAGTTATATTGTATTTCACTTGGACATTTCACTTGAGTTGATTTACTTGCATAAGAATGTTAATACTGACTCTAGTGTTTGTTGTATGATCAGGTCAAACTGAGTATCACAGCATTTGAGACTCACCTTTGGATCTTGGAGCTTTGGTTGGAGATCTATCTTTATCTATCTATCTTTATCTATTCATCTTTTCGATTATTTCTGTTATTTTCAGTTATTTATGTTCAGACTTGTCATTTGCTTATGTATTAGAGACTTCTTTGTATTTGGGATTTCTGTTGTATTTGCTTTAGACTCTGATGTTTGTGTAGTAGCTTCATGAACTACTATTTTATCTATTCCGCTGCGTATTTTTGTATTACTCTGTGTCTGTGACTCTGTGATCTATTTATTTACAGTATATACTAAGTTTTGTCAAATATAAAATAACAATCTGTTGTTTTGAGCAATTTAAGTCTAATATGTGTGGATTATTCTCGCTTGGGTGCGAGAGGTCTCGAGTTCAATTCTCGAAATTCCCCGTTTTTTAATAAATCACTTAGCTTTTAAATGAAAGAACATTAGTACCACCCTTACCAACCTCTAAACTGGTTTTCATTTTTGAACAGTATGTTCCTAGCGTTAAATTTCCATTATATATAGACATCTCTATATTAAAAAATCCATATTAAGTTAATACATACAATTTGACTTATTAATCAATGTTACTTTACCAGATTTTAGAAATATCCATGCATACACATACGTAAATTGGTAAGTTTTTTAGTTGAACGAGTGATGTAAGAAAGAATGTACTTTAGTTGTATAGTTCATTACAAAACTATAGTTTTGTTTCCTTATTTTATTGAGTATAACGATGAATAAATACTAATCTGATTTTAAAATCAAGAATTTATAAACATTGCCTTATTAGTAGGATAGAAAGCAGACAACCTTTACTATTTTAGAGCACATATGGCACATGAAAATAATTGCGCCATAATTTTCTTAATTCAATGAATGGTTCTAGTAATTACAAATAAGTCATGATTTGATTCATTAAAATAGAAGAGAGAAGAAATTACCGTTACATGTTTGTTAAACTATCTATTTATTGAAATGAATATGAACCTCTCAATCGCCATGTGTGTAAGATGTAAGAAACACCTAAAATCAACATAATAAAAAGGTTTAATGGAGTTGGGTGCTGAAGATAAAAATAAATGAAAGCAATGGATTAATCTCAAAAAATATTAAAGAAGGAGCGTCAACAATAGTAAATATCTAACATTAGTAAGTTGGATGAAAGCAGTTCACAAAGCAGGCATAGTTAAGAAGATAATCTGCTCCCTCCATGCTACGTCAAGTAATACAAATGCAGCAAAATTAATCACAATTGTAGAGGTACCTTACACTCAGAAGCTACAACCTGTAGACGATCTCCGGATCATTGTGTTCCACTCAATCTGAAATACCTACTTTTGTTCTAGCCAAAGTTACAGTCTAACTTACTCCTAAGCTATCATCATTTATTCAATCATCATTTATTCAGAAGCGTTGCAGGAAGAATCTGTTCCCATGCATCAATCCTCCAAGCTATGTATGAAGGATAGTTACCTACATGATCCAATCTTTCACCTGATAAAACGAATAATAGTAACACCTATGATTGTTCAATCTAACAACCATTATCTTTACATTGTTTTGGAAAATATATAAACACCGCCTTATTAAAGATCAACCAACTTATATGATTAAAAGCATCCTTTGAACGCAAACAGATGACGCAAGTGGTGATGCAATAGATATCAACCATTGAATCTCCCTCGGAATTCAACTCTCGTCCAACGATTAGCCTCCCTTCCCCTCCCTCTCTCACGGAGACGCGCGTGCAGATATTTATATATGTATGTATATATATACATACATACATATATATATGTATGTATGTATGTATGTATGTATGTATGTATGTATGTATGTATGTAAAGCCAGTGTACGGTTTACGTTTTAATATTAATTCAGTTTATAGTACTATTTGTATGGCCTTAGCGTCCTCGTTGATGCAAGAAAGAATAAACCGATAAGCTACACACAGACGCGTGCACAAACACACATATAATAATTAGAAAGCCAGTATACGGTTTACATTTTGATATTGACATTAGGGCATTTGGTCTAGTGGTATGATTCTCGCTTAGGATCAAGAGGTCTCGAGTTAAATTCTTGGAATGCCCCCTACTTTTTAATAAACCACTTAGCTTTTAAATGAAAGAACATTAGTTCCACCCTTACCAACCTCTAAACTGGTTTTCATTTTTGAACAGTATGTTCCTAATGTTAATTTTCCATTATATGTAGACATCTCTATGTTAAAAAATCCACATTAAATTAATACATATAATTTGACTTATTAATCAGTGTTACTTTACCAGATTTTAGAAATATGTAAAATTTGATCATACTTGATTGCGTGCAATTATTACGCAAGTCTAATAAAGAGTGGAGTAAAAGGGATCTTATCTTTAGAGCTTTTGAAGGAATTTATATGTCAAACATGAACTCGCCGTCGATAAACACCACTTTCAGGCCTCTATATGTGATACTGAAGAAATAGAGCACAGATCTGATGAGGAAGCAACGAAATTCCAAGTAGAACCAACGGATCTGCCATTCTAGGGTTCTACAACATTGTCCTTTTTAAGTATTTTATCTTTAAATTGTAGTTTATTAGGAACCGCTTAGTTACTAATGCATATTAATTCATGAGGCATGAATACATACCCCACCGCCCTATAGCAGCAAATTTTGTTTTCTAGTAGTATGTTTTTAAGTGTTTTTCCTATTTGGGGCTGGTGTTTCATTTGCATTCAAACTTTTATTTTTGTATGAATAATAAAGTAACGTATTTCTATAAATAACGCTGTACAAAATAAATGACATAGAGTACGGACATGCCAAGTGATCAAAATATATTGGAGTATGAAGCGTACCTCATGATAACATAGTTATAGAAGGGATTGATCTTTGATTCCTCTTCAAACCCAACCGTTGAGGTTTCTACAGAAAAAATAAATATTATTCTAAGATTCAAATGTTCAACTAACTGATGCAAGCATCACATGAAGCACAGACTCCATTCGGAGAATCATACAATTTAGCAGGTTGCTTAAATTATAAAAGGTTTTCAGAAGTTGAAAAAACATCTTAATACTTTTTCATTGTGTACTATCCATTAACACGCAATCATACGACAGTTATCTACTAATGAGTCCAATTCAGGTTCAAAAATTATATATATATATATATATATATATATATATATATATATATATAAACACCTTTGAACTAAAAGATGAGCAAACAAATGAACCTTACATATTCAAATCTAAGACGATTTACAGTACGTATCACAGAAAAGAAGTTCTTGTTATAGGATGAATGGTGTAATTATGGTTTTACAATGGTCAGAAATTTAACAATAAGAACGCTATCCTGTTTATTTTTCAGTTTCATTGTCAAAACTTGTGTGCTCAAATTTGCATGTGATACTAATACATAAAATCCCCATGTATGTTTATTGCAAATCCAATAGTGCTTATCATATATCCTTTTCTACATTACCAGAATTCAAATGATCAGTGTTAAATACGTATTCAAGTCACACAAAACATTTTTTTTTTTTTTGGAAAAAGGTACTTTATTAACAAAGAAGCATATACGTTCATGATATGCCTCGTTAAAACCTTCCAACCCCCCTAACCTAAATGGGTGCGTTAAGGAAGGAAAAAGAGTACATATCACTTTCGTATATTAACAGTACAACAAGCAAATCTGTGTCAAGCTATCAAACAGATGGAGGAGTAGAATCGAGATAAAAAGTACTCAAAATCATCCGTACGAAGAGCTTGCACAAATAAAAAAACCACAATCCAAAGGCCCTACCAAATACAACCGAGAACCAAAAAGCAAAATAAAAATAAAGGGGGTACAATGCCGATTAGCATCCTCTCTCATTCAAGACGAAGGAAGTGAAAAAGTCAACTGCCTTCATTGAACAGATCTAAAACAAATACCGCAGCTAGATGCTGGTGGAATCCAGCTGACTGTCGGAATCAGGGGGGACGAAAACAATCTTGGAGTTTAAGTCCTGGATCTAATTTCGAAATGATAAGTTTCTCTTCTTCGTTTACTGAATGCTCTTGAAATTTCACTTGTAAAAGTTGCTTGCTTTCGAGAATAATTTGGTTGATTCTTAATTGGAAGGGTTGTTCAAGACCCTTGAAAACACGGTTGTTGCGTTCTCCCCAAATGTTCCAAATGATAGTAGTAAAGAAAATATTAAAAATGCTCTTTATCGGTGATTTCATTTTATTCTGAGCTTGAAGAATCGAGTTCAGTAGACTGTTGATGTCGTAGTTCGTATTTAGCTGTATGTTAAGTTTAGGCAGAAGAGCATCCAATACTTGCCGCGAGTAGGAGCATTGAAAAAACAAGTGATTTATATCTTCCATTTGATTAGAACAAAGCACACATTTTTTATCTATGTTGGGTAGCCACTTACTGATTTTGTACTTTGTCTGCAACTTGTCTCTAATGGCCAACATTGCACATGTAGACATTTTTGGTGCGCAACTCTTGTCCCATACCACAGTAGACCATTCGAATTCGGTGTGTTTGGTTCTGAATATGCTCCAAGCCGACTTTAGTGAGAACTGTCCTTGTTTGGTGGGCAGCCACCACCAGAAGTCATGCTCCATGTCTTGGTGAATGTGAATTTTTCTAATTTCTGCATGTGAGTTTATAGGGATGAAATTGAGTCTATGTTTCCAACTATGATTGGTAATAAGACTTGATACAGCTTTGTGGCAGCCATCCATGATTCTCATGGTGTTCCATCCATAAGAGTCAATAAGATTAAATCCCTGAATCCAAGGGTCAAACCAAATGTCAGTGTTCTCACCATTGACAATTTTTCTGTCAATATGTCCCTTGCACCATTGTCTAGCATGCAGTATAGTCTTCCATGTATGAGATGCATTGTTATCTATTCTGATAACCCAGAAATTTCCTTTGTTCCCATATTTGTTGTGCATCCATTGTGCCCATAAGGAATCTCCATTAATATAATTCCATAATAATTTTGCTGCAATGGATTTTGCTATGTCTTCAATTTTCCTGATTCCTAGACCCCCTTCATTTTTGGTTTTGCATACCTCATCCCAGCTCATTTTATGAGATTTTGATTTCCACAAGAAATTTGCACATAGTGAATTGATTTTTTGTATAATAGATGCAGGAATTTGAGCAATTTGTAACCAGAAATGTAGCATTGGTTGGATGACAGATTTAATGAGTTCTACCCTTCCACTAATATTCAGAAATCTGTTATGCCAGTTGCTGAATTTTTTGTTAATTTTATCAATGAGCAAACCAAAATCTCTAGCTTTCAAAGTATTATTAGATAAAGGAATTCCCAAATATTTGATAGGCAGATTATCTGGTTTGATTTTTATTATGTCCACTATCTTTTGCTTACGTTTAGCCCCTTTGCTGAAAAATACACTGCTTTTTCCTGAATTTATTTCGAGGCCTGTGAAGTTTGTCACACGCTGCAGTATTTGTTGTATGGTTTCTGCATTGTTAGTTGTAGCTTTCGCCAAAATAAGAATATCATCAGCATACAATAAATGAGTAATGATGGGCTCCACTTGATAAATAGGACTGAGATTTCCTTTAATGAACTCTACTTCCATGTTCAGAGACAAGAATTCCATAGTAATAGCAAATAAATATGGGGAAAGAGGGTCCCCTTGTCTGATGCCTCTCGAGCTATTTATAAGACCATAAGGAGTACCTTCTATTAAAATAGAAAAGTATGGTGTGGATATGCACTCATATATGAGGTTGGCAAAGGTTAAGGGAAATCCCATGGAAATCAACATATGATGAATAAATTCTCTATTGATTTTGTCATAAGCTTTATGTAAGTCAATTTTCATACAAACATTATTTGAGTTTTTCCTATTAAAACTTCTCACCATCTCATAAGCTAGAAGAGAATTTTCTGATATTGATCTGTTTGGGATGAAAGCATTTTGATTATGTGAAATTAGATCATTCATGTATGCTTTCATTCGATTGCAAAGGAGGTTAGCTAGAATTTTGTATGTGACATTGCATAATGAGATAGGTCGAAATTCTGCTATGGTAGAGGCTTCTGGGTTTTTAGGAATTAAACATAAGAAAGTATGATTAATTTCTTTGATTAATTTGCCAGAATGTAGAATGCCATTCATGGCTTCCCAAATATCCATTTTAATGTTATCCCAATGAACTTTGTAAAATTTAGAGTTGAAACCATCCGGACCGGGAGAGCTGTTTTCATTAATCTGAAAAACTGCCTCTCTAATTTCTTCCAGTTGGAAAGGACTGCATAAACTGGATTTAGCATTTTCTGTCAATATTTTCTTGCAAATAATGTTGGGAAATTGACTTACAGCTTGTGGCAAATGGAAAAGATCAGAAAAGTAACAAATTGCTTCTTCTGCTATAGTTTCTGATGTTGAGATCCACTTACCTTCATTATTGACAGTAAAGTTGAATCTTCTATTTGATTTACATTCAGAAATTTTACTATAGAAGAACTCCGTGGGTCTATCTCCTTTAGTGAGCCAATTCATTTTCATTTTTTGATCATTGTCTATAGCAAGTTTTCTCGTCAACTTGTGTAGACAATCGTAGTTATTAGAGTAAGAGAGCAATAGACTTTTATCAAAAGGATTGTTGATTAATTGATTGTATATGTTGTTGTTCTGATCTTTCAGCTTATTAAACATAGCTGTCATGTTTGTTAAATTGCTTGACCATTTCTTCAAAATATTTTTCACCGCTTTCAGCTTGCAGATAAGCTTGTATAGAGGATTTCCAGTGTTTCTTTTTTCGAGAGGTTCGTAGATAACTTGGTGGTAATCATCATATTTATGCCATGAGTTTTTGTATTTGAAAGGTATCTGTCTCTTTCTCTTGTTTTGCATTTGGATATTAATTAAAATTTGTGTGTGATCGCTCAATGAATGGTTACCAAAGCAAATTCCAAAGTTATCAAATTTATCAAGCCAAATAGAGTTAACAAACACACGATCAATCTTGCTATGAACTGAGAAGGAGATACCTCCTCTCCAAGTGAAAAAATTACCTGTAAAAGCAGGTTCCACAAGTTGTAAAAAGTTAATGCATTCAATGAAGTTATTATCCCCAACTGAATTAAAGGATCCATTGTTTAGTCTATCGCCACTGAAAAGTATAGAGTTGAAATCTCCTGCCACAAGCCACGGGAGGTTGACAATTTTGGATAGATCTATAATATAATCCCAAAGTGGTTTACGCTTTTCCTCTTCATTAAAGGCATACACAATTGTGCACATTAGGTTGATATTGCTATCACTGTAAAGCATGCTAGTAATATATTGCTCACTGGTATGAATTATGATATTATTCCAAATCATCGAGTCCCAAAAGATGATGATGCGACATCTTTGTTCTTCGGTAATATTATGGGAAAACTTCCATTTTTTGTCAATTTTATTAATAAAATTTTCTATAGAGAGATTAGATAACTTATTCTCAAGAATCCCAACAAGGGAATACTTGTTAGAATTAAGAATATTAATTACTTCCACTTGCTTGTAGAGGGCATTCATCCCTCTAATGTTCCAAAAGAGGAACTCCATTAATTGTTGATGTTTGGGTTGCTACTTTCTTCCGGGGAAGTAGCTTTTCCCGAAGTCTTTGCTTTCTTTGATTTTTTCTGCTTACCTTTTATATGGTTAATCATATTTATCCATGCAGGATTATCCATAACTTCCGCATTCGTTGAAGCTTTGAATTCGAAGGGGACTTCCTCTGTTCTAGTTTTTCGGGAAGCTTTGGACTTGGAGAAGGACAGGGATTCTGATATGGCCATGTCTTGCTGTTGAATCGAAAGTTGTTCCTTTGGCAATTGAACCGAAGTATCAACTACTGAATTTTTGTCTGCAACTGTGTACTGAGCCTCATTATTAAAATTTGTGTTGCTAATGTCATTTATGTTATTTAGAGATTCCATGTTATCTTTGTTATTAATGTCATCTGATGTAACAGTAGTCAAACTAGCATTGGATGGCAAGACTGTTTGATTATTAGGCATAGCATAATGGTTCTGTTCTGATGTTATGACTTTGGATTGTGAAATATACTGGGGAAGTTGACTTGTTACCTTAGGCTGGTTATGTGATTCTGCATATTCATTCGACAATGTGGTACGCTGCTTCTCTAACTCAACACTTGCGGCATTGTCATTTGGAAGGGGTTCAGTTGGGTCTATATTCATGTCTGACGTGTTATCTGAGTTGACTTGTTTAGTTTTCTGAACCCATACTTTATTGAATTGACATTGATTTTCCATGTGACCAAAACTCGAGCAATTTGAGCACGTACTAGGCTTCCATTCATAGATAACTTCTTGCCATATAATCTCATCTCTTTCATTTAATATAGGAATTTTAGTAGGAAATATAAAAGAGTTTTCAATTTCGATTAGAACCCTAGCGTATGCAATCTTGATAATGCCTTCAGTGAATTTGTCAAGTTTGATAGGAGATCCAATTACGGAAGCGATACGACTAATCCCCTCTTCCGTCCAAAAGTCAAGTGGCAAATTTGGTAGTCTAATCCAAATCGGGATAGAATGAAGTAATTCTTTATTGAGTTGCATTCCTGGGTGCCATCTTTTTATCATCATAAGTTTCTTATTGTAGTAGTAAGGACCACCTTCTAGAACATTCACACAGTCTTGTTCTTTATTAAATTTAATCACATAGAATCCATTTTCCATCGAGAAGATTGAGAAATCCTCTGTTGGTTTCCAGACCCTGATTATGTAGTCCTTGAAATATGGATAATACGGTTTGGGACCAACTACATAAATCACAATGGCGTTGTTCCATTGTTTTCTGGCGACCGATATCACTTCAGAAGACATTTTAGCACACTTCAAAGAATTGATTTCCCGAGGCTGATAGAATTTCAGTGGAACCGAGATAGGAATATTATTGCCTTTAACTACCTCGTTCCATGCTTTACTTGAGGTGGACGAAAAATTCCATTTAGCAGATCCAAAATTTTTACTCTGAGGTGGAACATGAGCATTCGTAACCGAGGGGTTCGATGTTTTAATCTGCTCTGATACAACACTAGATTTTATTGGTTCGCTATAATTAGATCCAGATCTCTTCTCGGCTTGAATACTGACTTTGTTAGTAGCGTTTTTGGATTGTCTTTTCCATCTGCGGGATATTACTTGCGTGAATCCATCATCTTCTTGAATCTGAATGCCTTCATTTCTGGAAGGTTCAAAACCTGGAGGGTGAATAGGCGATAAAGGGACTGGGCCGAGATGAGGGAGACCCTGATCAACAGGTGGAGATGAGGACATCGGGTCGGTTGGGTATTGCAGGAGATTCGATCGGAGGAGGGAAGATCGTGGAAATTATCGGTGGAGGAGAGAGTCGGCTCACAGGCACTATTTTAGGCATCTGACTGAAATCGTTTCGTCACACAAAACATTCATTTTAGTATTTTGGAGTAATAGAATGAAAAGTACAATTTATCCAAATTCATATGAGAAACATATAGTGTAAGCATTAGGTAGCAAATCCAATGGTTCTTACCATATATGTTTTTCTACATCACTAAAATGTAAATAATCAATGCCAATACATTCTCAAATCACACAAAATATTCATTTTAATATTTTGGAGTAATAAAATAGAATGAAAAAGTATAATTTATCCAAATTCAAATGAGGAACATATAAGCATTAGGTTGTGGGACACTAATAACTTATTGTGCATATCAAATTCGAACTATTTCGCAGTTTCTATCAGAATGACTATTTAGAAAAATAGTCTAACAAGATATGTAGATTAAAATGAACCATTGTGGACCCATTGTTTTTGCTACAAAATGAAAATCGACAGTGAAAATTAATAATTTGATGCCCTGTCACAAAAAGTAAAATATTTACAATCAAAATCAATCAATAATAATATCAAAAACTAAATTGTAACATTAAATACCTTTTATAATGGATTAGCGGAGTAAAAATTTAGGGTTGATATGCAGATGGCTTTGGTGATGACGATGCTGGTACAAGCGGCGTTAGTGATTGAAAGGATGCAGTGCTGTCAGATTGGTGTTGGTTAGGAAAGATGAGTTAAGGTATAGAGTTTAGACATGGTTATTTTGGGAAACGAGTTGAAATAAATAGAAGAACATAGATATTTTAGGGAGAATAGATATTTTCCAGTGGAAAATGAGTTGAGACTTGTTTGGAGAGGTAAAATCAAAGTTGTAGAGGATGGCGAGTTTTGAAGAGATTCTCATGGGGAAATTATATTGTGTATCCGAATAAAATGGTCTTTTGAGAGTTTTATTTGGCTCTATTGCATTAGGCAAGCCTCCCTAATGGTCAGTTTGGCTAATTTTGATAAGCTACGCACACAGATAAGCAACGCACACAGATGCGTGCGCAAGCACTTATATATAATTTTAGAAAAAAAGAACTAATAAGCTACGCACACGGATGCGTGCGCAAACACACATATATAATTTTAGAAAGCTAGTGTACGGTTTACATTTTTGATATTAATTCAGTTTATGGTACTATTTGTAAGGCCTTGGCATCCTCATCAACGTAAGAAAGAAAAATTGATAAGCTAAACTTAGAGAATGAAACTGGTGAAGTCTGGAATAAAAAGAATATTAACCAAAATGCAAATCTATGTAGTCTTTTGGCAAGGCGAAGTCTAAGTTCCTAAGATGTGATTTTTTTCCCTTCTTCTTCTGTAGTAATCAATTATCAAGACTGCAATCTGAGAACAAAATAATGCACTATGATTTAAAGAATTATCATTAGCACATTCTGCAAACATATAGCATGAAACCCAATGCAATTTGGCATCCAGTGCATTTTTATTGTATGCAAACCAAATTTATTAAATTGAATAATAACATATCCAATGCAAACATATATCACAATAATTCAGTATAAAATGGTATTATGAAGATGCTTTTATTGTTATTATTGTGAATGTGCTTTGCTTATTTAAAATTGACAATTTAACAGATACTCTGAAAATTAAAAAACAAACAAAAAATCAGTCCAAAAACATATATGACTAAATGAGATTGATCACAACTGAAAATCTTTCTTCTAGATTCTCTCGGTGTTATTATTGTTTTTCATTTTCTTATTTAACATTTAGCATACATATTCTTTATAAATGTCCAATATTATCTATAGTCATTTGCTCAAATATTCATGCAGAATTATAAAGGGCGGCGTCAGTATTCCAATGAGAAGCATAGTCCCTTCCACTAACAATTAATACTAAGAAAAACTTGTTGATATTTGACAAAAGTTAATCGTACATATAAAATAGTAGTATAGGATAGCATACATTGTCATTTTTACATTATGTTACCACATTTTTCTTATAATATGACTCAATACTTAAAACTCTATATGTAAGGTTTAAAATGCAGCACTGATACAAATGTGAATTCTCAAGAAAAGCTTACCATCTCCTTGCTATTAGGAGCAAACTCAACGAAAATAGTCATCCTTAAAATACACTATTTCTTGATTTCATGTTCTGAATGTGAAATTCTATGCTTATGGTCGTAAGGAACCATCTAAAGTGCAGCCAACAAAAGATACAATGCCAGCAATTACAAATTCTTCTATGTCAAGTTCTAATAATAACTTTTCTACAAAGTAAAGCGCTTAAGCTAGGCATATGCCTAGTAAAGGTGGCTGTCCACAACCCAAAATATCTCGATAATCTTAGCATAATACAGTGTAATCATCAATGGCTTTGGGTTCTTCTTTACCATATTCATTAAATTATGATTATCCTCCATAGAGCGGAATGCTTCCTAATGAAGAACCGTTAATAAAAATTTGATCAAGGGTGGACAAAGTAACAAAAAAAACAACGGTAAACGAAAAAAAGCAGTTAGTGATGAAGAAAAAAAAGTGATGACAATCCACAAACTCATCATAGAGCCAGACTATTGCAACTTTAAGTTGTTCTACTAAAGTTTCCACGTAAAGTAGCTATTAGATCAGGCCCATCTCTTTGATCTTTCTATTTGTCTAACTTGGCAAGATGGTTTTTTATGATCTCACATACTCTTCGAAATTCATTTTGTACCACTTTCAAAATTGGAAAGCTCGATGTGCAGTCATTTATTCAGTAGACATTTTTCTTTATTCTAACTTTATTAGAATTTGGTTATAACTCAAATAATAGTGAAAGGGAATGTATGCAAACTAAAATTATTGAAACTAAATGAATTGGAAAAAAAAACCTTGATCTGAAGAATTATCAACTAAGCAGACTATCAAATATGAAGAGAGAAAAAATTGACCAATCATAAGCGAAGTTATAATTTATTTTCATATGCATCTATCTTGATAAAATAAATGTTTTGAAAGCCATTTTGCTATTTTGAACAATGTTGATCACTTACATGCACTGACAATGTTGATTACTTACATGCAGCAATGAGAACAATGTCTATAAAATGTCAAACTTAATTTATTTTTGAATACCAATATATTTTACCTTAAAATTAGTGATGCTCTGGAAGTTTTTGGTTAAATAAATTTTGAATATATGTTAACATGTGATTGTTATTCATTTTAAAATTTGTGATAATTAATATATCCAAACTCGGCAATGCATTCTTTGAGGGATGAAGTATTGTGAAGATCCAAATAACAACCAATAGGTACTATAACTAACTAATGCTTGTTCCAAGAAATTACATGGAGTGATTAATAACTTTTCTTTTGCATCTGTTAAGTCAATTAAAAGTGAAAAATTAAAAGAATTATCTTATTAAGGTCATCAAGGTAGACTACATGCAATATAATATGATAATTTAAGAGCATAACTTGCATTTAGGGTGCGTTGTCTGCATATTATGGGCAAAATTAATATAAATCCCTGACTAAAAGATCCAATTTCACAAAGGACAATCTTCAAACAAAATTATGCAGTATGTTAAGTGATAACATAATCACCATTTTAGGAAGGTGGATAAATAAAATAAAAAAAGTAAGTAGAGTAGAAGAATCAAAACATTATATACAGCTGAGTATGTAATATAACTTGGGTTGTTCTTGTATTTAGGTTTCCAAGCCATGCATTATTTTGGATGCCATGATTATAAAGAACTAACAAGCTGAGACATATGAAAATAATCCTTTTAAGTGCCTTTTCACGTTGATTCTAAAATAAACACAAATATTGGTCAGAGGAATTGATCTTAAGGGAACTACACCGGAAGAACACAACATTACCCATTTGGGTATTGATGTTTCACTGAATATTCAATTATTATGCAACACATCAAAATTTGTGCAATGTTTTTTTTCATATTTCATTTAACTTAAGGAGTTTTCCAAGAACTCAGGCTTGGGTTGAAATATCATGTAGTTCCATATGAGCCTGAGGTATGAAACAGACTGTACTTTCAGCAACAATGCAACACAAATCATATAAATGGACTTATAGAGGAAATATAGTGGTCATAATATTCTATATACACAAAATTATAAGTTTCGTACATAGGACAGTTAACCTTTAAATATCCCACATAAGTAGAACCAAAATATACAAAGAAAGACTGAATAATATTCAAGATCTATTTCTGTACTAGTTCAGGCTTTAGTAAAAATAAAATAAAAGGAGGAACATTATCTTTCTCTAAACAAAGAGTTACAACTAAATTCTTGGTCGAATTTCAATCTCAAGTTTCACTTTCCAACCATGACTGGTTTACTGATCCCAACAAGTTATAATTCCTTTTAACGTGTCCAATTGTAAAAATAGAAGTAACTTACAGCATACGTGCTTCCAGCTTAGAGTTATTGTGTAGAATATCAAGCATGGTCTTGTAAGTTTTTACGGCATCTTAAACCATGGAGTCACGAGTTCCCTATCTAACCTATCATTCAAAAGGATACTAATTTTTCTTGCGTTGGCACTGGCTCGGGAAGTATCGGCAGGGGTGATTTGAAGATGAGTGAAAGCGAACATGATCAAATTTAAAATACGAAGGAACTTTTTGGGAGAGGAGAAATTTGGGGGGAGGAATTTCTGAGAATTTGGTGATAGCAATTAGAAGGGTTTTAGCCTAGAGTTTGAAGGGAGTGCAGAAGCTCATCAAGGAACAATTCTCATCGATGAACAATTCTCGTCGGCTGTCTCAGTGAAATTAAAATACGACATTAAAACGCAGGAGGTAGAAATATGCTTCCAAACTTTATTCGAACTGTGTTTTTGCTCTATTGTTTGGATACAACTTTGAGACATCATAATTTTCTCATATCTTGTTCAAATTGCATAATTCTTTTTTCGTTATTGAACTTATGCATGTCAAATTTCAGGTCATTCCGATCTCTGTAGCCTACAAAAACATGCTGTCAAACTTCGAATCAGAGCATGTTTTGCTCCAGCCATTTACGGTATAATCTGGCTTTGAGTTCAACTTTGTGATATTATATCTATTCCGTTTCTTATCCGATTGTATCCATTCTTTTTTTATTTAAAGTGGAGTTGTTGAACTCTATGCCTGTAAAATTTCAAGCTTTTAGACCTTCGTAACTAGTTAAAAACTTGCCTGCAACTTTGAATCAGAGCATGTTTTGCTCCAGCCGTTTACGGTAAAATCTGGCTGTGAGTCCAACTTTGTTAGCTCACTCATTTCTTATCCGACTATATCCGTTCCTTTTTCTATTTAAAATAGAGTTGTTGAACTCTGTGCCAGCCAAATTACAAGGCTTTAGACCTCTGTAATTAGTTGAAAATTTGCCTGAAAATTTGAATCGGAGCGTGTATTGCTCCGCTGAAAATTTCTGAATTGTTTTACACGGATTTCTTTCGATGTTTTTAATCGGCTAGATCCTAAGATGGAAGAGCCAATAGTACCACTTATCCGTATTTCGGATTGGTGAGTTTTTAGAAGATTTTCGTATGAAGATTTTATGAATAATTTCATTGAATTTTTATTTATTTTTTATTATTTCTTTGCACTTGCTTTCTATACCGTTTTCGGAAGATTTTTCTAAATATTTTATAATATTAATAATTATTTTAAAGCTATCAAAATTATATATTCTCTATAATAAGATAATTTCAAAGATTTGTTTTCCAAAACGATTTTGAAAATTGTTTTCAAAAGCTAGTTTTCTCAAAAAAATTGTTTTCTATATAAAAATACACGTTTTTGCACTACTCGAGCGTATGAGAAGGGGATTTAAACGGTTTAGTAAAAACACGCAGTATGGGACATGTGCATTTAATTTATCGGTTAATTCATGACTTGTCCGTCTGAATGTTTTGATTCGGGTCGTATTTGCCGATGAGATGAGGAAAATAATTTTACTGCTTTCTAGAGTGGCATTGACTAGCGGTTGGGAAACCGTTAAGTGAGAACGTGTGGTATAGTACCACTTTTCATGTTCCTCTCTGGGAGTTTGTGACACATTCACAAGTGATTGCCGGTACTTAGACTGTTGGGTCGCTTGTGTGTCCTATGTGCATATATACAGTTGTTGGACTGTCCATGGACTGTTAGATCCTGTAGAGACTGTTGGGTCTTTTATGCACAAGTACTTGGTAGACTGTTGAGTCATATATTGGACGTCCTAATTATTTATAGCTATTGGGCTTTTATTGAACTATTGGGTCCTATACGCATTTAGCTATTGGGCTTTTATTGGACTGGTTGGTCCTATTTCTTATATTGATGTTTTCTTGATTTTCTTGTGACGATTTCTAGAATTTTGGTGATTTATAAATGTTTTCACCATAGTCGTCTTTCTTGAGTTATCTATTTAGCCTGAGTGTTATAGTATTAACTATATGGTGGTTACGTTCGGAGTTTTGAAATCTTAGTTGAGTTCTATTTATATTGTGATTCATATTGCCATTCTTTGGCCTTTTTGAGATTTGTATACGCCAATGAGATGAGGCGTATATTTGTGAATAATTGATTTGTTGTTGCTTAACTTAGCTATTATATAGCTAATGAATAAAGCCGATGATATGAGGCACTTGTTATACTTAGCAGTGTTTATTGATTAGTCTATCTCTTTCGAGGACATACATTTAGAATTACCTCATTGAAGTAGTGACATGCTCTTATCATGGTTTCTTCTCATTTGAGAGGATTCTCTACCCTTTACATTATGATTCATATTATCATTTATTTACTAAAATGATGTTTTAGCCAGACTAACCCAAATCTTTTATACTCGGGTCAGACCGAGTTGTTTCAGGTTAGATAGCTTTTGGACTTATCTTTGCTTTGGTGCTCCCTCTTGGATATCTATTTATCATCTTTTGTTGTTGTAGCCTTTTGTTTGACTTTGATATGTAATTTTTGACTCATGTATAGTGTAGTCTTCAAACCACTTATGATGTATCATTTTGTATCGTACTGTAATGTACAGGTGTATATGTGTGTGTGTGTGTTTCTGTTTATTATTCTTTGATGTGTTGTACGTTGTTATATTTTGTTCTGATAGATCCATTAGGCACCTGTAGTTTTGTATTAAACACTTATTGAATATGTCGATCCACTTGGGATTGAAAAAAAATAAAGCACCAAATCGACGTATTTAATGGATGTTTAAGACAAAACTATGGATGGTCGCTCCGAAACAGCCATATTCTCCGCATTAGCAGACAGTATTATCCAGTAATACTCTTTGTTAATGTGGGACTCGAGGTGAGACGTCATAGCTTGGTATTAGAGCTAAGGTCAGAACAAAATATGATAAGCACAGAACAGAACATATATTACGGTACGTGGAAGTGTAATACAAGTGTTACAAATTCCCCAATCATCGTGTCCTTAACCTATCCATGTCCGTTGTGATAGATATAAGTTGGAAATATGTCTAGGAATATATTTTATTCTATAGTATTCTATAATTGAATTATTGATTTCACATCCTAAGAATAATCCTTATCGTCACTATTTATTCTATTTCTCTTCGATACGGGTGCTTGATACACATTCGTATCGAAGGAGCTTATTGATACCGTTGGATGTTTCTTATCTTCTTATTTCTTTAAGGATTGCAAATCCTAATGAAGGGATCCGCAATACTTGGCATGATGTATGAAAGTTTTGAGATTGTCCCTGGTAGTTTTTCTTTTCGTGCGAATTTGCATGCTATTTACTATCTTGTGTTTGGAATGATTTTGGGAAGCCAATCCTATGTTCAGTATGGATCATATATTTTAGGCATCCTAATTCAGCTGATTTGTTGCCTCTTGTTCTTCGGAATATTGATGATAATTCCAAAGTATCTTTATTTGTTCTTGAGTTTCGAGGTGGTGATAACATATCTCGAATTCCTATTGTTTATGCTTTTGTAGATATACGTGAGTGCGTTTTGAGCTTGCTACCCAATCGGGCAATCGAGCTTTGTGTTGGCCTCATTTTTGGTTTTATCCTTTTGGTTATCCACCTACGAGGACGTCTACTAAGGAAATGAGGCGATTAATTAAATTTAATTGATATTGTCGTTCTTGCTTCTTTCGAGATATCCTCTTAGGATACTCATTTGTTTATATACCTTGTGATATTGCTTTACTCGAAATAATCATATGGTGTTAGTGTTATTTCTTCTCATTCGAGAAGATATCTTACCCTTATCCTTATATCTCATTAATCTCTTGTTGATCTATTGAGTGATGTTAGGGTCTTTTCTCAGCTCGATCTTGCATCGATTTTCTTCAGCTACGAGTTGCGGAGGATATCCTTCCTCTTACTACTATAACAACCCACCTTTTTGGCCGGTTTAAATCGATAATAAACCACACATGTCTAGTTCAAACCATTCAAAGAAGATGATTATTAATGGAGTAAATAAGAAAACAGAGAAAGAAAAAAACAAAACAGAATCTCGCAGCAGAATGATAAAATATAATAATTAAATAACAGTTCATGAAGCTGTTTACAAACATTTGATTATATTAATACAATACAGAATCAGAGTTACATAAAACATAAATAAATACATAAATGCAGCGGAACAACATGATGCGGTAGAATAGAGATCATAAATAGGAATAATATACTTTCTCTTCGTCTTCGTCCTCCAGAAAATAGTTTTAATACACTGAAAAACTCAGATGGACCCCAGCGTAATGAAAAGACAAAACACTCGAGTCAGAACTAAAAGATCTTATGTAAGTCAAATCAAAATAAGTAAAATAGAACAATTATTGCAATACTTTCATAGATGTTATAGGATTTTCATCTTCTATCAAGTGTACAAGATGACTATAATATTTTAAAGGGTTTCAAATAATTTCGAAATATCAATCTCAACTATCTAACTAAAACAAATCCGAAGTTTAACTTAACCTTTACATAAGTTAATTCCAATCCGTAATCCAATTTCAAGCATATATATATATATATATATATATATATATCAGTATCATAATAATATTTTCAAATTTTCAAATCAACGAAAACCACTCGGGTCTATCATTTCAATCCATAACGATTTTCCTCTAATCTATAAGATCGTTCGGGTATGTATCATTTCAACCCATAGTGAACTTGCAGTACTATAACGATATAAAATACAATATCCATTCATTTAATATCAAATCAATCATCTATCACAATCATCATCCAAATCAATAAATAAATATCAATAGATAAATTGAAATCAATAATAGGTATTTAACTGGCAATTTAAATTAGATAATGAATTAAATAACGATTTAATTTGAATAAATTCAAATTAACCGAAATGATGATTTAAAATATACCAAACGTTCATAAATAAATTTCCAATCACATCATAAATCTAATTTAACAAACATAAGAAGTTTTAGAAGTTGTGAGCGGGTTAAAACACTCACCTTTGAATTTAAATCCAATTTAAACCCACCTTCGAAATAAAATGTATTTTATTCCTATTATATACCTGATATAATCTGATTATATTAATTAATTAATTTGATTAAAAGTATATTTAATAGAAAAATCCATAAATGGTATACTTTGTGGTAGTAGTTACAAAGTGTTGTAACCGTGAATAATTTATCACAACGAAATAAATATATCATTTTAAATGTTCTTAGTCAAGATGCATCGAGATTGGATATCGATGTATCCGTTGAGACTGAAGTACGTAACGTTCTTCAAATGTTGGGCAGTGCATTACTCATGACTGCGGAAGGCAACTAGGGGTTATGTATTAGTAGTTATTGGATAACTGTGGAACGACTCACTCGATAGTTTTCTGTTGGTTAATATAACTAAGGTCAAATAGAAAATATCGACTCCACTGATTTACATAGTTCTCTCGATTTGAAAATACCGTGGATCTTCAACATGAAAGCTTGGCTTTGATTATAGCCAAATTGTAACGATCCAGAATTTCTGTCATTTGAAATTCAGATATTTAATTGATTTTAAATATCAACAAGTAAATTTTATAAGTCGAATAATTTATTTTTCGAATATTTAGATTTAATTGGATAATTAAATCGATAATTTAATATTTGAAATTTCGTAAATAATTGGGAATTGGGTTTAATGTGGCTAAAAATGATTTATAAAGTTATATTAAATCATATTGGAGTTAGAACAATGTTGTGAACTTCTAAAATTGAATTAAAAGTTAATTTGTAAAAATTGAATATTTTAATATTTAATCGACTAGTGAAATTAGTCATTTTTCAAACAGTCTCAGATTTCGACGAAACTAGTTTCATCGGATCCGTAATGTCAAATTATTGTAAGGTTTCAAATTTCGTGTCAATCGGATTTACGATTTGTCCGGGGCAAGCCAAAACGCATAGAAATTGGTTTAATCGATTTAATTTAAATTTGATCGTTTATTTCCGTAACCCGCACATATGATCGAATTAGCCTTCGAAACATATTCCATTGTGTCCAGAACGTGGGGTAAACCCTAGAAATGTCGGTCACCGTGTGAGATTTGGTGTTCGGAAAATTTCGGATGAATAGTAATTTGGGAAATTTCTATAAAAGGATCTAGGATCTTATTTTTTCACTAAACCCTAATTCTACCTTCAGCCGCCGCTTCTAATAATTTCAATGGCCGAAATCGTGCCATCTTCTCCTCCACTTTTCTCCAAATCCGTGAAGTTTTAGCCAATCCTTCCAACTAGAAGATTGTAGGAGGCTTCGAGATCTACCTATCCAACGGTAGATCTACCGAATCGTCGTCGATTGGAAAAGGAAATTGGCCGTGTCCTCCTACATTTCGTGTGCGTTTTTAGAGGAAAGGGGGGTGCCGAGTTTCTTGCCGTGGTGGCCGTGGGGAGAGGCGAGGGAGAGCTACATGATGATGCTAGTTGATCGACTTCTGAGTGATGGGGATGGCCGCGTGTATTAGGGTTTTTGCACGACCTTGGGTTCGGTCGCGATCGTGTAACCTAGAACGAAGATGGAAGAAATGCGTGCATAGCCTGGATCTAGGGGGCTTGAGATCTACGGCTATGATTGTTTAGGTTAAAAATAATAAAAGAAAGTGTAAAATTTTATATTTAAATTCGTTCGAACTTTGAAGTAACGTAACTTTTTGATACGAGGTCGAAAACGCATGAAACAAATTACGATGGGTTCGTATGGACGAGCACTATGCAATGGAGCTGGTTTGGAGTCATTTGGAGCTAGTGAAAATTTCGGGTAAAATTAAACGCACGTTTAGTTTTATTCGAAATAAAACGCTACAACTGTTATCGGAAACTCAAGGTGAGAACTTCTCACTTAATCGAATTTTTCGATTTAAATTTTAAATAGTTAGATTTAAAATTGCTTGATTATGTGATTGGATGATAGTTATTATCTGTTGTATTGAAATAGACCCTATACGCCGTATATTAAGCGGATGTTATTTATTAAACACATATACCGCGATAATTCCAACTTGAATGGAATTGGTATTATATATGTATTTAGAGTTGATTTCCCACATTATATAGCGGATGAGACCCTATTGCGCCGCATAATAGCGGATAGTATTTTATAAATTCCATATACCGCAATATTCCGTCTTGAAGCGGAATTGGTATTGTTCTAACATCTTTGGATGCAGGGAAACAGGTTGGAGGGATCCAACTGGATTCCTCAAATGATTAAATTTGTGTCAATGATGTATGTTGATCTATTTATAATATGCGTGATTATCTTTGTGATTGAAATCGTTAAAGGCTAAAATTTAGCCGAATATATTTTTGGTATCGTTAGATGCCGAAAATAAATAAAATTTGATTTTTGAAAATTTAAGTTGAGAATTCATAATAAAATTTAATTTTGGAATTGATTCATTTTAAATAAATAAACATTGAAATTTTTATGTTATAAAAATTATGATTTTTGTGAAATATAATTGAAATGTGATTTTTGAAATGAGTAGTTGATTAATTTATAAAATGGCTTAAATTGGGATTTATGAATTATTATAAATGATTTATATTAAAGATTTATAAAATTGATATTTATAAATTAAAATGTTGGAATTATAAAACGAGTTTTTATAAGTGTTAAAGTGAAGTATAAAAGGATTTCATAAGTGGATGAAATCTATAGATTTATAAATTGTGAAGTTATAAAATGAACAGATTTGTAAAATAAAAGATTTATAAGTAATTAACTTATAAATGGATTTTGGCGTGTAAATGGGGTACGCATAGAACTTGTTAATAAAGTGATTTTATAAGTTGAAGTTGTTATAAAGTATAAATGGAATTTATAAACGTTGCTTTATAAATCCGAAATTGACTTATTTTGATAAGTTTAATTATTATAGCTTATTGAAGGAGATATATCCACGATTTTGGATAGTGGATAATCCTTTAAATAAAATATGTAGAAATTGAATTTGGTAAATGAAGTATATTCACGATTTTGGACGGTGAATAATATATTAAAGAAATATTTTAGGAAAGTGATATTTTAAATATAATTAAAACGATTTAAAGATGTTTTAAAATGTACTAAGTATTGAAACCATAGATTTCAACATTCATTGTTGAAATAGACGTTTTCGAGAAATAGAAGAAAATGGTGGACTATGACACTGTTGTTATAGTAAATGATTTCCGAAAGGAAAAGTTTTGTATAGTATTGGGGTTTATATATCTATCTCAATTTCGAATCCCTATACTAGTGATTTTGGGTAGTTGTAACGATGTTTTACGCAACATTCGTTTTGACTCAAATAAATGGGTTTAAGAAGATGTTTTCCTTAAAGAATAAAATATATACTTAGTTGGGATTTAAGTATATTGAATATTTTCCAAATGTTGAAATTAAATGGATTTATGAATTACTAATTATTGAATAAGTATGGAAATGTTTTCCCATATGAAGTGAATGTTTTGAGATTATATCTTTTAAAGATAAATTGAAAGTGAATAATTTAAATCGATTTGAAAAATCGTATAAAAAGTGAATATTTGGAAATGTAAATTCACAGTGGAAATTTGTAAGGGAAATTTGTTTTAAAAATAAACATTTATTTATTTTTAAAAGTGTGGAAATAAATTTACGGATTTGGAACGTAAATTTAATAAATCGGTAAGGATTTATTTGATTGGTTTAAATGAACCATTTTGAAATGAAAGTTGTAAAGGTGAAAACTGATTTGGAATTTGTTTTCAAATGGTTTAAGTGTGGAAAGTATATCTTGTAAAGATATTTTTGAAAATAAATAATTTGGAAATTATTTGAAATGGGTTATGTTGTGAATACTGATTGATACTTAAATAACCGACTATCAATATTGACCCTTAAATGAGTATTTCTTGTGAATTGGTTGAAATTGAATGCTACACTTATTTTTAAATTATTGCGCTCGATATTCGGATTACCCATTCCGAATAGTGATACGACGTAATGGATAGCATTGAAGACCGGTGGTGAAGACCGGGTATTTGTGAAAACGGTAGGATGACCTATCGATTGTCTCTACACCGTTAGCTACAGTATGGAGATTTCCTTTGTGATGGGAAATTCGATCGGGATTGTGAATACCCGGATTGCAAGGGCTTCTTTTGAAGTGCCTTCGGTTCTGTTCGATCCCGAAACAGACTTGTATGGTTACATGTCTGACATTACATTTTGACATATAAAGCAGATTTCTTTCAAATACATTCCGTTGGTGGCGGAGAATTCATTCTCTTAGCTTAACACCCTTATAGGTTTTGTAGTTGAAGGTTATCAGCGATATATTCCCAATTTGGTAATGTGGCATGCTGAGTGTTGCTGTGTGATGATTATTTATTGATCATTTGTTGATCAAAGCGTGGCTTTGTGAAAAAGCGTAGCTTTGTGGACGAGACTTCGTCAGACCTCACACCCCGGAAATGGTCAAAACATGAATATGCGGCAAGGTTATGAGGGTCGCGCCCTTTAGAGTATGTCATTTCCTTCTGGAAAGGGTGGTATCATGGTATGGAGCCCAGATACTTACTCATGTTGACACACTATATTTATTACTGTGCGATGTTGGTTATCGAGTGCTCGGATAAAGGTCCAAAGGGACCGGGGAATGGCATATTCGTGTAGTAGTTACCTAGTTACAAAGGTAACCCAGCCTTGTGTTGGCAGAGAGCTGGTTAAGTTCTCGGGACGTCCTGCCAGAGGCGATCCCATTGACAGTAGGAAGTTCCTTAGCCTGACCATTTATTGGAAGTCCAAATAAAACAATACGCATCTTGTACGGTTTTAGTTGTAGAACCTGCCATTCACTTATGGTGGCGCCCCACTGTTTGGATGGTAGCTATAGTAGGCATAGTTTGAAATGTCTATGCTGGCTAAGATTTATATTCTATTTTCGAAATGTTTTCTACACTATGCACTAATAATAATAATAATAATAAATCAAATGATTTGTTATGCGTAGTAAGCATCTTTGACTATCATAAAGAGAAATCTCATCCAATTCTGTGTTTGCATTATGTGTGTGCGGGGAGGCCTTATGGTAGTTCCATTTTCCAAAAGCATTGCAGATATTTTTCACTTCTATTATTGTTGTTGTTGTTTAAAAGATAATTAACTGTTTTGAGTTCTCACACCAGTCTTGCTTATCTTAGTGAAACGTGATGGGGGGTTCTCGCTTCACGGTTAGGTGGCGAACGGGAGACTTTTACCCCTACATGTCCTCTCTTAGTGAATAGGGGATGGTTGATGATGCTATAGTTCATGTGTGTTTTCAGAGGAAAGGGGGTTGCCGAGTTTCATGCCGTGGTGGCCGTGGGGAGAGGCGAGGGAGAGCTACATGAAGATGCTAGTTGATCGACTTCTAAGTGATGGGGATGGTCGCGTGTATTAGGGTTTTTGCACGATGTTGGGTTCGGTCGCGATCGTGTAACCTGGAACGAAGATGGAAGAAATGCGTGCACGGCCTGGATCTAGGGTGCTTGAGATCTACGGCTATGATTGTTTAGGTTAAAAATAATAAAAGAAAGTGTAAAATTTTATATTTAAATTCGTTCGAACTTTGAAGTAACGTAACTTTTTGATACGAGGTCGAAAACGAATGAAACAAATTGCGACGGGTTCGTATGGACGAGCATTACGCAATGGAACTGGTTTGGAGTCTTTGGAGCTAGTGAAAATTTCGGGTAAAATTAAACGCACGTTTAATTTTATTCGAAATAAAACGCTACAACTGTTATCGGGAAACTCAAGGTGAGAACTTCTCACTCAATCGAATTGTTTCGATTTAAATTTTAAATAGTTAGATTTAAAATTGCTTGATTGTGTGATTGGATGATTGTTATTATCTGTTGTATTGAAATAGACCCTATACGCCATATATTAAGCGGATGTTATTTATTAAACACATATACCGCGATAATTCCAACTTGAATGGAATCGGTATTATATATGTATTTGGAGTTGATTTCCCGAATTATATAGCGGATGAGACCCTATTGCGCCGCATAATAGCGAATAGTATTTTATAAATCCCATATACCGCGATATTCTGTCTTGAAGCGGAATTGGTATTGTGCTAACATCTTTGGATGCACGGAAACAGGTTGGAGGGATCCAACTGGATTCCTCAAATGATTAAATTTGTGTCAATCTTGTATGTTGATCTATTTATAATATGCGTGATTATCTATGTGATTGAAATTATTAAAGGCTAAAATTTAGCCGAATATATTTTTGGTATCGTTAGATGCCGAAAATAAATAAAATTTGATTTTTGAAAATTTAAGTTGAGAATTCATAATAAAATTTAACTTTGGAATTGATTCATTTTAAATAAATAAACATTGAAATTTTTATGTTATAAAAATTATGATTTTTGTGAAATATAACCGAAATGTGATTTTTGAAATGAGTAGTTGATTAATTTATAAAATGGCTTAAATTAGGATTTTTGAATTATTATATATGATTTATATAAAAGATTTATAAAATTGATATTTATAAATTAAAATGTTGGAATTATAAAACGAGTTTTTATAAGTGTTAAAGTGAAGTATAAATGGATTTCATAAGTGGATAAAATCTATAGATTTATAAATTGTGAAGTTATAAAATGAATAGATTTTGTAAAATAAAATATTTATAAGTAATTAACTTATAAATTGGAATTTGGCGTGTAAATGGGATATGGATAGAACTTGTTAATAAAGTGATTTTATAAGTTGAAGTTGTTATAAAGTATAAATGGAATTTATAAACGTTGCTTTATAAATCCGAAATCGACTTATTTTGATAAGTTTAATTATTATAGCTTATTAAAGGAGATATATCCACGATTTTGGATAGTGGATAATCCTTTAAATAAAATATGTAGAAATTGAATTTGGTAAATGAAGTATATTCACGATTTTGGACGGTGAATAATATATTAAAGAAATATTTTGGGAAAGTGATTTTCGAAAGGAAAAGTATAATAGGAAGTATAAATGGATTTCATAAGTGGATGAAATCTATAGATTTATAAATTGTGAAGTTATAAAATTAATAGATTTTGTAAAATAAAAGATTTATAAGTAATTAACTTATAAATTGGATTTTGGCGTGTAAATGGGATATGGATAGAACTTGTTAATAAAGTGATTTTATAAGTTGAAGTTGTTATAAAGTATAAAGGGAATTTATAAACGTTGCTTTATAAATCCGAAATTGACTTATTTTGATAAGTTTAATTATTATAGCTTATTAAAGGAGATATATCCACGATTTTGGATAATGGATAATCCTTTAAATAAAATATGTTGAAATTGAATTTGGTAAATGAAGTATATTCACGATTTTGGACGGTGAATAATATATTAAAGAAATATTTTGGGAAAATGATTTCCGAAAGGAAAATTTTGTATAGTATTGGGGTTTATATATCTATCTCAATTTCGAATCCCTATACTAGTGATTTTGGGTAGTTGTAACGATGTTTTACGCAACATTCGTTTTGACTCAAATAAATGGGTTTAAGAAGATGTTTTCCTTAAAGAATAAAATATATACTTAATTGGGATTTAAGTATATTGAATATTTTCCAAATGTTGAAATTAAATGGATTTGTGAATTACTTATTATTGAATAAGTATGGAAATGTTTTCCCATATAAAGTGAATGTTTTGAGATTATATCTTTAAAAAATAAATTGAAAGTGAATAATTGAAATCGATTTGAAAAATCATATAAAAAGTGAATATTTGGAAATGTAAATTCACAGTGGAAATTTGTAAGGGAAATTTGTTCTAAAAATAAACATTGATTTATTTTTAAAAGCGTGGAAATAAATTTACGGATTTGGAACGTAAATTTAATAAATCGGTAAGGATTTATTTGATTGGTTTAAATGAACCATTTTGAAATGAAAGTTATAAAGGTGAAAATTGATTTGGAATTTGTTTTCAAATGGTAGAAGTGTGGAAAGTATATTTAGTAAAGATATTTTTGAAAATAAATAATTTGGGAAATTATTTGAAATCGGGTTATGTTGTGAATACTGATTGATAGTTAAATAACCGACTATCAATATTGAACCTTAAATGGCTATTTGTTGTGAATTGGTTGAAATTGAATGCTACACTTATTTTTAAATTATTGAGCTCGTTATTCGGATTACCCATTTCGAATAGTGATACGAAGAAATGGATAGCATTAAAGGCCGGTGGTGAAGATCGGGTATTTGTGAAAACGGTAGGATGACCTGTCGATTGTCTCTGCACCGTTGGCTACGGTATGGAGATTTCCTTTGTGATGGGAAATTCGATCGGGATTGTGAATACCCAGATTGCAAGGGCTTCTTTTGAAGTGCCTTCGGTTCTGTTCGAGCCCGGAACAGACTTGTATGGTTATATGTATGACATTACATTTTGAGATATAAAGCAGATTTCTTTTAAATACATCTCTGTTGGTGGCGGAGAATTTATTCTCTTAGATTAACACCCTTCTCTGAGACGTACGAGCTCAGAGGTTTTGTAGTTGAAGGTTACCAGCGATATATTCCCAATTTGGTAATGTGGCATGCTGAGCGTTGCTGTGTGATGATTATTTATTGATCATTTGTCGATCAAAGCGTGGGGCTTTGTGAAAAAGCGTGGCTTTGTGAAAAAGCGTAGCTTTGTGAAAAAGCGTAGCTTTGTGGACGAGACTTCGTCGGACCTCACACCCCGAAAATGGTCAAAACAGGAATATGCGGCAAGGTTATGGGGGGCGCTCCCTCTAGGGTATGTCATTTTCTTTTGGAAAAGGGTGGTGTCAGGTAGGGAGCCCTGATGCTTAACCTATATGGTTATTCCAATCTCATTTTCTGTGTGGTTGTTGCTTGGTGATAGAGGGCCCTCAGATAAAGGTCCCAAAGGACCGGGGAGTGGCATACTCGAGTTGTAGTTACCTAGTTACAAAGGTAACCCGGCCTTGTGTTGGCATAGATCCGGTTAGGTTCTCGGGACGTCCCGCCAGAGGCGATCCCATGTGGCAGTAGGAAGTTCCTTAGCCTGACCATTTGTTGGAAAATCCAAAGAAACAAGACGAGCCTTATACGGTTTTAGTTGTATTACCTGCCATTCACTTATGGTGGCGCCCCACTGTTTGGATGGTAGTTATAGTAGGCATAGTTCGGAATGTCTATGCTGGCTAAGATTTATATTCTATTTTCGAAATGCTTTCATCACTATGCACTAATAATAATATCAAAATTGATTTGTTTTGCGTAGTAAGCATCTTTGACTATCATAAGGAGAAATCTCCTCCAATTCTGCGTTTGCGTTGTGTGTGTGCGGGGAGGCCTTATGGTAGTTTCATTTTCCAAAAGCATTGCGGATATTTTTCACTTCCCTTGTTGTTGTTGTTTCAAAAGTTAAATAACTGTTTTGAGTTCTCACACCAGTCCCATGACTGACCTGGAGTTTGTTGTTCTCTTCCTAAACTCTGGGTGCCCATAATTTTCCACACGGGCAGTCTAGAGTCAGGTTATTAGGTCATTCTGGATCCAGATGTGCTATGGAGCTCAGGAGGCGAGCTGGACGGCGAGACGTATTACATGTATATGATATAGGGACATGTTTGTATAACTGTTCATTGTTTTGTTGTTCTGTATATTGTTATTGTATACTCTAATGATGATGTGATGTAATGTAATAACTGATATAGTTCTTTGTTTTAAAGATTATTCATTTATCTATTATATGTTGTTCCGCTGCGATATGTGAGATTCTGATATTGTTTCTGTTGTTCTTCTTTCGTTCTATTTTCTTCTTCTTCTACCTTTTTCTTCTTCTTAAACCCTAAGGGTTCGGTTTTCCGACATTCGATTATTCGACAGTTGATACAGTGGACGTATTGATGTCGATTTTCGAAAGTTGAAGAATCGGTTCCTTACACAAATCATAGCATGACGTCGATCGAGTGACTATAGTTGAAACGAGTGGAAGTATTTAAAGTGAAGCACGATTCAACAGAGGATTCGTCTCCTCAGTTATATGCGGTTAGTATCACAGTCAACTCAAAATCAAAGTCTTTGGTTAGAGCATTTCGATTAATAATAATAGTTATTATTGAACCAAGGACTTTGTGTTTATACTATAAAGTTAAATGTGGATGAGGCTGGAATTTTGACCATTACCAAATTCTATAAGTCCAAAGTGATATAGTTTTGACGAAGAGAATTGGTGTAAACAAATGTCACAACCGAGTAACGCTTATTCAACCAAAATTGGATTTTACCGAAAAAGAGTAAGTGATAAATTTGGCCATAATGTCGCATCACCAGCTAAGTGACGTGTAAACATTAACATTAGAATAGTTCGATGTTAATCGCTGACCAAATTTACACCCAAGAGTTACACAGTCGAAATGATGAATTCATTTATGACCGATGTGACGACCCACCTTTCTAACCCCAGAAAGACGTATCATCATTAAGAAAGAAAGGGATAGAAATAGAAAAGAATAGAAAGAAAGAATAACAACATCAGAATCTCACAGCGGAATGGAACAAAATATAATACATCACATAGCTATTACATAGTTATACATACATCAGAGTTATACAATATCATACAACAGAACTGTTATATACATATATGTCCATACATACATCCAAAATACTGCATACACTAACTATACAGCGGAACTATATAGGTTGATACATATGTCTGGTCTTCTTCTCCAAAAGCTCCTCCAGAAAATTAATACTCCAAATACCTATCACTTGGCTACTTATAAAAATTTGAGTACCCAAGAGTTTTTGAAAAACAAAATATAAACTTCGGGTCAGACATGGGTCTGGTATGAGTAAACGGTTAAAAATTGTTTAACTTTGAACACCATTTGAAAACAAAGGTATCACGTAAGACTCCCCACAAATAAATACGGGTAAGTTTTTACCTTACGTTAACCAAAACGTTTTATAGGAAGTCCAATGATATTATAGTAGTGCCTAGAGTTTTCAAGTAAATAGAAAATAGCCGAAATTGTTACATCTATTAAATTCCAGCTACTAGCCACGAAAGTGGGTAATACAAATCAAAACCGTAGGGTCTTGTAACATTCCTGAATTTTGAACAAGTTTAATTTGACAATTTATTTAATTTTGAAAATAAAATTGAGATTATCTTTTGAAAATTTGAATGAATAAATATATCTATTGTAAATAAAATTTATTAATTTGACATCAAATGGAATGTAAAGATATATTTAAAAAGGTATTTGATTATTTATTCATTTATAAGTACAAATTTATTCTATATTAAATTTTGAATTTGAATTAAAAATGTAAAAAATTAGATTTGAATATAAAATTTGATTTGATTAAAAGATTTAAACCATTGGAACATAAAAAAAAAATGTTATATTCAAATAAAACATGAACATGATTTGTAAGTTAAAAATAAAACAAGGTTTAAAAACAATTTGTAAATAAATTTATGAAAAGGGACTTTACATAATTTTGTTTAAACATAACAAATGTAAGAAAACTAACAAATGAAATTACAAATGTCAAACAAAGTTAAACAAGTGGCAAACCCATATTTATTCTAAAATAAAATTTAATTAGAATGTAATTAAAAGAAAAACAAATTCTTTTCTTATCTTTTCAAGTCCTGTTAACAAAATTACAAGAACAGAAATTAAATTTAAAACAAGTCTTTTTCTCAAGAAAACAAACCTGGAAAACAGGCAATGATTCCTAAAGCAAATTACAAAAATCTGGAATTCAAGAAGATTCAAACTCAGTTTCAAAATAAATCTGAAGCAATTAAGACAAGGAGTTTAAAATGGAAGTGCAGTTTTCTCTGGGCTAAATTATAGCTGCAGAGAGAAAAGAATTTTAAGTTTTCAAATACTAGATCAAAACTCTGTCTTCAAGCAATCAAAGCAAAGTTTAAGTCAAAAGAAAATCAAGTAAAACAAATGCAAGATCAAAGAACAGATCAGGCTCAAGTGCTTCCAAATCAAACAAGTTGATGAAGTTTACAAACTGAAGCTTTGAAAACAAACAAAATGATAATCTGGAAATCTAGAAGCATAATCCAGTGCAAATGCAAGCTCTCTGGAAGATCACAATTTAAAGGCAAGTGAAGATTTCTTTTTAAATTTTAGATTTTATGTTGCAATCAATAAATAAAACAAGATTTGAACAATTTTTATTTAATAAGTTGCAGGGAATATCAAGTTCAAGGCTAAATTTGGTCTCTGGATTTCAAGTTGCAGAGAAAAAAAAAAAATTAAAACTGTTTTGGTATACTTCTCTGCCATTTAAACTGTAAGTAAGGAGGATTTAAAAACTTTGTTTATTTATGAAATGGATGAACAAAACAAAAGGGAAATAAAGATCTATACTTACAATTGACAGGTTTAAAACTCCAAGATCTTAAGAAGAAGATTTTAAATCTGGAAAAAAAAAAAACACCTGGAAGAAGCAATCCTTTCTGGAATTAAACAAACTGTAAGTAAATTGATTCTTTTATTTGTTAATTAATGAAATAAGTAACAAATGCAATAGGAAATTAAGCAAAGATCTGTATTTATGAATTTGCAGATCTAAACTTCAGGAATTAAAGAAAAAAAAAAAGAAAAAAAAAATGCAGGCTTGTTTCCTCTCTGTTCTTCTCTGGTACAAATACCCAGGTGAGCAAACTCACTTATATTGGCCTATGTTCTGTGATGTTGTGCTTGATGCTTGAAGCTTGTTCTGGAAATGTTGTTGATATGACTGTGTACTTGAGTATATTAGTTCATGCCTATTTTACAGATATATGTATATCTGCTCCTATGTTTACAGGCTCTCAAACCCTGTTCTTAAACTAAAATCTCCTTCTGAAGTTTATCTTAGACTTTAGGATTTAAATGAAATTGTTTATACAACCCAGACTTAAGTTTTAAAAATAGCTTGAGTATGTTTTGTTTCTAGACTACCTAGAAATATTAATATACAGTAAAAGAAAAAGAAAAAGGGGTTCTTGTTTAGTTTAAATTCAAACTCTTGAGTCAATCTCTGTTTAAGCATAGGTTATAAACAGAACTGGGTTGCTTCATCTCAAAGTAAAGATTTAAAACTATACTTCAGTCAAATTATTGAAGTGTCTTTGGAAATTTCCTGGAAATCAAAAATGACTGAGAGAAAAATAAAAATGTGTAAAATTCCAAACTTGGTAATCCATAAGTTCAGAATCAAGATTTGAATTCATAAACTTAAACATGATTTTTAACACTAAAATCATATATTTTTTTTCAATTTGGGATTAAGTGAGTTTTTCTGGGTTGAACAAAAGAAGGGTTTTGGGTTTTTATCTGACGATCTAGGGGATTTGGGATGTTGCAGTTCTTCCTGGAGGTGGAGGGATGTTAGGTGAGTGTGGTCACTGATAGGTAGGGGATGGTCGGAGATGTAGTTTAGAGGTGGCTGGAGGTGGTTTACAAATGCACAGGGGTGTGTGCATGTTTGTGATGGTGGTGGGTTGATGTTTCTGGGTTGCAGGGATTTCGACTCGGGTTGGTCTCGGGGGAAATAGGAAATGACTCGAAGCAAGTAGAGGAATGACCCGAAGTAAAATTTTAGCTTACTCGAGTACATTGTTTCAGGTTTTAGCAAAACAGAAACCTGTCTTTGCAGTTTTGAAATTGAAAGTTAAGTTTAAATTTAAACTAAAAGTTTAGCTTAGGATTTAAACTTGAATTTAAAATGAATTCAAATTGTTTGAATTCTTATTTTGTAATAATTTGAATGCAGGAATTCAAATTTGGTTTAAAATAAAAAAAAAATAATAAAAAGAAGAAGAAGGAAACTGTTTCCAGTTTTGTAAAGTTTGAACTTAATACAAACTAAAATTGAGACTTAAGATTTTGAAACTGAATTTAAGCATGAAATCAAATAAGTTTCAATTCTGTTTCTTTGAAATAATTTAGATTCAGAAAATTTTAAAGTTTGGTTTTCAAATTTAACAGGAACTGTTTTTCTGTTTTAAAATGTAAAAGTGAATTTAAATTGCAAGTGGAGATTGAGATGGAGTTTAATCTGAAAATTTTGAATATGAATTCAAATAAGATTATTTGAGATTTGAAATCATTTAAGCTTTTAAATTTAAATTTGATTTGAAAATCTCAAGCATAAATGCATTGTGTTTTGGCATTTGAAATTGAAAGGTTAAGTATCTAAATTAGGAAATTCAAAATGAATTCAATCTGAGTTTTTAAATCTGAATTTAAAATTTTAAACTTCAGTTTTAAAATAAAGATTTAAGTTTAAATTTCTTTTAAATGATTAAGTGATTTGCATTGAATGGAAGGTGTAATTGTAAGAAGCATTTTAAAGAATTTGAATTTAAATTTGAAATTGAGATATGAAGTAATGTTTATATAAAGTTAAATTTGATTCAAATCTAATTTTGAATCTTAGTTTTAAAATGAATTTAAGTTTTATAAATTTAAGAGTTTAAACCAAATTTGGTTGATAATGTAAAAATTTAAATGGTTTAATTTTAAAAAGAAATTTATTTTAACTTTTGTAAACTTCTTTCATAATTAAGGAATTATCATCAATTAAGGATTTTAGATTGATTTTAATAAATGAATGATTTATATTGCATTTAATTATTAGGTTAATTAAATGAATAATTAAATTATTTAATAAATTAATGAAATAAGTGATTACTTAAGGTAATTAAGGATTAAGGGTTTAGGATTAATTATTCTTTGAATAATTAACTTGTAATTAAGAATGATTTATTAAATAAAATTAGTTTTTAATTAATGATTAATAATTAATTAATCAAGTAATAAATAAATGATTAAATAAAGTAACCATTGCTTAGTGAAAGTAATTATAGTAGATAATTAAAGATTGATTTATCAGATATTAGGGTTAATTATTTTAAGGTAAAATTAATTTATGTGGTTAATTAATTAAGATAATTGAATCAAGAAAAATAGATTAAGGTTAATTAACTTAAAAATGATTGAGAAATCATTATTAATTAAGGAATAATTAATTGTTGAAATTAATTAAGGAATAATTAATTGTTGAAATTAATTAAGGAATAATAAATCTATTTATTAAGGACAATTAATTTTAACTAAGATTTAATTAATCAATAATTAAAAGTTTATTTGTTAAAGTAATTAATTGAGAAATAAGCAATTAAGATTAATTAATTACAATTAAAGGATAAATAAATTAAGATTTAATAAATGATTAATAAATGAAGATGGTTAAGACTTAATTAATTATAGTTAATGATAATTAATCATTGATTTAAAGATTACAAATAGAAGTAATTATGTGGGTAATAAATTTATAACCACACGGTTTATTCATCTTAATTGTAGATGCTGGTTGTTATTGAATGTTGTGTGATGGATTGATATATTTGATATGTGATGAGATGCTATGTGATACTTTGTGCTGATCTACTATATTTATGATGAATATATTGGCATATGAATATGAAACCCCTTGACCCGTAGAACGACATTTGAATTTCGATGCGACAGGGAGTCGGATTTCAGTTGGTTATCCGAAACCCACATCGAATCATATCAGTGAACCTTTGTGATTGGTAATTTATTTATCTATGAATATGTGAATACAGATGAGCGTTATGGGTCATACCGCTTATCGATTTGATTGAATCTATTGTGCACTATTGCGTTGAACCCTTGACCACACTTATACACACACAAATATGGATTGCACGTGGAAATGGGTTAAGTCACAGATTTAGAAATTGTTTTAAAATTGAAATTTTAAATCCAAAATAATTTTGGAATTGGAATTGAAGCTTTGAAAATGAGTTTTCTGAAATAAAAGTTATTTTAAATAACTTGATTGAATCTTGGAATTTAAATGAATTAATTTAAATTTGAATTCAATATTTGAAATTGAATTCTAAAATCTAGGAACTAAGGGTTAAAAAGTTATTCAAGTTATAAATGGGTTTATATGGGTTTTTAAAACCATGTTAAAAGTGATTTTTGAAATTTTAGTTTAACCCAAGATTTAAACTGGTATATAATTGGATTTTTTTTTCTGAAAACGGAAACTGTTTGTGAGCCTTCATATAAGAAATGAATTTCCAATTGGTGTTAAAAGGACTTCAAGTCTAAAATGAAATGGTTTTCCAAGTTTTAGATAAATCTTTGGAAATGCGTTTTGAAAGCTATAAATCTTTAATTTAAAGATTTAATTGGGTTAATCCAATTGAAATGGGAATTGTTTTGGAATCTATGAATAGATCTTTGTGAAACTGGGTGAAACTTTGTGAAATAAATCTTTTTGTTTAAAGATTCAAAATGGTAATTTGTTTAACCATTGAAAGAAAAGTTTTGGATTTTATAAGTTGTGACTTAACTAAAATCCCATATCCATATGTTTTAAAATATTGCGCTCATTATTCGGTTTAGCCGGGAAAGGACCTTGTGTCATATAGCCCATTCCGAATAGTGATACGACGTTATGGATAACATTTGAAGACCGGTGGTGAAGACCGGGTATTTGTGAGAACGATAGGATAACCTATCGATTGACTCTGCACTGAGTTGCTCCGGTATAGAGTTCTCCTTAGTGATGGGAAGTCCGATCGGGATTGTGGATACCCGGATTTGCAAGGGCTTCTTCGGAAGTGCCTTCGGTTCTGTTCGAACCCGGAACAGACTTGTATGGTTGTATGTCCGACATTACACTTTGAGATGTTATCTGATCTCTATCAAATACATTTCTGCTTGGTGGCGGAGAATTTATTCTCTTAGCTTAACACCCTTCTCTGAGACGTACGAACTCAGAGGTTTTGTAGTTGATATTTATCAGTGATATTCCCAATTTGGTAATGTGGCATGCTGAGTGCTGCTGTGTGATGATCATTGGTTGATCATTTGTGATATGATCATTTGTTTGATCATTTATCTTTGTGATCATTGCTTTGGTCATCTGTTGACCCAAAGCATGGCTTTGTTGCACAAAGCGTAGCTTTGTGGACGAGACTGCATCAGGACCTCACACCCCGGAAATGGTCGAAACAGGAAAGATGCGGCAAGGTTATGAGGGTCGCGCCCTTTAGGGTATGTCATTCCCTTCTGGTAAAGGGTGGTATCATGGTATGGAGCCCAGATACTTACTCATGTGGAAACACTATATCTATTTCTGTGTGGTGTTGTTGGTATCGAGCGCTCGGATAAAGGTCCCAAAGGACCGGGGGATGGCATATTCGTGTAGTAGTTACCTAGTTACAGAGGTAACCCGGCCTTGTGTTGGCAGAGATCTAACCGTAACGTTAGTTCTCGGGACGTCCCGCCAGAGGCGATCCCATGTGGCAATAGGAAGTTCCTTAGCCTGACCATTTGTTGGAAATCCATTCTTCAATTACGTGCCTTGTACGGTTTTAGTTGTAGAACCTGCCATTTAACATGGCAGCTATAGTAGGCATAGCATCATGGTACCTATGCTGGCTAGGATTTATATTATACTTTCGAAAGATTTTCCACTATGCACTAGTAATAATATCCAAGAATTTTTCTCGTAGTAAGCATGTTTGACTATCATAAGGAGAAATCTCCCCCATGTGTGCGTTTGCATTGTGTGTGTGCCGGGAGGCCTTATGGTAGTTTCATTTTCCAAAAAGCATTGCGGGTTTCAAATTTAAATTCTTTTGTTTGTTTTAAAAGACCAAATGTTTTTGTTTGCTCATACCAGTCCCATGACTGACCTGGAGTTTATTGTTCCTTTCCTAAACTCTGGGTGCCCACTATTTCCCACACGGGCAGTCTAGAGTTGGGGTTTTCAGATAATCAGTAATAGGTGTAGATTCGATAGCTTTCAAGCCTTAGGATTTGGCAATCGCAATTGGATCGAGTTGCTTCTCTTCATCTTGATTTGAGAGTTCGAGCTATTCTGGATTGGTGCCTTGGAGATGGAGATTACCGATACTGGAGTTCTTCCCTGAAGACTATTTTGGAGATGTGTTCCGCTGCTAGTGTTATCTTTTATTTCCGCTGCTATTCTTTGTATCTCTGATAATGGTGATATCTATTGTACCATTCTGTTGTATCATTCATGTTGTATCAGTTATTGTATCAAATGTTGTATATTGATATATGTTGTTCATTTTCTTCCGCTGTGTTATTTACTTAATGTGTTATAAGCTCCGGCGACTCGAATTTGAGCGGTCGAATCTGCGGCATTCGAGTACAATGTAAAGTATGGATGTCGATTTTCGAACGCGAAAAATTTGAGCCGTTACATTTGGTATCAGAGCTGATGGTTAAAACCTTAGCTCAGGAGTATAACATATTAAGTAGCTCATTAGAGATAGGGTGAAGTATACCCTAGAATGAGTATATCCCTAAGATATCCGTTCGAATGCCTCAGTAAATTCTCTTACTATCCACTGATAGTAAGTATGAGTGCGAGAAGAGAACGAGATAGGGGACAGGGGAATACGACTACAAATGGTCAATACCCTGCAACAGTGGAAACAATTTTCTCTATCAATCTCCTTTGATTCGATTTCGAATTCTTTTGATTGCTTCGTAGCTGCTCCAGAAAGAAGCTTCGGTGTGATGGTGGCCCTACGAATCGTTGCAAGAAATTCTTACTTTGTATCTTCATCCGTTTCTTATCAGCTTTTCGATCTAAACTCTAATGAATTTGAAATTTATAATATTAAATAAATTGGAAATTTTAAATTAAGTAAATTGGTTAACTAATATGAAGATTTGATCCATCTATCTATTCTCTGGGATCCGACATATTCTACGAACGATTAGTTATCCCTTCGAATTAATCAACGCCCTTGCATATTCGTAGACCGGTGGACCCAAATATCTTGTGTAATAATTGTATGAGTTTGTTCTCATATTGTTGATATTCTGATTTGGAAAACCAAATGCAGAATAAATAGCTCGATTCTGATCTGATTAATCATTTCTTTATCTATTATCTTTTCTTTCTCGTCTTCCTTGCAATTTCGAGGACGAAATTCTTTTAAGGGGGGAAATCTGTAACATTCCTGAATTTTGAACAAGTTTAATTTGACAATTTATTTAATTTTGAAAATAAAATTGAGATTATCTTTTGAAAATTTGAATGAATAAATATATCTATTGTAAATAAAATTTATTAATTTGACATCAAATGGAATGTAAAGATATATTTAAAAAGGTATTTGATTATTTATTCATTTATAAGTACAAATTTATTCTATATTAAATTTTGAATTTGAATTAAAAATGTAAAAAATTAGATTTGAATATAAAATTTGATTTGATTAAAAGATTTAAACCATTGGAACATAAAAAAAAAATGTTATATTCAAATAAAACATGAACATGATTTGTAAGTTAAAAATAAAACAAGGTTTAAAAACAATTTGTAAATAAATTTATGAAAAGGGACTTTACATAATTTTGTTTAAACATAACAAATGTAAGAAAACTAACAAATGAAATTACAAATGTCAAACAAAGTTAAACAAGTGGCAAACCCATATTTATTCTAAAATAAAATTTAATTAGAATGTAATTAAAAGAAAAACAAATTCTTTTCTTATCTTTTCAAGTCCTGTTAACAAAATTACAAGAACAGAAATTAAATTTAAAACAAGTCTTTTTCTCAAGAAAACAAACCTGGAAAACAGGCAATGATTCCTAAAGCAAATTACAAAAATCTGGAATTCAAGAAGATTCAAACTCAGTTTCAAAATAAATCTGAAGCAATTAAGACAAGGAGTTTAAAATGGAAGTGCAGTTTTCTCTGGGCTAAATTATAGCTGCAGAGAGAAAAGAATTTTAAGTTTTCAAATACTAGATCAAAACTCTGTCTTCAAGCAATCAAAGCAAAGTTTAAGTCAAAAGAAAATCAAGTAAAACAAATGCAAGATCAAAGAACAGATCAGGCTCAAGTGCTTCCAAATCAAACAAGTTGATGAAGTTTACAAACTGAAGCTTTGAAAACAAACAAAATGATAATCTGGAAATCTAGAAGCATAATCCAGTGCAAATGCAAGCTCTCTGGAAGATCACAATTTAAAGGCAAGTGAAGATTTCTTTTTAAATTTTAGATTTTATGTTGCAATCAATAAATAAAACAAGATTTGAACAATTTTTATTTAATAAGTTGCAGGGAATATCAAGTTCAAGGCTAAATTTGGTCTCTGGATTTCAAGTTGCAGAGAAAAAAAAAAAATTAAAACTGTTTTGGTATACTTCTCTGCCATTTAAACTGTAAGTAAGGAGGATTTAAAAACTTTGTTTATTTATGAAATGGATGAACAAAACAAAAGGGAAATAAAGATCTATACTTACAATTGACAGGTTTAAAACTCCAAGATCTTAAGAAGAAGATTTTAAATCTGGAAAAAAAAAAAACACCTGGAAGAAGCAATCCTTTCTGGAATTAAACAAACTGTAAGTAAATTGATTCTTTTATTTGTTAATTAATGAAATAAGTAACAAATGCAATAGGAAATTAAGCAAAGATCTGTATTTATGAATTTGCAGATCTAAACTTCAGGAATTAAAGAAAAAAAAAAAGAAAAAAAAAATGCAGGCTTGTTTCCTCTCTGTTCTTCTCTGGTACAAATACCCAGGTGAGCAAACTCACTTATATTGGCCTATGTTCTGTGATGTTGTGCTTGATGCTTGAAGCTTGTTCTGGAAATGTTGTTGATATGACTGTGTACTTGAGTATATTAGTTCATGCCTATTTTACAGATATATGTATATCTGCTCCTATGTTTACAGGCTCTCAAACCCTGTTCTTAAACTAAAATCTCCTTCTGAAGTTTATCTTAGACTTTAGGATTTAAATGAAATTGTTTATACAACCCAGACTTAAGTTTTAAAAATAGCTTGAGTATGTTTTGTTTCTAGACTACCTAGAAATATTAATATACAGTAAAAGAAAAAGAAAAAGGGGTTCTTGTTTAGTTTAAATTCAAACTCTTGAGTCAATCTCTGTTTAAGCATAGGTTATAAACAGAACTGGGTTGCTTCATCTCAAAGTAAAGATTTAAAACTATACTTCAGTCAAATTATTGAAGTGTCTTTGGAAATTTCCTGGAAATCAAAAATGACTGAGAGAAAAATAAAAATGTGTAAAATTCCAAACTTGGTAATCCATAAGTTCAGAATCAAGATTTGAATTCATAAACTTAAACATGATTTTTAACACTAAAATCATATATTTTTTTTCAATTTGGGATTAAGTGAGTTTTTCTGGGTTGAACAAAAGAAGGGTTTTGGGTTTTTATCTGACGATCTAGGGGATTTGGGATGTTGCAGTTCTTCCTGGAGGTGGAGGGATGTTAGGTGAGTGTGGTCACTGATAGGTAGGGGATGGTCGGAGATGTAGTTTAGAGGTGGCTGGAGGTGGTTTACAAATGCACAGGGGTGTGTGCATGTTTGTGATGGTGGTGGGTTGATGTTTCTGGGTTGCAGGGATTTCGACTCGGGTTGGTCTCGGGGGAAATAGGAAATGACTCGAAGCAAGTAGAGGAATGACCCGAAGTAAAATTTTAGCTTACTCGAGTACATTGTTTCAGGTTTTAGCAAAACAGAAACCTGTCTTTGCAGTTTTGAAATTGAAAGTTAAGTTTAAATTTAAACTAAAAGTTTAGCTTAGGATTTAAACTTGAATTTAAAATGAATTCAAATTGTTTGAATTCTTATTTTGTAATAATTTGAATGCAGGAATTCAAATTTGGTTTAAAATAAAAAAAAAAAAAATAAAAAGAAGAAGAAGGAAACTGTTTCCAGTTTTGTAAAGTTTGAACTTAATACAAACTAAAATTGAGACTTAAGATTTTGAAACTGAATTTAAGCATGAAATCAAATAAGTTTCAATTCTGTTTCTTTGAAATAATTTAGATTCAGAAAATTTTAAAGTTTGGTTTTCAAATTTAACAGGAACTGTTTTTCTGTTTTAAAATGTAAAAGTGAATTTAAATTGCAAGTGGAGATTGAGATGGAGTTTAATCTGAAAATTTTGAATATGAATTCAAATAAGATTATTTGAGATTTGAAATCATTTAAGCTTTTAAATTTAAATTTGATTTGAAAATCTCAAGCATAAATGCATTGTGTTTTGGCATTTGAAATTGAAAGGTTAAGTATCTAAATTAGGAAATTCAAAATGAATTCAATCTGAGTTTTTAAATCTGAATTTAAAATTTTAAACTTCAGTTTTAAAATAAAGATTTAAGTTTAAATTTCTTTTAAATGATTAAGTGATTTGCATTGAATGGAAGGTGTAATTGTAAGAAGCATTTTAAAGAATTTGAATTTAAATTTGAAATTGAGATATGAAGTAATGTTTATATAAAGTTAAATTTGATTCAAATCTAATTTTGAATCTTAGTTTTAAAATGAATTTAAGTTTTATAAATTTAAGAGTTTAAACCAAATTTGGTTGATAATGTAAAAATTTAAATGGTTTAATTTTAAAAAGAAATTTATTTTAACTTTTGTAAACTTCTTTCATAATTAAGGAATTATCATCAATTAAGGATTTTAGATTGATTTTAATAAATGAATGATTTATATTGCATTTAATTATTAGGTTAATTAAATGAATAATTAAATTATTTAATAAATTAATGAAATAAGTGATTACTTAAGGTAATTAAGGATTAAGGGTTTAGGATTAATTATTCTTTGAATAATTAACTTGTAATTAAGAATGATTTATTAAATAAAATTAGTTTTTAATTAATGATTAATAATTAATTAATCAAGTAATAAATAAATGATTAAATAAAGTAACCATTGCTTAGTGAAAGTAATTATAGTAGATAATTAAAGATTGATTTATCAGATATTAGGGTTAATTATTTTAAGGTAAAATTAATTTATGTGGTTAATTAATTAAGATAATTGAATCAAGAAAAATAGATTAAGGTTAATTAACTTAAAAATGATTGAGAAATCATTATTAATTAAGGAATAATTAATTGTTGAAATTAATTAAGGAATAATTAATTGTTGAAATTAATTAAGGAATAATAAATCTATTTATTAAGGACAATTAATTTTAACTAAGATTTAATTAATCAATAATTAAAAGTTTATTTGTTAAAGTAATTAATTGAGAAATAAGCAATTAAGATTAATTAATTACAATTAAAGGATAAATAAATTAAGATTTAATAAATGATTAATAAATGAAGATGGTTAAGACTTAATTAATTATAGTTAATGATAATTAATCATTGATTTAAAGATTACAAATAGAAGTAATTATGTGGGTAATAAATTTATAACCACACGGTTTATTCATCTTAATTGTAGATGCTGGTTGTTATTGAATGTTGTGTGATGGATTGATATATTTGATATGTGATGAGATGCTATGTGATACTTTGTGCTGATCTACTATATTTATGATGAATATATTGGCATATGAATATGAAACCCCTTGACCCGTAGAACGACATTTGAATTTCGATGCGACAGGGAGTCGGATTTCAGTTGGTTATCCGAAACCCACATCGAATCATATCAGTGAACCTTTGTGATTGGTAATTTATTTATCTATGAATATGTGAATACAGATGAGCGTTATGGGTCATACCGCTTATCGATTTGATTGAATCTATTGTGCACTATTGCGTTGAACCCTTGACCACACTTATACACACACAAATATGGATTGCACGTGGAAATGGGTTAAGTCACAGATTTAGAAATTGTTTTAAAATTGAAATTTTAAATCCAAAATAATTTTGGAATTGGAATTGAAGCTTTGAAAATGAGTTTTCTGAAATAAAAGTTATTTTAAATAACTTGATTGAATCTTGGAATTTAAATGAATTAATTTAAATTTGAATTCAATATTTGAAATTGAATTCTAAAATCTAGGAACTAAGGGTTAAAAAGTTATTCAAGTTATAAATGGGTTTATATGGGTTTTTAAAACCATGTTAAAAGTGATTTTTGAAATTTTAGTTTAACCCAAGATTTAAACTGGTATATAATTGGATTTTTTTTTCTGAAAACGGAAACTGTTTGTGAGCCTTCATATAAGAAATGAATTTCCAATTGGTGTTAAAAGGACTTCAAGTCTAAAATGAAATGGTTTTCCAAGTTTTAGATAAATCTTTGGAAATGCGTTTTGAAAGCTATAAATCTTTAATTTAAAGATTTAATTGGGTTAATCCAATTGAAATGGGAATTGTTTTGGAATCTATGAATAGATCTTTGTGAAACTGGGTGAAACTTTGTGAAATAAATCTTTTTGTTTAAAGATTCAAAATGGTAATTTGTTTAACCATTGAAAGAAAAGTTTTGGATTTTATAAGTTGTGACTTAACTAAAATCCCATATCCATATGTTTTAAAATATTGCGCTCATTATTCGGTTTAGCCGGGAAAGGACCTTGTGTCATATAGCCCATTCCGAATAGTGATACGACGTTATGGATAACATTTGAAGACCGGTGGTGAAGACCGGGTATTTGTGAGAACGATAGGATAACCTATCGATTGACTCTGCACTGAGTTGCTCCGGTATAGAGTTCTCCTTAGTGATGGGAAGTCCGATCGGGATTGTGGATACCCGGATTTGCAAGGGCTTCTTCGGAAGTGCCTTCGGTTCTGTTCGAACCCGGAACAGACTTGTATGGTTGTATGTCCGACATTACACTTTGAGATGTTATCTGATCTCTATCAAATACATTTCTGCTTGGTGGCGGAGAATTTATTCTCTTAGCTTAACACCCTTCTCTGAGACGTACGAACTCAGAGGTTTTGTAGTTGATATTTATCAGTGATATTCCCAATTTGGTAATGTGGCATGCTGAGTGCTGCTGTGTGATGATCATTGGTTGATCATTTGTGATATGATCATTTGTTTGATCATTTATCTTTGTGATCATTGCTTTGGTCATCTGTTGACCCAAAGCATGGCTTTGTTGCACAAAGCGTAGCTTTGTGGACGAGACTGCATCAGGACCTCACACCCCGGAAATGGTCGAAACAGGAAAGATGCGGCAAGGTTATGAGGGTCGCGCCCTTTAGGGTATGTCATTCCCTTCTGGTAAAGGGTGGTATCATGGTATGGAGCCCAGATACTTACTCATGTGGAAACACTATATCTATTTCTGTGTGGTGTTGTTGGTATCGAGCGCTCGGATAAAGGTCCCAAAGGACCGGGGGATGGCATATTCGTGTAGTAGTTACCTAGTTACAGAGGTAACCCGGCCTTGTGTTGGCAGAGATCTAACCGTAACGTTAGTTCTCGGGACGTCCCGCCAGAGGCGATCCCATGTGGCAATAGGAAGTTCCTTAGCCTGACCATTTGTTGGAAATCCATTCTTCAATTACGTGCCTTGTACGGTTTTAGTTGTAGAACCTGCCATTTAACATGGCAGCTATAGTAGGCATAGCATCATGGTACCTATGCTGGCTAGGATTTATATTATACTTTCGAAAGATTTTCCACTATGCACTAGTAATAATATCCAAGAATTTTTCTCGTAGTAAGCATGTTTGACTATCATAAGGAGAAATCTCCCCCATGTGTGCGTTTGCATTGTGTGTGTGCCGGGAGGCCTTATGGTAGTTTCATTTTCCAAAAAGCATTGCGGGTTTCAAATTTAAATTCTTTTGTTTGTTTTAAAAGACCAAATGTTTTTGTTTGCTCATACCAGTCCCATGACTGACCTGGAGTTTATTGTTCCTTTCCTAAACTCTGGGTGCCCACTATTTCCCACACGGGCAGTCTAGAGTTGGGGTTTTCAGATAATCAGTAATAGGTGTAGATTCGATAGCTTTCAAGCCTTAGGATTTGGCAATCGCAATTGGATCGAGTTGCTTCTCTTCATCTTGATTTGAGAGTTCGAGCTATTCTGGATTGGTGCCTTGGAGATGGAGATTACCGATACTGGAGTTCTTCCCTGAAGACTATTTTGGAGATGTGTTCCGCTGCTAGTGTTATCTTTTATTTCCGCTGCTATTCTTTGTATCTCTGATAATGGTGATATCTATTGTACCATTCTGTTGTATCATTCATGTTGTATCAGTTATTGTATCAAATGTTGTATATTGATATATGTTGTTCATTTTCTTCCGCTGTGTTATTTACTTAATGTGTTATAAGCTCCGGCGACTCGAATTTGAGCGGTCGAATCTGCGGCATTCGAGTACAATGTAAAGTATGGATGTCGATTTTCGAACGCGAAAAATTTGAGCCGTTACATTTGGTATCAGAGCTGATGGTTAAAACCTTAGCTCAGGAGTATAACATATTAAGTAGCTCATTAGAGATAGGGTGAAGTATACCCTAGAATGAGTATATCCCTAAGATATCCGTTCGAATGCCTCAGTAAATTCTCTTACTATCCACTGATAGTAAGTATGAGTGCGAGAAGAGAACGAGATAGGGGACAGGGGAATACGACTACAAATGGTCAATACCCTGCAACAGTGGAAACAATTTTCTCTATCAATCTCCTTTGATTCGATTTCGAATTCTTTTGATTGCTTCGTAGCTGCTCCAGAAAGAAGCTTCGGTGTGATGGTGGCCCTACGAATCGTTGCAAGAAATTCTTACTTTGTATCTTCATCCGTTTCTTATCAGCTTTTCGATCTAAACTCTAATGAATTTGAAATTTATAATATTAAATAAATTGGAAATTTTAAATTAAGTAAATTGGTTAACTAATATGAAGATTTGATCCATCTATCTATTCTCTGGGATCCGACATATTCTACGAACGATTAGTTATCCCTTCGAATTAATCAACGCCCTTGCATATTCGTAGACCGGTGGACCCAAATATCTTGTGTAATAATTGTATGAGTTTGTTCTCATATTGTTGATATTCTGATTTGGAAAACCAAATGCAGAATAAATAGCTCGATTCTGATCTGATTAATCATTTCTTTATCTATTATCTTTTCTTTCTCGTCTTCCTTGCAATTTCGAGGACGAAATTCTTTTAAGGGGGGAAATCTGTAACATTCCTGAATTTTGAACAAGTTTAATTTGACAATTTATTTAATTTTGAAAATAAATAAATTAATCTGCATATTCGTTACACTCGTTTTAGAATCACCCTCGGAGTTAACGACAATAACCCTTGCATTCTGAATCACCATCTCGATCTCCACTTGATATGTCACGACCTATCGTTTAATTTGGATCGATGTGGTTTTCGGAATATCGAATTGATACCCGATCCCGGTCTCATCGAAATCCAAACGCCATTTTAAGGGCCAAGTTGTCTATTTAGTCTTAACAGTTTAATCCAAAATTAAGAATTTACATAACAGATATCACAGATAAATCATATACAGTTATCACAGATATATCTAGAATATATCACAACATATCACAGAATATCACCAAACAGATATCAGAGTCGATCAATAAGAATCATCAGTTCATATCAAAACAGTTTGGTTTTCTTAACTTAATTAATTACTTAAGGATAAATTACTTTATTCTGCTTAATTAATTACTGATTAATTAACTTATTAAATTTTATCAATTATTATTTAAATACTCACTTAATCAGTTAATTCTTAATTATTAATTAAAAAATTTTATTATTAATTTACAAAGCTTGATTACCTATTAATTACCAATGAAATAATAATTAATAATCTTAATCATTAATTTATAAAGGTTCCTTATCCATTTATAAATCACTAATCACTTAACCATTAATTACTAATTAATTAATCATTTAATTTTTTATTAATTTCTCAAGGTTCTCAAGTTAAATTGATTAAACCCCATATCAATTCCTAATTACAAATTTAATTTAAGTTATTGATTTAATTATAAGTATAAATTTTATTACATTTAAATTAACGTACATTTAGAATTTACTTATCGTCTTACATTTGCAAACCTTCTTAATGAAATTTAAAACAAGTCTTAGCTCAACACTTAACAACATTTATAACTTTATTAATGTTAATCTTGTTTATTAATAACTTAAGGTTTATTTCAGTTAACACTAAGAATAGTCAGACCCGAAGTAAACGTGTTGTTTACTCAAGTAAGGCACGAGTTATCTCCATTGTTTCCCACGTTTCCCCCCTCAACTCTGTCTTCTTCCCTCACCTGTTTCTTTCCTTCTTTTATTTATTTATTTTAGCTTAAGTATAAAATTTAAATTGCAGTGACATAAAAACTCACGCGCGCGACCCAGATACGCTCAAAGCAAAAACCCAAAAGTCTCGAGCAAGAGCACGCGACCATCACGACACTCCACCGGACATCCAATCACCACCGTGCACGTGCACGGTGGTTTGCCGCACCTGTAGTGGTTTGCGCAACCTCCAGCAAACCACGATTTAACCTCCCACTCCTAATCAAAACCCAGATTTTCGAATAAAGGTCGAAATCAAAAAAACACCTGAAGCTTGAACTAGCCATACGAACACACCGGGCCAAAAACGCTTCGGCCCATCAATGGCGACCACCGGAAGCGCCATAACTCCGGCCTCGCATCAGCAATTCTCCCCGCCACCATTACCCTGAAACTCCAACAACTCGATGCACCTGAGACTAAGACATCACCTCATTTCCAAAGCGCAACAAAACTCGGTCTTAAACCCTAATCATACCTCGTCCCAAAATTTCTTGCAATAGAAATTTTTTCTAACAGTTTTCCAAGATTCGAACATGATCAAACTGCCTCCTCAACAAATTTCAGCGATTAAACTTCGTTGAACTAATAGAAATTGATAAAAATGTATTTTTAGTTCATTTATGAACTGAACCATGTGTGCTTATCTAAAAATTATAATCTTTGTTTCAAAAATCCTACTTTGGAATGTTTATTCAAGATATGAATTCAAACTAACAATTTAAAACATTCGAATTTTACACATTGATCTTCCTTTTACTGTAAAATTTAATATACAGTGTTTAAGTTACACTGTCCACCTTCAAACAATCCTTTCAGGCCATGATTCCAGTTTAAACAAGTTTAATCAACTTAAATTCTTAAGATTGAAATATTAATATGAAGAAGTATTTAAAATTTCGTATGCTTTACTTTATACAGGAACTTGAAATGTTGAGGAACACACATAGCAGAGCTTCCAGTAAACAACCAACGTCACAGAACATTTTGTTTTCAATATATAGCAACATACAATTTCATAAACTAATTATCAAAACTTAAACTTTAAAATTTGTATGTTTACTCACCTAATTTACTGTTGAAACAGAGGATACTTATTGTTGAAAAAAAAACACTATAGTTTGAATTTCTGAAAACCCTCCATGCTTTGTTGTTGAATTTGTTTGAGTTTGTAAAGAAAGATGATGTTTATTTAATTTTTCTCAGGTTAGATAAGTTGTGAACAAGCAAGTATAGTATGATGTTACATAGAAAGGGTTTTGAACAGCTGTAGGTTATACTAGTACACTACTTACCCTGTTTTTAAGCAGAGATGTTTTACTGCAAACCTGAAATGATATTTGTATTTCGGCTGAAAGATTTCTTCTTGACAAATAGTTGTGCTAATAAATGTATGTGTCTTCATATTTGTTTACATATAATTTATATCCGCTGACATTTTACTTATTTCGGCTAAACATGTTTTTAGTGCAAAGATATTTAGTGTTTGATGTGAAAAATTTGTCTTCTTTCATTGTACAAATGTATATACTATACAGTAATACTTGATCTATTTCCCAGTCCTCAAGCTTTGATCAAGTTGTTGAGTTTAGTTTCAGATTTGTTTGTACAACTAGATTTGTTTTGTGAGCAAATATATATGTATAACTTGTCTTGTTAGTGTGCATTAATATGTTACTTGACTAAGATATGTTTTCACATCAATGTTTATTCTATCATATATTTGTTTATGCTTATGTCTATTGATAGTTCTCTTGTTTTAATATATGTGTAGATGTTCATAAGCATATATTTGCATTTATAACTATATTTGAGTTGTACTTGTGTTTTAAAGTTATAAGATTCAATTTTTTTTCCAAACCATGTAATTGTTTAAATATCTAAAAGATATTTTTGTACTTTTTAAACATTATTGAAATTTTAAAACTCTTTATTTTATATTCCAGACCATATTCATTTTATTATTATGATCAGATATTAACAAGGTATATTTTACTTATATTAAAACACATATTTATAGCTGTTTTGGAAATAATAAGTTTATATTTCATTTAATCTGATTAAATACCCATTAATAAAATGTTGCTAAATTTTCGGGATGTCACATTCCTCCCCTCTTAAAAGAATTTCGTCTCCGAAATTTAAAGCAACAGTTAATTCAAAAGTTTTTATATTAACAAACCAAACATACATATCATCCATATAATAGCAAACAATCAAACAGTCTACTCTCACAAACATCACTAGTTATCTGGACATAAATCTGGATAAGCTTTCCTAAAGCCATCGAGAGTTTCCCAGGTACAATCTCTGGGATCCTCGCTCCACTGCACCTTGACGAGTTTCACCACATTGCTCCTGAGTTGCTTCTCGTCTTGATCCACAATCCGAACTGGATTTCTGACCACAGTCAAGTTGGGTTCTACTTCCAAATCTTCCTGAACTACTGGTTCTACAACCAGTGATGGATCATGAACATATTTCCTCAGATGTGATACATGAAACACACTGTGAATTCCAGACATCCGCTCTGGCAATTCAATCCTGTATGCTACAGCTCCAATTCTTTCCAGCACTTGGAATGGTCCAATATATCTCGGAGCAAGTTTTCCCGTCTTTCCGAATCTTATAGCACCTTTGGTTGGGGAAACTTTGATAAAAACCAAATCTCCGATCTCGAATTCCAAAGGTCTTCGTCTTCTATCAGCATACTTCTTCTGACGATCTTGAGCAGCTTTCATCCTTTTCTTGATAAGCTCAACCTTAGCAGAAGCTTCTCAAATAAGATCGGGTCTGAGCACAAGAAGATCTTTCGATTATACCCAACAAGATGGGGATCTACACGGTCTTCCATATAAAGCTTCATAGGGATTCATCTTAATACTTGCTTGATAAATTTTATTATAAGAGAATTCCACTAGATGAAGATGGTCTTCCCACGATCCACCAAAATCCAAAACACAAGCCTGCAGCATATCCTCTAGAATTCGATTCAGCCTCTCCGTCTGTCCATTTGTCTGAGGATGATAGGTTGTACTCAATCTCAAATTTGTTCCCATTGCTGATTGCAGAGCCTCCCAGAATTTGCTAGTGAAAATAGGATCACGATCACTTACTATATTGATTGGAACACCATGCAATCTGACTATCTCCTTCAAGAAAATTTCTGCCAGAGAAGCTGCAGCACGCTTGCCTTAATAGGTATAAAATGGGCACTCTTAGTTAAACGATCCACAATAACCCATGTACCATCATTTCCTTTCCTAGTCCTAGGCAATCCGTCGATAAAATCCATCAAAATCATTTCCCACTTCCAACCTGGAATTTCCAAAGGCTGCAATAATCCCACTGACTTCTGCTGATCACCTTTAACTTGTTGACAGATGGCACAACTGTTCACGAATCTAGCTACATCCTTCTTCTTATTCGGCCACCGGAAAACTCTCCTCATATCCTTATACATCTTCGAGATTCCCGGATGAATATTCAATTTGGAACGATGACTCTCAGACAACACTACCTGCCTCAGATCCCTATCATTCGGAACACAAATTCTCCCGTTAATCCTTAATGTTCCTTGGCCATCAATTTCAAAACTGGGACACTTACCTTTCCTGACTCTTTTGATGATCCTTCTCAACATCTTATCAGATTCTTGCTTGCTTGAGATTCTTTCAATAAGAGATGGAACAACTTCCAGAAGAGATAGGACTGCATTCCTGCTAAGAGCATCAGCTACAACATTGGCCTTTCCCGGAGTGTACAGAACATCCAAATCATAGGATACCAAAAATTCAACCCACCGCTGCTGTCTCAGATTAAGATCTTTTTGAGAGAAAAGATATTTCAAAGGTTTGTGATCCGTAAACAATTCGAATTTCTCTCCCAAAAGATAATATCCCCAGATCTTCAAAGCAAAAACAATGGCTAACAGTTCAAGATCGTGCGTAGCATAGTTCTTCTCATGTGGCTTCAACTGCCGACTCGCATACGCAATTACCCTTCCATTCTGCATCAGAACTGCTCCCAAACCAACCGTACAAGCGTCAGTATAAACTTCGAATTTTCTCTTCCCATCCGGAATAGCAAGCACTGGTGCAATAGTTAGCCTCGTCTTCAATTCCTGAAAATCTTCTTCACACTGGGGTGTCCACTTGAATTTTTCTCCTTTCCTTGTCATCTTAGTCAGATGCGAAGAAATCTTGGAATAATCCTTAATAAATTTCCTATAGTAGCTAGCCAATCCTAGAAAACTGCGAACTTCCGTTAGTGTCTCCGGCTGTTTCATTCCAGAATAGTTTCAACCTTTGCTGGGTCTACAGAAATGCCTTCACCAGAAACAAACGATATGCCCTAAAATTTTAACTTTCGATTTCCAGAAATGGCACTTTGTAAACTTCGCCTTCAACACATGCTTCCTCGGAGTCTCCAATACAATCCTCAAATGTTGCCTGTGCTCTTCTTCAGATTTGGTGTAGACCAAGATATCATCAATAAATACCAGCACAAACTTATTCAACACATCCCTAAAGACTCGGTTCATCAGATCAACAAAGTAGGCAAAGGCGTTGGTTAACCCGAAAGGCATAACCAACCACTCATAGAAACAATTCGGTCCCCTAAATGCTGTCAAGGGAATACTGTCTTCATCTACCCTCAACTGATGGAAACCTGAAGCTAGATCTAGTTGAGAAAAGATAGAAGTTCCATGCAACTGGTCAAAAGGATCATCGATGTGAGGAAGAGGATATTTATTACGGATAGTCACTTTGTTCAATTCTCTATAATCCACACAACACCTTAGCGATCCATCCGATTTAGTGACAAACACTGCAGCAGAGCCCCAATAAGAAAAACTGGGTCTAATCAACTCCTTCTCCAAAAGATCCTGAGTCTGCTTAATCAACTCCTCTCTCTCCCTAGGATCCATTTTCCTACTGGGCTGAATCCCTAGCACTGCTCCTGGAATCAAATCAATACGAAACTCTATTTCTCAATGTAGCGGTAGACACTTAACTTCTTCAAATACATCAGGAAAATCTTGAACCACATCGATATCTTCAATCCTCTCTTCAGAAGTCTCAATTCCATGGAAAAGACTGCTCAAGTGAATTCCAGAATTATCACACGACACTTTGGCAATTCTACCCAAATCAGTTTCCAGCGAAACTGTTCTCTCATCACAATTCAAAACTGCTCTATACTTATCCAGCCAATCCATTCCCAAAATAAGATCAAATCCCCTAAAATTCAACACATATGGGTCACAAGAAAAACTGTGGGATAGATAAGAAATCTTCAAGTCCTTATAGATCGTATCTAATTTGGTCACCCCTCCTATAGGATTAGATACCAAGATAGGACTGTCTACAGAACTAGGGGTAAGAAAGAACTTCTCAACAGAGTCCAGAGAAATAAAACTCAAGGAAGCACCCGAATCAAACAAAACTTTAATATATATGCCGTCCAAAAGTAAAGTACCTTCCAATACTCCTTTGCCTTTCGAAGAAGAAGATGGACCGGCTTCCAAAGCAAAGACCTTATTATGAGGCGCCCTCTGCAGAAGTGGATAATTCTTGATCATGTGACCAGGCTGATGACAATTAAAACACAACGATCTCTGAACCATAGTTGATCCTGGACCATTATAATGCGGTTGTTGTTGCTGCTGCTGGAATCCTTTTCTAGGACACTTATTTGCCAAATGACCTTCCTGTTGACAAATGTAGCATTTGCGAGGTCCGTTGTTATTTCCAGGCTTCTTCTTGTTCGGCTTTCTCCATTTAGGATCGAACTTTCGCTTATTAGGATTAGTGAAATTCCCACCTGAAGTAGCAACTGGAGCCACAGATTCCTTACTCATCAAATTCTCATATCTCAATGCCATATCAATCAAATCGACAAAAGATCCTTTCAAAGCCACCATCAATTTTCCGTGGAATTCAGGCCTCAATCCTTGCATAAATTTTTCATTCTTTTTGAAGGGAGAATCGATGAGTCCTGGTCCATAGCAATAGAGTTCGTTGAATCTGGTTTCATATTCCGAAATAGACATGCTACCCTGCTTCAAATACAGAAAATCCTGATACAATTGGGTTTTCCCTACCATTGGCATAAACTTCTCCTCAAATAGCTCCTTAAATCTGTCCCAAGAAATGTCATCCTCCGAAATATTTGCTACCGTTGCATCCCACCAGGCCGCTGCACCACCCTGCAATTGCCACGATGCCATTTCTCTCTTCCGTTCATCCGACAACTTCATGCTTTTAAAAATGCGCTCACAAGATCATAGACAAGCTTGAACTTCAATTATCGATTCTAAACCTTTGAATAGTTGGCCTCCAAGATTGTTGAAATCTTTGCATAAAGCTTCAAAACTAACTTGAGGCGGTACTGGATTTACAGCCATGTTAGCATTTTGACTCCGTCCATTATCTGTTGAAGTACTGGCCCTAACTCTGCCTCTTCTTCCAGAACTCATGTCGGCCACCTGGACAGGTAACTCAACAAATTTAGATAGATATATAATTATATGAAAAATACAAATACACACTCTCAAGATAAATAATACTCAAGAGCCTAGGTACTCGCTCAACCTAGCGCTCTGATACCAGTTGTGACGACCCGCCTTTCTAACCCCATATAGACGTATCATCATTAAGAAAGAAAGGGATAGAAATAGAAAAGAATAGAAAGAAAGAATAACAACATCAGAATCTCACAGCGGAATGGAACAAAATATAATACATCACATAGCTATTACATAGTTATACATACATCAGAGTTATACAATATCATACAACAGAACTGTCATATACATATATGTCCATACATACATCCAAAATACAGCATACACTAACTACACAGCGGAACTATATAGGTTGATACATACGTCTGGTCTTCTTCTCCAAAAGCTCCTCTAGAAAATTAATACTCCAAATACCTATCACTTGTCTACTCATAAAAATTTGACTACCCAAGAGTTTATGAAAAAAAAATATAAACTCCGGGTCAGACATGGGTCTAGTATGAGTAAACGGTTAAAAATTGTTTAACTTTGAACACCATTTGAAAACAAAGAAATCACGTAAGACTCCCCACAAATAAATACGGGTAAGTCCTTACGCTAACCAAAACATTTTATAGGAAGTCCAATGATATTATAATATTGCCTAGGGTTTTCAAGTAAATAGAAAATAGCCGAAATTGTTACATCTATTAAATTCCAGCTACTAGCCACGAAAGTGGGTAATACAAATCAAAACCATAGGGTCTCGTAGGGAAAATGGATTTCCAACAATGGCAGGGCTACTGGGGTACCGCCCGTCATATTACGGGGCCTAGATCACCGTACCGAGGATCACTACCGAACCCCTACAACACAAGGACGGAACTATTCCTTACTAAACAGTCCCGAACAAGATAACCCCGCAGTTGTGGCCAACAACTGCTCACACAGCCGAAATAAAGGGACATCTAGACAGAGGTATACCTCGTCCTGCTTGGGCATGACCCACCTAACCTTGCTGCATCTCCCCTGTTTTAGCCATTCCCAGTTGATAAGGCTTGAGGCTGCGATTACCTTTACAGAACCTTATTCTTAGAATGCTCATCGTTCGCTTGACGATGTGCTGAAAGCATTCAATCCATACAAGTTCGTTCCGGGTTCAAAAGAAACCGAAGGCATTATCTCGTTACACTCGTTTTGGAATCACCCTCAGAGTTAACGACAATAACCCTTGCATTCTAAATCACCATCTCGATCTCCACTTGATATGTCATGACCTATCGTTTAATTTGGATCGATGTGGTTTTCGAAATATCGAATTGATACCCGATCCCGGTCTCATCGAAATCCAAACGCCATTTTAAGGGCCAAGTTGTCTATTTAGTCTTAATAGTTTAATCCAAAATTAAGAATTTACATAACAGATATCACAGATAAATTATATACAGTTATCACAGATATATCCAGAATATATCACAACATATCACAGAATATCACCAAACAGATATCAGAGTCGATCAACGAGAATCATCAGTTCATATCAAAACAGTTTGGTTTTCTTAACTTAATTAATTACTTAAGGATAAATTACTTTATCCTGCTTTATTAATTACTGATTAATTAACTTATTAAATTTTATCAATTATTATTTAAATACTCACTTAATCAGTTAATTCTTAATTATTGATTAAAAAATTTAATTATTAATTTACAAAGCTTGATTACCTATTAATTACCAATGAAATAATAATTAATAATCATAATCATTAATTTATAAAGGTTCCTTATCCATTTATAAATCACTAATCACTTAACCATTAATTACTAATTAATTAATCATTTAATTTTTTATTAATTTCTCAAGGTTTTCAAGTTAAATTGATTAAACCCCATATCAATTCCTAATTACAAATTTAATTTAAGTTATTGATTTAATTATAAGTATAAATTTTATTTACATTTGAACGTACATTTAGAATTTACTTATCGTCTTACATTTGCAAACCTTCTTAATGAAATTTAAAACAAATCTTAGCTCAACACTTAACAACATTTATAACTTTATTAATGTTAATCTTGTTTATTAATAACTTAAGGTTTATTTCAGTTAACACTAAGAATAGTCAGACCCGAAGTAAATGTGTTGTTTACTCGAGTAAGGCACGAGTTATCTCAACTGTTTCCCACGTTTCCCCTCTCTACTCTGTCTCCTTCCCTCACCTGTTTCTTTCTTTCTTTCTTTTTATTTTAGCTTAAGTATAAAATTTAAACTGCAGTAACATAAAAACTCACGCGCGCGACCCAGAGACGCTCGAAGCAAAACCCAAAAGTCTCGAGCAAGAGCATGCGACCATCACGACACTCCACCGGACATCCAATCGCCATCGTGCACGTGCACGGTAGTTCGCCGCACCTCCAGTGGCTCGCGCTACCTCCAGCAAACCACGATTTAACCTCCCACTCCTAATCGAAACCCGGATTTTCGAATAAAGGTCGAAATCGAAAAAAACACCTGAAGCTTGAACTAGCCATACGAACACACCGGGCCAAAACCGCTTCGGCCCATCAACGGCGACCACCGGAAGCGCCATAACTCCGGCCTCGCATCAGCAATTCTCCCCGCCACCATTATCCTGAAACTCGAACAACTCGATGCACCTGAGGCTACGACATCGCCTCATTTCCAGAGCACAACAAAACTCGGACTTAAACCCTAATTATACCTCGTCCCAAAATTTCTTGCAATAGAAATTTTTTCTAACATTTTTCCAAAATTCGAACATGATCAAACTACCTCCTCAACAAATTTCAACGATTAAAATTCGTTGAACTAACAGAAATTGATAAAAATGTATTTTTAGTTCATTTATGAACTGAACCATGTGTGCTTATCTAAAAATTATAATCTTTGTTTCAATAATCCTACTTTAGAATGTTTATTCAAGATATGAATTCAAACTAACAATTTAAAACATTCGAATTTTACACATTGATCTTCCTTTTACTGTAAAATTTAATATATAGTGTTTAAGCTACACTGTCCACCTTCAAACAATCCTTCCAGGCCATGCTTCCAGTTTAAACAAGTTTAATTAACTTAAATTCTTAAGTTTAAAATATTAATATGAAGAAGTATATAAAATTTCCTCTGCTTTACTTTACACAGGAACTTGAAATGTTAAGGAACACACATAGCAGAGCTTCCAATAAACAACCAACATCACAGAACATCTTGTTTTCAATATATAGCAACATACAATTTCATAAACTAATTATCAAAACTTAAACTTTAAAAATTGTATGTTTACTCACCTAATTTACTGTTGAAACAGAGGATACTTGTTGTTGAAAAAAAAACACTGCAATTTGAATTTCTGAAAACCCTCCTTGCTTTGTTGTTGAATTTGTTTGAGTTTGTAAAGAAAGATGATGTTTATTTAATTTTTCTCAGGTTAGCTAAGTTGTGAACAAGCAAGTATAGTATGATGTTATATAGAAAGGGTTTTGAACAACTGTAGGTTATACTAGTACACTGCTTTCCCTATTTTTTAGCCGAGATGTTTTACTGCAAACCTGAAATGATATTTGTATTTCGGCTGAAAGATTTCTTCTTGACAAATAGTTGTGCTAATAAATGCATGTGTCTTCATATTTGTTTACGTATAATATATATCTGCTGACATTTTACTTATTTCGGCTAAATATGTTTTTAGTGCATAGATATTTAGTATTTGATGTGAAAATTTTGTCTTCTTTCATTGTACAAATGTATATACTATACAGTAATACTGATCTATTTCCCAGTCCTCAAGCTTTGATCAAGTTGTTGAGTTTAGTTTAGATTTGTTTGTACAACCAGATTTGTTTTGTGAGCAAATATATATGTATAACTTGTCTTGTTAGTGTGCATTAATATGTTACTTGACTAAGATATGTTTTCACATCAATGTTTATTCTATCATATATTTGTTTATACTTATATCTATTGATAGTTCTCTTGTTTATTTATATGTGTAGATGTTCATAAGCATATATTTGCATTTATAACTATATTTGAGTTTTACTTATGCTTTAAAGTTATAAGATTCAAATTTTTTTCCAAACCATGTAATTGTTTAAATATCTAAAAGATATTTTTGTACTTTTTAAACATTATTGAAATTTTAAAACTCTTTATTTTATATTCCAGACCATATTCATTTTATTCTTATGTTTAGATATTAATAAGGTAAAATATATTTTACTTATATTAAAACACATATTTATAGCTGTTTTGGAAATAATAAGTTTATATTTCATTTAATCTGATTAAATACCCATTAATAAAATGTTGCTAAATTTTCGGGATGTCACAACCGAACAATTTAAATAATTTATAATTATTATAAATTAATTAAATTAATCAATATTTATGAAATATTAATTATAAAATTTGAATATGATTTGAGAAATAAATAATGTTATATATACTTATAACAATTATAAATATATCGATTGATATACAATATCGACAAGCGAATAAATTAGATTTACTTGCATAATATTTTGGCTTAGGCTTAGATGGGTTTAAGGCCCATCATTAAGGCTGCAAAATTTTGGTTTTGGAAAGGTCTAAGGGTGGCTAAAACATAAGGAATTGGCTTGTAGATAATGGGTTGAGATAAAGTGAGAATGAGTAAAAAGGTTTTCCTCGTCTCTCTAACTTATGATGAAATGGTGAAAAGGAGAGGAGATTAGAAATTCCTCAAGCTAAGGAGAAAAAATGGTGGTTCTAATAACCTCTCATTTCCACCATTTTTTCTGTTTCGCTTGAGTGTTAGGAAATGAGGAGTAGAATGAATGAAGAGTAAAGGAGTTAAGGCATTTGGTAGACGACTTGTGTTATCTTGTTGGGTTAGTAGGCTTTGAACTCCAAACATATCGATGTTTATACTCAAACAAGTCGTAAACGTGGTTTTGAACTCAATGGAAGTGGTTTTGAGTCCGGTTCGACCGTTTACAAAAGGTCACATGTTAAATTCAACTAACGATGCTATATTTAAGTAAAACATTTAAATATATAATCGTAAAATATACGGGTCATTACAATTGTTGTCGTCGATTTTACTGTCATCGTCGGTTTTGGAGTCGTCGAGATTCGAGATCGAGATGCAAACTCAAGATGAGCATCTCAATTGATTTTGCTGTCATTGTTGATTTTACTTTTGCCACATTCGATTTTACAATTTGTCCAGAGAGGAAGATGCGGTTTTGTAAATTAAAGGCTGAAGTGAAAGCCCTAGAGAGGAAGGTGCAGTTTTGTAATTAAGGGGTGAAGTGAAAACATGCTAATTAAAATAGATATTGGGCTGGCTTTGAAATGAAACTAAACATCATTTATTTTATTTAATTAGGACGGAATTTAATGACATAAATTGGGCTAGACTAATTTATTTAATTTAATTTAGTATAATTCTAATTTTAAATTAATTTTTTTCAGTTAAGTATAAAAATATTAGGTTGGACTATATCTTATATTTTATTTATTGTTACATTTTCATTAACAAACCATTGAAAACTGAAAGCACGACTGAAAGTGAAACTAAAACCGAAACTTCCGAAATCATCTGATACTAAGAAAATTTCAAATAAACGAAACCGAGACCGAAACCGAGCTTTCGAACCTTGGTTTGGAGTGATAAGTGTGAAGTGGCATTTAGTGAGTTGAAGCAAAAGCTTACCTTTGCTCCTGTTCTCGCCGTTCCGAACGGGAGTGAAGGATTATCTATTTATACTGAAGCTTGTCGAGAAGGTTTGGGTGTCGTCTTGATGCGGGATTGAAAGGTCATTGCTTAAAAAATATGTGCTTAATAAATATTGATTTTTAAATATAATATAAAGATTTTTATTTTAATATATGTGTAAAAAAAATTAGATTTTAAAATTATAAGTTAAGTTTTGAAAATGTAAATTATAAGATGTTACTTATAACTTTATTATTTTTAAAATATATAAAATAAAATTTAATAAAATAAAATTTATTTTGTAAAATATAAAGAAAATTTTAATTTGATTATTATATATAATATGTTTAAATATTTATTTCAAATTTGTATTAATATTTTGAAAATAGATTTTGTAATAACTTTAATAAATAAAAGTTAGAAAGATAAACTAAAGTTGATTTGGAATTTAATTTGTTTAAGAATTGAATAAATAAAAATTGATTTGAAACTTATTGATTTGAGATTTTATTAAATATGAATTTATACTTGCTTTTGATTAAATGTGATTAAATGAATATTTTAAAAATTAAATATATATGAAGTTAGATATTTAATTATTGATTTTTAACCTGTAATTTGATATTTATTTAACGTTTATAAAAGTAATTTTATAAAATGACCACGGTATGAAATAAGCATTTAGTTATTAAAGAGACCGGGATTGGATATTATCACTCTCTGCCAATACCGAAAACCACTTTAACAACCGTGCATGTGATTGAGAATCCAGAACGAAGAACGATGGTTTGGTGAATGTTTCTGTATGATGTATGAACGCAGCCCTGACCCCCCATAGCCAGCTTGATATGACTAAAATAGAAGCTATACCTGGACCAAGTGAGGTCGCACCTACGATCGAGCATGCTTCTTTGAAACCGTATCTATTACTTTGTGATTTGATAGGGTGCAACTTTGATTATGGGTATGTGTCTCTAGGTGGACGATAGTAGCTGTTACGCGTTACCACCAGCCTGGTTCTACAAACGATAGTATCCTACAATGGACACTGCCTCACGTGCATTGTCATATGTCTTATTGAGCCCATTACAACTTTGGTTGTATCATACCTATGGAATGCTCCCTGAGTATCCCACCGGTTTGGTGGAGCTTACAGTGTATATATATATATATATATATATATATATATATATATATATATATAGACTACGATATTTATATAAATTGTGTAAAGGGGGATATGTGTAACGCCTTAACGCTATTTTAATATTTTACATTAATGTAGACATTATCTATGTAGCGTATTGTATTATATATGTAGATAGTTCCACGATCCTTAAAGGATGAGAATCTCAAACATCCTTTAAGTTATATTGTATTTCACTTAGACATTTCACTTGAGTTAATTTATTTGCATAAGAATGTTTATCCTGACACGAGTGTCTTGCTGTATGCTCGTGTCACCTTTGGAGCTTGGAGTTTGCTTGGAGATCTATCTTTATTGATTCAGTTTTTCGGATATTTCTGTTATTTCCAGTTATTTATGTTCAGACTTGTCATTTGCTTATGTATTAGAGACTTCTATGTTTTGGAATTTCTGTTGTATTTGCTTTAGGCTGATACTTCTGTAGTAGCATCATGAACTACTATTTATCTATTCTGCTGTGTATTATTGTGTTACTCTGTGTCTGTATTCTGTGATTAATTTATTTACCGTATATACTAAGTTTTGCCAAATATAAAATAACAATCTGTTGTTTTGGGCAATTCAAGTCTCATTTGTGTGGATTATTGCCAATTTGAATGGTTCAAAGTTGCGGGTCGTTACATATTCCTTCCACTGTGAGTTTTAGAAAATGTAAATTTTTGTAGGTGGCTTTGCGAATTGTATTATATATTCCACCTTCAAACATCCTTCATCTATGAGGACTGTAATGTTCGTCTTATGCGTGAATCGAGACATCAACATTGTTAGATTATTACATAACATTACTTTAATTCCATTATCGTTAACATTGGGGCATTTGGTCTAGTGGTATGATTCTCGCTTAGGGTGCGAGAGGTCCCGAGTTCAATTCTCGGAATGCCCCCTTCTTTTTAATAAATCACTTAGCTTTTAAATGAAAGAACATTAGTTCCACCCTTACCAACCTCTAAACTAGTTTTCAATTTTGAACAGTATGTTCCCAATGTTAATTTTCCATTATATATAGACGTCCCTATGTTAAAAAAATCCACGTTAAATTAATACATATAATTTGACTTATTAATCAGTGTTACTTTACCAGATTTTAGAAATATGTAAAATTTGATCATACTTGATTGCATGCAATTGTTATCCTTGTAGCTTTTGAAGGAATTTGTATGTCAAACATGAACTCGCCGCCGTTAAACACCGCTTTCAGGCCTCCATATGTGAAACTGAAGAAATAGAGCACAGATCTGATGAGGAAGCAACGAAATTCCAAGTAGAACCAACGGATCTGCCATTCTAGGGTTCTACAACATTGTCCTTTTTAAGCAATTTATCTTTAAGTGTAGTTTATTAGGAACCGCTTAATTATTGATGTGTATTAATTCATGTAGCATGAATACATAACCCCACCGCCCTATAAGAGAAAATTTTGTTTTCTAGTAGTATGTTTTTAAGTGTTTTTCCTATTTGGGGGTGGTGTTTCATTTGCATTCAAACTTTTATTTTTGTGTGAATAATAAAGTACCATATTTCTACAAATAACGCTGTACAAAATAAATCACATAGAGTACGGACATGCCAAGTGATCAAAATATAATGGAATATGAAGCATACCTCATGATAACATAGTTATAGAAGGGATTGATCTTTGATTCCACTTCAAACCCAACCGTTGAGGTTTCTACAGAAAAAATAAATATTATTCTAAGATTCAAATGTTTAACTTACTGATGCATGCATCACATGAAGCACAGACTCTATTCAGAAAATCATACAATTTAGCAGGTTGCTTAAATTATAAAAGGTTTTCAGAAGTTGAAAAAACATCTTAATACTTTTTCATTGTGTACTATCAATTAACACGTAAACATACGACAGTTATCTACTAATGAGTCCAATTCAGGTTCAATAATAAGATATATATAAACACCTTAGAACTAAAAGATGAGCAAACAAATGAACCTTACAGATTCAAATCTAAGACGATCTATAGTACATATCACAGAAAAGAAATTCTGGGTATAGGATGAATGGTGTAATTATGGTTTTACAATGGTCAGAATGCTACCCTGTTTATTTTTCAGTTTCATTGTCAAAACTTGTGTGCTCAAATTTGCACGTGATACCATTACATAAAATCACCATGTATGTTTTGTAACGTCCCGTCTTTTCGCACGCTTTAAATCGACGCACATGTCGATTCAAACCATACGGAAAGACGGATTGTTATGGGGTAAATAACAAAAAGAGGGAAAGAAATAAAATAAAAATAGAATCTCACGGCCGAAGGATAAAATATAATAATCAAATATACAGTTCATGAAGTTGTTTTACAAAACCTTTAATTATATTTATACAATATATATCAGAGTACACATACCAGAGAATAATAATTAATGCAGCGGAATTAAATGGTGTGGTGGAATAATATAGTAGATAATAATACTACAGATCATCGTCTTCGTCCTCCAGAATAAAATCTTCAAATCCTGAAACGCTCGGACTGACCCGAGCGAAATGAAAAGACAAAACACTGGAGTCAGAACTAAAAGATCTTATGTATGTTAAATTTACAGAAATAAATATGAGTGAAGTAACTCAAAAGATGCTCGGGATTTACATCTCTTAAGGATCCGTTAAACTATTTACTATGTAGTATATTTCGTTATTATAATAGTGTCTAATTGTAAAATAAACTTACTTTTTAATAGCGTTAAGGGGTTACCCATATAGCCCTTAACACAAATAATGCCAACAGTCTATACAGTACCGTAATACCTCTTGATCGGGAGGCCACCAGAGGATACTCCATAGGTACGACACAAATAGAAACTCGTAGTAAAGGCTCGGTATGGTAGGTGACACGGCACAACTAGGCAATGCCAGGGTAGATATACCAATTACGCATTCGGGCTGGTGGAAACGCGCAGCGCGCAGCTACCGCCCACCTCGAACAACACCCCCAAATCAAAATAAAAGTGGCCACCGAATCCAAATCCAAAAGTCAGAGTATAATATCGAAGGAGTGCGTCTGATCAGAGGAATGACCTCATTGGCCCGAGAATCGCTCCAGTTTTAGCCACCTTATGCCAACTCACGGGAGTTGGGTCCACGAATTTACCTCAAATGAAACGCCGCCACCATCCTACTTCATTCTGCAATCTCCACCGCGTACACGGTTGTTAAAGTGGTTTTCGGAGTTGGCAGAGAGTATGACAACTTCCGATCCCGGTCTCTTCAACAACCAAACGTTATTATAACACCGCGGTCATTTTAAAAATAATTATACTTTCAAAACCAGATTATAATTATCCATTTTTAAAACCCATAAATACGATATCATTTCCTTTTAAAAACCCAAATAAATATGATATCATTTTATTTCAAATATATTTCTTTTCCAAAATCATGCCACTTTTAAAATTTATTATACCTCGAAACAAAATATTTGAATTTTAACTTTCAACATAATACTTCGAAATCCATAGTTTTAAAACCATAACTTTCAAACGTAAATGGTTTGGATATTCAACAGTATATAAAATAAAATAGTTGAATTTAAAATTTCTTTAAAAGTAAATAATTTCCACACCTTCACAAATTTTTATTCGCTTTAAATTTAGTCTAAACCCATACCTTTTAGATTCACTTTCAGTTTGTATAAAACACTTCGATTTCAATATTCTCAAACTTTGAGTATTTAATGAATTTCAAAACTAAGGTTGGGAATTTCAAATCAACAATTCATTTTCCTATTATTTAGTTTGAAAGGTTTACATGATAAATCCATAACCATTTAAAATAAACTAAATTTATTAACACTAATTATTTCCTTCCATTTATTTATATTAGAATTATTCATTAAATCCAGTTATAAATATCATACCTTAAATTTCCAATTTTAATAAGTTAACCTCAACTTATGGAGTTAAAATTTCAAATAAGCTCAATTCCAATTAAATTTCCAATTTATCTTTCAATCTTAATTAATTTGAATCGTTTAAAACTCTATATATATATACAAGATCTTAAACCTGTACTAAATCATATAATATAAATTATCAGATTCCATTTTTTAACTTATTCATTTTTATTTAACAGATTTATGCATAGCTTAAATTCAACAATTTAACTATATATGTATATGTAAAATATATTTATATCATATCCAAATTTAATATTTATCAAATCGTATCATATCCAAACCATAAAAATCATTTCAAAAATAATTTTATATATATACCGCGGTGCCTGTATATAATTTTCTATCCTATGGTCAAGTGATACGGATATTTATCGTTTCAATCCGCAATTTAAAAATAAAAATACGGTTGTATATCATTTCATACCGCAATCCCAAATGAAATGAAAATGCATAATAACTTGCAGTTTATATAATATAGAACACATCATCCATTCACCCAATATCAATCATCAACCAATTTATTTCAACCATCATCAATTTAACCAATCATCAATATAGAGCATATAAAATATAACAGGTAATAAATAACAGGTGTCAACTAACAGTTTATATTCAATAATATATTTAATAACTGTTTAAGTAGCAGTTTATATGCAAATAAATAAATTTTAACTGTCAAATTATATGCAATAATAAAATTAATTAACAGTTAAATTAAATAAATGCGATTTAACTGAGAAGATGAATAAAACACGACAAATAGTCATAAATAAATTTATACTCATATCTTAAATCAATTTAATAAACATAAGAAATTTTAGAAGTTGTGAGTGGGTTAAAACACTCACATTTTGAATTTAAATCGAATTTAAATCCGATTTAAACCCAAAAATTTGACAGTCTCTAAATCCGTCCAAACCAGCGTCAAAGTGTCCGGAATTTCGATACGAACGCAACGGAGAAAACCACGCGTCAATTCGAGTTCGTATGCAAAAGTTATTTGAGTTAAAAGATTTAAATTTTAATATAACATAATTAATTAATATAAAAAAATAACGTACCATCCTCTTCATCCTTGTCCACGAACCTACTAACCCATCACGCACGCGCCACTTTCTTCCGTACGCACGCAACTCGAGACATATAGAGTTCGATCAGCGACTACCAGTGTGTGCGCCACCTTGAGAGCCACCTACGGACCAAGTTTCACATCACCACTCGCTACCATTTGCACGCAATCCAAGAAAATACGTCCATGCTTCCAAGCCGGATTCTGGCGAATCCGTGGTCCAATAGCATAGATCAACCGTATGGATTTGAAGAGCTCGTCGAGATCTACAACTTTGCTTTTGAAATTTTTCGATTTCGTTGAACGGATTGAAAGATATTGAGGAAAGAAGATAAGCAATTTCTGGCCATTGAATTAGTGGCGGCCATGGTATAGAATTAGGGTTTCTGAAATAAAATAATAATAAAACTGTCTCGGTTTGTGTGCGTATTTATAGAGTTTAACGTCAAAAACGGGCCAGATCCAATTTAAGCGTGCTGACAGACGATCCTAACATAAAAAGGCCTTCTGAACGCAATGGTACTGGTTTCGAAGCCCAGTTCCATCATTTTCGTAGGTTACTGTTCAAGTCAATTTGTTTGAATGACAAAAATGCCCCTGAAAAGTCCGTTTCGGCTCCGGTACGAAAATGAATCATCCCATATATCAAAATATAAGTTTTTAAATATTTTAAACGCGATGGAACAAGTTTCAAGCCCAAATTCCATCGTATGAAGAAGTTATGTTAAAAACAATATTTTCAAATTGATTTCAAATGCATAAATTTCAAGGCGTTTCGAGTCCGTACGATCAAACGACAAGTCCGATCGCTACGAAACTTGAAACACTATTATAATTCACCGTTACGGATCCGATGAAACTGGTTTCGTCGAAATCTGAGTCAGTGGCCAAAATGGCTATTTTCCTATTAATTAAATAATTTAATAATTAGTAAATAAATTCAAATTTTTTTTTTCAGTTTTAGAATTGAAAATTTTATCACTTATGATTCCTCAATCATTACAATGATTTTAAACAAATTAAAAATGTAAAGTTAGATGATTCATTTGTAGATTTAAATATAAATTCTCAACTTCGTTAAATTCAAAATTTTAAATTAACTTTCTAATAATTCTATTAAATTAAAGGAAACAATGATTATTCCATTCATATATTTCAAATATAAGGGTTACCATTGGATTTAAAATTATCGCATAAATATTTCCCGTTTTCAACTTAATTTTTAAATTAACGTAATAATTACATATTTGATTTTTATTTATTTGCAATAAATCCAACTCTTATAAATTTAATAAATTAACTCACGATAAAATTCAAATTCTATAATTCATGAATTTCATCATCTAGATTTACTTATTAATTTATAATTCTAAAAGTCAATTCTCGTTTCAATTTAAAGTAACTAAATTTGCCAATTATAGTATTTATTTCAATTTCTTAAAATAACCCCTTTACTATAAATTGAATCCAATTTATTTTAATAAGTTTCCAATTAAACGTATTAGATTCAATTTCAAACTTACACATAAGTTTAGGTTAAAATCAATTTATAACGTATTACTTTCATAGTTATTTACATACTTCTTGTATTAATTTCTCAATAAATCATAATTATTAAAATAACGCTTACAATAAATACGACCCTATAATTTCTCAACATTTAAACGAACGTTATTTCATTTTCCATTAGTGTGACATTCATTCATTTTATTATCACTTATTACAACTTCTAATTCCATTAACAAATAAGCAGGTAATTTATAATATATGTTACAAATTTTGAATTAATCACTATTCATTATTATTGACTTTACTTTAGCATTACTTACCTTGCATTAACATTGTTACTTAAAATCCCTATCCAATTGCAATTAATATTCTAACGAATACATTTCTCTTTTCCGTTATGTTATTAATTATCATCAAGGCACATCTAATTATCTTTATTGGTAAATGAGTGAATTTACTAGTAACCCACTATTATAACCTTTAATATACTTGTATATTTATTCATCAATCAATATTTACGTTTTTTTCATTCAGATTGATTTATAACCTAGTATACATTTATATTAGTCCCATTTCATTCCATTCATTAATGGATATTTCACTAACCTTATTACTTTACATTACATTCAGTTTCCAAATTTTATAGGATTAAATTCTGATTACTTACCATTTAATCCATCAATTATTGATTCTATCCAAACATGTAACTTATAATAACTGCTTACAAATATGAATGGAATTATCATTTATTCCAATATTTTCTAACTTTACATTAACATATTAAATAAATTCCCTTTAAATGAATTTATATCCTGGTATACTACTTACCCCATTTCGTTTATTGAAATTTATTCAAATTGCTAGTAAATATGTTCTAAGTCACCATTTATATATTTTGATTTAGCGCTCATTTCAATATTCGTTTGTCAACCAAATTAAATGCATGAAATTTACGAGTCGTTACACTCTCCCCCACTCAAAACTTTTCGTCCCCGAAAAGGAAAAAGAAGGGAGAAGGAAGAATTAAATAAAATATACATCTTATTCAAAATATTAACTTATAAACAATAATTTACAAAATTTATTACTTTAAATAAAATATACCCATTTTATAATTTTTATATCCTTTTATACTTGAATAAATAATGTTTGGAAAAATATTTCAAAAATTTCTAAGTCCAAAAATTTACGAAAAATTTCGGCAGAGTCACCCTTGTACGGTGAGGCTCGGGAGAAAATATAATATCCAAATATAACAATTATATTACATATATTATCCAAAATATAATATTCCAAACCCGGGAAAATATATAAAATAGCGCTATAACCGTAATCCGAAACGTACCTATTTGTTGGGCAATTTACGCTTAATTTATGGAACCAAAAGCAGTAGCAATTACTTCCATAATCTGCATTTCACTTATAAAATCCAAAGGGTTAATAATTTATATAAAGTGAAATATTTAAGTGGTTTCAATCACTAACAACAAATCAATATAACAACCATCAATCTCAACAAACAACATACACAACAAATACAAAACAGCCATTCAATCAAACAAACAAATAGTTGTTCAGGTTCAAAAAAATTAAATTGTACGGAATGAAAATAACTATCAAGTGCATCATTTACTCAATAGTCTTAGATGAAACAAAATAGATTATATTTTTCCATCCAAACAATTTCAAATCTCCTTACCCAAACAACCATAACCAAACAATAACAATTTCAAACAACAAATCAAATTAACTTATTGTTAATTTTATTTCATACATTAGTTGTTTGATTTCCTTTCTCTCATTCATTGAGTGATTACTTCATTAATTCTCATTTATTACTTATAATATTATTATTTTTTCCATTTTAATGTCATGAAAGTTTCTTCTTTATTGCATCATATTCACTCATTTCTTAATACTTAACTTCGTATATTTACTTAAGTTTTTAGTTGCTTACTTAGAATACCTACTTTCCATTATATTCAATTAGTAGCATTCAATTATACTTAAGTTTATACAACTACACATCAATTCTTATTTATTGAGGAACTTCATTAATTTCTTTCATTACCTCAAATTTATTTCTTGTATAATATCTATTACAATCTCTTATTAAACATTTCACTTTTAATATTTGGTAAGTTATATGTATATGTTATTTAAGGATGTAATTCAGAAGTTATACAAGTTTTCCCATTTCTTTTGATTAATTCATTGTTCAATAAATTTTTACCTTTTCCTTATAAGTTACAATTTCAACTTCCTTTTTATTTCCTTTATAACATAGCCTTAAATCTCTTACCTAAATTAGAGGTTTCAAATATTAATTACTTACCTTTCATTTCACTACAATAATTGAAACAATTAATTAACGCAAATTTAAGAATTTAATACCGAGTTGAATTCAATTTATTTTAAAACAATAGACAAATATATTCTTACTACTTATATATCTCTAATTATATTTAAAACAATTCAAAATTTGTATATATTTTACTTTCTTTATCAAAAATGAATCTGCAGTAAAACTACTACTGTGATGTCCCGGAAATTTAGGCAATAATTATTTAATAATTTCATTTGATAATTATTTTAAAATGTGAAATATTGATTTAATAATTTAATTCAAACTTGAATTCTCTTTTGAAAATTATAATTATTTAATTTGTTAAATGATATTCTTTTCAAAAGTTAAAAATATTTAAATGATAAATAAACTTTCTTAACTGATTTAAAAATATTTTATTTATGATGTATAAATGTTTATACATTGTAAATAGAAGATTTGGTTTTTTAATTTTAATTTATATTAAATAAAGAATATTTTCTAATTACTATATAAATGTATAATTTGTAAATTGATTTAAATTGATTTAAATTAGTATTATAAACTTTTTAAAAGATCTACCTTAGAATTTTCATAGAAAGTAAATAAGTATTTATTTTGTTTTTAAAAATAAATATAGTTTAAAATTTCCATTTTATAATAATGGTTTATTTTGTTTTGTTTTATTTTAAAATTGCTTTTCTTTTGAAATTTAGTTTATAAGGAATGTTGTTTTAAAAATAATTAAACAAGCATTCAAATATAAGCGTATAGTTTTACAAAGAGACTTATATGTATTTATTTAAAAGCTAATGTTAATAAATCATTTGTAACTTGCTAAAATAAATTAGAAATAGTTTAAGATAATTTAAATACAATTATAAATTTAGAAATGGCTTTTAAATATTAACATGCATATGTGTTAGTCATTTAACTAATAGAAGAGACACTTGTAAATCATTTATCTTACTTAACATAACAAGTGGCAAGCTTATTTATTTTTCTTAAAATTTAAGTTATATTGATAGAAACATAACAAAGCATTTTGATAAAAACATTTTCTTCAATTGAAATACAGAAATCAAAATTTCTGTAAAATCAAAACCCCAAAACAGATTGCATGTTTTAAAATCTGCAATCTTTCTCTTCAATTCTCAAATCTGCAAATCAATCTCTGCATACAACTACAAATCTGAAGCTAAGTTTCAATATCAAATCAGAAGAACAACTTCAAATCTGAGCAACAAGCAAAGCAAACTTCAATTCAATTTGGAAGGTCTGCATGCATTCATCAACCAGAAGTAATTTCTGTAATCAAATGCAAGCCAGGATCAATATGCAGTTCTGGAAAATGAATCTGCACCCAAATTGTTTCTGCAACTTCAATTAAATGTGAGTAAACTTTAATTTTAAAAACAGTTTTCTTTAAAAAAAAAAAAATCAAAATCAAACACAAATTAAAGAACTTATGTCTTTATTTACAGAAATCAAACTGATCTAAACAAAACAGTTCTGTTTTGTTTAAAATGAAATGGGTTAACACACATGCACAAAATCTGTGACCTGATAAAGAAAGCATGTTGTTTGATTATGTTGTGATGATTACTTATTCTTGAATGTTCTGTGTGCATATTTATGAATATGTATATGTGTTGCTTTCCTGTAGTTGCAGATCTCGTTAGCTTGTAAACTGAGATATTCTTAAATAGAAATCTTTATCATCTGTATTGTTACAGTTAGTAAATTTATGTGTAAACAAAATATGTTTAAATGTAGGTTCTGGAAAATCATGAATTAGTTAAAATAAGTTAAAATCTAAAATCTGTTTTTACTGAAACAATAAGAGACAGTTAACATAGAAACTTCAAAACAAGAACCTTAAACTATTAAAACAGGTTTATCACAAGAATGCATGTTTAAAACATGAATTATAAAACAAATATCAAACATCATAAATTATTAGAGCAAGTGAATAAATTAGAATACATGTTGGAATTTAGGAATTTAAAAAAAAATTATATTACAGTTTTAAATAAACTGTTAGGGAAAGACATTTCTGTTTTAAATCAGAAATAGGAAAAATTGAAAATAATCTGTTAAGCCAGTAGGTTTAGGGTGTTTTGATGCTTCATGTTAGTGGAGTATGGATGTAGGAATGGAGTAAATTTGGTATTTGATAGAGAGAGAGAGAGGCAGGTGAATTGGTTTCCAGGTTTTCATTTGGTTGCATGTTGAACTCAGGAACATATTAGTAGTGTGCAGGGTTTTAACACGAGTCATTGCTCGGGTATTTTTATTTTTGACTCGAAGAAACAGGGATGGAAACTCGAAGTAGTTGGTTGAGTGTCTCGGGTTTTTGGCTACAGGTTTATAATAGAGAGCTTTCACAGTTTTTTTTTTTTTTAAATGTTGAATGGAAATCAAATTCTAGTGCAGGAGTTTGATTCATGTATAAGTTGAAACTGAATTCAAATAGAGTTTGAAATTCAAAGTTTTTAAAAATGAAATGTTTTAGACAAGTTTAAAGTTTGGTTTTAAATCTAAATTAAAACTGTTTCAGGTTTTAAACCTGAAAGTTGTTTTGCAGTTTTTAAGAATTTTGAATGTAGCTCCTATTTTAAAGATTGTAGATTGAATCAAATGAAAGATTTAAACTGAATCCAAATGTAGCTTTGAATTCAAAGTTGTTAAAAGTAAAATCTTAAATTTAAACAAGATTTAAAATTCTGTTTTAAATCAGGAGTTTAAAACAGTTTGCGGGTTTTTAATCCAGAGAGAGTTTGTAGTTTTTAGTTAAGTGAATTCACATTTTTTTTAGTTAGAATCTGATTTAAATGGAAGTTAAATCTGATTTCAAATGAGGTTTGAAATTCAAAGTTTTTAAAAAAGGAACTTTTAAATTTAAACAAGTTTTAAATTCTGTTTTAAATCAAGTTTTAAAACAAAATAGTTTCAGGTATAAAATCCTGTAGCTTTGCAATTTCTAACATTTGAATGAAATTTAAATTATTGTGTGGGAATTTGATTTTAGGTGGAAGTTGAAAACCGAATTAAAATGTAGTTTGAAATTTAAAGTTTTTGAAAAAGGGAATCTTAAATTTTAAACAAAATTTAATCTGGGTTTAAGTCAAGATTTAAAATAGTTTCAGGTTATCTTTTAAACCTGATTTTTGATTAAAAACAGTTTATTTGAGTTTTAAATTTTGAGCAGATTTGAATGTTTTAAACAACATTTAAATTGGTTTTGAAATTTAGTTAAAAATAGTTTCAAATTTCTTTGGAACAGTTTTGATTTCAAAACCAGTTTGTAAAAAAAATAAAAAAATGAACATGTTCAAATGTTTAAAAATAGATTTGGAAATAAAATTTGATTTCAAGTAAGTTTTAAAACTTGAAGAATTTATTCTTTAATACTTGAATAAGTATGAAGTGTTTAATGTTGATTTGAAGTTAAACAAATCAATCTATTTTCAAAGGCTTAATCTATTTTAATCAAGTAATTTATTTTAAATCTTTCTTTATTGTTAGGTAATGAATGTTCTTAACATTCATTTTATTGTAAGGTTTTATAATTATTTAATTTTGATCAATGTTTAAATAATTAAACATTTGAATCTTTAAATAAAATTGGAATTTGAATTAAATTTTAGAAATGTATTGTTTTAATACATTTTGAATTTAAATGAGACATTTGATAAGTAATTTGATTATTTTGAAAATCTTTAAGATAATTAGGGGTTTACTTAATTATTTGATTTTGAATAATGGTTTAGATTAATTTTGATAATTAATCTAATTTAAATTTTCTTAAGTATATAATTAATGAAATGTGTTAATAAATAAATGATGATAATTATCTAAGGATAATTTAGTAATTGACTAAGGAAATTAATTTTGGATAATTAACTAGATTAATTAATTTAATCTAATTGATTGTAATTTGTTAAGAAATTAAGGAATTAATTACTTATTGTAATTAATCTTAATATTGTGATTTATTTAAGTTAATTAATTTAGTTTAATTAATTTTAATAAATCATCTAATGATTTTAAGAATATAATTACTTAATGTAATTAGTGGAGCAGGATTACTTAGAGAAGTAATAATGATAATTACTGGAATGTAATTAGTAATTTGGATAATTACTTTTGTAATTAATTAAGGAATTAATTAATGATTAATTATTGGATAATTAATTTGATTAATGAGTAATTAAAGATAGTTAATTACATAATTGAATATTAATCAAGGTGATTAATAATTGGGTTAATTACTAAATACAATTAATTTTAATTAAGTAATTCATTTAAATATTAGAGATAATTAATTATTATAATTAATGATGTAATTAAGGATTGTTTGATTAAGTTAAATTAAGTGATTAATTAATTGTAATTAATTAAGGATAAATATAATTAATTATAATTAATTAATAAATGAGTAATTAAATGTTAATTACTTATGATTAAGGTTAATTAATTTATGAAATTAATTGTAACAACCCGCATATTTATCGAGTTTGTATTTAAATATTTTATTTAAATATTAACTCGTTAATCGGATTTTGGTCCGAAAAGCTACTTTTTGCAAACGGTCAAATTAGGACTCGAGACCACTTCCATTGAGTTCGAAATGCCGTTTACAACTTTTTTAAGTATAAACATCGATAGGTTTGGAGTTAGTGAAATTTCACTAACTTTTCCCACTTTGGACTTTGGGTTAGTTTAGCCTATTAAGCCCAAGTTCCAACCCTCTTCTCCTCACTCTTCATAAATTTCCTAACTAATCAAGCTTTGGCATTAATGGTGGAGGGAATGGGAAATTAAAATTCCAAAACTCAAATTCAATTGCAATCCATCTTTCTACTCCAAATTCAAGAAGAAGACATTGGATTCAAGCTTCTTGTGCTTAGATAGAAGAAGGATTGATTCTTGCTTGCTTAAAACTTCATTTTCATTGATATTTTATGCAAAGGTGAGATTTTTATCTCACAATTCTAGCCTATAACTATATTGGACTGTTGGGAATGATTCCCTATCATTTTTGCATGCATGTTAGCATTTGGTTTGGATTGGATTGGCGAAAAACTCCAATTTTTAGCGTTTTGTTGAATTTTCTGCACTTAGGTCGTTCTGGCCATTTTTAGGTCGTTCGGAGTTAAGTCGTTCGTCCATAGGTCGTGAGTCGTTCACGAGTTAACTCTAGGTCGTTCTGGCCATTTTTAGCTCGTTCGGAGTTAAGTCGTTCGTCCATAGGTCGTGAGTCGTTCACGAGTTAACCCTAGGTCGTTCTGGCCATTTTTAGCTCGTTCGGAGTTAAGTCGTTCGTCCATAGGTCGTGAGTCGTTCACGAGTTAACCCTAGGTCGTTCTGGCTATTTTTAGCTCGTTCGGAGTTAAGTCGTTCATCCATAGGTCATGAGTCGTTTACGAGTTAACCCTTAAGTCGTGCAGCCCTTCAGTCACGCAACCCTTAAGTCGGTTACGAGTTATCCCGATAGGTCGTTGGACCCTTAACTCGTAGGTCGTTGGACCTTATCTCGTTAGGTCGCTCCTGGCCTAACCCTTAAGTCGTGCAACCCTTAAGTCGTGCAGCCCTTCAGTCACGCAACTCTTAAGTCGGTTACGAGTTATCCCGATAGGTCGTTGGACCCTTAACTCGTAGGTCGTTGGACCTTATCTCGTTAGGTCGCTCCTGGCCTAACCCTTAAGTCGTGCAAACCTTAAGTCGTGCAGCCCTTCAGTCACGCAACTCTTAAGTCGCTTACAAGTTATCCCGATAGGTCGTTGGACCCTTAACTCGTAGGTCGTTGGACCTTATCTCGTTAGGTCGCTCCTGGCCTAACCCTTAAGTCGTGCAACTCTTAAGTCGTGCAACCCATAAGTCGTGGAACCCTTCAGTCACGCAACTCTTAAGTCGGTCACGAGTTATCCTGTTAGGTCGCGACCTCTGTTAAGTCGGCCATGTTGGGTCGTGAGTCACCGTTAGGTCGCGAACACCTCTAGGTCGCAACCACTAAATCGCTTGACCCCTTAGACCCCTAGGTCGCAACCGTTAGGTCGCTCGACCCTATCCCTCTTAGGTCATTAGACCCCCCTTTTTGTCTTCACTAGGTCGTACCGTTTTGGACGGGGCGCTGCCCCCTGGACCCCCACGACCTGACCGGTCAAGTCGAACCCCGTAAGCGGTGGCGTTGCCCCCGCACCCACCTTGGGGGTTTCCACCCCCCTGGACCCCCCCTCCGTAGGGGATCTTATCTGAAAAACATTGAGCTGATTTCCTTGGATTTTATTCACATCTCCGTATGCGATTTTTGTGACTGATTGTTTCTACAATTTCTTCTGTGTTTTGTCACTTTATAATATAAAGGTTTCAATACTAGTAGTAAATATCAAAACTCTTTTAACAAACAATTTCAACTCTATTTTTAATAACAAAGCTCTTTTCTTAAACCGTTTTCCAATCTATTAGTATATACAAACCTTTACCTCACTCGGATGAGAAATCTAATTAAACGACTTAGTAAAACAAGTGGTATGAAACGCTTGCATTCACTTCGTCGGTTAATTCTTGGACTTGTTCGATTGAACCTCTTGTGACAATTTATTAGTGAAGATTTACAGTTTGTTCGTAAATATTTAAGTTAAGCAAGTGGTTATGGGACATGAAGCTAAACTTCTATATTTACTAGCTTAGTGTAATTGACACTTCTCGTTGATCATGACGATCATTCTGATGATTTAGACTAGCAACTGTGCGATGTCTCTTGTTGCGAGATTAGACTAGACACCACTTGTGTGATTCCACTCACACATACCTTTTTGCTTTTTGGTTAGTCTGGACCTTAATCTGTGTGATTCCATTCACACATGTGGGGTAGCTCCCCTTGGTCTTCGGACCGTCATGTGATAGGCCTCTTTCTCTTTTCTATGATTTCTGGACTTCTTGCATTGATTTCTAGAATTTATGTCATTGACTTGTTATGAGTACAAGTTTGGGGTATGATGCCCTTTCCGAATCTTTGAGAAGATTCTTGTGATATTGATTATCTCTTATTGATTGATCTTCTGTTGATCATTATTTACACACTTATAGTGGTATGTCAATATGGATGTTTATGTTTATGCCATATCTTTTATGTTATATCATGTCATCTGATATTTATAGCTAGACTGACCCGTTTATTATTTTCTTAAATAATACTCGGGTCAGACCGAGATGTTACAGGTGCTTCTGCTTGACTTCTTCCCAGGGATTCATCACTCTGACTTTTGGCTAACTGTTTAGATTAGCAGTTTTTGTTGTGTACACTTGAGATATAGACTCATAGTTGTATTCTTTTGTATAGAACGTGTTGCTATTCTTTTGTATTATCGTGGATCTTACTGACCACTACTCTGATGTACACTTTCATGTGTTAGTTAAATATTCATATCTTCTTCCGCCTTTGTGATATGGATATCTGTGACTGATTTGTGATATGATTATTTCTATGTTTGTTTTCGAAGATTATTTATAGCCACCGTGTGATAAGCAATTACATGGATGGTCGCTCCTCCACAGCCTTATCCTCCGTGCTAGTTGACAGCACTCCTCCGGAGTGTTCTTGGCTAGCGTGGGTATAGAGGTGGGGCGTCACATTAATTAAAGACTAATTACTTACTGTAATTAGTAAATGATTAATCAAAGTTGTTTAATTAAGTTTAATACTTAGGAAGTGATTAGATGTTAAGCAGGATTTAAATGTGTTAATTAATTTAATTTAATTTAAATTAATTAGAGATGGTTGTAATTAATTTAATTCATTTTAAATTAATTATAATTGATGATAATTAAATCATTGCTTATGGATGCTATTGATTGAATGGTTGTGATCTCAGTAATGAGATTAGTTGTATCTGTATGATATGGATGATTGGTTTACGTATGATGGTTTGTGATGGATTATTTGGTTGTGATGATTATCTGCTTATGGATGATACAGAATATCTGTTATGATATGAATGTGATTATCTATTGCTAGATGTAGTTTATCTATCTGTATGAAATAGATAATAATGAGATAAGTTAATTACTTAAAACCCTTAAGTATAACTTGGACATTAAAATGGCGTTTAGTTTCGGTGAGACCGGGATCGGGTTTCCATATTTGGATATCCGAAAACCACATCGATTCCAATTAAACGTTAGGTCGTTATTTCCAAGTGGAGCAAGTGAAGACTCGAGGGGTAAGGGCTATACGTCAGTATAACTCTGTGGGTGATTCCGCAATGAGTTTGACGGAATAGTACTTATAGATTCGAGTTGGAGATTTAGAGTGTAAGGGTTATTGTCGTTAACTCTGAGGGTGATTCCACTACGAGTGTAACGAGATAATGCCTTCGGTTTCGTTCGAACCCGGAACAAACTTGTATGGATTGAATGCTTTCAGAACATCGTCAGGTGGACGATGAGCATTCTAAGATTTATGAGTCCTATAAAGGTAATCGTAGCCTCAAGCCTCATCAACCGGGAATGGCTAAAACAGGGGAGGTGCAGCAAAGCTTCGTGGGTAGCCCCCACTGGAGAGCAAGATTTACTCCTGTCTAGAGGTCCCTTTATATTTCGGCTGTGTGGCAGTTGGTGACGACCAATCTGCGGGGTGGTCTTGTTCGGAACTGTTCAGTAAGGAACGGGTCCGGCTTTGTGTTGCAGGGGAGTTAGGATGGCTCCTCGGTACGGTGATCTAGGCCACGTACTGTGACGGGCGGTACCCCAGTAGCCCTGCCATTGATGGAAACCCATTTTCCCTACGAGACCCTACGGTTTTGTTTGTATTACCCACTTTTGTGGCTAATAGCTGGAATTTAATCATGTAACAATTTCGGCTATTTCTTATTTACTTGAAAACCCTAGACACTATTATAATATCACTGGATTTCCTATCAAATGTTTTGGTTAGCGTAAGGTAAAAACTTTTCCATGTTTGTGTGTAGGAAGTCTTACGTGATACCTTTTGTTTTCAAAGGATTTTCTAAAGTTAAGCAACTTTTATTCCCGTTTACTCACACCAGACCCCTGTCTGACCTGAGTGTTTATTTTCTGTTTTATTAAACTCTTGGGTACTCATATTACGTATGAGTAGTCAAGTGTTTCAGGATTTCTTTGACAATTTCTGGAGGAGATAATGGAGCAGGAGGCTTCAGAGTGTAGATATTTGTAGTTGTTCCGCTGTGTTTGAGTTGTATCTGTTTTTCTCTGATGTACTTGGATTATAATAGCTAGACAGATGTTTATAACTGTCTAGTTTTGTGTTGTATTAGCTATTTAACTCTGATGTATATGATACTATGTAAAGTTTTATGTGATATATTATAATTTATTCGATTCCGCTGTGAGATTCTGATGTTGTCTGTTTCTTTCTTTCCTTTCTTTTCTCTTTTCTATCCCTTTCTTTCTTCTTAGTGATGCGACTTCCTGGAGTTTGGAAGTTGCGTCGTTACAACTACAGTGGCCTTCCCACTTCGAAACTTGAAAATGAAAGTCGATGATGCGGCCGTCATCACCGAAATTATTTTCCAGCGACAGAGAGGAAAGTACAAAACTTATTTTCTCCAAAATCTTCTTTAAAACAATTCTTCCGAATTATATTAAAATATTTATATCAGAAAATACTTAAAAACAATATTATTATATTCCAAAAATTTATTCGAAAAAATTTTAAACCCCGGATCTTAAGTTCTAAATTTCCAAATTTCATTTATTTTATTTTTCAATCTTATTTCGATTTATTATTTATACACTTTATTACCTAACAACCAATCTATTGCAGCCAAATATAGATATCATTTGAAAATTTATTTTATATATAGAAAAATGTAATAGGCAAAATTATTTCATTCACCTATATTAAAACAAATATTATGTCGGTCTTTCCTATTAAGTGTATAGAAATCCCTATTGATGTCATAGCGTCCTATGCACCAACCAGAATTTATAAATACAAAACGGAACAGGTTAACACAATATTAAAGTCTTTTTTATAACACTAACAAATACGCTCTCTCATATATATACACTCAGTGACTGCTTACTACCCTATTAATAAAGAGTCAGACCCCACAAAGCTAAGGTTTAACGCTAAACCAAAGCTCTGATACCAACTGTAACGTCCCGTCTTTTCGCACGCTGACACACATGTCGATTCAAACCATACGGAAGGACGGATTGTTATGGGGTAAATAAGAAAAACAGGAAAAGAAATAAAATAAAAATAGAATCTCACAGTGGAAGGATAAAATATAATAATCAAATATACTGTTCATGAAGCTGTTTTACAAAACCTTTGATTATATTTATACAATACATATCAAAGTACACATACCAGAGAATAATAATTAATGCAGCGGAATTAAATGTTGTGGTGGAATAATATAGTAGATAATAATACTAAGATCTACGTCTTTGTCCTCCAGAATAAAATCTTCAAATCCTGAAACACTCGGACTGACCCGAGCGAATTGAAAAGACAAAACACTCGAGTCAGAACTAAAAGATCTTATGTAAGTTAAATTTACAGAAATAAATATGAGTGCAGTAACTCAAAAGATGCTCAGGATTTACATCTCTTAAGGATCCGTTAAACTATTTACTATGTAGTATATTTCGCTATCATAATAGTGTCTAATTGTGAAACAAACTTACTTTTTAATAGCGTTAAGGGGTTACCCATATAGCCCTTAGCACAAATAATGCCATTAGTCTATACAGTACCGTAATACCTCCTGATCGGGAGGCTATCAGGGGATACTCCATAGGTACGACACAAATAGAAACTCGTAGTAAAGGCTCGGTATGGTAGGTGACTGGGCACAAGTAGGCAATGCCAGGGTAGATATACCAATTACGCATCCGGGCTGGTGGAAACGCGCAGCGCGCAGCTACCGCCCACCTCGAACAACACCCCCAAATCAAAATAAAAGTGGCCACCGAATCCAAATCCAAATCCAAAAGTCAGAGTATAATATCGAAGTAGTGCGTCCGATCAGAGGAATGACCTCATTGGCCCGATAATCGCTCCTGTTTTAGCCATCTTATGCCAACTCACGAGAGTTGGGTCCACGTATTTACCTCAAATGAAACGCCGCCGCCATCCTACTTCATTCTGGAATCTCCACCGCGTACACGGTTGTTAAAGTGGTTTTCGGAGTTGGCAGAGAGTATGACAACTTCCGATCCCGGTCTCTTCAACAACCAAACGTTATTATAACACTGCGGTCATTTTAAAAATAATTATACTTTCAAAACCAGATTATAATTATCCATTTTTAAAACCCATAAATAGGATATCATTTCCTTTTAAAAACCCAAATGAATATGATATCATTTTATTTCAAATATATTTATTTTCCAAAATCATGCCACTTTTAAAATTTATAATACCTCGAAACCAAATATTTGAATTTTGACTTTCAACATAATACTTCGAAATCCATAGTTTTAAAACCATAACTTTCAAACTTAAATGGTTTGGATATTCAACAGTATATAAAATAAAACAGCTGAATTTAAAATTTCTTTAAAAGTAAATAATTTCCACACCTTCACAAATTTTTATTCACTTTAAATTCAGTCTAAACCCATACCTTTTAGATTCACTTTCAGTTTGAATAAAACACTTCGATTTCAATATTCTCAAACTTTGAGTATTTAATGAATTTCAAAACTAAGGTTGGGAATTTCAAATCAATAATTCATTTTCCTATTATTTAGTTTGAAAGGTTTACATGATAAATCCATAACCATTTAAAATAAACTAAATTTATTAACACTAATTATTTCCTTCCATTTATTTATACTAGAATTATTCATTAAATCCAGTTATAAATATCATACCTTAAATTTCCAATTTTAATAAGTTAACCTCAACTTATGGAGTTAAAATTTCAAATAAGCTCAATTCCAATTAAATTTCCAATTTATCTTTCAATCTTAATTGATTTGAATCATTTAAAACTATATATATATATATATATACACACACACAAGATCTTAAACCTGTACTAAATCATATAATATAAATTATCAGATTCCATTTTTTAACTTATTCATTTTTATTTAACAGATTTATGCATAGCTTAAATTCAACAATTTAACTATATATGTATATATAAAATATATTTGTATCATTACCAGATTTAATATTTATCTAATCGTATCATATCCAAACCATAAAAATCATTTCAAAAATAATTTTATATATATACCGCGGTGCCTGTATATAATTTTCTATCCTATGGTCAAGTGATACGGATATTTATCATTTCAATCCGCAATTTAAAAATAAAAATGCGGTTGTATATCATTTCAAACTGCAATCCCGAATGAAATGAAAATGCATAATAACTTGTAGTTTATATAATATAGAACACATCATCCATTCACCAAATATCAATCATCAACCAATTTATTTCAATCATCATCAATTTAACGAATCATCAACATAGAGCATATAAAATATAACAAGTAATAAATAACAGGTATCAACTAACAGTTTATATTCAATAATAAATTTAATAACTGTTTAACTAGCAGTTTATATGCAAATAAATAAATTTTAACTGTCAAATTATATGCAATAATAAAATTAATTAACAGTTAAATTAAATAAATGCGATTTAACTGAGAAGATGAATAAAAGACGCCAAATAGTCATAAATAAATTTCTACTCATATCTTAACTCAATTTAATAAATATAAGAAATTTTAGAAGTTGTGAGTGGGTTAAAACACTCACCTTTTGAATTTAAATCGAATTTAATACGATTTAAACCCAAAAATTTGACAGTCTCCAAATCTGTCCAAACCAGCGTCAAAGTGTCCGGAATTTCGATACGAACGCAACGGAGAAAACCGCGTGTCAATCCAAGCTCGTATGCAAAAGTTATTCGAGTTAAAAGATTTAAATTTTAATATAACATAATTAATTAATACATAAAAAAAATAACGTACCATCCTCTTTTTACTTATCCACGAACCTACAAACCCATCACGCACGCGCCACTTTCTTCCGTGCGCACGCAACTCGAGACATATAGAGTTCGATCAGCGACTACCAGTGTGTGTGCCACCTTGAGAGCCACCTACGGACCAAGTTTCACATCACCACTCGCTACCGTTTGCACGCAATCCAAGAAAATACGTCCATGCTTCCAAGCCAGATTCTACCGAATCCATGGTCCAATAGCATAGATCAACCATATGGATTCGAAGAGCTCGCCGAGATCTACAACTTTGCTTTTGGAATTTTTCGATTTCGTTGAACGGATTGGAAGATATTGAGGAAAGAAGATAAGCAATTTATGGCCATTGAATAAGTGGCGGCCATGGTATAGAATTAGGGTTTCTGAAATAAAATAATAATAAAACTGTCTCGGTTTGCGTACGTATTTATAGAGTTTAACGTCAAAAACGGACCAGAGTCCAATTTAAGCGTGCTGACAGGCAATCCTAACATAAAAAGGCCTTCTGAACGCAATGGTACTGGTTTCGAAGCCCAGTTCCATCATTTTCGTAGGTTACTGTTCAAGGTAATTTGTTTGAATGACAAAAATGCCCCTGAAAAGTCCGTTTCGGCTCCGGAACGAAAATGAATCATCCCATATACCAAAATAGATGTTTTTAAATATTTTAAACGCGATGGAACAAGTTTCAAGCCTAATTTCCATCGTTTGAAGAAGTTATGTTAAAAACAATATTTTCAAATTGATTTTAAATGCATAAATTTCAAGGCGTTTCGAGTCCGTACGATGAAACGACAAGTCTGATCGCTACGAAACTTGAAACACTATTATAATTCACCGTTACGGATCCGATGAAACTGGTTTCGTCGAAATCCGAGTCAGTGGCCAAAATGGCTATTTTCCTATTAATTAAATAATTTAATAATTAGTAAATAAATCCAAAAAAAATTTCAGTTTTAGAATTGGAAATTTTTATCACTTATGATTCCTCAATCATTTACAATAATTTTAAACAAACTAAAAATGTAAATTTAGATGATTCATTTGTAGATTTAAATATAAATTCTCAACTTCGTTAAATTCAAAATTTTAAATTAACTTTCTAATAATTCTATTAAATTAAAGGAAACAATGATTATTCCATTCATATATTTCAAATATTAGGGTTTACCATTGGATTTAAAATTATCGCATAAATATTTCCCGTTCTCAACTTAATTTTTAAATTAACGTAATAATTACATATTTGATTTTTATTCATTTGCAATAAATCCAACTATTATAAATTTAATAAATTAACTCACGATAAAATTCAAATTCTATAATTCATGAATTTCATCATCTTGATTTACTTATTAATTTATAATTCTAAAAGTCAATTCCCGTTTCAATTTAAAGTGACTAAATTTGCCAATTATAGTATTTATTTCAATTTCTTAAAATAACCCCTTTACTATAAATTGAATCCAATTTATTTTAATAAGTTTCCAATTAAACGGATTAGATTCAATTTCAAACTTACACATAAGTTAAGGTTAAAATCAATTTATAACGTATTACTTTCATAGTTATTTACATACTTCTCGTATTAATTTCTCAATAAATCATAATTATTAAAATAATGCTTATAATAAATACGACCCTATAATTTCTCAACATTTAAACGAACGTTATTTCATTTTCCATTAGTGCGACATTCATTCATTTTATTATCACTTATTACAACTTCTAATTCCATTAACAAATAAGCAGGTAATTTATAATATATGTTACAAATTTTGAATTAATCACTATTCATTATTATTGACTTTACTTTAGCATTACTTACCTTGCATTAACATTGTTACTTAAAATCCCTATCCAATTGCAATTAATATTCTAACGAATACATTTACTCTTTTCCGTTATGTTATTAATTATCATCAAGGCACATCTAATTATCTTTATTGGTAAATGAGTGAATTTACTAGTAACCCACTATTATAACCTTTAATATACTTGTATATTTATTCATCAATCAATATTTACGTTTTTTTTCATTCAAATTGATTTATAACCTAATATACATTTATATTAGTCTCATTTCATTCCATTCATTAATGGATATTGCACTAACCTTATTACTTTACATTACATTCAGTTTCTAAATTTTATAGGATTAAATTCTAATTACTTACCATTTAATCCATCAATTATTGATTCTATCCAAACATGTAACTTATAATAACTGCTTACAAATATGAATAGAATTATCATTTATTCCAATATTTTCTAACTTTACATTAACATATTAAATAAATTCCCTTTAAATGAATTTATATCCATGTATATTACTTACCCCATTTCGTTTATTGAAATTTATTCAAATTGCTAGTAAATAGGTTTTAAGTCACCATTTATATATTTTAATCTAGCGTTCATTTCAATATTCATTTGTAAAGTTTTTTTTCTTTCTACTAAATTTAATTACAAAGCTCATTAATTCAACCAAATTAAATGCACGAAATTTACGAGTCGTTACATGTTTATTGCAAATCCAATGGTTCTTACCATATATCCTTTTCTACATTACCAGAATTCAAATGATCAATGTTAAATACGTATTCAAGTCACACAAAACATTCATTTTAGTATTTTGGAGTAATAAAATGAAAAGTACAATTTATCCAAATTCATATGAGAAACATATAATGTAAGCATTAGGTTGCAAATCCAATGGTTCTTACCATATATGTTTTTCTACATCACCAAAATGTAAATAATCAATGCCAATACATTTTCAAATCACACAAAACATTCATTTTAATATTTTGGAGTAATAAAATAGAATGAAAAGTTATAATTTATCCAAATTCAAATGAGGAACATATAAGCATTAGGTTGTGGGAGACTAATAACTTATTGTGCATATCAAATTCGAACTATTTCGCAGTTTCGATCAGAATGACTATTTAGAAAAATATTTTACCAAGATATGCATATTAAAATGAACAATTGTGGACCCATTGTTTTTGCTACAAAATGAAAATCGACAGTGAAAATAAATAATTTGATGCCCTGTCACAAAAAGTAAAATATACTACAATCAAAACCAATCAATAATAATATCAAAAAACTAAATAGGAAATTAAATACCTTTTATAATGGATTAGTGGAGTAAAAATTTAGGGTTGATCTGGAGATGGCTTTGGTGATGGCGATCCTGGTACAAGCGGAGTTAGTGATTGAAAGGATGCAGTGCTGTCAGATTGGTGTTGGTTAGGAAAGATGAGTTAAGGTTTAGAGTTTAGACATGGTTATTTTGGGAAACGAGTTGAAATAAATAGAAGAAAATAGATATTTTAGGGAGAATAGATATTTTCCAATGGAAAATGAGTTGAGACTTGTTTGGAGAGGTAGAATCGAATTTGTAGAGGATGACGAGTTTTGAAGAGATTCTCATGGGGAAATTATATTGTGTATCCGAATAAAATGGTCTGTAGAGAGTTTTATTTGGCTCTATTGCATTAGGCAAGCCTCCCTAATGGTCAGTTTGGCTAATTTTGATAAGCTACGCACACAGATGCGTGCGCAAACACACATATATAATTTTAGGGAAAAAAACTGATAAGCTACGCACACAGATGCGTGCGCAAACACACATATATAATTTTAGAAAGCCAGTGTACGGTTTACATTTTGATATTAATTCAGTTTATAGTACAATTTGTAGGGTCTTGGCACCCTCATCAACGCAAGAAAGAAAAACTGATAAGCTAAACTTAGAGAAAGAAACTGGTGAAGTCTGGAATAAAAAGAATATTAACCAAAATGCAAATCTATGTAGTCTTTTGGCAAGGCAAAGTCTAAGTTCCTAAGATGTGATTTTTTTTCCCTTCTTCTTCTTCTGTAGTGATGAATTATCAAGACTGCAATCTGAGAACAAAATAATACACTATGATTTAAAGAATTATCATTAGCACATTCTACAAACATATAGCATGAAACCAAATGCAATTTGGCATCCAGCGCATTTTTATTGTATGCAAACCAAATTTATTAAATTGAATAATAACATATCCAGTGCAAACATATATCACAATAATCCAGTATAAAAAATGATATTATAAAGATGCTTATATTGCTATTATTGTGAATGTGCTTTGTTTATTTAAAATTGACAACTTAACAGATACTCTGAAAATTAAAAAACAAACAATAAATCAGTCCAAAAACATATATGACTAAATGAGATTGATCACAACTGAAAATCTTGCTTCTAGATTCTCTCGGTGTGATTATTGTTTTTCATTTTCTTATTTAACATTTAGCATACATATTCTTTATAAATGTCCAATGTTATATATAGTCATTTGCTCAAATATTCATGCAGAATTATAAAGGGCGGAGTCATATTCCAATGAGAAGCATAGTCCCTTCCACTAACTATTAATACTAAGAAAAACTTGTTGATATGTGACAAAAGTGCATCGTACATATAAAATAGTAGTATAGGATAGCATACATTGTCATTTTTACATTATGTTACCACGTTTTTCTTATAATATGACTCAATACCTAAAACTCTATATGTAAGGTTTAAAATGCAGCACTGATACAAATGTGAATTCTCAACAAAAGCTTACCATCTCCCTGCTATTAGGAGCAAACTCAACGAAAATAGTCATCCTTAAAATACACTATTTCTTGATTTCATGTTCTGAATGTGAAATTTTATGCTTATGGTCGTAAGGAACCATTTAAAGTGCAGCCAACAAAAGATACAATGCCAGCAATTGCAAATTCTTCTATGTCAAGTTCTAATAATAACTTTTCTACAAAGTAAAGCGCTTAAGCTAGGCATATGCCTGGTAAAGGTGACTGTCCACGACCCAAAATATCTCGATAATCTAAGCATAATACAGTGTAATCATCAATGGCTTTGGGTTCTTCTTTACCATATTAATTTTAAATAAAATTTGAATATATGTTAACATGTGATTGTTTTTCATTTTAAAAATTGTGATAATTAATATATCTGTTTGCACCAAAATTGGTCACAACACTCTTCGGAATTTTTTGAAGAGATAATAATGAAGAGTATAAATTAAAAATGAGGATTATCTAATGAAAACTCCAATGGACGATAAAGTAAATGCGTAGACAAGCAATTTAGAGTGGTTCGACGTGTTGCCTACGTCCACTATGAAGTTTTTTGCAGTTTTATTGATTCTCTTTCAATAATTACAAGTTGTTACAGCAATCAACAGCAAGTTACAACTGGAAATTCGAAATTGACAGCAAGAATATGGTGTAGGATGATGGAGATCTCGATCCGGCAGAGTCTGGGCGCTTCAGAGTCAGAAGATCCTTTTTCTGTAGGCTCTGGGGCTCTATTTATAGGCGTAGGAGGCTGATATTTCGCTCAAATCCCGGGAGACTTTTCTGGCACGTGAGTGGGCCCACGCGACCAATCTCATAAAGTTTGAGTCGATCTGTGATCGATACGAATTCATTTCGTATTGACCAAGATAATGTCCAATCGAGCTGAAATTTGGTGTAAACACTCCTTGGCATGTAGGCAATCTCCTGTGAAAATTTCATGGCATTTGGATCGGTAGATTTTGAGGTATAGTCGATACGAAATGGAATTTCTCGGTGGCTGCTTTGTTCGAATCGACTAATTCGAATCGATTGTTTCAAATCGATGGTGGCACGCGCCTTCGTGATGATGTGGAGCGCAAACTTCGCCTCGATCCGGCCTTTACTCCGAGTTGACCGCATCGTCTCCATATATATCGCCTTGTTCGTATCGAGGGATGACACGTCACCCAGGTTTGTTGACATGATGGATTCGAATATATTATTATGTATGGATTCGAATGCAGAGTCTTGTTTGTATCGATCATGACGTGCTCCAGTCGATCGATACGAATTCGTTGTTGCAGGATGGATTCGAAGCGAGGCATTTTGATTGATACGGAGCAGAGTATCTGGATGGATACGAATCAAGGCACCTTGATGGGTTCGAAGGGCTCAAGCCTATGGGTTCGAACCAGAGGGGAGCGAGGTCACTGCCACTTTGATTGATTCGAAGTCGATGGATTCGAACTAAATTTAACTTAGGGGTTCGAACGTGACGTGGTCTATCTGTTGATGGATTCGAACTAGGAGGCGGTGACCGATTCGAAATGGACAAGTATCGATGGATACGAACAAGAAGTCACCTGATGGTTACGAAGAGAGGCTTCTATGATGGATGCGAAGCAGTATCCGTTGCCTTAGTTGATGGATGCGAAGCGGGCTTTCTGCCGATGGATACGAAGTAGGGAGATACCAATGGATTCGAATAAGGAGGAGCCGATGGACTCGAATGAGACCGAGTCGAACCGAGGCTTCCCGATGGATTCGAACTTGATCGATACGAACTGCGGCACTTTGATGGATACGAAGTTGCTGGAACCTGATTGATACAAACGTGATCGATTCGAGCCGGAGTTCGTTGATGGATGCGAAATCAACCATAGCGATGGATACGAAAGCTGGGCCATTTCCTCTAGATTGAATCGATCATAACTTGAGCATATGAACTCGGATTGACTTGAAATTTGGTTTATAGGCTTTTATGGCTTTGATTGCCATGTCCTATCAATTGTAGCTCGATCCGGACATGGACAAAATTTATCGATATCCATGGCGAGCCTGTGTATGTTTGATATCCAAGAAGAGGGATCCTTGGTTTTCAATCAGTTCCTTGGTATCTCGGCCTTGCTAAAAGGCGGGATAACATTTTCCCCCCAAAGTACGTCTTATGGAAACATGACGTGCTTTGAAAAGCTGCAATTTCTCTCTGAATAATCATCGTATTTTTTCGTAGAAAGTTGTACTTTGTATTGCTGTAACTGGCTGCTGTGTGATAGCGATTAGCTGTTTGTTGCTGTAATCGTAAACGAGATGAGTATTCGATCCCTGTGAATGTTGAAAATTGAATATTAGTCCGACATATTTGCATATATGTTAACTTGGCTCTCGATAACATTGCGTGTTCATGAGTCGTTGTCAGTTTAGTTTGTTATCGAATTTCGTATCGATTCTCTCCTGAATCGATTTGAAATTCGAGTTGAAACAACGCTTGATGGTTGTTTTGGACTATCCTCTTGTATCGAACCTCTCCTGAATCGATGTAAAAGGTTGAAAAGTAGTTTTTCATATCGTTGCGAGTCGAATTGATGGATACGAAATGTTCATTCGTATCGATGGTCACAAACTGCGTTGTCTCCGTTTCGCGTCGATGATCTCTGATGGATACGAAATGTTCATTCGTATCGATGAGTTTTGATGGATACGAAATACTCGTTCGTATCGATGAGTTTGGATAGTTACGAAATATTCGTTCGTATCGGTGGACCTGCATTGTCGTGAGTTGATGGTTGCAAAATAGACACCTCAAATCGATGGAGTTCGATGCTTCTGGTGCAGCCTTCGTTGTGTACTTCGAATCGATGAAGTCCGATGGTAACTTCGTCTCGATGAAGATGAAGTCCGATGGTTTCGAAAGCAGCATTCACATCGATCCATCGTTTGACCGTTTGTGATCGGTCACGCTGACTGGGAGGCGAAACGACCCAGTCACCCTTAAGGCTCCATATAAATACTTTAGACTTAGCCATTTTTTCACTTTTTACTTTTACTGTTGGCTTATACTTTCTACGCTTTCGTATCGATAGAGAGCCCGAGAGAACAAAGTGTTTTAGCCTTCGAATCGATTCAATCCTTCAATCCGTCAAATTTAAACATTAAAATCAGGTAATTTAATAGATTAAACCATGCCAAGAACGATGAAACTTGACACCTCCGCCATCCTTTTTCGTTTCTACGATCAATTTTGATGGGTTTAAGATCTGGACGAATCAGAGCAAGATTGGGGATTGAGCGTGGCCATGGAGTTGAGGCCCTTTTGGAGAAGAAGGAGTTGTGGAAGAACGACTCTGCCTTTATTTCGTGTCGATCTGTAATTGGAGTTTTCAAATCCATCCAGATTATATGATTTCGTATCGATACGATTATGTGAGCGGCAATCGATGCGAAGCCAGTGTTTTCAGATCGATGCGAAATCGTGTGCCCTCGACCGATACGAAACGTATCGTTTCGAACTCGATCGATACAAAACGTATCGAGTCGAACCTGATTGATACGAACATATCAATTCGAACATGGTCGATACGAAAATGATGCATCTCTGACTCGATACGAATTTGAACAGCGGCGACCGATTCCAAGTGGAAATTAAACGAATTTAGAGAATCTTTTGCGCATTAAAATATTTGACTCCGACGAGCTTCTGCCTTGCATGACTGAACTTTGAACACAGAATTGCGTATTGGACTACCTTTCGAAGCTCGCCGATGGAACCGTAACTTAACAAAAATATAATGAACTTTAACTTGGATCGATCGTTTGCATCTGGATGGCACGGTTGTGACGGTCAACGATGACAGTCATTTTCGGTCTGATTTTCATAGTTTTGTCGTTCATACATTTCAGTTTATTCTGTAGAATTTGCTCAAGTAATGCACAACAGTACACGACACATTCATGCACTTTACACGTGGGGAACACATGGGCTCTTCAGTGTCTAACGATGATTTCTCGTGAGTTAGCTAGTTATGGAAACTACAAGTTCGCAGCCGCAAGAAACTCAGAGTTCAGCCCCCCCCCCCCCCGCCCCGTGCTTGAAGTACCGGAGATTGAGATTGAAGTTATCGGTCTAGCTCCGGACGAGTTACTGACCCATCCTTCATTAGTAACCCATCGGACTCTGTTCCGTCCAACATTTTGGAAGACATGCTAGGAAGAATATGCTTAAGGCATGGTTTGTCGATGGACGACGTATTATTGCCGGGACCAAATGATGGACCGCACAATCGACGGGAGGGATATACCGCATTCAATCGCCACGCGTGCGCAGCTGGGACACTCCCTCCGTTTAACCAGTATATAAGAGAAGTATTGTCGTTTTTGGGGATCGCCCCATCTCAGCTACATCAGAACGGATATGCGTCACTCAATAGCTTGTTCACTGCATTTATGGAGTATCTCTATCGACCTCCACTCCCGATTGAGATCAGATACTTGTTTAACTTCAAGAGTCGGGCTGATAGTCCATCTTTCACATTCCTGGAGGCGGTAAAAAATTTCCAAGTGGTCACAGGGGCTTGGACTAGATTGAGTTACTTCAAGATGGAGTGGTTTTATGTTAGGTGCCCCCCAAGATTTGCTAGGCTATGGCTATTTAGACGTAAGTATTGCTATCTTTTCGGGTAGTTGATAAAAACGATGTAGATGAAGTCGAACTCACATCTCTTTTTCTTTTCAGCCATAATCCAGTGACCCGAAGGTGAACGTTTCAAGGAGATAGTTCGGGTTTTACAAGAAATCCCAAGTGAAGAGAGGAATATCGAGTTGCTCTTGACGAATAGGAATCTTAGGATTCTTGGACTGATTGAATGAAGACAAAGTATAATGCTTGACGTTGCTTTAAGGACTGCCTCGAGAGAACGAGTTAAATGAAGAAAGCCTAAAGTTGTTATAATTGAGGAGGCTGACTCCGAGAGGACTCACACCGATGAAGAACCGTTGGGCGAATCTGCGGGTGTAGCCTAGGACACCGAAGAGCAAAGAAAAGGCAAGGCAGCCATTGTTAAGCCACCTAAAAAGGGAAGATGGAAATCGGTTGTCACGGCCCGACCCGCCTCTGGAATTAGAATTTCGGAGATGTCTCCCCGGAGAACCGAGAATCTCTATGAAGGGCTCGCTGATCTTCCAATTCCGGACGATGTGTCCTTGCAGCAGGATGTCGGATTGGACGAACTTTCAGAAACCTTAGTTTTAAGCAAGTCTCTGCCCACTAGTGCGGCTGGCACATCCGGTTGGTCAGGGGAATTGCACATACATTCACACTTCATGACACTGCACGATTTCTGAATGTAGTATGCTCATTGTGAGATATTATTAACTTGTGTCTCCGTTTTGACTTGCAGATACCATGACTGGACGAGGTTCAATGTTGGGAAGTCTTCGACAGGCCCGTAGATCTTCTGCATACTATGAGTCGCATAGAAGGGAAAGGGACAGAGATCACGACCGTGGATACTCTGGATACTCCAACCAAGACAGATATGATAGAGATAGGGATTACAGATTTCGATCTCGATCTCACACTCCTCTTCCCAGAACTCCTGTACAACCTCCCGTTTATGTTTCTCGTCCCCCTGAATCCTCGCAACACAAGTCGGCTCTCCGATCTTCCAGATCATAGCCCCATCATCCTAGAATGGAGGCAATAACCTCCGTAGTTGCAGAACAGGCCCCTATAGAAATTTTAGGGGAAAGGGCGATCAAGCTTTCCCAGTTAAAGAAGGATTTTCCGAACATCTGTTTCGATAATTACATGTTTCCTCTTTATTTAAAAAGAATCCCGGCGGAAGCTGAGCATATGGCGCATGACTATATACATGACTTCTATGTCCAGTATAAGATGTGGGCTAAAGCGGCTGAAAAAGCATCATCATTAGCCTTTGAGCGGGCAGCTATCATTGAGAAATTACAAGCCGAGCTAGCTCAAATGGACCGTATTATACAAGTGCTGGACACTGAAGCCGAGTCATCTCGGAAATCAGAGATGGAGGCCCTTAAGAAAGCTGATGAAGCCCAGGCGGCAATGGACAGGATGAAGAAAGAGCATTATGTTACGGTGGAGGACATGGGCCACCGAAACACTATTGTAACCGCCGATCGGGATGCGGCCTTGAAAGAGATAAACGAGCTCAAGGCCAAAGTTTCGGAAATCATGAAGGAGAGGGACACCGCAAACATTTCTGCACAGGAGGCATGTGATCAGGCGGTGGAGTTTCGAAGGGAAAGGGACGCGGCCGTGGAAAAGGTCCGCGAAGCGGAGGCTGAAGTTGATGAGAAAGTTCGGCAGGCAGAGATCAAGCTCGAGACGGAGATTGAAGAGCTTCTCATCACTTATAATGCCAATATGCTGAGGCACAGAAATATGACATGGCTTGACGATTACCCGACACACTTATTCAATGCCTGGAGTTTGTTAATTGAAGAAGAGAAGGCAGCACAGCCGGGTGAAGCTTTTGATGAGTTCGAGTTGGAGAACAGTATATTGAATGATGATGAGAAGAAGGTTCTCCACGATTTTATGATCTCCCATGCTAGAGAGAGACTGGGTACCCAAAACTTAGAGGTTGGTGAGGGTTCTGGCGTCGCACACCTAGCTACAAGTTCTGGGATGATTACTTCATCTGGATCCGAGCCGACGCCAGCGATTGAGCCGCAGCTGGTCCCAGGCTACGACCCTGAGCAGCCACGCTTTTCTCCCATCAGGGAACAACCTTCAGAAGCTGTTCAGCCAGCCATGAGCCGAACTGAGGAAGGTACTCTGTACAAATCTTGTGTGTATCTGAAGTGAAGGGCTTGTTCTTGAAGTGTGTTCTGACAACTTCTTTTCTTTCTTGTCCAGTGAGCAAAGTTACACCGACAGCGCCTCCTGCAAGCCAAGAATCGCATCAAGTGCAGGAGGCCATCACTACTGAAGCGGTTATCACGACTACGGTCACGCCGACGGAGACGTCACAGGGGAGGTCACTGTCTTTATACGGGCAGAAGATGAACGAGCTTTTAGGTCAAAGCAGCGATCCTTTTGCGGACATGCCATTCGTTCTTGGTGCGTTCCCATCTGTTTCTATTGTTTCGTCACAGTCCACCACTGCCTACCGTGAATCTCGTGTTGCTCGTGAGGCTGAGGTACTGGCTCAAACCAACGCAGAGATGGAAGCGAGAGCACATGGTGGTAATTATTAGAGTGTTACGACGGCGGTCGGCCCCGCTCCTCTTAAGGTGATATCTTCTGGGGACACGCTTGCCGGAACCAGCGTGCCCATTCCGCCCCTGGTTGTGGATCCGACTCCTCCCGAAGAGAATATTCCTTTAAGTTCAAGTTCGGAGGAATATATCGATATCATGCCTTCATCAGAGGAAGATCCGCCAAAGGGTACGGGGTCGAAGCGGAAGACTGTTAGTGGTTCCAATGGTTCCGCGTTGAAGAAAAAACCGAAGAAGAAAAAGTAGACGATCCCCCTCTGGCGCATTTTTGGCAGTTAGGAAGTCACTTTTATTTTTCTTTCGTAGGCTATGTATAGATGCAGGCTTGGCCCCCTGCTAGTAGGAATTTTTGGAATAACTTGTACATGAATCTTCACATACGGTTAGTCGAAATAAAATTTAGTTTCTTTGCTTCAACTCTTATTCCTTTTATGCTTAAGTATTTGCAGTATTTGTCTTTCAGTCCAGTGCACTTGTGGTGTTTCTACCTTCAAGTTGAGTATGTTTTATTTATCAAGTCTGAAAATCTTGATCACATGTCGTGATTGATGAATGAGTTGAATTTTGGACATTGTATCACTTCGGTTAGTGATTAACACTTAAGTTTTTGCCCTCAGCTCCGGGGAACAGCATTTGTATTTCGGTGGTCGATCGCACCTATTGCAAATCTTGAGCACATGTCCACACTTCGGGGGCTTAGGATAATCTGTGATCGATAATCTGGTTCGCACTTTGGGAATTTGAGAGTTATTGATGTTTGTAATACAGTTCGCATTCTAGGAACTTTGACTTGGTATTTGTATCTAATTCACACTCTGGGAATTTGGAAATAGCATGTATGTTTGGGTTCGCACTCCGGGAACCTGGAATTGATGTTTGCACTCCAATTCATGCTTTGGGAACTTGGAGTTAGTGTTGATGTTTCGGTTCGCGCTCTGGGAACCTGGAATTGATGTTTATACTCCAATTCACGCTCTGGGAATTTGGAGTTAGCATTTATGTTTTGGTTCATGCTCCGGGAACCTGGAATTGATGTTTGTACTCCAATTCACGCTCTGGGAACTTGGAGTTAGCCGACAGATGGTCAGTCACACCTGTTTGGGCTTTTTAGGAATTCGTTCGCACTCAGGGAACGATGGATTTATCGGGATCGTGGATGGTCGGATCACATCCACCCCGAGTTAACAAGCGAGGTCGTTAGACGGACGGATCCATCCTCCTCAAACTTGGTTAGGATACAGCCGAAGTCGTTAGGCAGACGAGTCCACCCTCTCCGGAACTGCATTTATATGTTTATACTCCAACTCGCACTCTGGGAGTTTGGAGTTGGTGTTTATGCTCCGGTTCGCACTCTAGGAACCTAGAGTTAAGGTTTATACTCCAATTCGCACCCTGGGAAAGTGCAGTTAGGATTTATACTCCGTTTCGCACTCTGGGAACCTAGAGTTGATGATTATACTCCAATTCGCACTCTGGGAATTTAGAGTTAGGATTTATACTCCGGTTCACACTTTGGGAACCTAGAGTTGATGATTATACTTCAATTCGCACTCTGGAAATTTGGAGTTAAGATTTATACTCCGGTTCGCACTTTGGGAACCTGGAGTTGATATTTATACTCCAATTCGCACTCTGGGAATTTGGAGTTAGTTGTAGGACTGCCGTGTGTCGGTCCAGTTCAGCCTTTGTTGTGATGGCTTGCCCCCGAGCTGAGGTTTCACTTAGTGAGTGGCCGGTCGTATTACAGTCACTCGCTATTTGAATAAATTCCATCGTGCGATGGAATTAGCTCTTCGTGCGTCGTGGTTGTTGAATGTTGCATTCGATGAATCACAGCTCTATTTGAAGAGATAGTAATTTATTGCTGGAACGGAAAAGCATGGCAAAGTCGGTGCCTTATTACAAATTCAAACTTCAAAATGCAAAGGAAATTGCAAAGTATTCATAGAATGAATAAAGCCTGTCATGTGTAATAGTGACGAAGGTCGTCGTCGTTCCAGGCTCCTGACAATGTGGGTCCGCCACTGACGGCGTTTATCACCAATCTCCCACCGGGATGGGTAGAGTCTTCCTGTCTCGGTCGATCGGGTTCATTATTTTGATTTGATGGGCCTGCTCCTCCAAGCTGCGGTGCCCATACAAACTATTCCAGCTTTCTTTCTCTGATCAATTTTTCTACGAGATCTTGCAAGTGACGACATTTGTTCGTACTGTGCCCGTAGCTTTCATGGAACCTGCAAAATTTTCCCGTCTGGATTTGCCTCTTTGACGACGGTTTTGGAGCAGGTTTTTTGTATTGAATTGTATTACAGGTTTGTAAATACAAGTTCTCCAGTGATGTATTCAAAGGAGTGTAACTGTCAAACATGGGATTCTTGCGCTGTGGGCCACGGTTTTGATCTCGTTTTCTAGTTTGATTCACGTTCTCTCTTCGCTGAGCTTGTTTGTTTTGATCGTTTAACTGAACTTTTTCGGAGCTCTCACCGGACTGTTTGATTGCGACATTGCTTTGGATCCCTTTCGCACTTGGCCCTGCATCAGTCTGCTTCCTAGACTGTTTCGCATCTTCCCTTCTTAGGAATTGAGCCGCCTTGGCGTGGAAACGATCCAATGAAGCAGGCGGTTTTCCAGCCAACCAGTTGCCAAACCCAGAATCGGGGTCAATCCCCTTAGTCAACGCCATAAGGATGGAGTTATCGTTCGGATTGTTGATTTCCGCACATGCAGTATGGAATCTCTCTAAGTAGTGTCTGAGCGTCTCTCCAGGAGCTTGGGTGACGCTAGAAAGAGGGTTGGCGTCTTTCGGCCTTGCGACGTGCATGCGGAATTGCTCAACAAATTTTTTGGCCAACTGGTCGAATGAAGAGATGGATCGAGGTGGCAGTCGAGTGAACCACACGGTAGCGATGCCCCCCCAAGGATATGGGGAAACTATGACACTTCACTGCATCGTCAGCTCTGGCAGCGCTCATCGACCATTCATATTTCAGAATATGTTGGTTGGGGTCGGAGTTTCCCTCGTACGTGAATAGAGTCGGCATCCTGAATTGCCGTGGGGTTCAGCAGTAAGAATATCGTCCGTAAAAGGAGTGTGACTTCGAGAAATTCCCCAATCGTCATTTGTAAGGCCCTGGCTCTCGCGGATCATCTGACGTATCATGGTCAGAAAATCCGGCATCTGTACGTTTTGTGTGGATCATGCCGGAGCGTGATAGTGTTCCATATTACGAGGTTGGACCGGATGCTGTCGACGGTCCACATCTTGACTTCTTGGCTCATAGTCCTCTGGGACATACAGTTCATGGGTACGCCCATGCTGACGACGGTCCAGGTTTGACTGATTTTGGGCATCGACCCTTGGTTCATCCACGGCGTTCGTGGCGCGGTACCCACTCGGGAGGAGGGCCCCATTTGGAAATTGGCCGATGGGCCAACTCTCAGTTGTCCAACGGTCATCGACGGTTGATATTCAGCAGCTCGTATATGACTCCCATATAGCCGGGGTCGTGTAGATCGATGATGATAATCCGAAGACGAAGAACTTTCGCTGGAGGAGTGAGAAGCATGGTCTCTCCTGATCTCTTTCGTTTTTGGCGATTCAGCTGGTTGGTCAGCTCGGCATTGGCGCGTAGCTGTTCTGTTAGTTGTTGCCGACTCTGGGTCAGCTCTTGAAGCAGCAGCTGAAACTCTTGTCCGTTAACTGGAAATGATGGTTCCGAGTGTCCGGTAGAGTCCTGATTAGAAGGTGGTAGTGGCATAGGATTCTGTCTATCCTGGTCTTCTGGATTGACAGCGTTGGAGGTGGTCCTTGTGCTAACCATCTTGAGGGTTGAATTCCTTTCCTAGACTTTATGCAAATCTGAATAGAATGGAAGGAATCTGGACTTGAGATCTGGATCTTTCTCTTAGATTTATGCAATCCGGTATCGATGTCAGATCCAACGAGCAGGAGAAAACCTGGATTTTCTCGGTGAAAGCACCAAAGTGTTTGCACCAAAATTGGTCACAACACTCTTTGGAAGTTTTTAAAGAGATAATAATGAAGAGTATAAATTAAAAATGAGGATTATCTAACAAAAACTCCAATGAACGATAAAGTAAATGCGTAGACAAGCAATTTAGAGTGGTTCGGAGTGTTGCCTACGTCCACTATGAAGTTTTTTGCAGTTTTATTGATTCTCTTTCAATGATTACAAGTTGTTACAGCAATCAACAGCAAGTTACATCTGGAAATTCAAAATTGACAGCAAGAATATGGTGTAGGATGATGGAGATCTCGATCCGGCAGTGTCTGGGCGCTTCAGAGTCAGAAGATCCTTTTCTGTTGGCTCTGGGGCTCTATTTATAGGCGTAGGAGGCTGATATTTCGCTCAAAACTCGGGAGACTTTTTCTGGCACGTGAGTGGGCCGACGCGACCAATCTCAGAAAGTTTCGAGTTGATCTGTGATCGATACGAATTCATTTCGTATCGATCAAGATGATGTCCAATCGAGCTGAAATTAGGTATGAACACTCCTTGGCATGTAGGCAATCTCCTGTGAAAATTTCATGGCATTTGGATCGGTAGATTTTGAGATATAGTTGATACAAAATGGAATTTCTTGGTGGCTGCTTTGTTCGAATCAATTGTTTCGAATCGATGGTGGCACGCGCCTTCGTGATGATGTGGAGCGCAAACTTCGCCTCGATCCGGCCTTTACTCCGAGTTGACCGCATCGTCTCCATATATATCGCCTTGTTCGTATCGAGGGATGACACGTCACCCAGGTTTGTTGACATGATGGATTCGAATATATTATTATGTATGGATTCGAATGCAGAGTCTTGTTTGTATCGATCATGACGTGCTCCAGTCGATCGATACGAATTCGTTGTTGCAAGATGGATTCGAAGCGAGGCATTTTGATTGATACGGAGCAGAGTATCTGGATGGATACGAATCAAGGCACCTTGATGGGTTCGAAGGGCTCAAGCCTATGGGTTCGAACCAGAGGGGAGCGAGGTCACTGCCACTTTGATTGATTCGAAGTCGATGGATTCGAACTAAATTTAACTTAGGGGTTCGAACGTGACGTGGTCTATCTGTTGATGGATTCGAACTAGGAGGCGGTGACCGATTCGAAATGGACAAGTATCGATGGATACGAACAAGAAGTCGCCTGATGGTTACGAAGAGAGGCTTCTATGATGGATGCGAAGCAGTATCCGTTGCCTTAGTTGATGGATGTGAAGCGGGCTTTCTGCCGATGGATACGAAGTAGGGAGATACCAATGGATTCGAATAAGGAGGAGCCGATGGACTCGAATGAGACCGAGTCGAACCGAGGCTTTCCGATGGATTCGAACTTGATCGATACGAACTGTGGCACTTCGATGGATACGAAGTTGCTGGAACCTGATCGATACAAACGTGATCGATTCGAACCGGTGTTCGATGAGGGATGCGAAATCGACCATAGTGATGGATACGAAAGCTGGGTCATTTCCTCTAGATTGAATCGATCATAACTCGAGCATATGAACACGGATTGACTTGAAATTTGGAATGCAGGCTTTTATGTCTTTTATTGCCATGCCCTATCAACTGTAGCTCGATCCGGACTCGGACAAAATTTATCGATATCCATGGCGAGCCTGTGTAAGTTTGATATCCAGGAAGAGCGATCCTTGGTTTTCAGTCAGTTCCTTGGTATCTTGGCCTTGCCAAAAGGCGGGATAACAATATCCAAACTTGGCAATGCGTTCTTTGAGGGATGAAGTATTGTAAAGATCCAAATAACAACCAATAGGTACTATAACTAACTAATGCTTGTTCCAAGGAATTACATGGAGTGATTAATAACTTTTTCTTTTGCATCTGTTAAGTCAATTAAAAGTGAAAAATTAAAAGAATTATCTTATTAAGGTTATCAAGGTAGACTACATGCAATATAATATGATAATTTAAGAGCATAACTTGCATTTAGGGTGCGTTGTCTGCATATTATGGGCAAAATTGATATAAACCCTTGACCAAAAGATCTAATTTCACAAAGGACAATCTTCAAACAAAATTATGCAGTATGTTTAGTGATAACATAATCACCATTTTAGAAAGGTGGATAAAAAAATAAAAATAAGTAAGTAGATTAGAAGAATCAAAACATTATATAAATATACAGCTGAGTCTGCAATATAACTTGGGTTGTTCTTGTATTTAGGTTTCCAAGCCATGCATTATTTTGGATGCCATGATTATAAAGAACTAACAAGCTGAGACATATGCAAATAATCCTTTTAAGTGCCTTTTCACGTTGATTCTAAAATAAACACAAATATTGGTCAGAGGAATTGATCTTATGGGAACTACAACGGAAGAACACAACATTACCCATTTGGGTATTAATGTTTCACTGAATATTCAATTATTATGCAACACATAAAAATTTGTGCAATGTTTTCTTTCATATTTCATTTAACTTAAGGAGTTTTCCAAGAACTCAGGCTTGGGTTGAAATATCATTTAGTTCCATATGAGATTGAGGTATGAAACAGACTGTACTTTCAGCAACAATGCAACACAAATCATATAAATGGAATAATAGAGGAAATATAGTGGTCATAATATTCTATATACAAAATTATAAGTTTCTTACATAGGACAGCTAACCTTTAAATATCCCACATAAGTAGAACCAAAATATACAAAGAAAGACCGAATAATATTCAAGATCTATTGTTATACGTCTAGTATACCAAAACAGAGAATAATCAATCATAAACTCGTCGCACAAGTTTATAATTCAAATTTCCACGACACTGGAATTCTGTATTAATTATTATAATAATATGAATGTTGTAAATAAGTTACAACAACAGCGTTTTACTATTTTGAATAAATAGTATAACCAGAATAACGGATAGAATATTGAATAATGTATATAAATATACAAACAAACTAGAATTCTAACCGGATTATGTCTGAGGCTCATCGTAACGATTTCCTTAAGAATTTTATTTCAAAATTCCCCTAAGATACAATAGACGTATTCTGCTCGAAATTGTAACGAGTATATAACTCTGTGATTTAGAGTGTAATAGTAGAAGAGAAGAAGAAGATTCGGATTCTAAAAAAAATGAGTGAGGAAAGTGATCAGTTTTCCTTCTTATTTATAGTTGGTCTGTATCTCTTCCGAACGGTCGTGTCTACACCCGTTTGCTCAAACAGTCGCGTCTGTACCTCTTCGTACAATCACATCTGTTCACCCGCTCGTACCACCTGGTACTGTTTCGCCCGCGCCTCTTCAGTCGGGTCGCACCCGCTCGCGCCGCATCTGTTCGCCCGCCTCTGCTTCAATCGGCTCGCACTGCTTGCTTCTAACGGGTCGCACCCGCTACTGTTCGCGCCTATTCAACTCGTGTCTGCTTCCGAACAGATCTGCATCTGTTCGTATGGCCTGTAACTGTCAGAAAGCCCGGTCCAGTTTGTAGTAAAAATATGAGTATCATATTAGACCCAAACCCGAGCCTGGCCCGGTTCGGTTCGGTCGGTCGGACGGATGGCGGCGGCGGCGCGCGCGTGTGTGGTGGTTATGCAAGATCTCCCTCCTCACAACGAAGCATACATTTGGGAGCCTCAGGCCCCCAACCTCCTCATGAGAAAGCCATATATAAACCAATATAGCTCTCAACAATTTGGCGATGTAGGACTTGTATATTTCAATTCATTTTATTTGTTAAGGAATTCCAACAATCCCCCACATGAATGATAATATACATATCCCCCACACAAAGCGAAATATCACAGAGTACATATGGAATAATGCTTTATCGTGGATAAGTAGATATTTCACTTTGAACTTTCCCTAGTTAAAACTTATCGGATCTACTTGGCTAATCGGTGAATTATTTCATCTTGAACTGTCGGCCTTTATTGTATATCCAGACAATAAGCTTTACGAAGCATTGATTCCCTTCTCATCCAATCTCTTGGTTGTGTTCATTTCGGTCCTGAACAATTTTTGGTTCTGCGAGTGTTTTAGAGAATAAAAGCCTTTTAATATTCTCATATAGCCGACCCAGCTCACACTAACATAGGTGATCGCAACCATTAAGAGTATCATACATATACCCCACTTGTTATTTCCAAGATATGGTCATCATTAAAAAAACATAGTTTTAACCTTTAAATACTTCTGTAGGCATGCATTTATGTTGTGCACCATAGGAATGGAGTTGGACTATGTCCTCGCAAATGCATTACGTCTTGAGTTATTCAGAACTGGTTTGCCTATTGATCCTAGTCCGTGGGATCTCCAGTTGCTAGGATAGGTTTTCGTATAAGATATCTCTTGGTGGTTTAGGTTTTTAGACCCATTCCCCTCGATGCGCGGTCAATTTTCTCTCTTGATAAACCTTTAGTAAATGGATCCGCTAGGTTATCATTTGTTCCCACATAATCTATGAAAATAGTTCCATTTGAGAGTAACTGCCCAATTGTGATATGGCGTCGACGAATATGTCGTGACTTTCCACTGTACACAAAGTTGTGCGCTCTGCTTAACGCAGCTTGGTTATCACAGTGTATGCATATGGCCGGTATAGGTTTAGGCCAAAATGGAATATCTTCCAAAAAATGACGAAGCCATTCTTCTTCTTCGCCTGCTTTATCTAATGCGATGAACTCTGATTCCATAGTGGATCGAGCTATGCATGTTTGTTTAGTAGATTTCCATGACACTGCTGCCCCTGCTAAGGTAAAGACATAACCACTTATTGATTTTGATTCCTCTGAATCTGCAATCCAGTTTGCATCACTATATCCTTCTAAGACAGCAGGATATTTTCCATAATGTAAGGAAAAATTAGTGGTATTCTTTAAATATCCCAACACTCTCATTAGTGCTTTCCAGTGTTCCTTTCCTGGATTTCTTGTATACCTACTCAGTCGACTTACTGCATAAGCTATATCTGGTCTTGTGCAATTCATGAGATACATGAGACATCCTATTACACGAGAGTATTCCAGTTGCATTACACTCTCATCAGTGTTTTTATGCAGTACTTCTGATGGATTGAAAGGTGTTCTCACTCCTTTAATTCCATAGTCTTGAAATTTTTCAATCACTTTGTCTACATAGTGTGACTGAGATAGTTCAATTCCATTAGGAGTTCTTATTATTTTGATTCCCAAAATAACGTCTGCAACTCCTAAGTCTTTCATATTGAAATTGCTAGTTAACATCTTCTTTATGGTCTCTATTACCTGAGTATTTGGACCAAATATTAACATATCGTCTACATATAAACAAATCATCACATATGATTGTCCAATTTGTTTATAATAAACACACTTATCGCATTCATTTATACGAAAACCATTTCTCATCCTGACACTACCAAATTTTGCATGCCATTGTTTTGGAGCTTGTTTTAGTCCGTATAATGATTTTACTAATCTACAAACTTTGTTTTCATTTCCTTTGGAAATAAAACCTTCAGGTTGCTCCATGTAGATCTCATCATCGAGATCTCCATTTAAGAATGCTGTCTTTACATCCATTTGATGAATTTCTAGACCATAAATCGATGCAATTGCTATTAGCATTCTTATAGAGATTATTCGTGTTGCTGGCGAATATGTGTCAAAAAAGTCTACTCCTTCTTTTGACGATATCCTTTGGCTACTAATCTGGCTTTATACTTATCGATAGAGCCATCTGCTTTCATTTTCTTCTTGAAGATCCGTTTACAGCCAATAGGTTTAATTCCAGGTGGAATATCAATAATTTCCCAAGTTTTATTACTTAGAATTGAATCAATCTCACTTTGGATTGCTTCTTTCCAACACGAAGATTCAGAAGATGACATTGCTTCCTTGTACGTTTGAGGTTCGTGTTCTAACATATAAGTCAAAAAATCTGAACCAAATGTTTTGGAAGTTCTTGCCCTTACGCTTCTTCTTGCTTCAACCTCCTCGTTGTCCTGATGAGTTTCATCTTCACATGTCTCGTCTCTGTGATCTCTTGTCCTTTTTGGGACAGGATTTCCATCGTTTCTTTTATGTGGGAATACATTTTCAAAGAACGCGGCATCTCTTGATTCCATGATTGTATTTACATGAATATCAGGTATCTCAGACTTGAATACCAAAAATCTGTAGGCACTACTATTTTGGGCTAGCCCTAGATAATAACAATCTACGGTTTTTGGTCCAAGTTTGACCTTCTTTGGAGGCGGAACTGGAACTTTTGCCAAGCACCCCCACACTTTGAGGTATTTAAAACTTGGTTTGTGTCCTTTCCATAACTCATATGGAATTGTTCCTGTTTTATTGTGAGGGACTTTGTTTAATATGTGATTAGACACATTTAATGCTTCCCCCCACAAGTTCATCGGTAGACCAGAAGTTAAAAGCATGGCAGTAATCATGTCTTTTAACGTTCTATTCTTCCTCTCGGCCACACCATTTTGTTGTGGTGAATATGGAGTTGTTGTTTGATGAATTATACCATTTTCGGTACAGAACTATTCAAATGGTGATTCATATTCTCCACCTCGATCATATCTCAATATCTTGATCTTTTTATTTAACTGATTTTCTACCTCAGCTTTGTACTTTATAAATGATGTAATTGCTTCATCTTTACTATTCAAAAGATATACATAGCAATATCGCGTATAGTCATCAATAAAAGTGATAAAGTACTTTTTCCCACCTCTTGTAGGTAATGATTTAAAATCACATAAATCTGTATGAACCAAACCTAGTGGTTCGGTGCTTCTATCAACAGATTGAAATGGTTTTTTGACCATTTTTGCTTCTACACATGTCTCACACTTGTAGTTCTTATCTACTTGGAATTTTGGAATTAATCCCAAGTTTGATAATTTTTTCATTTTGCGGAAATTTATGTGTCCCAATCTATCATGTCATGGTAAAATTTCATGCTCAAGCAAATAAGAAACTTCAATTTTATTAATAGCACAATCAGAATACATATTTTTGTTGCCGACAACGGCTACATTTGCCTTAAATAGGCCATCACATAAATATGCCCTTCCTATATACATTCCAACCTTAGATAGAACCATCTTGTCTGACTCGAACACCATCTTGAATCCCTTCTTTGATAGGACTGCACCAGAGATGAGATTCTTGCGTATGTCTGGAATGTGGAGCACATTATTCAACATAACAGTTTTTCCAGAAGTAAATTTGAGGATTACTATGCCACTGCCTTCGATCATGGAAACTGCAGAATTACCCATGTAGAGTTTTTCTTCGTGATCGAATTTCTGATATGTAGAAAACATGGATTTTTCAGAAAAAACATGATGAGTAGCGTCTGTCTCTACCCACCATTGGTTAGGATTCTGAACCATGTTTCATTCAAATACAACTGCCGAGAAGTTGGACTCTATAGGATCGATTTCACCCTAGAGGGGGGGTGAATAGGGTGATAGTGATAATTATAAAAATTAATTGCAGAAGCTAATAAATTAATATTAACACAGATCACAGAATATTACCAGCACAGAAATAAATAGCAGAATAATAAAATGCAGACAGAACAACACAGAATTTACCCTGCTTCGGCAAAACCCTGCCTACGTGCTGCCCCCAAGGTTTCTACTAGAAATTAGAAAGTCCCTCGCTTACACACGTAAACTCGCTATACCCGCTATTGACTATCCTAACTCTACGCTCAAAACCCTGGCCACAACTCAACAACCGAGTTGTGAATTCCCAAACTACACACCGTAGTTTGACTCCTAGTCACACGACTAGAAAATTAGCAGTTTGAAATTTAGATACAAATTTAAAAACGATTTCAAAATAACAAAAAAAAAACAAAGCCCTATAACTAAAACCCCTTTTTATATCAAAACCCTATAAATATAAATATAAACAAAGCCGGCCCTTCTTTTCTTTATTAGTTGATCCGATACTTCTCAAATGGCGGCTTTGCTTCTGAATTAGGGCTTGTGAAAAATTTGGGGCTTTCGTTCCTCTTGCTCTGGAAATTTGGGCTTGAAGTCGCCGGCTTAAATTCGATTGATCCAGTGATGTTTTGCGTGTTGCCTTGATCGATTGATTCCTCGTTCCTTACGCGGCTGCTTCGTTGATCAAATTCTCTCCTTGAATCGGTATTATTTGTTTTATTTGCTTTATTGATTTTTGCTTTCTGGAATTCGATGATCAAATGCCGATGATGATTAGGGTTTTTATAGGAGTCAATTTCCTAAAATCACGTTCGTCTGATTTCTTCAAAATCTCTTGCGTTGCCATTCGATTATTGTTGGATGTTTGCGATGAATTCTGACTTTTTCAATATCGTATTTTTCTGATGTTCGACCCCCCCACGGCTTTGAATTGCCGTGCTCATCATGGTATTGATTTGTGACTTGGTCAATTTTTCATCCTCACTTGAATTGCGTTGATTTGCTTTGACCGTGTTGATTTCGTGAGATTTTTTACTGCTGGCTTTTGGCTTTGAATCATTTCGTCTCTGGCCATCTTTTTCTGGTTGGTACTGCATTGCATTCTCAGTGAGCTCCATTTCACTTTGTTGCATTTCTGATCACTGCTGTGTCTTGTTTCACTAGTATCAGTGATGTTGCAACTGGTTTAATGTTTGTTCAATGCATTCATTCGAGTTGTATTCATGTTTGTTGTTGTCATTTTGCCTTGTATTACTGAGTTACAATGAGTAGCTATTGTCTGCGCTTGCATTCGTGTTGTTGTTTGCTTCATGTACCCTACTGCTTTGAACTTCTGATTGGTTTGGCCTGGACTTCACTTGACCATTGCTTCATGTATACTTGGTGCTTGTATTTGTACTCCTGCATGTAGTCAGTTGTAACTGTGTTGGACTTTACTCTGGTTAGCATTTGCACATTTGAATTTGTAATCTATGATTCATGTTGTGTTGGGACTGGATTAGTGCAGTTTTCATTCTAGTTTGTAACTGCAGCCATGTTTCATTTTGAATTGCAGTGTTGGTCTGACTTGCTTGAGTTTCACTGCCATAAGTCGTGCATGTGTGTTACAGTTGTTTATATGCACTTTATCACTTCAGTATTGTATTGTTTTCACCTCTGGCCTGTTGTAGTTTGATTGTGTGATGTTGTACTTTGGTCTATTGGGCTGCATACATGTTGTAAGTGATTTGTGCTTAGTTGCATCACTGGTCCATTGAGGTTGATCACTTTTGCTGTTCATATTGTATTTGATACTGCTGTGTGCATGCAGTTTTGTAGGCTTGGAGTCTTTTTTCATTGATGATTTTGGTCGTTGCATTTGCTGGGTACACAGTCTTGTTTCATGTTGGCTTGAGTCTGTTGAAGTTGTGATGAGTGCTTCATGCTGCTGGACTTGTTTTTGTACATTATTTGAATTTGCATTGATGCATTGTCTTTGCATTCCATGTTGCATGCATGAGTCTGGTTCTCGGCCTATTGCATTTGACCACTGAACTTGACTGTTTAGTTTCATATTCATGTGTACTTTTGATTTGCGCTTGAGTTGAATCCAGTTACAAAAACTCGGGTTTGACCTTGTGCTCGTGTCATGGTGTATTGCATGTGAGTTGAACCCGGTTTTTCATTTGGGTTTGACCTGTGCTCACCTGTCCCTGTAAATCAATCAAGTGTATATATCGGCGTGCACGGCCTTGTGGCATATACAGTAATACACTGTGTATGTCACAAGTTGTTCGTGTATGATGAACTCAAATATAAATGATGACGAACAACCCAAATAACTGAGGCAAATCATATTTTCAAAAACCATATTTTATTTTTGAATTGCAAAAATATTTCTTTTTCAATTTTACTGCGTTAGTTTATATTTTTGCAGATTTCTCAGATTCTAAATTCTAACTGGAAGGAAATTGAAAATACGAGTGTGAGTGATATGTAGTGAGGTGAATTGTAAATGTGAAATGTGATGTAATTGTAATCAAAGTTGTATAGTTATAGTGAGAGCTTGAAATTGTACTATTCAAAGATGTAATAAATATTTGTTTGAATAAAATATTCGTTTGAATTCAAATTCCGTGTTATTTATTTTATTCAGCAAATATTTATTTAATCTGTGAAAATAAATAGTATATTATCAAATACATTTAAACGAATGTATATATGTTTATTATCATCAAACAAAAATCATACAAGCGCATATTCAACAATCTCCCCCTTTTGATGATAACAAACATATATTTAAGATTTTGAATATGTTAAATGTATTTGATCATTGATATATCCTAATTGCTCCCCCTATTTAAATGCTTCCTTTCTACACAAAACTCCCCCTACATATATGCATACAAATAAAAATATGCAAATGAGTCTAGATGCAAATAGAAAATTATGACCTTTGCTTGATTTTATTTGACAAAATCTTAACTTTTCTCTCCCCCTTTTGTTATCAGCAAAAAAATAATAGTGTTAGGAAAAATAGAGATAAAGTAATTGATATTAATCCAACATTAAAACTCAATTGAATATAAATATTAAATTTCATAAAAAATCAAACAAAAATCATAAATATTTTGTTAGGCTCATATTCCACTTTTAGAATGATAGGAATGATATCATCATATAAAACTATACAGTTGTGTCTATTTGTGGTATATTTATATCAGGAATTTGAATATCTACTAACCATGCATAACCGTTAGGACTTTTAAATGAGATTAGTAGTATTCCAATTTTATTTAAAAAAATGAATTCAAGTATCTTCTAACCACGCATAACCGTGAGGACTTTTAAATGGGATTAGAATCAACTTGTTTATTTTTTAAAAAAATCAACTTTTGATATGCGTTCCATACATGCATAACCGTGAGGACTTTTAAATGAGCATAGAAGCACATAACAAATTCCAAGTAATTCACCCATGCATAACCGTGAGGACTTTTAAATGAGAGTGAATACTTTGGTATTTATTTTTATTTTATTCTTTATTTTTATTTTTATTATTTTATCATATATTATATTTTTATATTTTTTTAAAAAAAAAATGAAAAACGAACAATTCCTGTTTAAAATACCACACATCGACAAATTATATAGAATTTTGATGAGTGATGGTCGTTAGAAATATGATAGAAATCGAGATGGTCATGGAATTTTTTACCAACAAAAAATTTATGACTCTTGTTTAATTTGAAAAAATTTACTAATTATACCGTCTCGAGTAATAATATGTGATAAATATCAATACTCATCAATTTTTCAATCACTGTTTATTTCTTCGATGATTTGTAGGGAGAAAAAAAATGTTAAGTATTCAGCAAATTTCTAAAACACCTAGACTTAGTCGTAGTTTACAAAAACTATTTTCTGGTAGGGGTTTTGTAAAGATGTCTGCCAATTGAGAATCAGTTGAAATAAAATTTATGCAGATATTTTCTTTGGAAATATGAGCTCTAATAAAATGATGTCTAACATCTATATGTTTTGCTCGTGAGTGATGTACAGGATTATTTGTGAGATCAATTGCGCTTTTGCTATCACACATTAGTGGTACACGTTTAAAATTTAGGCCATAGTCATGCAAAGTTTGTATCATCCATAAGATTTGAGCAGAGCAACCGCTCAAAGCAATATACTCTGCCTCTGTTGTGGATAATGCAATACAATTTTGTTTTCTACTCGACCATGCAACTAATGAATGTCCAAACATAAAACATGCTCCACTAGTACTTTTTCTATCAACCAAATTTCCAGCATAATCAGCATCTGAAAAACCTTTCAATTCAAAATTATCGTTTGATGGATACCAAAGACCAAATCGTGGGGTGTGCAACAAATATCTTATAATTCTTTTAACAGCTTTTAAATGAGATTCTTTTGGGTTAGATTGAAAACGCGCACATAAGCAGACAGAAAACATGATGTCAGGTCTAGAGGCGGTAAGATAAAGGAGTGATCCAATCATACCTCTGTACTGCTTTTGATCAACTGTCTTACCCTTTTCATCCTTGTCAAGTTTAAGTGTTGTACTCATGGGAGTTCTTGCTGGTTTAGCATCTTTCAATCCAAATTTGTTGACAAGTTCCCTAATATATTTTGTTTGAGAAATGAATGTGCCTTTATTGCTTTGTTGGATTTGAAATCCTAAAAAGAATTTTAACTCTCCAACCAAGCTTATTTTGAATTTTTCCTGCATGACTTTTTCAAATTTCTCATACAATAACTTGTTAGTACCACCATAAATGATGTCATCAACATATATTTGAACAATCAAAAGATCATCGTTTTCATGCAACAGAAATAGTGTGGTATCTACACATCCCTTTTTGAACCCATTTTCAAGGAGATAAGAAGTAAGACATTCATACCAAGCTCTGGGAGCTTGTTTTAATCCATATAATGCCTTCTTTAGTTTGTATACATGGTTTGGATATTCATGACTTTCAAAACCTTCTGGTTGTTCAACAAACACATCTTCTTTTAAAATTCCGTTAAGAAAAGCACTCTTAATGTCCATTTGTCTTAGTTTAAATCCTTTGTAACAAGCAAAAGCTAACAATATTCTAATTGATTCTAGTCTAGCTACAGGCGCAAAAGTTTCATCAAAGTCAACTCCTTCAATTTGATTGTATCCTTTAGCAACTAGTCTAGCTTTATTTCTAATTATATTTCCAGATTCATCATATTTATTTTTAAAAATCCATTTTGTTCCTATAACTGGATAATCCTTAGGTCTAGGTGCTAGACTCCAAACATTATTTCGTTCAAACTGATTTAGCTCTTCTTGCATGGCCATGAACCAGTTTTCATCATTAAGGGCTGAATCTATGTTATTTGGTTCTATTTCTGAAATAAATCCACTATATAAGCACAGATCACATAGATTTTTAAAGGATGAACGAGTTTGTATACCTGCTATAGGATTTCCAATTACCAATTCTGGTGGATGGTCTGTTTTGTATTTCAGCTTTTCTGGATCCAGATTTCTTCGGACTTCTTGAGTTGTGGTAGTTTCTCTAGCATCAGCAGTTTCTTTTGGTTTTTCGAACTCATCTTTTTCTTTCTCCTCTTCAACGTTGCTTTTGGATGTATCCTGATCGTCAATGCCTTCATCAAATTTCACATTGATTGACTCTACGATTGTTTTAGTCTTTTTGTTGTAGACTCTATAAGCTTTGCTTCTCGAAGAGTAACCCATGAAGATGCCATCATCAGCCTTTGCTTCAAATTTTCCTAACTGATCACCTGTATTAAGAATATAGCAAGGACATCCAAACACTTTGAAGTAAGCGATGTTTGGTTTTTTGTTGAACCATAGCTCATAGGGGGTTTTGTTAAGAATCGGTCTAATGATAACTCTATTCATTACATAACATGCTGTATTTACTGCTTCTGCCCAGAGATGCAGAGGTAGTTCATATTCATTTAACATAGACCTAGCCAATTCTTGTAAAGTTCGATTCTTTCTCTCAATTACCCCATTTTGTTGTAGAGTACGTGGTGCCGAGAACTCATGTTTGATTCCGTTTTCATCACAGAAAGTTTCAAATTCATAATTTTCAAATTCTCCACCATGATCACTTCTTAACGAAACAATAGAGACTTCTTTTTCATTTTGCACAAATTTTGCGAATCTTGTGAAGTATGAAAAATTTTCTGATTTTTTAGCCAAGAAATATACCCATGTATATCTTGAGTAATCATCAACTAACACAAAGCAATATTTCTTACCTCCTAAGCTAGCAATGTCATTAGGTCCAAATAGATCCATATGAACTAGTTCAAGAACTCTAGAAGTGCTTACATTGTTTTTGGCATGAAACGATGATTTTTTAAGTTTTCCCAAAGTACATGCTTTACAAATGTTTTCAGTTTCAAACTCATGTGATGGCAACCCTCTTACCAAACTTTTCTTTTTTAATTTGTTTAATAAGTTCATACTAGCATGCCCTAAACGTCTATGCCATAAATTCACTTCTATATCCTTAGCTACCAAACATTTAGAGAGGATGAGATCATCAAAAGATAGAGAATATATATTACGTTTCCTTTTTCCTGAAAATAAGATTTCTTTTGATGATTTGTCAACAATTTTGCACAAGTCAGAATCAAAGATAACATTCATACCTTTATCACATAGCTGGCTGATTGATATCAAATTGTGGTGCAGATTTTCAACATATAGAACGTCATTCAAGGTAAATGTATTGTTACCTACTTTACCTTTACCGACAATTTTACACTTGTCATTGTTCCCCATTGTGACTCTGCCACCTTTGTACTTTTCTAGGCTAAGGAACTTCAATTTATCGCCTGTCATGTGCCTGGAACAGCCAGAATCCAAGTACCATTGTTGTTGTTCCTTAGCCTGCCAGCATACCTACACGAGAAGAGAGTTTAGTGACCTATTTGTTTTTATAGGTCCATGATTGTTAGTGGAAAAATATTTAGAATGATAATTTTGTGGATACCCAAAACTATTTATAATTGTTCCCTTCGGCACCCAAATTTGTTTAACTTTGAGAGATTTTATATTTGTGCCTTTTGGAACCCAAATCGGTATAGTTTTCATATGTTTGGGTCTATACCAACAATTATTGTGATTGTGTCCAAATTTTCTACAAATTGTGCACATAGAATTAACTTGATTAATATTGGTTTCAACAATTTTCGAATTATTATATCCAAGTCCTTGTCTACCCATATTAACAGTTTGCTTTTCTAATAGCATATTCAACGATTTTTCACTTTTTGAAAATTTATCTAAGGTTGTTGACAGTTGTTGGACTTGTGTTTTGAGAGATTCATTTTCGTTTAACAACTGTGTGCACTTTTTAATAGAAATCTCTCTCCTAGTATTTTCATTCTCTTTTAAAATCAGAATTTCATTTTCAAGTGATTTTATATTGATTTTCGATTTTTTAATTTCTTCTTCGAATGTTGGACACTTATCACACTTAGGGATTCTACATTGATAGTTCTTAACTAATTGATCAAGTTGTTTATTGCATTCTATCAAAGTATCCTTTTGAGATTCAAGTTTAGCATATTTTTCCCTAAGTCGTTCATAACTGCCATTTACTTCATGGAAATAAATTAGTAATTCAGAATGAGTGAGTTTTGATACCTCGCTTGGCTCGTCGTCATCACTGTCTGTAACTTCACCATGAAGGCACATGTTTGCTTTTTCACTCTCACTCTCGGTGTTATCACTTCCATCTTCGTCAGTTTCATCCCAAGTAGCCGCAAAGCTTTTCTTCTTTAGTTTCTTTCCTTGATTTGATCGTTTTTGAGGACATTGTGGCTTGATATGGCCGGGTTTGTTGCATTTGTAACAGATAATTTTCTGTTCTTCTGGGTTGTCTAGTGCTTTGCCTATTCTGCTTTTCAATTCATGATTTCGAGCTGGATTTCCGTATTTGCGATTCCACCTTTTGAATTTCTTTATTAGTAGTGCCAGCTCTGCTGCTCCATCATCATCATCATCATTATCATCATCACTTTCAGTTGTTCCTTTGAGAGCTATTGATTTCTTTCGAGTATCTCCACCTTCACGCTCTTCCTTGAATTTCATTTCTAGCTCATAAGTGGTGAGATTTCCGATGAGTTCTTCGACTTTGAGTTGTTTTAAATCTTTCGATTCTTGAATGGCAGTTACTTTTGCTTCAAAGCTTCGTGGAAGGACTCTGAGGATTTTCCGGACTATTTCCAATTCGGTGTATGTTTTTCCGAGAGCTTTTGATTTGTATACGATATTGGAAAGTCGTCCGTACATCTCTTTGACGTATTCTTCTCTCGCCATTGTAAAGTTCTCGTATTCGCTGCTTAGCATGGCAAGGCGAGATTCTTTGACTTGAGATGTTCCTTCGTGAGTCACTTCTAGTATGTGCCATATTTCCTGCGCAGTTAGACAATGTGAGACACGATTAAATTCAAATTGATCTAATGAACAGATAATAGAATTCATAGTTTTGGCATTAGTATTCTGTAATTTATTTTCTAGTTCCGTCCAGTGTTCCTTTGGTTTCTCTATTTCCTGATTATCTACAGTTATAGTTGGTATTCTATAACCTGTCTCAACAATATCCCAAGCGTCAATGGTTTTCAAAAAAAATTTCATCCTATTTTTCCAAAAATCATATTCACCATTGAACATTGGTGGTCTAACTATGGATTGACCTTCTGCAAAAGCATTATTAAAAGAAGCCATTTTAAAAATTCAAATTTTTTAAAAACAAAAAAAACTGATTTTTTCAAAAAAAAATTAAAACAAATGTTGACTTCTATTCCTAACTCTGATACCACTTGTAGGATCGATTTCACCCTAGAGGGGGGTGAATAGGGTGATAGTGATAATTATAAAAATTAATTGCAGAAGCTAATAAATTAATATTAACACAGATCACAGAATATTACCAGCACAGAAATAAATAGCAGAATAATAAAATGCAGACAGAACAACACAGAATTTACCCAGCTTCGGCAAAACCCTGCCTACGTGCTGCCCCCAAGGTTTCTACTAGAAATTAGAAAGTCCCTCGCTTACACACGTAAACTCGCTATACCCGCTATTGACTATCCTAACTCTACGCTCAAAACCCTGGCCACAACTCAACTACCGAGTTGTGAATTCCCAAACTACACACCGTAGTTTGACTCCGAGTCACACGACTAGAAAATTAGCAGTTTGAAATTTAGATACAAATTTAAAAACGATTTCAAAATAACAAAAAAAAACAAAGCCCTATAACTAAAACCCCTTTTTATATCAAAACCCTATAAATATAAATATAAACAAAGCCGGCCCTTCTTTTCTTTATTAGTTGACCCGATACTTCTCAAATGGCGGCTTTGCTTCTGAATTAGGGCTTGTGAAAAATTTGGGGCTTTCGTTCCTCTTGCTCTGGAAATTTGGGCTTGAAGTCGCCGGCTTAAATTCGATTGATCCAGTGATGTTTTGCATGTTGCCTTGATCGATTGATTCCTCGTTCCTTACGCGGCTGCTTCATTGATCAAATTCTCTCCTTGAATCGGTATTATTTGTTTTATTTGCTTTATTGATTTTTGCTTTCTGGAATTCGATGATCAAATGCCGATGATGATTAGGGTTTTTATAGGAGTCAATTTCCTAAAATCACGTTCTTCTGATTTCTTCAAAATCTCTTGCGTTGCCGTTCGATTATTGTTGGATGTTTGCGATGAATTCTGACTTTTTCAATATCGTATTTTTCTAATGTTCGACCCCCCCACAGCTTTGAATTGCCGTGCTCATCACGGTGTTGATTTGTGACTTGGTCAATTTTTCATCCTCACTTGAATTGCGTTGATTTGCTTTGACCGTGTTAATTTCGTGAGATTTTTTACTGCTGGCTTTTGGCTTTGAATCATTTCGTCTCTGGCCATCTTTTTCTGGTTGGTACTGCATGCATTCTCAGTGAGCTCCATTTCACTTTGTTGCATTTCTGATCACTGTTGTGTCTTGTTTCACTAGTATCAGTGATGTTGCAACTGGTTTAATGTTTGTTCAATGCATTCATTCGAGTTGTATTCATGTTTGTTGTTGTCAGTTTGCCTTGTATTACTGAGTTACAATGAGTAGCTATTGTCTGCGCTTGCATTCGTGTTGTTGTTTGCTTCATGTACCCTACTGCTTTGAACTTCTGGTTGGTTTGGCCTGGACTTCACTTGACCATTGCTTCATGTATACTTGGTGCTTGTATTTGTACTCCTGCATGTAGTCAGTTGTAACTGTGTTGGACTTTACTCTGGTTAGCATTTGCACATTTGAATTTGTAATCTCTGATTCATGTTGTGTTGGGACTGGATTAGTGCAGTTTTCATTCTAGTTTGTAACTGCAGCCATGTTTCATTTTGAATTGCAGTGTTGGTCTGACTTGCTTGAGTTTCACTGCCATAAGTCGTGCATGTGTGTTGCAGTTGTTTATATGCACTTTATCACTTCAGTATTGTATTGTTTTCACCTCTGGCCTGTTGTAGTTTGATTGTGTGATGTTGTACTTTGGTCTATTGGGCTGCATACATGTTGTAAGTGATTTGTGCTTAGTTGCATCACTGGTCCATTGAGGTTGATCACTTTTGCTGTCCATATTGTATTTGATACTGCTGTGTGCATGCAGTTTTGTAGGCTTGGAGTCTTTGTTCATTGATGATTTTGGTCGTTGCATTTGCTGGGTACACAGTCCTGTTTCATGTTGGCTTGAGTCTGTTGAAGTTGTGATGACTGCTTCACGCTGCTGGACTTGTTTTTGTACATTATTTGAATTTGCATTGATGCATTGTCTTTGCATTCCATGTTGCATGCATGAGTCTGGTTCTCGGCCTATTGCATTTGACCACTGAACTTGACTGTTTAGTTTCATATTCATGTGTACTTCTGATTTGCGCTTGAGTTGAATCCAGTTACAAAAACTCGGGTTTGACCTTGTGCTCGTGTCATGGTGTATTGCATGTGAGTTGAACCCGGTTTTTCATTTGGGTTTGACCTGTGCTCACCTGTCCCTGTAAATCAATCAAGTGTATATATCGGCATGCACGGCCTTGTGGCATATACAGTAATACACTGTGTATGTCACAAGTTGTTCGTGTATGATGAACTCAAATATAAATGATGACGAACAACCCAAATAACTGAGGAAAATCATATTTTCAAAAACCATATTTTATTTTTGAATTGCAAAAATATTTCTTTTTCAATTTTACTGCGTTAGTTTATATTTTTGCAGATTTCTCAGATTCTGGATTCTAACTGGAAGGAAATTGAAAATACGAGTGTGAGTGATATGTAGTGAGGTGAATTGTAAATGTGAAATGTGATGTAATTGTAATCAAAGTTGTATAGTTATAGTGAGAGCTTGAAATTGTACTATTCAAAGATGTAATAAATATTTGTTTGAATAAAATATTCGTTTGAATTCAAATTCCGTGTTATTTATTTTATTCAGCAAATATTTATTTAATCTGTGAAAATAAATAGTATATTATCAAATACATTTAAACGAATGTATATATGTTTATTATCATCAAACAAAAATCATATAAGCGCATATTCAACAGACTCGTCCACTTCCATGTTGTCTACTATATTTGCCTCTTTGTTGCGTTCCTTTTTGAGTCTGCAATCTCTAGCGGCATGTCCAACTTTTCCACAAATCCAACATTCGCCATTAAACTTCTTGCTTTGTTTGTTGTCTTTTGGTTTGTTGTCTTGGGCTTTCCTTTTCTTCCGGAAATTCTTCTTTTTGTTTTTGGTCATTGACCCTGCAGCCACAAATGCCTCATCGCTTGGTTTTGTAACTACACGGTTGTCTGCCTCAATTTTCGATCGGACTACAAGATCCTGTAAAGAGATTTCCTTCTTCTTATGCTTTAGATAATTGCGGTAATCTCTCCATGAAGGCGGTAGTTTTCCCATGATGGCTTCAACCAAAAACGATTCAACCTTATGACCTTCCGCTTCGAGTTCATGAATGATGATCTGCAGTTCATGCAGTTGAGTAGTCACCGGTTTGGAGTCAACCATCTCGTAGTCCATGAATTTGTCTACAATGAATTTCTTAAGACTGATATTATGCGTCTTATACTTCGTGGTAAGTGCATTCCAGAGTGCTTTTGATGTCTTTAAAGGCTGATATACTTTGTATAGCACCTTGTCGAGACAATTCAGAATATAGTTTCTGCATAAAAAATCGGAATGCTTCCACGTATTCACCTCTGCTTCCTTGCCTGGTGCAGGAATCGGTTCCTCCTCCTCGGGGTACTTTTGCAGACCGAGTGTAGTGAGATAAAACAACATCTGATTCTGCCATGTCAAGAAATCATCACCATCTCCCATGAACGGTTCAGGTCTGTTGTGAGTAGTATTCTTTGAAAATTTTACTGTTGTCATCTCTGTTTTAGTAAGAAAACAGTAAAATTCTTAAGATGTTATACGTCTAGTATACCAAAACAGAGAATAATCTACCATAAACTCGTCGCACAAGTTTATAACTCAGATTTCCACTACACTGGAATTTTGTATTAATTATTATAACAATATGAATGTTGTAAATAAGTTACAACAACAGCGTTATACTATTTTGAATAAATAGTATAACCAGAATAACGGAAAGAATATAGAATAATGTATATAAATATACAAACAAACTAGAATTCTAACCGGATTATGTCTGAGGCTCGTCGTAACGATTTCCTTAAGAATTTTATTTCAAAATTCCCCCAAGATACAACAGACGTAATCTGCTCGAGATTGTAACGAGTATATCACTCTGTGATTTAGAGTATAGTAGCAGAAGAGAAGAAAAAGATTCAGATTCTATAATAAATGAGTGAGGAAAGTGATCAGTTTTCCTTCTTATTTATAGTTGGTCTGTATCTCTTCCGGACGGTCGTGTCTGCACCAGTTTGCTCAAATAGTCGCGTCTGTACCTCTTCGTACATTCACATCTGTTCACCCACTCGTACCACCTGGTACTGTTTCGCCCGCACCTCTTCAGTCGGGTCGCACCCACTCGCGCCGCATCTGTTCGCCCGCGTCCGCTTCAATCGGCTCGCACCTGTTTGCTTCTAACGGGTCCACCCCCTACTGTTCGCGCCTATTCAACCCGCATCTGCTTCCGAACAGATCCGCATCTGTTCGTATGGCTTGTAACTGTCAGAAAGCACGGTCCAGTTTGTAGTAAAAATACGAGTATCATATTAGACCCAAGCCCGAGCCTGGCCTGGCCCGGCCCGGTTCGGTCGGTGGCGGCGCGCGCGCGTGTGGTGGTGATGCAAGATCTCCCTCCTCACAATGAAGCATACATTTGGGAGCCCCAGGCCCCCAACCTCCTCATGAGAAAGCCATTTATAAACCAATATAGCTCTCAACAATTTGGCGATGTGGGACTTTGTATATTTCAATTCACTTTATTTGTTAAGGAATTCCAACATCTATTTCTGTACTAGTTCAGGCTTTAGTAAAAATAAAATAAAAGGTGGAACATTATCTTTCTCTAAACAAAGAGTTACAACTTAGACTTATAGCATACGATGCTTCTGGCTTAGAGTTATTGTGTAGAATATCAAGCATGGTCTTGTAAGTTTTTACGATATCTAAAACCATGGAGTCACGAGTTCCCTATCTAACCTATTATTTCCTTCCACTCCACTGTTAAATGAAGAATTCTAGTTCAAAAGGATACTAATTTTTCTTGCGTTGGGACTGGCTCGGGAAGTATCGACCGAAAAAGCAATTGGCGGGGATGATTTGAAGATGAGTGAAAGCGAACATGATCAAATTTAAAATACGGAGGAACTTTTTGGGAGAGGAGAAATCTAGGGGGAGGAATTTCTGAGAATTTGGTGATAGCAATTAGAAGGGTTTTAGCCTTTTAGGAGAGTTTGAAGGGAGTGCAGAAGCTCATCAAGGAACAATTCTCATCGAGGAACAATTATCGCCGGCTGTCTCAGTGAAATTAAAATACGACATTAAAACGCAGGAGGTAGAAATATGCTTCCAAACTTTATTCGAACTGTGTTTTTGCTCTATTGTTTGGATATAACCTTGAGACATCATAATTTTCTCATATCTTGTTCAAATTGAATAATTCTTTTTTCGGCTAAAGTATAGTTATTAAACTTATGCATGTCAAATTTTAGGTCATTCCGATCTCTGTATCCTACAAAAACATGCTGTCGAACTTCAAATCAGAGCATGTTTGGCTCCAGCCATTTACGTATAATATGGCTGTGAGTTCAACTTTGTGATATTATATCTATTCCGTTTCTTATCCGATTGTATCCATTCTTTTTTTATTTAAAGTGGAGTTGTTGAACTCTATGCCTGTAAAATTTCAAGCTTTTAGACCTTTGTAACTAGTTAAAAACTTGCCTGCAACTTTGAATCAAAGCATGTTTTGCTCCAGCCGTTTACGGTAAAATCTGCATGTGAGTTCAACTTTGTGAGCTCTCTCATTTCTTATCCGATTATATCCGTTCCTTTTTCTATTTAAATTAGAGTAGTTGAGCTCTATACCAGCAAAATTACAAGGCTTTTAGACCTCTGTAATTAGTTGAAAATTTGAATCGGAGCGTGTATTGCTCCTGTTGAAAATTGCCACTTTTCGGGTTCCTCTCTGGAAGTTTGTGACACATTCACAAGTGATTTCCAGTACTCAGACTGTTAGGTCGCTTGTGGAACGTTGTGTCCTATGTGCATATATACAGTTGTTGGGCTGTCCATGAACTGTTGGGTCCTATAGAGACTGTTCAGTCTCTTATGCACAAGTACTTGGCAGGCTGTTGGGTCATATATTAGACGTCCTAATTATTTATAGTTGTTGGGCTTTTATTGGACTGTTGGGTGCTATAAGCATTTAGCTATTGGGCTTTTACTGGACTATTTGGTCCAATTTCTTATATTAATGTTTTCTAGATTTTCTTGTGATGATTTCTAGAAATTTGATGATTTAGAAATGTTTTCACCATAGTCGCCTTTGTTGAGTTATCTATTTAGCCTGAGTGTTATAGTATTGACTATATGGTGGTTACATTCGGAATTTTAAACTCTTAATTGAGTTCTATTTATATTGTGATTCATATTGCCATTCTTTGGCCTTTTTGAGATTTGTATATGCCAATGAGATGAGGCGTATATTTGTGAATAATTGATTTTTTGTTGCTTAACTTAGCTATTATATAGCTAATGAATAAAGCCGATGATATGAGGCATTTGTTGTACTTAGTAGTGTTTATTTATGGGTCTATCTCTTTCGAAAACATACACTTAGAATTACCTCATTGAAGTAGTGACATGCTCTTATCATGGTTTCTTCTCATTCGAGAGGACTTTCTACCCTTTACCTTATGATTCATATTATCATTTATTTTACTAAACTGATGTTTTAGCCAGACTGACCCATGTATTTTATACTCGGGTCTGACCGAGTTGTTTCAGGTTAGATAGTTTTTGGACTTACCTTCGCTTTGGTGCTCCCGCTTGGATATCTATTTATCATCTTTTGTTGTTGTAGCCTTTTGTTTGACTTTGATATGTAGATTTTTGACTCGTTACGTATAGTGTGGTCTTCAAACCACTTATGATGTATCATTCTGTATCATACTGTAATGTACCGGTGTATATGTGTGTGTGCGTGTATATATTTCTGTTTATTATTCTGTGATGTGTTGTACATTTAGTTGTTATATTTTGTTCTGATAGATGCATTAGGCACCTGTAGTTTTGTATTAAACACTTATTGAATATGTCGATCCACTTGGGATTGAAAAAAATGGAGCACCAAATCGACGTATTTAATGGATGTTTAAGACAAAGCTATGGATGGTCGCTCCGAAACAGCCCTATTCTCTGCATTGGCAGACAGTATTATCCAGTAATATTCTTTGTTAATGTGGGTCTCGAAGTGAGGCGTCATAGCTTGGTATTAGAGCTAAGTTCAGAACAAAATAGTGCAAACACAGAACAGAACATATATTATGGTACGTGGAAGTGTAACACAAGTGTTACAAATTCCCCAATCATCGTGTCCTTAACCTATTCGTTTCCATTGTGATAGATATAAGTTGCAAATATGTCTAGGAATATATTTTATTCTGTAATATTCAATAATTGAATTATTGATATCTCATCCTAAGAATAATCCTTATCGTGATTATTTATTCTAGTTCTCTTCGATACGGGTGCTTGATACACATTCGTATCGAAGGAGCTTGTTGATACCGCTGGATGTTTCTTATCTTCTTATTTCTTTGAGGATTGCAAATCCTAATGAGGGGATCCGCAATACTTGGCATGACGTATGAAAATTTTGAGATTTTTTCTGGTAGTTTTTCTTTCCATGCGAATTTGCACGCTATTTACCATCTTGAGCTTGGAATGATTTTGGGGAGCCAATCCTATGTTCTGTATGGGTTATATATTTTAGGCATCCTAATTCAGCCGATTTGTTGCCTTTTTTCCTTCGGAATATTGATGATAATTTCAAAGTATCTTTATTCGTTCTTGAATTTCGAGGTGGTGATGACATATCTCGAATTCCTGTTGTTTGTGCTTTTGTAGATATATGTGAGTCCGTTTTGAGCTTTCTACCCAATCCGGCAATCGAGCTTTGTGTTGGCCTCATTTCTAGTTTTAGCCTTTCGGTTATCCTCCTACGAGGATGTCTACTAAGGGAATGAAGCGATTAATTAAATTTAATTGATATTGTCATTCTTGCTTCTTTCGAGATATCCTCTTAGGATACTCATTTGTTTATATACCTTGTGATATTACTTTACTCGAAATAATGATATGGTGTTAGTGTTATTTCTTCTCATCCGAGAAGATATCTTACCCTTATCCTTATATCTCATTAATCTGTTGTTGATCTATTGAGTGATGTTAGGGTCTTTTCTCCGCTCGATCTTGCACCGATTTTCATTAGCTACGAATTGCGGAGGATATCGTCCCTCTTACTACAGCAACGACCAATCTTTTTGAACGGTTTAAATCGACAATAAACCACACATGTCTAATTCAAACCATTCAAAAGAGAGGATTGTTAATGGGGTAAATAAGAAAATAGATAAATAAAAGAACAAAACAGAATCTCGCGGCGGAATGATAAAATATAATAATTAAATAACAGTTCATGAAGCTATTTACAAACATTTGATTATATTAATACAACACAGAATCAGAGTTACATAAAAGAGAAATAAATACATAAATACAGCGGAACAACATGATGCGGTGGAATAAATATCATAAATCATAAATAGCAATAATATACTTTCTCTTCGTGTTCGTCCTCCAGAAAATAGTTTTAATACACTGAAAAGCTCAAATGGACCCTAGCATAATGAAAAGACAAAACACTCGAGTCAGAACTAAAAGATCTTATGTAAGTCAAATCAAAATAAATAAAATAGAACAATTAGTGCAATAGTTTCATAAATGTTATAGGATTTTCATCTCCTATCAAGTTTACAACGTGACTACAATAATTTAAAGAGTTTCAAATAATTTTGAAATATCAGTCTCAACCATCTAACTAAAACAAATCCGAAGTTTAACTTAACCTTTACATAAATTAATTCCAATCCATAATCCAATTTCAAGCATTTATATACAAAGATATATATATATATATATATATATATATATATATATATATATATATATATATATATATATATCATCAACCAGTATCATAATAATATTTTAAAATTTTCAAATCAATGAAAACCGCTCGGGTCTATCATTTCAATCCATAACGATTTTTCTCTAATCTATAAGATCGTTCGGGTATGTATCATTTTAACCCACATTGAACTTGCAGTACTATAATGATATAAAATACAACATCCATTCATTCAGTATCAACAATCAATCATCTATCACAATCATCATCCAAATCAATCAATAAACATCAATAGATAAATTGAAATCAATAACTGGTTTTAACTGGCAATTTAAATTCGATAATGAATTAAATAACGATTTAATTTAAATAAATTCAAATTAACTGAGATGATGATTTAAAATATACCAAACATTTATAAATAAATTTCCAATCACATCATAAATCTAATTTAACAAACATAAGAAGTTTTAAAAGTTGTGAGTGGGTTAAAACACTCACCTTTGAATTTAAATTGAATTTAAATCCAATTTAAACCCACCTTCGAAATAAAATGTATTTTCTTCCTATTATATACTTGATATAATCTGATTATATTATTAATTAATTTGATTAAAATATGTTTAATAGAAAAATTCATAAATGGTATAGTTTGTGATAGTAGTTACAAAGTGTTGTAACCGTGAGTAATTTATCACAACGAAACAACTATACCATTTTAAATGTTCCTAATAAAGATGCATCGAGACTGGATATCGATGTATCCGTTGAGACTGGAGTACGTAACGCTCTCCGAATGTTGGGCAGTGTATTACTCATGACTGCGGGAGGAAACTAGGGGTTATGTATTAGTAGTTATTGGATAACTGTGGAACGACTCACTCGATGGTTTTCTGTTGGTTAATATAACTAAGGTCAAATGGAAAAAATATCGACTCGACTGATTTAAATAGTTCTTTCGACTTGTGAATACCGTGGATCTTCAATATGAAAGCTTGGCTTTGATTGTAGCCAAATCATAGCATGGCGTTCATCGAGTGACTATAGTTGGGACGAGTGGAAGAATTAAAAATGAAGCACTATTCACAGTCAACTCAAGTCAACTCAAAGTCAAAGTCTCTAGCTAGAGCATTTCGGTTAATAATAATTGTTATTATTGAACCAAGGACTTTGTATTTGTACTATAAAGTTGAATGTGGATGAGGCTGGAATTTTGACTATTAACAAATTCTATAAGTCCAAAGTGATATAGTTTTGATGAAGAGAATTGGTGTAAACAAATGTCACAACCGGGTAACGCTTATTAAACCAAAATTGGATTTTGCTGAAACTGAGTAAGTGATAAATTTGGCCACAATGTCACATCACCAGCTAAGTGACGTGCAAACGTTAACATTAGAATAGTTCGATGTTAATCGCTGACCAAATTTATACCCAAGAGTTACAAAGTCGAAATGATGAATTCATTTATGACCGAATAATTTAAATAATTTATAATTATTATAAATTAATTAAATTAATCAATATTTATGAAATATTAATTATAAAATTTGAATATGTTTTGAGAAATAAATAATGTTATATATACTTATAACAGTTATAAATATATCGATTAATATACAATATCGACAAGCGAATAAATTAGATTTACTTGCATAATATTTTGGCTTGGGCTTGGATGGGTTTAAGGCCCATCATTAAGGATGCAAAATTTCGATTTTGGAAAGGCCTAAGGGTGGCTAAAACATAAGGAATTGGCTTGTAGATAATGGGTTGAGATAAAGTGAGAATGAGTAAAAAGGTTTTCCTCATCTCTCTAACTTATGATGAAATGGTGAAAAGGAGAAGAGATTAGAAATTCCTCAAGCTAAAGAGAAAAAATGGTGGTTCTAATAACCTCTCCTTTCCACCATTTTTTCTGTTTAGCTTGAGTGTCAGGAAATGAGCAGTAGAATGAATGAAGAGTAGAAGAGTTAGTGCATTTGGTAGACGAGTTGGGTTATCTTGTTGGGTTAGTAGGCTTTGAACTCCAAACATATCGATGTTTATACTCAAACAAGTTGTAAACGTGGTTTTGGACTCAATGGAAGTAGTTTCGAGTCCGGATTCGACCGTTTACAAAAAGTCACATTTTAAATTCAGCTAGTGATGCTATAGTTAAATAAAATATTTAAATATATAATCGTAAAATATGCGGGTCGTTACAATTGTCGTCGTCGATTTTACTGTCATCGTCGATTTTAGAGTCGTCGAGATTCGAGATTCGAGATGCAAACTCAAGATAAGCATCTCATTCGATTTTACTGTCATTGTTGATTTTACTGTTGCCACGTTCGATTTTACAATTTGTTCAGAGAGGAAGATGCGGTTTTGTAAATTAAAGGCTGAAGTGAAATCCCTAGAGTGTAACTAAGGGGTGAAGTGAAAACATGCTAATTAAAATAGATATTGGGCTGGCTTGAAATGAAACTAAACATCATTTGATTTTATTTAATTAGGACGGAATTTAATGACATAAATTGGGCTGGACTAATTTAGTATAATTCTAATTTTAAATTAATTTTTTTCAGTTAAGTATAAAAATATTAGGTTGGACTATGTCTTATATTTTATTTATTGTTACATTTTCATTAACAAACTATGAAAACTGAAAGCATGACTGAAAACGAAACTTCCGAAATCATCCAATACTAAGAAAATTTCAAATAAACGAAACCGAGACCAAAACCGAGTTTTCGAACCTTGGTTTGGAGTGATAAGTGTGAAGTGGCGTTTAATGAGTTGAAGCAAAAGCTTACCTCTGCTCCTGTTCTCACCGTTCCGAACGGGAGTGAAGGATTATCTGTTTATACTGATGCTTGTCGAGAAGGTTTGGGTGCTGTCTTGATGCGGGATGGAAAGGTCATTGCTTAAAATATATATGTTTAATAAATATAAATAAATATTGATTTTTAAATATATAATATAAAGATTTTTATTTTAATACGTGTGTAAAAAAATTAGATTTTTAAAATCATATGGTTTGGAAATTTTATAATTATAAGTTAAGTTTTGAAAATGTAAATTATAAGATGTTACTTATAACTTTATTATTTTTAGAATATATAAAATAAAATTTAATAAAATAAAATTTATTTAGTAAAATATAAAGAAAATTTTAATTTAATTATTATATATAGTATGTTTAAATATTTATTTAAAATTTGTATTAATATGTTGAAAATAGATTTTGTAATAACTTTAATAAATAAAAGTTAGAAAGATAAATTAAAATTGATTTGGAATTTAATTTGTTTAAGAATTGAATAAATAAAAATTGATTTGAAACTTATTGATTTGAGATTTTATTAAATATGAATTTATAATTGATTTTAATTAAACGTGATTAGATGAATATTTTAAAAATTAAACATATTTGAAGTTAGATATTTAATTATTGATTTTAAACCTGTAATTTGAGATTTATTTAATGTTTATTAAAGTAATTTTATAAAATGACCACAGTGTGAAATAAGCGTTTAGTTATTAAAGAGACCGGGATTGGATATTGTCACTCTCTGCCAATACCGAAAACCACTTTAACAACTGTGCACGTCGTGGAGAATCCAGAACGAAGTACGATGGTTTGGCGAACATTTCTGTATGATGGAACGTAGCCCTGACCCCCTCTAGTCAACTTGATATGACTAAAACAGAAGCTATACCTAGACCAAGTGAAGTCGCACCTCCGATCGAGCATGCCTCTTCGAGTTATGCGTTACCACCAGCCTGGTTCTACAAACGGTAGTATCCTACAATGGACATTGTCTCACATGCCTTGTCATATGTCTTATCAAGCCCATTACGACTTTGGTTTGTATCATACATATGGAGTGCTCCCTGAGTATCCCACCGGTTTGGTGGAGCTTACAGTATCTATATAAACTACTATATTTATATAAAATGTGTTAAGGGGGATATGTGTAACGCCTTAACGCTATTTTAATATTTTACTTTAATGTAGACATTATCTATGTAGCGTATTGTATTATATATGTAGATAGTTCCACGATCCTTAAAGGATGAGAATCTCAAAATCCTTTAAGTTATATTGTAATTCACTTGGACATTTCACTTGAGTTGATTTACTTGCATAAGAATGTTAGTCCTGACTCGAGTGTCTTGCTGTATGCTCGGGTCACCTTTGGAGCTTGGAGTTTGCTTAGAGATATATCTCTATTTATTCAGTTTTTCGAATATTTCTGTTATTTCCTGTTATTTATGTTCAGACTTGTTATTTGCTTATGTATTAGAGACTTCATTGTATTTGGGATTTCTGTCGTATTTGCTTTAGACTGATACTTCTGTAGTAGCTTCATGAATTACTATTTATCTATTCTGCAGCGTATTGTTGTACTACTGTGTTTGTATTCTGTGATTAATTTATTTACCGTATATACTAAGTTTTGCCAAATATAAAATAACAATCTGTAGTTTTGGGCAATTTAAGTCTCATATGTGTGGATTACTGTCGATTTGAATGGTTCAAAATTGCGGGTCGTTACATATTTCTTCCACTGTGAGTTTTAGAAAATGTAAATTTTTGTAGATGGATTTGCAAATTGTATTATATATTCTACTCCAAACATCCTTCCTTTATGAGGACTGCAATGTCCGTCTTATGCGTGAATTGAGACGTCAACGCTGTTAGATTATTACATAACATTACTTTAATTCCATTATCATTAACATTGGGGCATTTGGTCTAGTGGTATGATTCTCGCTTAGGGTGCGAGAGGTCCCGAGTTCAATTCTCGGAATGCCCCTTTCTTTTTAATAAATCATTTAGCTTTGAAATGAAAGAACATTAGTTTCACCCTTACCAACCTCTAAACTGGTTTTCATTTTTGAACAGTATGTTCCTATTGTTAATTTTCCATTATATATAAACATCTCTATGTTAAATCCACATTAAATTAATACACATAATTTGACTTATTAATCAGTGTTACTTTACCAAATTTTAGAAATATGTAAAATTTGATCATACTTGATTGCATGCAATTATTACGCAAGTCTGGTAAAGAGTGGAGTAAAAGGGATCTTATCCTTGGAGCTTTTGAAGGAATTTGTATGCCAAACATGAACTCGCCGCCGATAAACACCACTTTCAGGCCTCCATATGTGAAATTGAAGAAATAGAGCACAGATCAGATGAGGAAGCAACGAAATTCCAAGTAGAACCAACGGATCTGCCATTCTAGGGTTCTACAACATTGTCCTTTTTAAGTATTTTATCTTTAAAGTGTAGTTTATTAGGAACCGCTTAGCTATTGATGCGTATTAATTCATGAGGCATGAATACATACTCCAACGCCCTATAGGAGCAAATTTTGTTTTCTAGTAGTATGTTTTTAAGTGCTTTTCCTATTTGGGGGTGGTGTTTCATTTGCATTCAAACTTTTATTTTTGTGTGAATAATAAAGTACTATATTTCTACAAATAACGCTGTACAAAATAAATCCCATAGAGTATGGACATGCCAAGTGATCAAAATATAATGGAATATTAAGCGTACCTCATAATAACATAGTTATAGAAGGGATTGATCTTTGATTCCTTTTCAAACCCAACAGTTGAGGTTTCTATAGAAAAATAAATATTATTCTAAGATTCAAATGTTTAATTGATTGATGCAGGCATCACATGGAGCACGGACTCTATTCGGAAAATCATACAATTTAGCAGGTTGCTTAAATTATAAAAGGTCCTCAGAAGTTGAAAAAACATCTTAATACTTTTTCATTGTGTACTATCAATTAACGCGTAAACATATGACAGTTATCTACTAATGGGTCCAATCCGAGTTAAAAAAATAAGATATATATAAGCACCTTAGAACTAAAAGATGAGAAAACAAATGAACCTTACAGATTCAAATCTAAGACGATTTACAGTACATATCACAGAAAAGAAATTCTGGGTATAGGATGAATGGCGTAATTATGGTTTTACAATGGTCAGAAATTTAACAATAAGAACGCTACCCTGTTTATTTTTCAGTTTCATTGTCAAAACTTGTGTGCTCAAATTTGCACGTGATACCAATACATTAAATCCCCATGTATGTTTGTTGCAAATCCATTGGTTCTTACCATACATCCTTTTCTACATTACCATAATTCAAATGATCAATGTTAAATAGTCACCAAAAACATTCATTTTAGCATTTTGGAGTAATAGAATGAAAAGTACAATTTATCCAAATTCATATGATATAGTGTAAGAATTAGGTTGCAAATCCAATGGTTCTTACCATATATGCTTTTCTACATCACCAAAATAAAAATAATCAATGCCAATACATTCTCAAATCGCACAAAACATTCATTTTAATATTTTAGAGTAATAAAATAGAATGAAAACGTAAAATTAGCCAAATTCAAATGAGGAACACATAAGCATTAGGTTGTGGGAGACTAATAACTTATTGTGCATATCAAATTCGAACTATTTCACAGTTTCTATCAGAAATGACTATTTAGAAAAATATTTTAACAAGATATGTAGATTAAAACGAACCATTGTAGACCCATTGTTTTTGCTACAGAATGAAAATCGATAGTGAAAATTAATAATTTGATGCCCTGTCACAAATAGTAAAATATACTACAATCAAAATCAATCAATAATAATATCAAAAAACTAAATAGGAACATTAAATACCTTTTATAATAGATTAGTGGAGTAAAAATTTAGGGTTGATCTGCAGATGGCTTTGGTGATGGCGATGCTGGTACAAGCGGCGTTAGTGATTGAAAGGATGCAGTGCTGTCAGATTGGTGTTTGTTAGGAAAGATGAGTTAAGGTTTAGAGTTTAGACAAGGTTATTTTGGGAAATGAGTTGAAATAAATAGAAGAAAATAGATATTTTAGGGAGAATGGATATTTTCCAGTGGAAAATGAGTTGAGACTTGTTTGGAGAGGTAGAATCGAAGTTGTAGAGGATGACGAGTTTCGAAGAGATTCTCATGGGGAAATTATATTGTGTATCCGAATAAAATGGTCTTGAGAGAGTTTTATTTGGCTCTTTTGCATTAGACAAGCCTCCCTAACGGTCAGTTTGGCTAATGAAACAACATACCATTGGAAAAACCAACCGATTGGTTGTAAATTTAAAAAAAAGTTATAGATTTTCATGAATTTCAAATAATATGTTTAACAGGATTATTTGCAACTTCCGTAAATAGAAATTAAAATTATCAAAGAAAATTTACTGCAAAGATCGGTTAGTGATAGAGTGTTGAAAATGATATGCGTATGTGCGAAAATTATATTACACAAAAGCGCACACAAACTAAAGGAAAATCCATGCGTACACATTCGTAAATTGATAAGTTTTTTAGTTGAACGTGTGATGTAAGAAAGAATGTACTTTAGTTGTATAGTTCATAATGAACTGTTCATTACAAAACTATAGTTTTGTTTCCATATTTAATTGAGTATAATGGTGGATAAATACTAATATGATTTTAAAATCAAGAATTTATAAACATTGCCTTATTAGTAGGATAGAAAGCAGACAACCTTTACTAATTTTAGAGCACATATGGAACATGAAAATAATTGCACCATAATTTTCTTAATCCAATGAATGGTTCTAGTAATTACAAATAAGTCATGATTTGATTCAATAAATAGAAGAGAGAAGAAATTACCGTTACATGTCTGTTAAAATATCTATTTATTGAAATGAATATGAACCTCTGAATCGCCTTGTGTGTAAGATGTAGGAAACATCTAAAATCAACATAATAAAAAGGCTTAATGGAGTTGGGTGCTGAAGATAAAAATAAATGAAAGCAGTGGAGTAATCTCAAAAAATATTAAAGAAGGAGCATCAGCAATAGTAAATATCTAACATTAGTAAGTTGGATGAAAGCAATTCACAAAGTAAGCATAGTTAAGAAGATAATATGCTCCCTCTATTCTAAGTCAAGTAATACAAATGCAGCAAAATTCATCATAATTGTAGAGGTACCTTACACTCAGAAGCTACAGCCTGTAGACGATCTCTGGATAATTGTGTTCCACTCAATCTGAAATACCAACTCTTTGTTCTAGCCAAAGTTACAGTCTCACTTTCTCCTAAGCTAACATCATTTACTCACAAGCGTTGCAGGAAGAATCTATTCCCATGCATCAATCCTCCAAGCTACATATGAAGGGTAGTTACCTACATGATCCAATCTTTCACCTGAAAAAACGAATAATAGTAACACCTATGATTGTTCAATCTAACAACCATTATCTTTACATTGTTTTGGAAAATATATAAACACGGTCTTATTAAAGATCAACCAACTTATATATGATTTAAAGCATCCTTTGTAATGAAATGTCTTTGAAAATGAATGCAAGAAAACCTTCATCTTACACCAAAATTAGTTTGGTGAAATAATTAAGGTGATGTTCTTTAACCTAGATTGTGAAATAAGTCTTTGATGAACCCATAAAGGGGGGGTATGGAAAATCGGTTTGAACGCAAACAGATGACGCAAGTGGTGATGCAAATGATATCAACCATTGAATCTCCTCCGGAATTCAACTCTCGTCCAATGATTAGCCTCTCTCGCTCCCTCCCTCTCCCCCCCCCCTCTCTTTCCCAAGGAGACGCATGCGCATATATATATATATATATATATATATATATATATATATATATATATGTAAAGCCGGTGTACGGTTTACGTTTTTGATATTAATTCTTTTTATAGTGCTATTTGTATGACCTTAGCGCCCTCATTAATGCAAGAAAAAAAAATGATAAGCTACGCACACAGATGCGTGCGTAAACACACATATGTAATTTTGGAAAGCTCGATGTGCAGTCATTTATTCAGTAGACATTTTGCTTTATTCTAACTTTATTAGAATTTGGTTATAACACAAATAATAGTGAAAGGGAATGTATGCAAACTAAAATTATTGAAACTAAATGAATTGGAAAAAAAAACCTTGATCTGAAGAATTATCAACTAAGCAGACTATCAAATATGAAGAGAGAGAAAATTGACCAATCATAAGCGAGTTATAATTTATTTTCATACGCACCTATCGTGATAAAATAAATGTTTTAAAAGCCATTCTGCGATTTTGAACAGCTGTGAGCTACATATTGCAGAAATAGTTGCTTAAACGAAACACATGTGGTTGGTTTGTTCTATGATTTATAGATAAAATTAGTAATAAAATTAAGTTTGCAAAGACATAGCTATATACAATTATATTTAAAATTCTTCCATAACTTATAATGCACTGACAATGTTGATTACTTACATGCAGTAATGAGAACAATGTCTATAAAATGTCAAACTTAATTTATTTTTGAATACCAATATATTTTACCTTAAAATTAGTGATGCTCTGGAAGTTTTTGGTTAAATAAAATTTGAATATATGTTAACATGTGATTGTTTTTCATTTTAAAAATTGTGATAATTAATATATCCAAACTCGGCAATGCGTTCTTTGAGGGATGAAGTATTGTGAAGATCCAAATAACAACCAATAGGTACTATAACTAACTAATGCTTGTTCCAAGAAATTACATGGAGTGATTAATAACTTTTTCTTTTGCATCTGTTAAGTCAATTAAAAGTGAAAAATTAAAAGAATGATCTTATTAAGGTCATCAAGGTAGACTACATGCAATATAATATGATAATTTAAGAGCATAACTTGCATTTAGGGTGCGTTGTCTGCATATTATAGGCAAAATTAATATAAACCCTTGACCAAAAGATCTAATTTCACAAAGGACAATCTTCAAACAAAATTATGCAGTATGTTAAGTGATAACATAATCACCATTTTAGGAAGGTGGATAAATAAAATAAAAAAAGTAAGTAGAGTAGAAGAATCAAAACATTATATACAGCTGAGTCTGTAATATAACTTGGGTTGTTCTTGTATTTAGGTTTCCAAGCCATGCATTATTTTGGATGCCATGATTATAAAGAACTAACAAGCTGAGACATATGCAAATAATCCTTTTAAGTGCCTTTTCACGTTGATTCTAAAATAAACACAAATATTGGTCAGAGGAATTGATCTTATATATGGGAACTACACCGGAAGAACACAACATTACCCATTTGGGTATTAATGTTTCACTGAATATTCAATTATTATGCAACACATAAAAATTTGTGCAATGTTTTCTTTCATATTTCATTTAACTTAAGGAGTTTTCCAAGAACTCAGGCTTGGGTTGAAATATCATTTAGTTCCATATGAGATTGAGGTATGAACAGACTGTACTTTCAGTAACAATGCAACACAAATCATATAAATGGACTTATAGAGGAAATATAGTGGTCATAATATTCTATATACACAAAATTATAAGTTTCTTACATAGGACAGCTAACCTTTAAATATCCCATATAAGTAGAACCAAAATATACAAAGAAAGACTGAATAATATCCAAGATCTATTTCTGGACTAGTTCAGGCTTTAGTAAAAATAAAATAAAAGGTGGAATATTATCTTTCTCTAAACAAAGATTTCCCTATCTAACCTATCATTTCCTTCCACTCCACTGTTAAATGAAGAATTCTAGTTCAAAAGGATACTAATTTTTCTGGCGTTGGGACTGGCTCGGGAAGTATCGACCGGAAAAGCAATCGGCAGGGGTGATTTGAAGATGAGTGAAAGCGAACATGATCGAATTTAAAATACGGAGGAACTTTTTTGGGAGAGGAGAAATTTTGGGGGAGGAATTTCTGAGAATTTGGTAATAGCAATTAGAAGGGTTTTAGCCTTTTAGGAGAGTTTGACGAGAGTGCAGTAAGCTCATCTACAAACAATTCTCATCGAGGAATAATTCTCGTCGGCTGTCTCAGTGAAATTAAAATACGACATTAAAACGCAGGAGGTAGAAATATGCTTCCAAACATCATAGATTTCTCATATCTTGTCCAAATTGCATAATTCTTTTTTCAGCTTAAACTATAATTATTGAACTTTATGCATGTCAAATTTCAGGTCATTCCGATCTCTATAGCCTATAGAAACGTACTGTCAAACTTTGAATCAGAGCATGTTTTGCTCCAGCCATTTACGATAAAATCTGACTGTGAGTTCAACTTTGTGATATTATATCTATTCCGTTTCTTGTCCGATTGTATCCATTCTTTTTTTTTATTTAAAGTGGAGTTGTTGAACTCTATGCCTGTAAAATTTTGAGCTTTTAGACCTTTGTAACTAGTTGAAAACATGCCTGCAACTTTAAATCAGAGCATGTTTTGCTCTAGCCGTTTACAGCAAAATCTGGCTGTGAGTCCAACTTTGTGACATTATATCTCTCTCGTTTCTTGTTCGATTATATTTGTTCCTCTTTCTATTCAAAGTAAATTTGTCGAACTCTATGCCAGCAAAATTACAAGGCTTTTAGACCTCTGTAATTAGTTGAAAATTTGTCTGAAAATTTGAATCGGAGCATGAATTGCTCTAGTTGAAAATTTCTGAATTGTTCTACATGGATTTTTTCCGATGTTTTTTTTAATTGGCTTGACCCTAAGATGGAAGAGAATATATTACCACTTATTCGTATTTCGGATTGGTGAGTTTTTAGAAGATTTTCATATGATGACTTTATGAATAATTTCATTGAATTTTTGTTAATTTTTTGTTATTTCTTTACACGTGCTTTCTAAACCTTTTTCGAAAGATTTTTCTAAATATTTTATAATATTAATAATTATTTTAAAGCTACTAAAATTATTATATATTCTCTATAATAAGAGAATTTCAAAGATTTGTTTTCCAAAACGATTTCGAAAATTTTCAAAAGCTAGTTTTCTCAAACAAATTGTTTTCAATATAAAAATACACGTTTTTGCACCACTCCAGCGTATGAGAAGGGGGATTAAACAGATTAGTAAAAACACATGGTATAGGACACGTGCGTTTACTTTATCGTTTAATTCCAGACTTGTCTGTTTGAATGTTTTGACCTTTGGGTCGTATTTGCCGATGAGATGAGACAAATATTTTTACTGCTTTCTATTTTGGCATTGACTAGCGATTAAGAAACCTTAAGTGAGAATGCGTGGTACAGTACGCACTTTTACCACTTTTCGGGTTCCTCTCTGTGAGTTTGTGACACATTCACGAGTGATTACCAGTACTTCGACTGGTGGGTCGCTTGTGGATTGTTGTGTCCTATGTGCATATATACAGTTCTTGGACAATTCATGGACTGTTGGGTCCTATAGACACTGTTGGGTCTCTTATGCACAAGTACTTGGCAGTCTGTTGGACCATATATTGGACGTCCTAATTATTTATAGCTGTTGGGCTTTTATTGAACTGTTGGGTCCTATTTTCATTTTGTTGTTGGGCTTTTATTGGACTGTTGAGTTTTATTTTCATTTAACTGTTGGGCTCTTATTGGACTGTTGGGTCCTATACGCATTTAGCTGTTGGGCTTTTATTGGACTGTTGGGTCCTATTTCTTATATTGATGTTTTCTAAATTTCCTTGTGACGATTTCTAGAATTTTGATGATTTATATATGTTTTCACCATAGTCGCCTTTGTTGAGTTGTCTATTTAGCCTGAGTGTTATAGTATTGACTATATGGTGGTTACATTCGGAGTTTAGTTGAGTTCTATTTATATGTGATTCATATTGCCATTCTTTGGCCTTTTTGAGATTTGTGTATGCCGATGAGATGAAGCGTATACCTGTGGATAATTGATTTGTTGTTGCTTAACTTAGCTATTATATAGCTAATGGATAAAGCCGATGATATGAGGCATTTGTTGTACTTAGTAGTGTTTATCGATGAGTCTATCTCTTTCAAGGACATACACTTAGTGAATTACCTCATTGAAGTAGTGACATGCTCTTATCATGGTTTCTTCTCATTCGAGAGGATTCTCTACCCCTTACCTTATGCTTCATATTGTCATTTATTTTACTAAACTGATGTTTTAGTTAGACTGACCCATGTATTTTATAATCGGGTTAGACCGACTTATTTTAGGTTAGATAGCTTTTGGACTTAGCTTCGCTTTGGTGCTCCCGCTTGGATATCTATTTATCATCTTTTGTTGTTGTAGCCTTTTGTTTGACTCTGATATGTATATTTTTGACACGTTGTATATAGTGTGGTCTTCAAACCACTTATGATGTATCATTTTGTATCATACTTCTGATGTACCAGTGTATATGTATATGTGTGTGTGTGTATGTATATGTATATGTATATATATTTCTGTTTATTGTTCTGTGATGTGTTGTACATTTAGTCGTTATATTTTGTTCTGATAAATCCATTAGCCACCTATAGTTTTGTATTAAGCATTTATTGAATATGTCGATCCACTTGAGATTGAAAAAAAATGGAGCACCAAATCGACGTATTTAATGGATGTTTAAGACAAAGCTATGGATGGTTGCTCCGAACTAGCCCTATTCTCCGCACTAGCAGAGAGTATTATCCAGTAATACTCTTTGTTATTGTGGGTCTCAAGGTGGAGCATCACAGCTTAGTATTAGAGCTATGTTCAGAACAAAATATGATAAACACAGAACAGAACAAAATATGATAAACACAGAACAGAACATATACTACGGTACATGGAAGTGTAATACAAGTGTTACAAATTCCCCAATCATCGTGTCCTTAACCTATTCATGTCCTTTGCGGTAAATATAAGTTGGAAATATGTCTAGGAATATATTTTATTCTGTAGTATTCCATAATTGAATTATTGATATCTCATCCTATGAATAATCCTTATCGTGACTATTTATTCTTGTTCTCTTCGATACGGGTGTTTGATACACATTTGTATCGAAGGAGCTTGTTGATACCGTTGGATGTTTATATCTTCTTATTTCTTTAAGGATTGCAAATCCTAATGAGGAGATCCGCAATACTTGGCACGATGTATGAAAATTTTGAGATTTTTCCTGGTAGTTTTTCTTTCTGTGCGAATTTGCATGATATTTACTATCTTGAGTTTGGAATGATTTTGGGAAGCCAATCCTATGTTTTATATGGATCCTTTATTTTAGGCATCCTAATTTAGCTGATTTGTTGCCTATTGTTCTTCGGAATATTGATGATAATACCAAAGTATCTTTATTTGTTCTTGAGTTTCAAGGTGGTGATGACATATCTCGAATTCCTGTTGTATGTGATTCTGTAGATATATGTGAGTCCGCTTCGAGCTTGCCACCCAATCGAGCTTTGTGTTGGCCTCATTTCTAGTTTTTAACCTTTCGGTTTTCCTCCTACGAGGATGTCCACTAAGGAAATGAGGTGATTAACTAAATTTAATTGATATTGTCCTTCTTGCTTCTTTCGAGATATCCTCTTAGGGTACTCATTTGTTTATATACCTTGTGATATTACTTCACTCGAACTAATGATATGTTGTTAGTGTTTTTACTTCTCATCCGAGAAGATACCTTACCCTTATCCTTATATATCATTGATCTCTTGTTGATCTATTGAGTAATGTTAGGGTCTTTTCTCAGCTTGATCTTGCACCGATTTTCATCAGCCACGAGATACGGAGGATGGCGCCCTTCTTACTGCTATAACGACCTACCTTTTTGGATAGTTTGAATCGACAATAAACCACACACATCTAGTTCAAACCATTCAAAAGGGAGGATTGTTAATGGGGTAAATAAGAAAACAGAGAAAGAAAAAAAACAAAACCGAATCTCGCAGCGAAACGATAAAATATAATAATCAAGTAACAGTCCATGAAACTGTTTACAAACATTTGATTATATTAATACAATACAGAATCAGAGTTACATAAAATAGAAATAAATACATAGATGCAGTGGAACAACATGATGTGGTGGAATAAATATCATAAATAGTAATAATATACTTTCTCTTCATTTTCGTCCTCAAGAAAATAGTCTTCAATACATTGAAAAGCTCAGACTGACCCGAGCGCAACGAAAAGACAAAACACTCGAGTCAGAACTAAAAGATCTTATGTAAGTCAAATCAAAATAAATAAAATAAAATATTGGTGCGATAGTTTCATAGAAGTTACAGGATTTTCATCTTCTATAAACTGTACAACGTGCTATAATTATTTAAAGGGTTTCAAATAATTTTGAAATATCAATCTCAACCATCTAACCAAAACAAATCCGAAGTTTAACTTAACCTTTACATAATTTAATTCCAATCCATAATCCAATTTCAAGCATTTATATGGATATATATATATATATATATATATATCTCATCAACCAATATCATAATAATTTTTTAAAATTTTCAAATCAATGAAAACCGTTCGGGTTTATTATTTCAATTCATAATAATTTTCCCCTAATCTATAAGATCATTCTGACATGTATCATTTCAACCCATAGTGAACTTGCAGTATTATAACGATATAAAATACAACATCCATTCATTCAATATCAACAATCAATCATCCATCACAATCATCATCTGAATCAATCAATAAACATCAATAGATAAATTGAAATCAATAACAGGTATTTAATTGACAATTTAAAATTCGATAAAGAATTAAATAACGATTTAATTCAAATAAATTAAAATTAACCGAGATAATGATTTAAAATATACCAAACATTCATAAATAAATTTTCAATCACATCATAAATTTGATTTAAGAAACATAAGAAGTTGTGAGGGGGTTAAAACACCCACCTTTGAATTTAAATTGAATTTAAATCCAACAAAACCACAATATTCAAATAGTCTCTGAATTTGTCTTAACTAGCGTTAAAATGTCCGAAATTTTAATACGATCCTAGTGGAACAAATCGCGCATAAATCGGATCTCATGTGCAAAAGATACAGCAATTAGAAGATTATACGATAAAAATTAAAATTAATAAAATAAAAATGTCATCTACCCTAGTTCATCGAAGCCGAACCCTACCTTGTTCGATCACAGACCGGAGCCTCCATCGCTTAAGCAAAATTCTCCGCCTCCACATCAACTTTCGCCCCCATCAGGCCTCGTCACCGCCTCCCCCTCCTGACACCGAGCCTATGCTCCCCAAGCAGCCACCTCCGTCGCCTCCTCCCCCCCCCCCCTCCCCCGAGAACGCCACGCCATCAAAGGCATCATCAAATTTTGGCAACTACAGACAACTTCAACACTAAATAAACCACTGGATCGACTTACTTCAACCTCCTATACACGCCTATCCCTTCCGATCGACCCCTCGCTGCAAATCCACCGTTGAAACACACCGACCACAATGAATGACCAAAACTGTTTCGGGCAATTCTGGCCACCCAATAACCCAGATCGAAAAACGAACAACAAAAATGACTTGTGCTCTTTGAGTGCTTCAAATCGATATATAATTCGATATATTTTGAGAAGTCTGAATTTTTTGATTTGGTTTTAAAATTGAATTTGAGAGTTTGTGAATTGGAATTTGTTTCTGACGTTGGAAAGAGTAGTTGATAAGGAAATGTACGCACAAACAATGACAAATAAGAAACCATTAGGGTTTATAACGTGGTATTTATAGACAGATCAAAAAAATAGAATGAATGGATCAGATTGATTTGGATTGGAACGATAAACGACCTGAAAAGCCCGTTCTGCCTTCGGAACGAAAATGGGTCAACCCATAAATCAAAATAGATGTTTTCAATATTTTTAAACTCAATGGAACAAGTTTCCGGGCCTAATTCCATCGTATGAAGAAGATATGTTAAAAATCAGCTTCTTTCAATTCGATTTCAATTGATTTTAATTAAATTGATTTCAAGGCGTTTCGATTCCGTACGATCAAACGACAAGTCCGATCGCTACGAAACTTGAAATCCTACAATAGGTCACCGTTACAGATTGGAGGAAACTGGTTTCGTAGAAATCCGAGACAGTTGCCAAATTGGCTATTTTTCTGTTAATTAAATAAATTAATATTAAATTAATTAAATCACTTTTTCAATTCAAAATTAATAATTTACCATTTCTGTCATTTTAGATTACCTTGGTAATTTAAAATCCTTTATAACAAATTTCTATATAAATTTTATTATTGAATATTTCAAAATTTCCAATGTTAATTCAATTTCAAATAAATTCAGTAATTATAAATTTAATTTCCAATAAACCCATTTATTTGATTCTTAAGTTTTGTTATTCAAGCAATTATCATCTTATTGGTATAATTACATTGGTTTATATCTTAACACATTAATAATTTCCAGTTTCATCGTAATTTCAATTAACGTAATATTTAATTTCATTAATTACCATAAGTCCATATATTACAGCTAAAAAACCAGTAAATTAATCAAACTTGAATTTCAATTATTTTTATTCAATCAATTGCCATATTATGAATAGAATTTACATTGGTTACATCTTCTCGAATTAACATTCTCCGATTACCATTTTAGTCACATTAACTGCACTAATTAAGTGAAATAAATTGCAGTTGATTTCAAATTAAATTTTATAGATCAAATAAATATGTAAATATAATAATCGTTACCATTAATCTTTAATTATATTTACAGGTTTATTACTTGCAAAAATGCTACCATTTCTTTTATAACACTAATTTTTGTTCAATTACCATTAACTATCTATTATTTCCTTGGTTAATCCAATATTTTCATTTAGTCCCTTATATTCAATTTATAACCAAGTATAGCATTTTTATTATTTAAATTGGAATTTCGTCCAAATTTGTTAATAACACTCTTAGATTAACACTATCACATTTTATTCTGGTTATTATTCTCATATAAATTGTAACGACCCATTATTTTCAACCATTCGCATCCGCGCATGTCGGACTTGAATTGCTCAAAATACCGCATTGTAAATAAAATTTGGCAAATCTCAGAATATACAGTAAATACATAATCACATATCACAGACGCAGAGTAAATAATAATGCAGCGGAAATAAAAAAGATAGTAGTTCATGAAGCTACTATATAAAAATAAGATACATCAGAGTTAAACAAGATACAACAGAAGAGTAACAAGATACATCACGTACAAATCAGAATACATCACTAAAATCACTGGATACAGAAAGCAAAATAGATGGCTGCATCTTCAAGAAAAGCTCCAACTCCGAAGGTGAATCTTGAATGCTAGCTCACTCAATCTGACTCGAGCGTAAAGCAAAACACAAAACACTCGAGTCAGGACATAAATACTTATGAACTGTAAATCAACTCAACTGAACAGTAACAAAAAATGCATCAATAACTTAAAGAATGCTTGGGATTGCCCATCCTTTAAGGATCCGTTAAACTATTTACTATGTAGTAATATTGCGCTATTATAATAATGTCTACAGTAAAATAAACATACTTTTAAATAGCGTTCTGGGCTACCCATATCACCCTTCACACATAATAATCCCAGTAATCCATCCAATATCATGTCATCTCCACTCCGGGTGACTGTCAGAGGATACCACACGGGCTACGGGAGAAAAACAAACTCGTAGTAAAGGCTCGGTATGGTAGGTGACACGGCACACAAGGCAATGCCAAGGTAGATATACCAATTACGCACACGGGCTGGTGGTAATGCAGCAGCCACATACGTCCATCTCGGAACACACTCCCATATCAAAATCGGAGGATGGCCATCTAATCAATCACCAGCAAGAGTATAGTATCGAAGGAATGTGTCCGATCGGAGGAATGACCTCACTTGGCCCGAGATCGCTCCTGTTTTGGCCACCTTATGCCAACTCACGGGAGTTGGGTCCACGTAATATACCTCAAGAACGTCGCCACCATCCTACTTCATTTTGGAATCTCCACCGTGTACACGGTTGTTAATGTGGTTTTCGGAGTTGGCAGAGAGTATGACAACTTCCGATCCCGGTCTCTTTAACAACCAAACGTTATTATAACGCCGTGGTCATTTCAAAATAGTTTATACTTCAAAAAGATCAAATCATTTCATTTCAAACTATATTTCTTTCAAAATAGTTTATACTTTGAAACCAAAACCATTTTTATTTCAAAACTATTTATTCAATCAAAATAGTTTATACTTCGAAACCAAAAACATTTCAAACATATATTCATTTCAAAATCATAATATTTTCAAAGTATAACTCTTTCGAAACCAAAAATACTTGAAACAATTACACTTTGAAAATCATAACATTTCAAAATCATACATTTGAAATCATGGGATATTCATTTAATTATTTACATTTTACAATTCATTCGATTAATCCCAAATTTTCAATTTCCAACTTAATTCAATTCAAACCATCAGTTTCGATTAAATTTCCCAATAACCATTTCAAATCATATCAATTTCAAATATAGATTTGATCCACAAATTAAACTATTCAATTTTTAATATATTTCAAAGCTTTAATATCCCGCATTTCAAAAACTAAATTTTATAATTTCATATATCTCAAATCTAGTTTCATTATTACTTAGTTTTGAAATATTCATTTCATAAATCCAATATTATTTAAATAAACTCAATTTACAATTAAACTAAATATCCTTTCATACCAATATAAACTTCAAATATCCATTTATCAAAAGTACATATCATTCCAATTCATATTCATTATCAAAATAAAGATCAAATCATTTCCAAACCTTATTATCAAATCATTATTTGAATTCAAATTCAAATACTCAAATTTAGATATCATTTTTAAATCAAATAAGTCATTCATTTGTTATTTCAAGTATCATTACAAAATACATTAAAAATTCCATTCAAAAATTCATTTATCTCATTACATTTCATTCCATTTAACACATAACCAAGTAAACCCTATTTAAATTCAAATTCAAATTTAAATTCCTTAAAAATTCAAATTTAAATATTAAAATATATTCAAAACTTCTTAAATTTCATAACTAATCAATTTTCAAAAGTTAAATCATTTAACACTTTAAAATATAACTCAAACAGTGTTAAAATCTATAACATTTCAAACATTGTAAAATTATAGCAACGACGGCATTTATAAAGTGCTATCGTAGCTTATAGCTTCCAAAAATGGTTTATTTCAAGAATAACGGCATTTATAAAATGTCGTAATAGATATTTAGTTATTTCAAACATTGTTAGATTCAAAACAATAGCATTTAAAAATGCTGTCAAAAGACTACAACAATTTGAAAATGCTATAAAATTCCAGATTTCATTTTAGCTTTTCAAAAATAATAATAAAACTCCAAATTTTTATTATAATTTAAAAATCATATTTCTAGACTTCAAAATTTCACATTTAAAATCATTTTAACATATGATTAAACACAACAAAATTTTTAGATCAAATATTAAATTTAAAAACTCCATTCATTTATTAAGTCAAAATTCACTGTTTATTAACTTATAAATTAAATAAAACTTAAAATTTTACTTCAAATATAATTTTAAAACTTTAAATTTAATTTTCATTATTTATTTACATTTTAAAATAAAATTTAAAGTCTAAAATCTCAATTACTTCAAATTTACGTACTCAAATTCACAATTTCAAGACTTAATATTTAATTTTCTTAAAACCATAAAATATATATTTTAAATCAAAATTTCATACTTTCAAAAATACATATTTTAATAAAAATCATTTAAATGTATACCACGGGGTCTGTATATAATTTTCTAACCTAGGTCAGGTGATACGGATATATATCATTTCAATCCGCAGTTTACAAAGAAAACCCGGGTTCTATCATTTCAAACCCGCAATCCCAAGTCAAATAAAATACAATAAAAATCGCTCAGGCCTATCATTTCAGCCCATAACGATTTTTTTCTGTTCTAAAGTCCGTTCGGGTATGTATCATTTCAACTCATAGTGATTCTATTCTAACAGGGAACTTGCAGTGTGATCATATGCATAAACAATATAAACAATGTCAATGTCGTAATATATCAAATGTCAGGTGATAACTAACAGTTTTAACATGGTAATAACATGGCATAGCATACCATATGATCATCATTAACTTGCATAAACATTTTATATTACTATACACTTTCCATCAATTTACTATTTCATAAGTAAATATGTCAGAGTGAGAAAGACTCACCTTTTACGAAGCTAGAGACAAACAACACACACAAGAGCGATTCCAAAGGCATGACAAGCACGATTTGATTTGAATTGATGGAGACCCTTGTAAACAACACAAAATATAACTTACATAAGCACAAATATAGATATCGACATACAAATATAATCAACAACTTTAGTTTGCAGAACAGTTGCAAAACAAGAGAGATGACCAAACCTTAGAAGCAAAAGACTTGCACACGACAACATAAGCTTGTCACATGATCAAATGGGCTTGATCTCACCACACTAGGATCTGGTTTGGGTCAGGTATGGCAACCATAAAGGTCAGGTTACAAGTGGATGAAGGTGGTGGAAGAGTTACAACATGAAGCATACATGGGTTCAAGGCAAATACGTGAAGTTTTTGGTGCATTTTGACTCGGCTATGACCACATATAGGCTCGGCCATGGGGTCTTCATGTCAGGTCAGATCTAGAGAGTAGTGAAAGGGGCAGCCAGAGGTGAAGTAGATGATGGTGGTGGGGGTGGCCAAAGGCAACTATGAAGGCAATAGTGGAGTATAGGCTTGGCTAGCATTGTTTTGGTGAAGTGCTTTGCAAATTTGAGGTGGTGGCTTCATCTAATGGTCATGGCCAGAGGTGGTGGTCAAAGGAAAGGGGGTTGGTGCTGTTATAGATGGTGGAGAGGATGGTGGTCAGCAAGGAGAGAGGTGAGGCCAAGCAAACATGAAGAAGAGGAAGGCTAAATCAGTGGAGAAGAGGGGAAAATGTGAAAAGAAAAGCCATTGTTTTTATATATTTTTCTCTCTTGAAGCTTTGGAGCCGTGAGTTTGTGATGAGAAGAAACAAATTCATGTGAATGGAAGTGGGAAGTCACGGCAATAACAAAAGAAAGTGGTCGGCCAATCAAAAATGAAGAGGCAATTGGAAAATGAAAGGACAAGAATACAAAGAGACTAAGCATACAAAGTGTTTCAAACTCTTCATATATCCAATATTTCTTTTTAAATTTTTATATAATTGAAATATATATATATATATATATAAAATCAGATAAAATACGAAATGTAACAAATAAACAAAATATAAATAAATAAATATTATTATATATGATTAAATTAAGAAAATAGCACAAAAAATGAAAACTAGTCTAGAAAATTTGAAAATAAATGGAATAAACTTTGAAAAAAAAATTATGTACATGAAAAATATTTATAAATAAAGATAAAAACATAAAAATAAAATGTATACATAAAAATTAATAAATAAATTTTAATTAAATGTAATTTAAATGAAGAAAATAGCAGAAAAATGGAAACTAACCTTTAAAAAATAGAAAATAAATTCAATGAGCTTTGGAAAAATTCAAACATCACTTTAAAAATATTTAAAAGGTAAAAATATATGTAACATAACATATAATACAATTTAGAATAAGATATGACAATTAAAAAGATTATTTATATAATTTAAAATAAAAAAATAGTGTTAAATAAAACAATTTACACCCAATTTTGTAAAAAGCATAACTTTCACAATATTATTCGGATTTCAATGAAACGAAAAGCAGTGTTCTTGAAAAAAAATTACTTTCATAATAAAAGATAAAATTCAAATTTTCAAACTTTTAAAATTTAAATTTAAAAGTAAAAGTTTGACCAGATTGACCAAAATTCACATTTTCTAGAAATATTCAATTTATGCATGTTTGAAATTCAAATCCATATCAAAATCAACATTTATATTTCAAATAACAAAATATATTCATTTTAATAAATAAAATAAAGTTTTTAAATTAGGAATTTAAATTAAAATAATTAAAATATACAATTACAATAATCAGAAAATACAGGGTTGTTACGTAAATCTTAAATTTTCATTACTCCCAATTTTAAATTACAAATTCTTATTAAATTAAAGATTTTAATTATCGAAAATTATGGGTCGTTACACTCTCCCACTCAAAACTTTTCGTCCCCAAAAAGGAAAAAAAGGGAAAAGAAGAAATTAAATAGTCAATATCTTATTCAAAATATTAAATCTATAAAAAAATATTTACATAATGAATAATTTAAATAAAATATATTAATTTATAAATAATTAAATCCTTTTATATTCAAATTAGCAAAAGTTTGGAAAAAATTTCACAAAATTGTCTAAGTCCAAAATTCACTGAAAATTCCGGCAGAGTCTCCTTTGTACGGAGAAGTCTTGAAGAAATAGTAATATCACAATATAACAATATATACCATAATCTTCAAAATAATATATCCCAACACGGGAAAAACAATATAATATCGCTAGAAAACCGTAATCCGAGAACGTACTATTTGTCGGACAAATAACGCTTATTTTATGAAACCAAAAACAGTAGCAATTGCTTCCATAACCTGTATTCCACTTATATAATCCAAAGGGGTTAATAATTATGTAAAAGTGAAATGATTATATTATTTTAAATTAATGACAAAAAAATCAACATAACATAACAACAGCCACTTTCAACCACAAGCATACCATCATCACATAAAATCTTAATAAATCAATACAACATAACAACAATCTTTTGCAAACAAGCCTACAATCTTCACAAGGGATCAAAGAAATCAACCATTTCTGAAGTTACAACCATTAAATTAAATATAGCATTCATTTTGTTATTTACTTTAATTATCAATAGCTTCAAACATTAACTTAATTTCACAATTCTTTGCTTACAATATTCACTTTCTATTTCGTTTTATTTAGTAGCACTATAATTACAACTCGGGTTTATAACTGTTTCCATATCACATTTCTTCTTTATAAAAGTAAATTTCATTGAACACTTCCATTATTTAAGTTTTTCTTATATAATATTCCACTACAATAATTTAAATTCTAATTTAAATTTACTTTAGTTTATTCAACTGGTTTTTTCTTCTTCTAATTATTTATTTTTATATTCATTTAGTTATATAAAGATCAATCACTTGCATAATTTGTTTTCCTTAAAGACTTAAGTCATTAATGAATCATTTCAAAAAATATTACTTAAGCTTCTATTGCCTTACTTAAGTTTATAACCTAATTCGGTTATTGAATAAAATTTTAAGTTTTTGGTATTCGCCCTTGAAGAGAAAAGAAATATTCAATATATCTAAAATTCAGTTAAAACATTTAACCTCATTCACTTAGTAAAATATAAGATATATTTAAAACATCCTCATAACATTATGCAAAGATTTTTCAAAAGTCTAAAACAATGTTATAAATTTATATCAAAACATTATAATAAGCTTTTAAAATAAAGCTCCTTAAATCCGAAGTCTTATTAAACTCATTATTTTTAAAATAAGTATAAACTCAAGATTATTAAACTAAAACTAATAGTACACTCAAATCTTACATTAAATTTCTAAATCAAAGTATAACATTTCATATCTTCATAATTAATTTTACACACTTGTTTTAAAACGAATATTTAAATCATGGAAAAACATTTATTATGGTTTAACACAAAAATTCAAACAGTAAATAAACTAATAAATTACTATTAATACTTCGAAAGCAAGTAAATATTCCAAACTATACTTCTAAAATAGAGATTCAAATTTATTTGTCAAGTATATTACTATAAATGAACTTCGCAAATCAATTTTTTTCATTTATATAACATCTTTAAATTATACATTCAAAGAAACTTATATAGATTTTAATTGAAATATTCATTTGAAAGCTTTATTTGCAGATCAATCATCTTTAATATTTTTCCAAAAATTCATTTGTAAAATATTTTGCTTCATTTATAAATGCCATTTAATTATTTTAAATAACATCTTTATAAATATATGTAAATTATTTAAAAACAATTATTTACAACATTACTTATATTTAAAATATTGAAAACATTAAATCCATTATTTATTAAATTTATCTCAAGATACTTTCCAAACATTATTAATAAATCAATAATCATTACTTTAAATATGTTTTATTGAATTAATAATTTCTCAAAATATTTACAACACTAATAATTTAATATTAAACCATGTTGTACATAAATAAATAATATTTTAAACATTTTAAATTATTTAGAATTGACAAAATGACCAAAATATCTTTTGTATAATACTTTATCAAAATACTTTTACAACTTGATGTCTTAACAGGTTTATCCTCGTTCGTGAGACTCTGGTCATGCGTTGATCAGGCGCAAGGCTAGAATTCTCCAAGTACTTAGTAGACCTGTTTCAACATCCAGTGAAAAGTACTTAAAAAATAGATATGAGAAGTACCGCTCAAAATCCAATGTCAAATGATGATAATACGATAGCAGTGGTCCGCTGTTGACCCAGTATTTGTGCAATGGACACAAAAACTTTCCAGAAGATCCTTTTACCTTCCGAATTTCAGAAAAATATCGTAGCCAGTTCGTAAACAAGGGACCATCGACCCTTGCTGATTCAATGATTTACGCAATGCATGCACTTCCTTCCCGGAAGATCCATAAAAAACAGATCCCAAGATCGAAAGCGCCTCCATAGGGTAAACTAAAGAAACACCTACCCTAAAAAAATCGAGGAACTCATGAGTTTAAATCCGGACAACCATACCAGTTCAAATCCATTTTTAAATTCACCCAAGTCCATTAGGGTTTATCGGTCGAATCCATTCCTGGATTCCCCAAGTCCATCTGGATTGAAGCATAACATACTATACTTCTTCGCGGAGGGTACTTCCCCATACCTCTTACTTCAAAATATAATATACCATATATAGTACCCTTTCAAAATCATAGCTTCGGATATCGCATGTCAGACCTGAGGCAGTAGCGACCGGTAGGCTTTGCAACCATCCCAGACCCACCGTGGCTACAACTGGTACCCGAAATTTGCTTTTACGGCCAGCCTTTAGACTGTCACGGGTTACGCCTAACCAACCCCGTAAAGAGGACGTGTAGGGGTAAGAGTCTCCCGTTCGCCACCTAACGCGAAGCGAGAACCCCCCATCACATTTCACTAAGACAAGTAAGTCTCGTCCACAAAGCTACGCTTTTCACAAAAGTCACGCTTTGATCAACAAATGATCAGCAGCACTCAGCATGCCACATTACCAGGTTGGGAATATATTACTGATAACCTTCAACTACATAACCTCTGAGCTCGTACGTCTCAGAGAAGGGTGTTAAGCTAAGAGAATAAATTCTCCACCACCAACAGAAATTTATTTGAAAGGAATCTACTTTATATCTCAAAATGTAATGTCAGACATACAATCCATACAAGTCTGTTCTGGGTTCGAACAGAACCGAAGGCACTTCCGAAGAAGCCCTTGCAAATCCGGGTATTCACCATCTCGATCGGACTTCCCATCACTTAGGGAATCTCTATACCGTAGCTACTCAGTGCAGAGACAATCGATAGGTCATCCTATCACTCTCGCAAATACCCGATCTTCACCACCGGTCTTCAAATGCTATCCATATCGTCGTATCATTATTCGGAATGAGTTATATGACACAAAGGTCCTCTCCCGGCTAAACCGAATAATGAGCGCAATACTTAAAAATCATATGGATACTGGGGTCTCAGTTAAATCACAGCTTAAAGCCCAAAACCTTTCATTCGAATGGTTAAAATAAATTACCATTTCCAATCTTTTAAACAAAAGGATTCATTTCAAAAACCTTCAATGGTTTAAACAAATTTCCATACTTCTAATCGTTTAAACGAAAGATTCCATTCACAAAGTTCACCCCATTCACAAAGATCCATTCATGGATTTCAAAACAATTTCCATTTCAATTAACCCGTTAAATCTTTAAATCGAGATTTAACTTATAGTTTTCAAAATTCGTTCCAAAGATTAATTCATAGCCTTTCAAAACAATACCATTTTAAGTTGGATTAATTCATCTGGTCTTTGAATCAAAGACTCATTTCATAGCTTTCAAAATATTTCAATTTCATTTCAAACTTGAAACCTTTCAACACAGTTTGGAAATCCTTTTTTTAAATTAAAGCTATTATTATTTGAAAACAAATAGTTTTCGTTTCGGGGAAATCCGATTACATTTGCTCAAGTTAAAATCCTTCAAGTATTAAACTTAGGTTGAATCCAAATTCTCAAAAAAAATATGTTTTAAAATGGTTTAAAATCCATATAAACACATTACAACTTTGTATAACATTTTTAAACCATAATTTCCAAACACAGATTTCAATTTCAAATCTTGAATTCAAATTAATTCAAATTATTTAAATTTCAAAACTTTATCAAGTTATTCAAAATAACTTTTATCCTCAAAAATACCTTTTTCAAAAGCTTTTCACATTTAATCCAATTCCATTTCCAAACCATTTGAATTCAAATTGTCTATTTAAAATTGTTTCAAAAATCTGTGACTTAATCGATTTCCTCGTGAAATCCATATTTGTGTGTGTATGGTGTGGTCCAGGGGTTTAACACAATAGTGCAACATCATCACTATCACAGATTAAAATACAACAATATATTTGATAAGCGGTATAAACTATAATGCTTATCTTTCATTCACAGATCACAGATATATATATCACAGATAATGAATTACATCACAGATAATTAATCACATCACATATGAATAAATTACATCACAGCTTGAATTAAAACAATTCATATCACAAGGCATCACACAGTAGAGTTATCAATGATTTAACGTCCAATGGCATCCAAACATCCATAAGTAGGATCAATTTAATTATCCAATTTATATAATCAGATTATTTACTTATGAATTTAATTATCAATCCTGGTTAATTAATATTTAATAACAAACCTTTATTATTAATTATTCTTTAATCATTAATTAACCTTTAGTTAAAAACTAATCCTTTGATTAATTAATCTTAATTAATTACAATAAGTGGTTATCCTTAATCACTTAATCCACTTTAATTAATTAATTACTTAATTAATCTTTAATTTATTTCCTGAATTATCAAAGTGTTAATTACACTTAAGATAAACATCCTCTTTGATAAATTACATTTCTAAAACCTTTAACTTTAATTTATAATTTGACTTTATTTATAAATTAATTAAATTTAAAATATCTTTAAGTATTTGGCATACTTAACAAAAAAAATCAAATAAGATTATTAAGATCAAATCTTAATTACAAATTTATTTAATCTTAATAATTTATTTAACTACAATTATAAATTAATTACATTCTTGATTAACTTTCACTTTAAAATAATTGATAAATCCCTCACTTAATAATCTTAAAATCAAATTTTAACTTAAACTTGTTAAACATTTATTATGTTCACAGTGCTTAAAAATTTGTGGAAATCAAATTTATTTAACTTCAACATTATAATGCAATACTGCAGTTTGAAGAAACCCGAGGCTTTCCTGTTAAAACTCGAGTATAACTTCGAGCCTCGCCTGATTTGCCCCGAATCACCTCTCTCCCTCTCGTGTTCTTCTTCTCCTTTTTTTTCAGTTAAAAGTTTAAGTTAAAAGTTAAATCAACGAGATCAAGCAACACGCTCACGCACTCGAGTTCCATCCTGAAGCTACCCACCATTCCTTTTCTTCTCCAGAAAAAAATCCACTTCCCAGTACACAAACGTGCACGGTGCACGTGCCCACTGTCGATGATCGACTCCGGTCATCATCACTATATCGAGCAAGTCGAAATCCACTTACAGATCAATCTCAGACCATCATAAATTCACCGACACCCTGAGATCAAAAATCGAGCTCACCACTCAACCTGGAAATATGAACATCATCACCAATCGAACCTGGAAAATGTCTCTTCCTCAAAGCCTCGACCACCGGAGGTGCTGAAATTCCGGTCACGACCTCACCATCCACCAAGCTTCTCTCTCCTCCGACGACGTGCAGCTCGATGCACGGTGGAAGTCGCAGTGATCAAAAGTTCGACCACCTAAAAAATTAGGTTTACAAATTAAATCCTCATGTCGCCGCCACCAATACCAACTACACCACCACCTACTATTTTTCCCAAACCCTCTGATCACTCCTCCATCACCACAGAGAACCCTGACCACTACAAACCCGAGGATCACCCAAAATTGCTTATAACCCACTTTCTGTTCAAACAAGAGCTGCAACCTCAATCTATTACTAAAAATCATGATTTCAGTTTTAAAAATCATATTTTGGTTTAAGAATTCAGTTTACATTCCTGAATTTATGAATCAAGATGTATGAAATTTGGCTTATATTAAATATACACCATGTCTTATATTTCCAGAAACAATACTAAGTTTTTTTTAACTTAAACAAGTTTTTAAATTAAAGTCAATGATCTAACAAACATGTTTCGTTTAATACTTAAATCCACATATAGATTGGATCAATACAATAAGTAGTGATTTTTGAATAAGCTTTAGCTTGAGGATCTGGTAACAGAGATGTTCCAGGCAATAACTTATTCACATATACACACATTCATATAAACAGAGAAGTTACTAAACATATCTATATATTCACACAAACACAGACCTTCCAAAATTTTAACATACAACCAGAATCAATTTAAAGATTTTAAAGGTGTGACGTTACTCACCTTGCTTTCAGAAAAGAATAGAGTTCTTCTTTTATATTGAAACAGGGTTGTAAAACTGCAAGCTGAAGCCTTCATTTTTTTTCTTTTAATCTTACTCTGTTGTTGAATGATCTTGTTCAAGTTTGTAGTATATAGTGATGTTTGTTTTTCTGGAATGCTGTGTAGTGAACGAACTGATGATAAATAGGGAGATATATAGAATGTGAAGTTTACAGTATATATTATTTTGTACAATATCAGGTCAGAGATTTTGGAGGCTGAAAGGATTTTGTATATTTCGAATTGACTTTGTTTGAGCTAGCATTAAATGCTTAAGTCCTTTATGTCTCGACCTTACCTTATTTTGTACCTAGATATTTTGTTTATTATCTTGTCTATTATCTTACTTTTTACTTGCCTGCATAACCAAACTCCACTTACCAGATTCTTTTCATTGTTCTTGCCAAACTACTTTACATCCTACATTCATATCTTACCTGTCTTTGTTTGCTTGGTTAAGCTCTTATACTTTATGTACATAGATATAAAATTATTTTAGTTATTTGTTATAAAATTTTGACTCATGTATTCTAGTTATAATCCTAACACAAGTGCCTATTTTATTTCTCATTCATTTTAAAACTTAATCTATCAAAAGCTTAGTTTACTTATTATTTATATACTTATGTTAATATTTATAAGATTTATTTTATTTTAAATATTTTCGAAAGATTTTATTTTAAGTTCTCAAACCATAGTTTCTTTGCAAAATACACATATTTATATATAAATAAATTTGAAATAACCATTTCTATTTATATAAAAAAATCCATTTGTAAAAAAAAAACATTACATTAATAACATTGTTTAAAAATAACTCATTCTCAAATTAAAATAATTTATAAAAGAAACTATCTCTTTATTAATAACATATTTTATTTGAATTTGGAGAAACTCAAATCAGTTTACCAATTAATTTCACAATTTTTATTCAAAAATTAAATTAATTAACAATTTAAATTTATCCAAAATCCGGGATCGTTACATCGCACTTATATAAATTCCATTATATATAAGATTCTAGATAGTACTTTCCAAAATCAATAATCTCGAATATATCAAATCATTCTTACATAAATTCCGTTATATATAAGATTTCATTTTCAGATAAACTACTTTCCAAAATCAATAATCTTGAATATATCAAATCATTCTTACAAATATTCCATTATATATAAGATTTATCTCTTCGGATCGAATAACTTCCAAATCAACAGCTTCAAAATCACTTGTACTTATATAAAGTCCGTTTTATACAAGAACCAAATATTTCCCAAAATCAATTTCGCTGTATGAAAAGCCATATGGGATCGAAATTTTGAATTTAGAATAGTTGGTATAAAATAGTTTTGTAAAATAGTTTGTATACAAAATAGTCTGTAGAATAGTCTGTAAGATAGTTTTTGTAAATAAAATAGTTTGTAATATAATTTGTAAAATAGTTTTGTAAATAAAATAGAATAAAATAATTTGAATAAGAAAAACAAAAGAAAATAGTTTTGAAAAATGGTTTTAAATTAATTGTAGTTTTACATAAAAGAAAATTCCAATTTAAATTACAAAGATATCCAACCCAACAACTTTCAATTTCAGCGTGTAAGCATATCAATAATATTAAAACATAAGATGTACATATGTCATCATTTCGCAAAATCACATTTGATCGCTCGATCACACAAGCTCGCTTTCAAACTAGTTGAAAGGGAGTGCGGATTAAGGATCTTAAGACTAATTTAACACTAGAGGAGGGTGAATAGTGTTTAATGGATTCTAAGACTTATATAGACTAGATTAAAATTATGACACAAACAAATGCGGAACCTAATCACAGAACAATCACAGAATCAAACACAGAAGCAGAAAGTAAATAAAAAGGAGTAAAAGGAAAGAACACACCGGATTTTATACTGCTTCGGAGTTACCCTATATCTAGTCCTGCAACAAGGAAACACTTCATACAGATTTTTATTATACCAATATCGAGATTACAATCCTCAATTTCTAAAGGCCTTGAGGTACCCTCCTGTCTTCGAGTCCAGGGCAAACTCTTTTGATTTACGGGACACAAGATCACCCAATTGATTTCTAGGCACAACCACACCTTATAGAGAGACTAGATAAACTTTTGATTACAAATTGATCCTATAACTTTGAATAGCACTTTGATTTTCGAGAGAGGGCGGAGAATCAAACAAGAATGAGATTCTAATCTTATTCACTTGAGAATTCGGCAGAATTTCGATATGATCTTAAAAGTATGAAAATTTTAGAATATGGATTTGTGGAGAAGAAGTGAAGAAAATAAGAAAATAGTTAGTTGAAAAATTTGTTTGTGAAGGCTATTTATAGACCAGCAATGATCATAACCATTCGTGAAGAGATTTAAATGAATAGACACTTCTTTTGAAAATTGAAACTTTTGAATTAACGACCACCATGTCGACATGGGGTATCCCATGTTGTCGACATCCCTTAACTAAAAACTATGTAAAATTTGTTTTGAAAATGGTACTGAAAGGAAAACAAGATGAAATGATTTTGGAATAAAATAAACAAATTTTGCTATGTTTTAAAATAAAGAAGAGTAGAAAAATATATTTTTCGAATGTGTGTGTGTGTATATATATTTGATTTTAAATCTCAAGTGTATATATATAAAAGAATTTTTTAAAAAATCAGAAGATAGTTTAAAAACAACGAAGTTTAAAACAAGAGTTTATTTAAAACCAAAAACAAAGAATATTTTAAGGCTAAAACATCTTTTTGAAAATCATTTGAAAATATAATTTTTTTAAAGCTAAAATATTTTTAAGAAAAAAGCTTTGAAAATGGTTTTTAAAAAAACCATTCTGAAATAGTTTTGCAAGCTTCTTCCTGCAGAATATTTCTTCACATCAGGACTCGAGAACTTGTACAAAACCAGGATGTTCGTGGGTTTGTAAGCTACTTGTCGTAGGTTTGTAAGCTACTTGTCGTGGGTTTGTAAGCAACTAAAAAGGTAGAAATAGATTCCATCCCAGATGAAATTTGGAATAAAGATTTACATACTATTATGAAGTTTTAACAAAACTATACACTTATCTTGAAATCTTCATCTTGATACTCATGAGTCTTCAAACTTGATTTCTTCATTCTTGATCATTATACTGTACGGTCTTCGATAATCAGTACTTGCCTTATATATATCCTACAAAATAACATTCATATATATCTAGACAATAGTGTCAGTATATAAGTTATAATAAAATAAGTTACAAAGGTTGTTGTCACAAAACCACTATCTTCCGTTCTTAACACTAGCATTGTCCATTCAACTTCCCTAATGTGGACTTCAATATGGTTTCTTGACTAGAAACCATCATTCTCCTTGCATAGCCATATACTATGATAGAGAATTCTAGAATCAAACCAAAAATCCATATCAAATATTCGCCATCAAGAATCAAATAAAAAATCCTAACACGAAATGGTGTAATTCACCTTGAACTTTTGTACTCAAATCCGGATCAAATTAATTATGCGAATAAAATAATATACGCACAACTTACATATTTATTCCAATTTGATTCATCACAATTACATTTCAATTAAATTCATTTTTTCATTGATTAACACAAATATCACTTCATACTTTAATATTTGTTCCATAGAATTTTTCCACTTAATGTAAAATATTAATATATTCATTCTCACGGTATTGCTTATATTTCTCCTCAATTTAAATTACATTCATTTCACATGTTATATTTCTCATTTAATGCTACATTTATCTACGAATCATTTCATAAAGAATTTTCTTAAGTTCATAACCAATTTATAAAAGTTCAAATTCTTTTATAAACATTATTCGAGCTTAAAGTTGTCATAACTTTAATTATAACTATTTATTACAACTTCCATTTATTTCATAACAATTTACAAGTCATGACTTTATTTATAATCATTTCACTTTTAGTTAATATTTGCTTATCCCATTTAGTTTCATCTTTACCTTTCAATTTATTTATGACACATTTCATAAATGTTAATTAACTTCATAAACATATTTTTCCAATTTAATCTCATTCACAACATTTCCTTAACCACAGTTTCAATTTAAACATCCCAAGGCCTAAATTCACACATGTATATTATTACATGCCGTGAATGTATACCACAGTTCTATTCATTAACTAGACATAGATACACATAGATATAACACATTAAACCTTGTTTCACTTGCTTTCAAATCAAAGTTATCAAATTCAACTGCATAATTCAACACAATTATTAAATTTCAACTCATATATTAATTCAGACGTTTGACTATCCAAATATTCCATTTTATTTCAATAGTTGAACTACCGGTCAACAAATAACAAAATTCACAACACAGCATTTCAATTTCATAAACAAATATCCTAATTATTCACTTTTGAATAACACTACTATTATTATACTAGTTTTAGTTCAGTAATTCAATCAACAGTAATTAGCCAATGCTTATAAACTGACAAAAGTCAACTAATCAATAATAAATGATAATATATAAATATTACATTTCATAAATCAACCACATTACAAATAACTATATTAGTTATAAAAATTTATTCCTTTATATATACATTATATAATATTAGGAAAAATAATTTTATTTCAAAACGTGTATAAAACATTTTTATAACACTAACAAATACGCGCTCTCGTATATACACTCAGACAACTCATTCTAGGGTATTACTACCCTATCTCTAATGAGTTAACCCCAACAAGCTAAGGTATATCTAAACCTGGGACCTATGGGTTATAGGCCCACCACGCTTCTGCTGCGCCACATGTCTAATTCAAATCGACAATAAACCACACATGTCTAATTCAAATCATTCAAAAGCGAGGATTGTTAATGGAGTAAATAAGAAAACAGAGAAAGAAAAAAAAACAGAATCTTGCAGCTTAATGATAAAATACAATAATCAAATAACAGTTCATGAAGCTGTTTACAAACATTTGATTATATTAGTACAATACAGAATCAGAGTTACATACAACAAAAATAAAGACATAAATGCAGCGGAACAACATGATGCGGTGGAATAAATATCATAAATAGTTATAATATACTTTCTCTTCGTCTTCATCCTTTAGAACATAGTCTTCAATACGCTGAAAAGCGCAGACTGACCCGAGCATAATGAAAAGACAAAACACTCGAGTCAGAACTAAAAGATCTTATGTAAGTCAGTGCAATAGTTTCATTGATGTTACAGGATTTTCATCTCCTATCAAACGTGACTATAATTATTTAAAGGGTTTCAAATAATTTCGAAATATCAATCTCAACCATCTAAGTAAAATAAATCTGAAGTTTAACTTAACCTTATCATAATAATTTTTGGAATTTTTAAATCAATAAATACGACTTGGGTCTATCATTTCACCCCATAACGATTTTCTTCTAATCTATAAGATCGTTCGGGCATGTATCATTTCAACCCATAGTGAACTTGCAGTACTATAACGATATAAAATACAACATCCATTCATTCAATATCAACAAGCAATCATCCATCACAATCATCATCCAAATCAATCAATAAACATCAATAGATAAATTGAATCGATAATGAATTAAATAACGATTTAATTCAAATAAATTCAAAGTAACCGAGATGATGATCTGAAATACACCAAACATTCATAAATAAATTTCCAATCACATCATAAATTTAATTTAACAAACATAAGAAGTTTTAGAAGTTGTGATGGGTTAAAACACTCACCTTTGAATTTAAATCCAATTTGATCCCAAAATTCAAACAGCCTCCAAATTTATCCAAACCAACGTCAAAATATCCGAAATTTTAATACGATCCCAGTGGAACAAACCGCACGTAAATCGGACATCGTATGCAAAAGATATAGCAATTAGAAGATTATACGACAAAAATTAAAATTAATAAAATAAAAACTAATACACGTCACTTACCCCTGTCCATCGAAGCCGAACCCTACCCTGTTCGATCACAGACCAGAGCCGCCATCACTTAAGCAAAATTCGTCGCCTCTACGTCAACTTTCACCCCCATCAGACCACGTCACCGCCTCCCGCTCCTGACGCCGAGCCTACGCTCCCCCAGCCCCTTAGAACGCCACGCCGCCGTGAGAAGCATCGTCAAATTCCGACGATTACAGACCACTTCGACACAAAATAAACCACTGGATTGACTTGCTTCAACCTCCTCTACACGCCTATCCTTTCCGATCGACCCCTCACCGCAAATCCACCGTTGAAACACACAGACCACAATGAACGGCCGAAACTGTTTCGGACAATTCTGGCCACCTAGTAATCCAGATTGAAAAACGAACAGCAGAAATGACTTGATCTCTTCGAGAGCTTCAAATCGATATATAATTCGATATATTTTGAGGACTATGAATTTTTTGATTTGGTTTTAAAATTGAATGTGAGGGTTTGTAAATTGGAATTTGTTTCTACCATTGAAAAGAGGAGTTGATAAGGAAATGTACGTACAAACAATGACAAATAAGAAACAATTAGAGTTCATAACAGGGTATTTATAGGAAGATTAGAAAAATAGAATGAACGGACCAGATTGATTTGGATTGGAACGATAAACGACCCGAAAAGGCTCGTTCTGCCTTCGGAACGAAAATGGATCAACCTATATATCAAAATAGATGTTTTCAATATTTTTAAACTCAATGGAACAGGTTTTAGGTCCTAATTCCATCGTAGGAAGAAGTTATGTACCCCTTGAGTTAACACTATTCTACAACAATCAACTCAAATTGTATAGAAATACGAATCATTTGGGATTAAAGAAGAAGAGGTAGAAGAAGAAAAATAGAAAACAATATCAGAATCTAACCATCGCAGGGGAATAAAATATAATAGATAGTAAATAATCTTTACTCAAAATCAAATATATCTGTTTACATATATTACATCATCAGAGTACATCAATCACAGCTCACATTAATAACATACAATGGATACACAACAACTCAAACAACGAAATATATATACATAAACAAGTACGAATGTACGTATCGTCACCCAGCTCGTCTCCTGAGCTCCACAGCATCAAATCATGTATCCTATAATACTCGGTCTGACCCGAGCATTACAGTTAAATAATACTCGAGTCAGTCTGGAATACCAGCGTGAGAAAATCACACCCAATTGATTGTTAAAATTTCAAAAATCCTTTGAAAACAAAAGCATCTCGTAAGACCACGCCACAAATAAACATGTCGGGTTTTTACCTTACGATAGCTAAAACAATTTTTATAGAAATCTTCTGATATTATAATAAGGTCTATAGAAAGTAAATAGAATCTAGCTGAAATGCTTGCATCTCACGTTTCAGCAATAGTTGGGCACAATCAAAACCGTACGGGCGCGTAGGGAAAATGGATTTCAACTAATGGATAGGCACTGGGGTACCACCTGTCACAGTACCTGGTCTAGATCAGCGTACCGAGGAGCCACCCTAACTCTCCTGCAACACAAGACCGGAACCATCCCTTACTGGACAGTCCCGAGCAAGATCACCTCGCGGTTGGGATCAGCAACCGTCCACTAAGCCGAAATAAAGGGACATCTAGACAGGGATGACCTCACCCTCCAGTGGGGGCTACCCACGAAGCCTTGCTGCATATCCCCTGATTTTCAGTCATTCCCATTTGATGAGGCTTGAGGCTAAGCGTTACATTTTTAGAATATATCCCTTAGAATGCCCATCGTCCACCTGACGATGTTTCGCAAGCATTCATCCATACAAGTCCGTCTCGGGTTCGAACGGAACCGAAGGCACTATTCCTACTACATCCATTTTGGAAATATCCTCAGGATTAGTAGCGACTAGCCCTTGCACTTCACTGCTCCATCTTCGAATCCAAATCGTTTACACGGAACGTACAAACCGGATCGAAGTGGTTTTCGAGACATAAATCTCGATCTCGGTCTCTTCGAAACGATCAACGCATTGTCCAATATTGATAGTCGGTTATTTAACTATCAATTATATTCACAAAACAACCATCAACCAATAAATAATTTTTCAAATTATTTATTGATCTCCAAAAATATCTTCACAAGATATAATTCTATTTCCAATCCTTTTTAAAACAGTTCCAACCCAGTTTCCGCTCACGGAATACATTACCTTGAAATTTATTTCCTTTGGGACACCAAGTTCAAAATACTTTTAGATTTTAAAATAAATTTTAAAAGCACTTTATTATAGAACATACTTTATAACTTTAAACTCAAAACTACCTTAATACTTTATTAAAATATATATGCTTTAAGAATATTTTAAATAAAACCACTTTATAAAATGTAAACTAATTTTTCTTTCGAAAAATAATACCAAGTCACCTTTATACAATTGCTACATTAATAGATTTTAAAACACTTGCCTGAAAGTTAAACATTAGAGATAATAAATTTTCTAAACATGCATTTTAAAACCATTGTTAAAAACTTTCACTTATATTTAAAATTTCTTTGAAAACTATACTTGGCTATCCCGAGAAATACTCTTCTCTTCCACATTCTTTAAAAATAAATCTCCATTTATTTTTAAACAAATTTACCATTTCTTTAATAAATTCACACCTGGAATTTATACTTCCAAACCCATTTCACTTTTATAAACCCAGATTATAAAATTCAAAATCTCACTTTTCTTTAATTTCAATTCCAGACACTTAAATAGAATCTACAATTAACTTCTATTTTACTTCACTTTGAAATAAATTCCTTCACTTACTTTATTTATTTAAATTCCATTAACTTTAAGATTTTTACTTCTTTATTATGAGTTAAAACCCTATCAAAATACCAATTTCAAAATTTCCAAAATTCCTTTTTATCCTTTGATTAAATTTAACCCTTAATTTAAAAATGACTTCTTTAATCTTTAAACTAATATCACTTTAGTTTAATATTTATTCCCCTGTTAATTCAAAATTCCCTCTTTTTCCATATTTATTAAAATTTTGAAATTGATTTTACTTTATTTTAATTTTCAATTCATTATTAAATTTATTCAAGTCCCCGAGAATTTTATTTTACTTAAAATTTTATTCTTTGATTTCGTTTCACAAATCCAATTCTATAGATTTTGATAACTCATAACACTGAGATATTCAATTCAACCATACCATCCAATATTTCAATTATCAATAACATCATCACAGGATATCAAATATTCATAACACAGAATATTAAATGATCTAAATAAATTTGAGGAATCCAGTTGGTTCCCTCCAACCTGTTTCCCTGCATCCACAGATGTTAGTATAGTATATAACACCAATTTCAAATATATGTTATACTATACAGCACATCAATCAATTCATCCATTCAAAACATTTATATAAATTTAATCATTTAAATTTATATTTTAAATTAACTGAGTGAGATTAACTCACCTTTGCTTTAATTTGCAGTCTATTGCCATTCATTCCATTCCAGCTTGTTTCTCGATTTTAGACCTTTTATAACATTACATTGTTCATAAATATTTGAGATAATCAAACAATTTATTTTTACCATTTATATATCTAAATTAGATAATAATTTATTTTGAACCCATAATCTCCCTCTTAAAAATCTTTTAGTAACTGAAGTAAAGTAAATAAGTAAATAAACCAGTAAATTTCCAAAATCCATTATTTTCTTTCGTAACTACTTCTATATAAAAATGTATTCTATATTGATTTTCATAAAAATCTGTTCTATATAAATTCTTATATTCTTCCAAAATCTGTAAAAGTTTCTATTTTACCTATATCAAAATCGAATCAAGCTTAATTTAATATTTAAACAACTGCGTAACAGACCAAGTTACTTAAAAAAAAACTTATCCATATATATTATTGTTTATCAAAACATATTCAAACTCGAATGAATATTCCTACTGGATATATAACCTTCTATTTCCTGTAGTAAATAAAAATTTAACAGAAAAACAAAGACTAATACCTCACAGCTTCGAACGAAGGCGGCGAACCACTACTGTATCGCTTCGGCCCCAAGCGAAACCTTTGCTGAGCCGCTTGCTCCTAATCGCGGTGACGTCGAGCCCTCCAGTGGATATGAATTTGAAAAGAATCCAGCCGCCGATTCCCCCTAATGTCGTGACTTCTCGCGAATCGCCCAGGCGACGACTTCGATCGCCACCGTCGCCAAGGCTTCTCCATCGACCGGTTCTTATCTCACATCGATCTCGAAAGCCGCGTCCCAACCCTAATCACGTGCGCAGGCCCGCCGTGGCCACCGTACTCTAAGTCGAACCAAATTGAACGTAGCTCGACTCGACTTCGAATAGGGAACGAAGAGATCGACTTGGGTTTGAGATTCGATTGGAGTGAATTCAAAGAGGATGAAAACGCGATTTTTAAATGAAGGAGACGGCCATTAAATTTTTTTTTTTTTATATTAGAAGGAGCTGCGATTTGTATTCGATCGGCCAATATACTTAAGTGGAAATGGATTAAGCTTGCGCTAGAAGCTAGAAAAATGTAGCTTCTATGGAAAGGTTTGACCATGTAAATTAAAGTTAATTAATTTTTCTACGCATTAACGGGGTGTACGATCAACGTTAACTCCGAATGTTGCGAAAATTGAAACCCGATAATAATTCAATATTACAGACCCAATGGAACTGGTTTTGTCAAATTCCGAGACTGTGCCTCGGAAGGCTATTTTAAAATTCAATTTAAACGATAAAATTTTCAAACTGAACAAGCCACTGTTAATTTCAATTTTAGAACTTCTATTATTTTCAGTGTTATCAATATAAGTTTTATAAGCCTTCAAATTATTATTAACAGGCTTAAAACTCCAGATTCAATAATTTACCCAACTTCAAATTATTTTGATTTAATAATTAAATCACCCAATACATATTGATATTTGAAATTCAAGTTAAAAATTAACTTTTGAATATTTAAAATTAATTAAATATTCTCATTTCAAATGCTCAAAAATTCTGGGTCGTCACATTCCTCCCCCATTAAAAGAATTTCGTCCTCGAAATTACCAGTTATGAAGAATGATTCAATACCCGTTTACTTTTCCCAAAACCAATCAGTTCTTAATAATTCAACATCTTACCAACTATCTTTTTAATAGAAGGCCCATTACAATTCTTACTAACTTCCCAAACTTTTCCCTTAATTCCCTAACAACTTTATTTATACAATCATTCAAATTATAATTCAAAACCAAGTCTAAAATTTTCAAAATTACTCAAAAAAATTTCTAACTCTCTAAATTCCCGAAAAATTTCGTCAACGTCTGCTTTGCGCGGCTAGCTCGGTACAACTACAAAAGGGCTCTACGGCCTCCCAAATCCAAAAAGAAAACAAAAAGGCAAGTGGCTCAATCCAAATCTCAATCAAATTTCACACCAAATTTAAAACACATACCTTTTGTAGGGCAATTCATATTTATCTTTTCTGAAATCAAAATCAAATCTCTTTTCCCTTTATATTACCTGCATATCCTGCTAAGCACTAATATCCAATCACCACTTTCAAAAAACATTTTATCGATATTCTCACAAAATGCCAATATCTATTCACTCCAATAATTGACTTAGTTTATATTGGTAGTGTCAATTTCCAATCATGAATTCACCATTCCCTTCTTAAGTTGGTATAAGCATTTATGTGTTTCTTATATTTATTTCACTTTACCATTCTAGTATATATTTATTTCTATTTAAATCGATTCTTTCATTTTCATATGAATTCAATTTATCTTTAACTCTGCATATATAACTTTTATTTGTCATTTATTACTAATCCATGTCATTACGCTAAATTGGTTTCATTTACTAATTTATTTTAGTTTCCAATTTGAATTTGTTTTGTCGTTAACCAAAATCTTCCAAAAAATTTCAAAACAATTTCTAACTCTCAAAATTTCTGAAATTTTTTGGCAGAGTCTCCTTTGTACGGAGGAGCTTTTGCAATTTGACAAAAGAGATAAATATATATACATCGACCCACACGGTCGGAAAAACCAAAAACAGTTCATATTTCCTATTTTTATTGCGTAGGCGTACCTTATTTAGCATTTTAAGCAAGCAGCTTATTATTTTTAGCGAATCGCCCAACCCAAATCCAGCCATACGGCTTCCAGGTACCTGTACTTACTCAATTTAAACATGTAAGTGCCAAATATATGCAGTTTAAGTATATTTCACTTATTTATAATAGTTAAAACATATGAAGTCTAAAAGAAACTGATACCAAACATTTTTCTGTAAGCAATTTATATAGTTTCCATGCTAATTCAACTGTTCCAATTTATTTATAACCATTTTCACTCAATTCGGATGGTTTTCGATTCAATCGTATACAACTCCATCAATTTGAATGGTTTAGAACTCAATTGCTTACTTTTAATTTATTCTTAAGCAAATTGAACTCATAGTTAATTCAATTGCTTTCAAAATCAATTTATTTTACTCCCATCAATTCATAGAATTTTAATTACTTCCATCGATATCAAATGACAATTTATTCTATGCAAATTTGACAAAATCTATGTGAACAAACAAATATTTATGTTTTATAACCAATGTAAATGGATTTCAACTCGATTTATACTTAATTCTATTGCATTTTCAAATTTATTCACAATCTATATATTCTCATTTTACTTACATTTTAAATTTGAATATCATTCACTTAAACCATTCTAATAAACTCGAAACATTCTATTTTCCTTATTGTCTCAAGTTATTTCAATCCCTTAATAATTTAAATGGTTTACAATTATTTATTTAAGCATTTTCACTCCATTAAATATTATCGGCATCACACCGAATTTTATTTCAATTAAAATTTATTCTTGCTTGATTTAAATCCAATCCACTATTATTAAACTTAATTTAAGTTGAATGCAATTCAACTCATTTCCATTTTTTTTTAAGCTTAAGTTTATTCACTACAATTTTATACTTAAGCCCATTTTATTTTCAAGTAAATCTCCTTTTTCTCTATTCTTAAGCTCATTTCCTTTTTGCAAATAAATTTCTCTTTTCAATTTAATTTGATTCTATCACAATCCAATCTCATTTCAAACTACAAATTTATTTGATTAGTTATTATAAAATTTAACTTTCCAGATTTAACTCATTCAATTTATTTCCTGGCTATTTCCAAGTTATCTTCACTTATGGGTTTTATTTGCACATTCAAATCATTGCTATTTTAATCCATTTATATTTTTATCCGATACACTTCAATTATATTTAATTTGTTAACACTTCAAACTAAATTTCAATTTAATAACTCAAGTTCTGATTCTATTATTCACTTCCAACTTACCATCCAATTTATTAACTCATAATTCAGCTTCATTCTCAATTACTTTCACTTCATCAACAATTTGAATCAATTTTAATTTATAACTTGAGTTTATTTCCAAACTTCATCGTAAACTCACAATTCAATTTCATTAACTAATTTATTATCTAATTAGTTCTTCCCTTATTTATAATCTAACACTTGAATTTTTAATCCCAAATATCACTCCATTTAACTTTCTTAGTTCAATTTAGTTTATAATTCAAGTTTTGATCTTCATTTTTAACTTTTCACTTAAAATTAAATTCCCAACATTCAAAGCTTATATTTCCTTCCTGATTTAAAAATCATCTCAATTTATAAGCTTACAACCTATCTCATCAGGATTTTCAAACGCCTGGTTATTGGTTTCAAAACATTTTGAAATCTTCAACTTCTCAAATCACATTTCTCAAAATTTAATCCAAACCTGGCTTTATTTTCAACAAATTCCCTTTTGAAATTTCAAAAACAACTAGCTTTCTGAACAAATCAATTTTTTTTGTAGCAATCCATCACTTAGAAATTCGAAAATGAATACTGATAATGCGGCCGTCATCATCAGGATTATTTTCCAATAATCCAAGTGATTTCAATGCTATATCACTTTCAAAACCCTTTTAAAACAATTTCCTTTCGGAAATATCTCCAAAACAATTGTGCTATTATTTGTCTTCAAAACACTTCGACAAACACTTCCAAATTTCCGGGATTTAAATTTCCAAATCCTGCTTCAAATAAATTTTAACTATAATTCATTTTTTACAGTTTATGCTTATACGATTTCTCATTTGATTACATTTCAATTTATAATTTTCATTCATAATCCATATTTATAAATTTCATTTTATAATGAATTTATTCCCTTAAATTTTAGTTATATTTCAATTTCTAGTTAAATTTCCACTTAACAATGATAATGCTTTAATATTATTATTTCTAACATCCAAGCAACTATATATTAGCTAAATAGTTTTCAAAAACTATTCTTTATATCAAAATATGTTTTTGGGTAAAATTATTTCATTTACCCATATTTAAAATAATACCGTGTCGATTGTTCTATTCAAGTGTTTAGAAACCCCTTCAATACAGTTGCGCAGACTGTGTTGACGAAGGTTCGTATGCCACCCAATAAACCAATCAACACAATATTAAAACAATTTATATTCACTAACAAATCCGCGCTCATATCTATTAATACGCTCAAACTCATTCTAGAGTACTACGGACTCTAATTTTAATGAGTAATTCCCACCAGAGCCAAGGTTATCTCCAACCTAAGTTCTGATACCAAGTGTAACAGCCCGCAAATCCGTACCCCTTGAGTTAACACTATTCTACAACAATCAACTCAAGTTGTACAGAAATACGAACCATTTGGGATTAAAGAAGAAGAGGTAGAAGAAGAAAAATAGAAAACAATATCAGAATCCTAACCATCGCAGCGGAATAAAATATAATAGATAGTAAATAATCTTTACTCAAAATCAAATATATCTGCTTACATATATTACATCATCAGAGTACATCAATCACAGCTCACATTAATAACATACAATGGATACACAACAACTCGAACAACGAAATATATATATAAACAAGTACGAATGTACGTATCGTCACTCAGCTCGTCTCCTGAGCTCCACAGCATCAAATCCTGTATCCTATAATACTCGGTCTGACCCGAGCATTACAGTTAAATAATACCCGAGTCAGTCTGTAATACCAGCGTGAGAAAATCACACCCAATTGATTGTTAAAGTTTCAAAAATCCTTTGAAAACAAAAGCATCTCGTAAGACCACGCCACAAATAAACATGTCGGGTTTTTACCTTACGATAGCTAAAACAATTTTTATAGAAATCTTCTGATATTATAATAGGGTCTATAGAAAGTAAATAGAATCTAGCTGAAATGATTGCATCTCACGTTTCAGCAATAGTTGGGCACAATCAAAACCGTACGGGCGCGTAGGGAAAATGGATTTCAACTAATGGCTAGGCACTGGGGTACCACCTGTCACAGTACCTGGTCTAGATCAGCGTACCGAGGAGCCACCCTAACTCCCCTGCAACACAAGACCGGAACCATCCCTTACTGGACAGTCCCGAGCAAGATCACCCCGCGGTTGGGATCAGCAACCGTCCACTAAGCCGAAATAAATGGACATCTAGACAGGGATGACCTCACCCTCCAGTGGGGGCTACCCACGAAGCCTTGCTGCATATCCCCTGATTTTCAGTCATTCCCATTTGATGAGGCTTGAGGCTAAGCGTTACCTTTTTAGAATATATCCCTTAGAATGCCCATCGTCCACCTGACGATGTCTCGCAAGCATTCATCAATACAAGTCCGTCCCGGGTTCGAACGAAACCGAAGGCACTATTCCTACTACATCCATTTTGGAAATATCCTCAGGATTAGTAGCGACTAGCCCTTGCACTTCACTGCTCCATCTTCGAATCCAAATCGTTTACACGGAACGTACAAACCGGATCGAAGTGGTTTTCGAGACATAAATCTCGATCTCGGTCTCTTCGAAACGATCAACGCATTGTCCAATATTGATAGTCGGTTATTTAACTATCAATTATATTCACAAAACAACCATCAACCAATAAATAATTTTCCAAATTATTTATTAATCTCCAAAAATATCTTCACAAGATATAATTCTATTTCCAATCCTTTTTAAAACAGTTCCAACCCAGTTTCCGCTCACGGAATACATTACCCTGAAATTTATTTCCTTTGGGACACCAAGTTCAAACTACTTTTAGATTTTAAAATAAATTTTAAAAGCACTTTATTATAGAACATACTTTATAACTTTAAACTCAAAACTACCTTAATACTTTATTAAAATATATATGCTTTAAGAATATTTTAAATAAAACCACTTTATAAAATGTAAACTAATTTTTCTTTCGAAACATAATACCAAGTCACCTTTATATAATTGCTACATTAATAGATTTTAAAACACTTGCCTGAAAGTTAAACATTAGAGATAATAAATTTTCTAAACATGCATTTTAAAACCATTGTTAAAAACTTTCACTTATATTTAAAATTTCTTTGAAAACTATACTTGGCTATCCCGAGAAATACTCCTCTTCCACATTCTTTAAAAATAAATCTCCATTTATTTTTAAACAAATTTACCATTTCTTTAATAAATTCACACCTGGAATTTATACTTCCAAACCCATTTCACTTTTATAAACCCAGATTATAAAATTCAAAATCTCACTTTTCTTTAATTTCAATTCCAGACACTTAAATAGAATCTACAATTAACTTCTATTTTACTTCACTTTGAAATAAATTCCTTCACTTACTTTATTTATTTAAATTCCATTAACTTTAAGATTTTTACTTCTTTATTATGAGTTAAAACCCTATCAAAATACCAATTTCAAAATTTCCAAAATTCCTTTTATCCTTTGATTAAATTTAACCCTTAATTTAAAAATGACTTCTTTAATCTTTAAACTAATATCACTTTAGTTTAATATTTATTCCCCTGTTAATTCAAAATTCCCTCTTTTTCCATATTTATTAAAATTTTGAAATTGATTTTACTTTATTTTAATTTTCAATTCATTATTAAATTTATTCAAGTCCCCGAGAATTTTATTTTACTTAAAATTTTATTCTTTGATTCCGTTTCACAAATCCAATTCTATAGATTTTGATAACTCATTACATTGAGATATTCAATTCAACCATACCATCCAATATTTCAATTATCAATAACATCATCACAGGATATCAAATATTCATAACACAGAATATTAAATGATCTAAATAAATTTGAGGAATCCAGTTGGATCCCTCCAACCTGTTTCCCTGCATCCCAATTTCGCAATCACCTTAAATAATAAATTGGTATTGCATTAACATTTAAATTTATTAGCTTATGTCAACACTATTAACATTAATTGCAATGTATTACCAATTTTAGTCACTACCCTAACTACTAACTCATATTAACCTACATTATTGCCAAGAATTTCATTGGTTTTTCTTATATTAAATTTATCAACCATATTAATTAAGGTTTTTTTTAAAACAATTAATAAAATTTCCTTTAATATATACAACTTAGCAATCTATTAAGCATGGTATTATATTTCACGTAAATGTACATTTAATTACATTTATTACAATGTTATCCAAATAAATTGAATGATCTAAGTATATAACTCCTAATATCCACCCATCTTGCCTTAAGCCCAAATAACATACAAATTAAACTACCCTTAATTTCAATTAACCCTATCATTACTTTTTATATTCCAAACAAATAAATTAATAATAGGTTAATTGAATCAGATTTACAATCCAACTATAATTATTTGCAAATTTTGTCAATTTGGACCACTTGGTAAATTCAGAATCCTTTAACAACTTCCTACATTAATTTATTTTTGAATAATCCCAAAATTTTCAATATTAAAGTACAAATCCAATTTATCAAAAATTAAAACTTAAATTTCAAGGAATTTATTTATTTAGGTTTAGATCCCGTTATTCACTAAAATTGGTTGGTATTTATTTCATTCGCCTCTTTAATTGTACGTAAATTTCTCATAAATACACCTAAAATTTCATTTAATTCCAACTGCTTCCTAATTTCCATTTCTACGTCTTAACACACTCTATATTAAACTTCTAGAAATTGTATTACTTATCATATTAATGTAACCTTTATTTAGTGTATTAACATTTATTTCAATTCAAATTCTATCAACCAATTAAACATGTAACATATTACTATTGCTTACAAATCAAAATATTGCACCCACTGTCATATTCTGAATGGAATTAGTCTTTATTTCAAAACTTATCTAAATTTACATTGAGACCATATTTAATCCTCTTCGATAATATTAATCCTCTTCGATAATATTAATCCTCAATTTATTAAATGGAATCGATATATCTTACATAACATGTTTTACGCATAAATTTTTAATTAATATTATTTCAACTTATTTCCCATATTCTCAATAATTACCTAACATAAATCTACGCTTATTTTATTCTACGTTCACACTTCGGTTACTCTCAAATCAATAAGTAACGTTCATATAAATAAATTTTATGCAGTTTCCTATTTATTGCAATATTTTTATTTATTTATTACTGCATAACTTTACTTATACTTTAAAATTAATCGTTAAAGTAACGCTTATCAATACGCATCAAATTATTTACCAAATTAAAAGGTTTTGATTTTTTTAACAAATTAATTGACAGATTAATTATGTAATGTATACGAATTGTTATTATACCCATAAATTTACACTTAACTAATTAATTGCCTTACTTATATTCTCTATCTTCCCATTATATTCAGGTACAATACTTACACCAATTTTTATTGAAAAATTTATTCATATTACAAACAAAGGCTTAAATTACCATTGTTAAATTAGCGTTCAATATATATTTATCACCTTTTATTATTTCTACTAAATTTTTATTACAAAATTCTATTAAATAAATTAAATCGACGAAATTTACGAGCCGTTACATCCAACAACCACATAAGAATAATAATGCAGTAACCACATATGTTAAGTATCTGGGCTCCATTCCATGATACCACCTCTATCCAGAAGGAATGACATACACTAAAGGGGCGCTACCCCCTAATAACCTTGTTGCATCCTTCCTGTTTTGACCATTTCCGGGGTGTGAGGTCCGATGAAGTTTCGTCCACAAATCCACGCTTTATACAAAAACTGTGCTTTGGGTCAACAAATGATCATAGAAATGATCACCAAGATAAGTGATCAAACAAATGATCATATCACAAATGATCAAACAATGATCACTTCACAGCAACACTCAGCATGCCACACTACCAAATTGGGAGTATATCACTAATAACCTTCAACTACATAACCTCTGGGCTCGTACGTCTCAGAGAAGGGTGTTAAGCTAAGAGAATAAATTCTCCGCCACCAACAGAAATATATTTGAAAGAAATCAGCTTTATATCTCAACTTGTAATGTCAGACATACAATCCATACAAGTCTGTTCCGGGCTCAAACAGAACCGAAGGCACTTACAAAGAAGTCCTTGCATTCCGGATAATTTCTAATCACGTCCGGACTTCCCGTCACTAAGGGTGATAAAACCTCTATATCGGAGATCAGCCGATGCAGAGTAACTCAACGGTAATCCTTCCGTTTTCAAAAATATCCGGTCTTCAACACCGGTCATCGAATGCAATCCATTACGACGTATCATATATTCGGAATGGGTTATACGACCCCAAGGTCCTTTTCCGGCTAACCCGAATAGTGAGCGCTTATTCAAAAATAAGTGTGGCATTCAAATTCAAGCAAATCACAACAAATACCTATTTAAAGGTAAATATTGATAGTCGGTTATTTAACTATCAATAGGCGTGTTCAACATCACCAAATCCAAATAATTTCTCAAATTATTTACTTTCCAAAATATCTTTACAAGATATATATTTTTTCCACACTTCAACATTTGAAAACAATTTTCAAATCACTTTTCACATTTACCACCTTTGAAAACAATTTTCAATCATTTTCCTTACGCGGCAATACTTTCATTTCAACATGGTTCATTTAAACCAATTTAAATAAATCCTTAATGATTTACTTTATATTTACGTTCCAAATCCGTAAATTAATTACCACATTTCAAAAATAAATCAACGTTTATTTTTAAACAAATTTCCCTTTTCTTTTATAAATTCCATAGTGAATTTACAATTTCAAAATATCTATGAATATACGATTGTCCAAATCGATTTCTAATATTCATTTTCAATTTATCTTTAAAAGATAAAATCTCAAAATATTCACTTCATATTGGAAAACATTTTCATACTTATTTATTAAAAAGTAATTCATAAATCCATTTATTTTCAACACTTGGAAAATATTCAATATACTTAAATTGAAAATTAAGTATATATTTCATTCTTTAAGAAAATCATTCTCTTAAACATATTTATTTGGACCAAAACGAATGTTGCGCAAAACATCGTTACGGCTTATATAACACCAATTTCAAATATATACTATACTATACAGCACATCAATCAATTCATCCATTCAAAGCATTTATATAAATTTAATCATTTAAATTTAAATTTTAAATTAACTGAGTGAGATTAACTCACCTTTGCTTTAATTTGCAGTCTATTGCCATTCATTCCATTCCAGCTTGTTTCTCGATTTTAGACCTTTTATAACATTGCATTGTTCATAAATATTTGAGATAATCAAACAATTTATTTTTACCATTTATATATCTAAATTAGTTAATAATTTATTTTGAACCCATAATCTCCCTCTTAAAAATCTTTTAGTAACTGAAATAAAGTAAATAAGTAAATAAACCAGTAAATTTCCAAAATCCATTATTTTCTTTCGTAACTACTTCTATATAAAAATGTATTCTATATTGATTTTCATAAAAATATGTTTTATATAAATTCTTATATTCTTCCAAAATCTGTAAAAGTTTCTATTTTACCTATATTAAAATCGAATCAAGCTTAACTTAATATTTAAACAACTGCGTAACAGACCAAGTTACTTAAAAAAAACTTATCCATATATATTATTGTTTATCAAAACATATTCAAACTCGAATGAATATTCCTACTGGATATATAACCTTCTATTTCCTGTAGTAAATAAAAATTTAACAGAAAAACAAAGACTAATACCTCACAGCTTTGAACGAAGGCGGCGAACCACTACTGTATCGCTTCGGCCCCAAGCGAAACCTTTGCTGCGCCGCTTGCTCCTAATCGCGGTGACGTCGAGCCCTCCAGTGGATATGAATTTGAAAAGATTCCAGCCGCCGATTCCCCCTAATGTCGTGACTTCTCGCGAATCGCCCAGGCCACGACTTCGATCGCCACCGTCGCCAAGGCTTCTCCATCGACCGATTCTTATCTCACATCGATCTCGAAAGCCGCGTCCCAACCCTAATCACGTGCACAGGCCCGCCGTGGCCACCGTACTCTAAGTCGAACCAAATTGAACGTAGGTCGACTCGACTTCGAATAGGGAACGAAGAGATCGGCTTGGGTTTGAGATTCGATTGGAATGAATTCAAAGAGGATGAAAACGCGATTTTTAAATGAAGGAGACGGCCATTAAAAAAAAAAATTTATATTAGAAGGAGCTGCGATTTGTATTCGATCGGCCAATATACTTAAGTGGAAATGGATTAAGCTTGCGCTAGAAGCTAGAAAAATGTAGCTTCTATGGAAAGGTTTGACCATGTAAATTAAAGTTAATTAATTTTTCTACGCATTAACGGGTTGTACGATCAAACGTTAACTCCGAATGTTGCGCAAATTGAAACCCGATAATAATTCAATATTACAGACCCAATGGAACTGGTTTTGTCAAATTCCGAGACTGTGCCTCGGAAGGCTATTTTAAAATTCAATTTAAACGATAAAATTTTCAAACTGAACAAGCCACTGTTAATTTCAATTTTACAACTTGTATTATCTTCAGTGTTATCAATATAAGTTTTATAAGCCTTCAAATTATTATTAACAGGCTTAAAACTCCAGATTCAATAATTTAGCCAACTTCAAATTATTTTGATTTAATAATTAAATCACCCAATACATATTGATATTTGAAATTCAAGTTAAAAATTAACTTTTGAATATTTAAAATTAATTAAATATTCTCATTTCAAATGCTCAAAAATTCTGGGTCGTCACAGTTGCCAAAATGGTTATTTTTCTGTTAATTAAATAAATCAATATTAAATTAATTAAATCATTCTTTCAATTCAAATTTAATATTTTACCATTTCTGTCATTTTAGATTACCTTGGTAATTTAAAATCTTTTATAACAAATTTCTATATAAATTTTACTATTGAATATTTCAAAATTTCCAATGATAAATTCAATTTCAAATAAATTCAGTAATTATAAATTTAATTTTCAATAAACCCATTTATTTGATTCTTAAGTTTTGTTATTCAATCAATTATCATCTTATTGGTGTAATAACATTGGTTTATATCTTAGCACATTAATAATTTCCAGTTTCATTTTAATTTCGATTAATGTAATATTTAATTTCATTAATTACCATAAGTCTATATATTACAGCTAAAATACCACTAAATTAATCAAACTTGAATTTTAACTATTTTTATTCAATCAATTGCCATATTATGAATAGAATTTACATTGGTTACATCTTATTGAATTAACATTCTCCGATTACCATTTTAGTAACATTAACTGCACTAATTAAGTGAAATAAATTGTAGTTGATTTCAAATTAAATTTTATAGATCAAATAAATAGGTAACATATAATAATCGTTACCATTAATCTTTAATTATATTTACAGGTTTATTACTTACAACAAATGCTACCATTTCTTTTATAACACTAATTTTTGTTCAATTACCATTAACTATCTATTATCTCCTTAATCCAATGTTTTCATTTATTCCCTTATATTCAACTTATAACCAAGTATGGCAATTTTATTAATTCAATTAATTGGAATTTCATCCAAATTTGTTAATAACTATCTTAGATTAACACTATTACATTTTATTCTGGTTATTGTTCTCATTATAAATCTTAAATTTTAATTCCTCCCAACTTTAAATTACAAAATCTTATTAAATTAACAGATTTTAATGATCGAAAATTACGGATCGTTACAACTACATTCCACACTCGTATGGTTCTTGGGAATGGATCATTATACCGTTCGGTTTGGTGAACACTCCAGCTTATTCGTCAATCTTGTGAATCGAGTATTCTGGGAATATCTCGATGGGTTCTTCTTGTGGTCTTTGATTTTGAGCGTAAGCGATAATTTGAACTTTCAAAATTTTCAAATAAAAGATACGTTTTTAAGTGTAATTAGATTTTTGTTTATTGAGATAAGCAAAGAATATTTTGTTAATTATATATGAAGCATTTCTTTTTATAGAAAATGATTTTTGTGTTGGGTTGTCCATCGAGTGCTTTAAGAATTCTGGTCGATGCACATGATCAACGTTATCGATAAGAATTTCTTAAACGCTATGATGAGACAGTCAAACACGGTAAATTGAGTTTTTATTAGTAAAGTTTGGAATTAATTAATGTAGTTTGAGAATTAAATTTTATTTTGAATGTGTTAATGCAGCCATTAAACCCTACTGAGTGTTGGAAGAGTGGCGAGGCAGGTATGATCATTAGGTCAACTTTGCAGCCAATCAATGGGGTCATTTGCTATAAATCAATGGCGAGGCAATATCCTTGTATTATTTGAAAATATTGAATTGTATATGCTAATTCTAAACTATTAGCATGAGTTAGCGAGCTAGTTTATTTTAAATTTTGGTTATGTTAAAAATTTGTTGTTGCAAATTTGTGAAATTCTTTTGGAAACAAATTTGAATTAATTATCAACCTTAATTAGTTTTATGTTGATAATTAGTTTGAAATTTAATTTTTGTGACAAAGTGGAAATGTGAGTTTGAATTGTCTTGATAACTGAACCATTTATGTAGTATAATTATTTTAATGGTGAGAATAATTTTTAAACTTCATATATATATATCCTAAAATTTATTTTATGGATATTCAACAATCATTTCTTGATAATGAAAGAGATTTGCTATCTCTTTCAAAATGGGTTTTCTTTGTTAATTGCTTTCATGTTACATTTTGAAAAGTAATGGAATTTTTTCCAGTTAATGAATTGTTTCTTTTACGTTAATTATATAGAGTTGATCATAATTTTGGTATGTCTTAGCTTTCCGCGGAAAAAGAAGAGCATTTAATAAATAATTTTGTAAAAAGTTCATTTGAAAATGTAGTTTGAAATTAAAATGGTTTGGGAAAATTTCAAATTTCAAATTTATTTGAAAGCTGAAATTTGGTTTGGAAAAGTGTTGTGTTAAAACAATAATAACTTGAGATTTATAACTCTGAATGAGTTCAAATTTTTAACAAATGAAAGAGCTTTTGGAAAGCTATAAATTTTCTTTTTACCACTTTGGAAATCTGGCTTTTTATTCTGTCTAAAATAGGTTTGAAAGTGAATAAACATTTCTATCTTATCAGATTCTAAAATTTGAGCTGAAAGTAAATTTTGCGTAACTTTCAAACCATAATACGATTTTGATGATCTTTATATCGCTAGAAAGCTTAGAATTAGAAAAACAACTTTTGTTTTATAAGAATTCTCTGATTTTGCTGTTTTTTATGTCAAAATTTGTTTTTCTTATAGTAAGTTTGAAATGGAAATTTTCTTATTTTCTATGTGATCATGTGTATTCTATCTATTTTGTAAATGTAATTGAATTGATATTTAGTATAAAATATATATATTTCAAACTAAAATATAATTTGGTACAAGAGTGAAACTTTTTATTCACTTTAAATGAAGAGTTTGAAATTTTAATTGGATTTTTAAGAGGTTTTGAAAATTTTCAAAATGTTGAGATTTTAGAATTTGATCACGAAGAAAATGGATTTAGAAACCCTTGAAATATTTATTTAGTTAAATAGGAGAATAAAAATCCATTCTTTGAGTTTGTCTTGCTTTGTGCAATTATCTAGCGATTTGCATTTAAGCGGTCGTTTGGGTTGGTGGTACTGAGGAAACCGCCTAACTCTTATTAAGTTTTCTTACCTCCATTGCGTCAATCTATTGTCGGTGTGCCTCTTTCCGTACGGACATACTAAAAGTCATGTCGACAATTATCTTGTTGGTTGAAATCGGTATAAAATTTTATGAAATCCCGACTCAGTTCGAGAAGCTCCTGAGCAATCAATCTCACTCGATTGATCTTTTTGTATGGCATCCTGTCTGTGATCATGTTTCGAAGGTAAGGCGCCTTCGAAATCATGATGTATTGCTCGTAGAAATTCAATGGTATGCCAATCCCAATATTTGCACTTGGAAACCATAGAATCAATCGAGCGATCTTATCTTGACTTTCTATCATCTTGTGTTGAGGTAAGAAATTTTAAACTCGAGCTTATCTATCCTCTTTTGCTTGATGAAATAATTTATGTTGAATACAACTCTTCTCTAGAAATTGCAAGGACGCAATTTTCATAAGGGGGAGTCTGTAACAATCCTACTTTTGGTGATTACCTGTAAATATTATATTATAATAGTAGTTATAATTAATATTATGAATTGAAAATAAATTGAAGATTTAAATTTTTTATTTGGAATAAACAATGGATTTTGGAAATAAAATGTGAAAATAAAGTTTTGGAAACTTTATTTTGTTTATTTGTGAGAATATGAGTGAAATATGATTTTATTTAGTGATAATGCAATAATTCTTGTAATTATTGCCAAATGCTTCTTTTAATAATTTTTAAAGGAAGTATTTGATTTTTAAAGTGTTTATTTTAAATAAAAAGAAAAATTTGGTTTATAAATAAGTTTTGGTCATAAAAAATGATGGAAAATGGTTTGTTATATTTTATTACATAAGAAAATAAATTTTATGTAATTTTTAAAGTTAAAATGAAGTTTTATGTAATTATTGTGTAATTTGTGCTTTTAAATGAGAATAAGAGTTTTTATTAATGAAAATAAATTTTAAAGCTAAATAATCATTTTATTTTGATGTAAAACAATTTTTGGTACATAAACATGTGTTGTGCAATTTTTATAGGGTTGAAAACAATTGCATAATATATATGTTATAACTTGAGATTGTTGGTGTATAATAGAATTTACGGAGTTAATTTCTTTTGGGCTAATTAATTAAGGTTTTGGGTCTTAGCCCAATTAGTTTCATAACCAGAAAATTTGAGAAACTTCCTTTACTCATTTCTTGTACGTACACAAAAGTCATCTTCTTCCTGAACTAAGAAAAAGAAAGAAAACTAAAAACCCTTTTTCCTCTTTCAAAACAAGGCCAAAATTTTCAATTTTACCCAATTTCTTGCTGAAATTATCAAATTAAAGTTAGTTTATTTCAGGTAATCTATCTCTAAACCTAAATTGCTTGTTTGTAATTGTGATGTTCTTCTTGCATGTCTGTGTAAACTCCATTTCTAGGTTGTTGAAGCATCTTTCAAGGCCAAGCTTGCTCATTTTTGCCAATTCGATCTTGTAGCTCAAGTGTTTTGCAAGGTATGCTAGCTCAAACAAGCAAAAGTTGCCTGGTGAAATGCAGAAAAAAAAGAAAAAAAATCGTTTTTGTAGATGAATGTTTTCTGAATTTAGTATAAATCTGTTTTGGGTTCAACTTTGAGACATCATAACTTTTTCATTTCTCGTCCAAATTGTGTGATTCTTTTTCCAGTTTAAAGTATGAGCGTAAACTTTATGCATGCCAAATTTCATGTCATTTCAGCCTATGTAACTTATAGAAACGTGCTGCCGAACTTTCATTCGGAGCATGTTTTTGCTCCAGATTTTCGCGGTGACATGTCCGGGTACAACTTTGAGACATCATAACTTTCTCATACCTTGCATGATTCTTTTTTCAGCTTAAAGTATAGTTATTGAACTTTATGCATGTCAAATTTCAGGTCATTCCGACTTCTGTAGCCTATTGAAACATGCTGTCAAACTTTTAATCGGAGTTGTTTTGCTCCAGCCGTTTACGGTAAAATCTGGCTGTGAATTCAAATTTGTGTCATTATATCTCTTTCGTTTCTTGTCCGATTGTATCCATTCTTTTTTTTATTTCAAGTAGAGTTGTTGAACTCTATGCCTGTAAAACTGCAAGGCTTTTAGACCTTTGTAACTAATTGAAAACTTGCCTGAAACTTTGAATCAGAGCATGTTTTGCTCCAACCGTTTACGGTAAACTCTGGCTATAAGTCCAACTTTGTGACATTATATCTCTCCCGTTTCTTGTCCGGTTGTATCCGTTCTTTTTTCTATTCAAAGTAGAGTTGTTGAACTCTCCAGCAAAATTACAAGGCTTTTAGACCTCTGCAACTAGTTGAAAATTTGCTTGGAACGTTGAATCGGAACATGTTTTGCTCCAGCGGAAAATTTCTGAATTGTTTTACAAGGATTTCTTTCGATGCTGTTTTTGATCTGCTTGATCCTAACATGGAAGAGCCAATATTACCACTTATCCGTATTTCGGATTGGTGAGTTTTTAGAAGATTTTCGTATGACGATTTTATGAATAATTTCATTGAATTTTTGTTTATTTTTTTGTTATTTCTTTGCACTTGCTTTCTAAACCGTTTTCGGAAGATTTTTCAAAGATAGATTTCGAAATAAATATTTTACAATATTAATATTTTTTTTAAAGCTATTAAAATTATATATTCTCTATAATAAGAGAATTTCAAAGATTTATTTTCCAAAACGATTTTGAAAATTGTTTTCAAAAGCTAGTTTTCTCAAACAAATTATTTTCTATACAAAAATACACGTTTTTGCACTATTCGAGCATATGAAAAGGAGAATTAAACGGTTTAGTAAAACACATACGATCGTCTACTTTGTCGGTTAATTTCTGACTTGTCCGTTTGAATGTTTTGACCTTCGGGTCGTATTTGCCGATGAGATGAGGCTAATATTTTTACTGCTTTCTAGTGTGGCATTGACTAGCAGTTAGAAAACCGTTAAGTGAGAACGTATGGTATAGTACGCATTGTTACCACTTTTCGGATTCCTCTATGGGAGTTTGTGACACATTCACGAGTGATTGCCAGTACTTAGATTGTTGGGTCGCTTATGAATTGTTGTGTCCTATGTCCATATAGGACACAACTGTTGGTCTATCCACGGACTGTTGGGTCCTATAGAGACTGTTGGGTCTCTTATGCACAAGTACTTGGCAGGTTGTTTGGCCAATATTGGACATCCTAATTATTTATAGCTGTTGGACTTTTATTGAACTGTTGGATCCTATTTCCATTTTGTTGTTGGGCTTTTATTGGAATGTTGGGTCATATTTTCATTTAGCTGTTAGGCTTTTATCGGACTGTTGGGTCCTATACGCATTTAGCTGTTGGGCTTTTATTGGACTGTTGGATCATATTTCTTATATTGATGTTTTCTAGATTTCCTTGTGACGATTTCTAGAATTTTGATGATTTATATATGTTTTCACCATAGTCGCCTTTGTTGAGTTATCTATTTAGCCTGAGTGTTATAGTATTGACCATATCGTGGTTACATTCGGAGTTTTGAACTCTTAGTTGAGTTCTATTTATATTGTGATTCATATTGCCATTCTTTGGGCTTTTTGAGATTTGTATACGCCAATGAGATGAGGCGTATATTTGTAGATAATTGATTTGTTGTTGCATAACTTAGCTATTATATAGCTAATAGATAAAGCCGATGGTATGAGGCATTTTCTGTACCTAGTAGTGTTTTATTGATGAGTCTATCTCTTTCAAGGACATACACTTAGTGAATTACCTCATTGAAGTAGTGACATGCTCTTATCATGGTTTCTTCTCATTCGAGAGGATTCTCTGCCATTTACCTTATGCTTCATATTATCATTTATCTTACTAAATTGATGTTTTAGCTAGACTGACCCGTGTATTTTATACTCGGGCCAGACCGATTTGTTTTAGGTTAGATAGCTTTTGGACTTAGCTTCACTTTGGTGCTCCCGCTTGGATATCTATTTATCATCTTTTGTTGTTGTAGCTTTTTGTTTGACTCTGATATGTATATTTTTGATTCGTTGTATATAGTGTGGTCTTCGAACCACTTATGATGTATCGTTTTGTATCGTACTGTGATATACCTGTGTATATGTATATGTATATATATACACACATGTTTGTTGTTCTGTGATGTATTGTACATTTAGTTATTGTATTTTGTTCTGATAAATCCGTTAGTCACATGTAGTTTTGTATTAAACATTTATTGAATATGTCGATCCACTTGAGATTGGAAAAAAATGGAGCATCAAATCGACGTATTTAATAGATGTTAAGACAAAGCTATGGATGATCGCTCCTAACAAGCCATATTCTCTGCATTAACAGACAGTATTATCCAGTAATACTCTTTGTTGATGTGAATCTCGGGGTGGGGCGTCACAGAAATGATAGTTAATTATTCAAAGTAAACTATGAATGTAACTGCACAAATAAACATAACCCAATACCAATAACCATGCAACTCTAAGCTAGCTAAATTTAATATTCAAAGCTTATAACTCTAAGTTTTGGCACATACATATAACACGTATATGTTACATCGGTAATAACATAAATAGCATGCCAAGCAATAAGAGCAAAGTCCTTGAACTTTAATGTTTTCTGTAAAATTGAAAGAAGATTTTAATAACGGTAAATATTTGATAGGGGCAAGAAGAATTAGTAATATAGGATTTCATAGAGTAGTATGACATACTTCTTGATATGATGACAAAGCCACCAAGTACAATAAGGATCAAGTGAGCAAAAGAACCAATGTCCAAAAGTGTTTGAAATGATAATTAATCTAGAATACCAACGACACATCAGAGGAGTCCACAAGGCATCCAACTAACCAGTGAAACCAATAAGAATTGCCTGAAAACCCTGTAACTACCCATAATCGTACATGATGTAAAGATACCATATCAGCAAAAGAAATCGTTTGGATTTGCAACTTTTATGTGCTTAGAGACCATTCTACGAGCTATGGAATTTCTACAAAGATTAATATACAATTATCTTGTATGAAATGTGCAAAAGGTTTAGTTTTGTTCCAAATGTGCATTTTTCAACTAATGAAAACCACTAAAATTCTAAATCATCATAGCACAACCAAACTTTAGGGCTGAATAAATAGCATCGTATCACTCTATAATCAGCATTTTAAAATTTATACATCTTATTGTACTATTATGATCTTCGTGATTCATAACCGACTTGGAACATATTTAATGAATGACGAAAAAATGTGAAGATTAATGAACAACAGTCATCAAGCATACAACACGGAACAAACTGATTGGCTTACTAATATAACCTTTTAAACTTGATTGACACCGGTTTACTTTTGCCTCTTGTACTATAGATATATATTTGATAAAGGTATTTGTATGTGCTTTAGTATTTCTCAGCTCGATGTTTTTTATTCTCCAGTAGTTAAACTTAAAAGCCAAACAAAATTCCCATGGACTAGTGAACTTTAATTTCAGTTTCGTTGAATGTTTGACAAAAGAAGCTTATGTCATTAATTTAACAGCTATTTGTCTAGTTTTAAACATATGATGGTGGGACAAGTAGCATTGTCATATATAAGATAAGATGTATTTGAGACCATTTGATAAAAAAATGCAATACTGTGATAGAGGTAACAGATGAAAGTTGTAAGGAGCTAGTACTGGAAAGCAACAACCCAGCACTAGTACAGTTAAGATCAAGACTCTTCTCTTTCTATATTAAAAAAATCATTATACAACAAACCATATTGACTAACCATTTAATAAATACTACGGTACATGATTTAGTATTTCTTACCAAATCTTAGCCAAGCCAGTCATTCCTCTACGACCATATATGTGTGACATCTGGTTGCACATATAGCTTTGAATTTCTCACTGTATTGCTGAAATAAAAGAAATTATTCGCTCAAATGAAGTAAAATCCGTTGTTCAACGAAGAGATATGTTGCCAGTGGGGCCATAAACCACATGCAGAAAAGTTTCATGCAAATGTTTTTCAGCATTGTTAAACTCAAAAGGTAAGTGGACATGACAGAGAGAAAAAAAGGATTGAATCTCTTAATTTATTATCTTGAAAGACTTCACTCCTACAAAGGTTATGAGGTTATGATAAGAATCAAAATTTCTACATTTAGCCCATTACAACTAATAGGTGCATTTCATACGACTGTCAATCATCTTTGATTTAAGTCAGTTAAATGTGTTTTATCATACAAACAGCCAGCTTGGAAGAAAAAACTATTAACTGGTTTGCTAAAGTAGCTAGATAAACATCCAAAGAATAGATGGAAAAGTTTTAGTCTAAACCTCAAGGCGGTACTAGAAACAAAAGATGAACATGTTAGCGTGCAAAAAATGATGGGATTGCACAAACTATTAAATAGATAGAAAATGCCCATATAACAAAGCAATGGACATGCGTAGTCTACAGACATAGTCATATAAAAGTGGTAATGATACTGTAGTATTCTAGAAGTGCAGAGAAGAAGTTCTGAATTCTGTAGTCAATATCTAGGTTAATATAAAGATGTCCCAATAACTTTACTTAAAGATGTTCACAACTCAAACTTGATGTAAACAAATTTAGTTAATCTGGATATATTCTCAAATTGTGAAAAATACAAAAATAAATTCATCAAGGCCGGAAATTATTTGATGTAAGGATACTGAAATATGGCTGCATATATATCCTCACACAAAAAACTCGTCATAAGAACATGAAACTAAATATGCTTGCCAAAGACATCAAGTGTTATACATATACTCTTCTAAAAAAAGGGCTCTTTTAAAAAATAGGAAGAATCGGCAGAATATTTATTAAATTTGGACGTCATAGTGTGTTAAATGTTGAACTATGAAAACGAAAAATCATAGTATGAATTGGAAATACTACAGATCAGACCAAAAAGTATATGGCATATGCACAGAACATTAGTTGGGTGCCAAACTAAGAAAACAAAATCTTATGATGTAGGGAATTTGATGTTCTAAATTTGGAGACGAAAACCAAAGCAAGTCACTCATTTTCATCAAAATCCTTTCTATGGATGAATGGAACTTATGAAGAACGAAGTAGAAAGCAATCAAAATCTTTACATATTCAAGCAAATCTTGTGTAAGTATGCTGCCTCTGCTTTTAGAACAATATATGTGTTCAGTTTTGTATTAATACTAGTAGAATCATAGCATAACTGAAGATAGAACAAAAAAATAAAATGAAAGTCAATAGTTCTGTATGAATATATTGTTTGTAATATGTAACTATATTTTAGTGTAATTGTAAGCCAATGAACTATAAGCTTTTGGAAATTAACCCATGCAATAGCAACTTGACAGTGTCATATAACTAGCTGAAATCAGCGGATTAATGGAAAAAAATTAAAGGGTCGCATTCTCACATATATAGCACATTTGGCATGTTCGATAGAACTATCAATTTCTGTATTGATCATAAAATTTTCTTATCGATTTTCAGTGAAAATCCCAAAAATTTCCCACATTGCGTTAAACTAAGAAAACTGTTGATTTTTCATCTTCACTTTCACCTTAATATATGCAACCTAAAAATATAAATCTCCAAAAATGTAAAATTTTAGACTGCATACAACATTTCTTTAAATTTATTTTAGGAACTAATCAGTGCTAACTAGAAGTTATCAGTTTTTTTTATCAATTTTGCCTTCAAAATAGTTACTATATGCATCAGAAATGGATTAATTGCCAACTATTTATTTTACAAAATCAGCTATAAGAAATCCCCAATTATTCCTATCACATTAAAATAAAGTACAAATACAATGATGTTACATGATGTCCTCAAAACTTGTTCAACAAATCGAATAATTATCTATAACAGATATGTAGGATTCAAGCTATATTCCATTTTGAACTTCTCATTGGTCTTTGAAGTTTAACTAAATAAAATTCTCATAGTAATAAATTTATTTTGGATCTATGATGCTGCATTCAAAGGAAACTAGAAAAGTAGACAGAATAACACTAACCTTTTCCAAGCCTAGAAAGCAAAAGTTTAGCACATCTGAGAGCAAAAGTTGCAACACTAGATTGGAGAAGGCCAATTAGAGTAGGGTTAGGATTTGCGTTGGTGATGGAGGCACTAGGGTTCGACAACCCAAGTGGTTTAGCACTGATGGCGGATTGGTGGTGGGGTGTTCGGGTTTAGAAAATTGAAATTAACAAGGAGAGAATCAGAAAACTGAAATCCGGTAGGAGCTGAAATCGGCATATCAGAGAAGAATCAATCAAGAATTGGAATTTGAATGGAAGATTAAAGAAGAGAGATTTTATTTTTTTTCTCATGAAGAAAAAGGAGGAAACGCATTATTTGGAAACTGCACCGAGATTATTTGGGCCTCAAACGGTCGGTTTGATAATCTACCTTGCATAACTATTCTCACCAAAGTATTTGGTCTTATATTTATTTTTTAGTTTAGTATTAAATGTGAAGATTAATCTTACAATATGATTAATATTGGTATAATTGAAGAAATAAAATAAAATTCTTTGCAACACTCTAATTTGAGAATCGTCATCAAAATTATATTAAATTGGTTTTCATCAATTGTATGATAACGTCTAAAATATAGTTTATATACATGTGAAATGACAAGAAAAAAACTAGAACTAACAAAAAAACCTGCAAGAAAGATTTATGACAACACCTAAAATATGAAGTAATCAAAGTTGATTCTAAATTTATAAAATTCTTATTTATAAAGAATCATAATTTATTTTTGAAAACCAAATACAACAAAATGAATATAACATTTAGATTACAGTTAGATAATTGTTATATAGCTTATATACATGTGAAGTGCTAGTGCTTTTATGAACTAACAGTGCAAACAAGTCAAAAATTAAAATACAACTATTCTAGTGCAAAAATATCAATATATTAAGTCATAGTATGAATAAATTTCACATACAATGCTCGAAATGATCCAGCTAGAAATACATAGCGCTTCATTTACTTCAATCTCATTTTATAATGAGTCATCAACACCAGTTCCTTTTCCAAAATCACATATTTGATCTGAATTGTCAACTAAATTTGCCTCTTTTGGAAAATATTTGTTAATAGACTATCTTAATCCAGCTATCTCTTCATTTGTTTTTGTATTTTCCTATTAGAACTTCCTAATGTTTATTTTCTTGAAAACTGTTCGATATTAAATGACTCCGTAATTAAAACCCGAAGAGACTATATATTCAACTATATCCAAATTTGTAACATTCTATTATTTTTCCCAATTTGAAAATATGTTTCATATGAAACAAAAAAATTCATATTTACAGAAAGATAAAATCTTACAATATATTAAACATTTTATTCATCAAAATTATAACAAAATTACAAATAAAAATTGCAATTTGTTAGCATAATTAGCATTTGGAAGTCCTAATATAGCTAAATTCATTTTCTCCTCCACTACCTAATAGGAAGAAAATCTATTTTTTTGCTCTGTGCTTACTTGAAATCAATTTACGTGAAAGAGAATAAAAAATTAGGTACTAGGGTTCCATAATTGAAATCAATTATTCTCACTTTGTCCATTTCGAAATTTCTAAGAGTAAATAATTGATATAAAAGACCGGGTTCCTAACTTAAAGTCCTCAAACACTCCTTCCTCACAAAGTAAACGAGGGCTGCAATTTGTTTGGTTTCGCTCTTCGTCAATATGAATTCGATGGCGCTCTTCTTCCTCGGATGCGCTCATTGCTTCCTTTTTTCCTTTTTCCATTTTGTACCCATTTCTCTTCTTTTTTACTGTAGGTGATATTTTTTTTTCCTCACTGCTACTGATCCCCTCATGAGCGCGATGCCCCACACTTAGACCTAGTTTGCACAGGGACAGAGCCGACTCTGTGAGTCATCCAAAATCAGTCAAAACCGATAAAAAAAAGCTTCTAAATGGAGCCTAACGGTCGATTTGATTAATTTTCTTGAACATTAAACTCATGAGTATGCTAAAATGTTGGTTCAAACTATTATAATTTTCAAGAAGAAAAACTAAATCATATTTGGTTGACAATTATATGCACAAGTTTTGTTCATGTTGTATTTTTATTTTATTTTTAAACTGGATACTTTATTTACTGAAAGATGTATTACAAAAGTTGTTATTATACTAAATAGGTGCAGGAGTTCATCACTCAAAAACACTCATACGGTGACTCATAACAAACATAGTTAAACATAACACAGTCCGTACAAAATCGATATAATGAAACTCTCTAACAACAAAAACTACTTTCAAGTTTCCTTAAATGACTAAGGAAAATTACATACAACTGTTCTATCACTTTCCCAAAAAGTTCTTCATTTTGAAATCAGTTCACGTCCGTTTAATGCGGCTTCATCTGACGCTCGTTCCGGTTAAATTGAGTTAGGGTATTTTTTTGATAGAGTTAGGGATATGCCATAAGGGTAATTATGTAATTTTTTACATATATCTAACCTGACAACCAATCTCGTTCGAAATAAAATGTGCTTTCTTTCTATTACATACTTAATATAATGTGTTGTATTAGTTAAATAATTTAATTAAAAAATTATTTAATAGAAAATTCATAAATGGTTGTTTTGCGATAGTAGTTACAAAGTACCGTAACCGTGAGTAATTTATCACGATGAAAATAAATATATCATTTTAAATATTCCTACCCAAGATGTATTAAGACTAAATAACGATACATTCTTTGAGAATAGAATACATAACGCTCTCTAAATGTTGGGCATACTCATAGCAATTTGGGGCACCAAGGGGTTACGTACTGATGGTTATTGGATAACTATGTAGTGGCCCACTTGATAGTTTCTGTTAGTTAATATAACTAAGATCAAATAGAAAATATTGATGTGACTAATTTACACAATTCTCTCAACTAGAGAATACTATTAGTTTTCAATATAAAAACTCCGCTTTGATTATAGTCAATCATGGCACGATGTCCATCGAGTGACTATAGTTGGGTAGAGTGGAAATATTGGAAGTTAAAACAATTCAAGAAAGGATTCAAATCCTCGGTTATATAGGTTTAGTATCACAGTCAAGTTAAGTCAACTCAAAGTCAACGTCTTTGGCCAGAGCATTTCTGTTAATAATAATTGTTATTTTGAACCAAAAACTTTGTCTTTGGTATTTAAAGTTGAACATAGACGATATTGGGATTTTGACCATTGTCAAATTACATAAGTCCAAAGTGATATGTTTTGACAAAGAGAGATATTGTAAATAGCAGTCATAACCGGGTAACGATTAATTTAACACCACGTAAAATTAATGGTAATTGATAAATAGTTAACAAGGTCTAAAAATTGGAATTTGAGCAAACGTCGGAATTTGACCATGAAACTTGCACTATTGCATTCGCGATGATTTTCTTAGCTTCATATTTGGATTTTCGTAATCGGAGCTCAAATGAAGAAGTTATTAGCGTTTGAAGTTTCCCGAATGAAAATAATTAAAAAGCAAATAGAAAATAAATATTATTAAATGCGGACCTAGTCGATCGACCCCCTCCTCGGGTCGGTCAACCGTTGGCAATCGACCTCCTATAGAGGAGTGTTTGACCAGTCGTATGGAAGTGGCTAGGCTTTGAACCTTGGCCAAATGGGCTGGATTTGATTATTTTAATTTAACGGTTACGATTGATTCAAGCATCTATTCTCTTCTCGTATTTTCTAATCAAAGCAACAAAGCTCTACCATTTTCCCTTCTCCACTGTTTCTAAAAATTATATAGTATTACACACACACAAAATCGAAGAAGGATGAAAATAAAAAGAAGAAGTGAATCAATGTTACGAAAGAAAATGGTAAATTTATGTGGTTATAAATTTACATTCCCCTTAACCCCAAATCTTTTTTTAGATCAGTAATTCCAACAGTATGTGTGTACTTTGTTATATATATTCTTTTTGATTAGAGTGGAAAAAGAGTCAAGTAAAAGAATGGATTTCAGATTGGGAGATTTGAAAAGCTTGAAATGTGAGAAATTATATAATTTATCTATAACATTGAAATTTATATCGTTGAGTTTTATTTAAATATTATACATATCCAAGATCTATGGAATTATGGGCTTTCGAAGATAAAATATCGCCTACATATTCCATAAGTTAAATAATTGGAATATGAATGTTATTCCTAATTTGGAAATTTTAAAAACCGGTCCCTAAATTTGTTAAAATTCAATGTTGATAAGGTTGTAAGATTTATTCCATATTTATGATTATTGGGTTCTAAATTGTTAGTATAGATTTTGATTTCTCTAGTTTGATTCAGAATGTGAATTTCTACTTTTTTTTGGGTGCGGGATATGATTTATCCATTCTTGTTTAATTTCCATAAATTATCCAATTACAAAAATATATACCAAGAAGAAAAGAAATGTGTAAAGCATGGAAATTCTTCTTTGTAGTTTGCACTATTTATTTCAACAAAATAAAATAGATAATTCCTTGTAATTTCAAATGAAGCAAAGGTCTCGGTTTTGGTTAATTTATGGAAAGTTATAATGGTAATTCTTTTAACGAGGATAGCTCTGATAAATTAAAACCTGGAAAGGATTGTTCTAGTTTAATAATTAATAGTTAGAATGGGAATATATATAGACACACACACACACACACACATATATATATATATAACTGCACTCATCGGTTAAATATATATATATATATATATATAGCATAATTTACAATGATATTTATATTAGCTATTAATAGTATATTAAATTATAGGATTAGGAGGTATAGATGGAAAAGAAATGGTAACTCTAAAATTAATAAGGCAATATACGTGTAATCAATGGAGAGTTATAGGAATTAAATTGAAACATAAGTGTGCTTAATAGGATCGATTAAAGGATTATATTAGGAGGAAATGAAATGGGCATAATAGGTTGAATTAGAATGAATAAATAAATGTTATTAGAGATTTTCCAATTAGAATAATAACGACCATTTATTACGTATAATTTACATTATGGAATATAATAAATAAGCATATAAGGAAGGAATTAAATGATAGAAGACAGTATAATTTTCATAGCCAGAAATTATACAACCTTAATTATACAATTAAAATAAGCGTGAAGCAGTGGCCTGGCCCAACATCTATGCCTAGGATGGTCAGTTTGGTTTAGTGGGTTATGATAGGAGGTCAGTAGAGTTACACAATAGAAGTATGCACCTGCCTAAAGGCTACCAGCAGTTATGCATACTTACTACTGATGTGAGACATCTCCAATTGTAGGACCTATGGAGAAGGGACATGCATTGTGGATAGGTAGGAGAAAATATACTAGGGTTCTGTCTCGGATTTGTAGTATTGCAATACTTTTGAGGAAATAGGGTCTTCTTCATTTCTAATAAATGGTATAAAGTAACTAAAAGGGGCATTTTCCTTGACCTTTACCAAATTAGTCTAAACAGGATGTTGGCTGAGAAAGGTCGACAGGCTTTGTCGGTATTTTTGTTGAACCGATATTTTGCAGTAGGGCTAGCATATAGGCTATGACTAAGGTGTAGGATCGATTTCACCCTAGAGAGGGGGTGAATTTGGTGATACTAATAATTACAAAAATTTAATGCGGAAGTATATAAAATAACTTTAACACAGATATAGCAGAATAATAGCAGCACAGATAATAGCAGAATAATAAATGCAGAAATAGAAAACAGAGGTTTACCCAGCTTCGGCAAAACCCTGCCTACATGATGCCCTTGTTGGGCGAATTCACACCCAGAAAATCTCGAGACCAAGAAGTGTCATTTTCACCCGGGTTTGCAACCTCCATTCCATCAGCTCCTATCGGCGATTCGAAAGAACAAGTTCCATTCGGCAGTGAGGGTTCATTCGGCATACAGGTTCATCCGGCTATGCAAGAATATGGGTTCATTCGGCATACAGGTTCATCCGGCTATGCAAGGATATGGGCTCATTCGGCACTCCAAGTTAAGGTGCATCCGGCGTGATAGCATTCGGTATTCCCCCCTCATCGCCCTACCACCAAACTTGTTTGGTGCCGGACCCAACACCACCGGACCAAACACCGCCGAACCAACTCCCAAGGCCATCACCGAATCAAACGAGCACCGAACCACCTCATTACCACCGGTCCATACATACCACCGGTCCATACCTACCACCGAATGGAGCTCCGCCGAACCAGATGATTGCCAGTCCAGATTGCTTCAGCCCGGGCCCACCAGCAGTTATATACTTCCAAGATCCCTGCCCCCTACCTCATTCTATAAATAGAGGGGCAGGGGTACAACAATGGCAGACAGGTTTGAGAGCTCAAGCAAGGAAGGAACTTTCAAACTACTTTCATATACTTGTATACGAAGCATTGTACTTGTAATCCGAAAGAAAGAAGATAATAACATATAAAGTGGACGTAGGCACATTCCGGCCGAACCACTATAAATCTGCGTGTCTTTTACATTTCAGCCCCTACTTTTATCATATTTACATAACTCTTCTAAACCATTGAAAATCATATATAATCAACTAAATAATACGACTTGGAGGTGTTTGTCCATTTTTTGTGCAAACATTTTTGGTGCTTTCACTGAGAATTGAACTCAAGCTTCATCTTCTCCCACTCAACCTTCTTCCTAACAACATCGCTCGTTGCTTAGAAATCATGCCTTCCAAACAGAGAAAGGATGTTAACAAAGGAAAGAACATCGCAACTAGCAGCCTTCTAGATCCTGCAATCGCAGATCAGCCCACTTCAACAGCGGGTACCAGATGAAAATCAGGAAAATCCAACTGGTCCCGCAACGGAACAACCAATCACTAGGGCAGATCTGGACAGAGTTGTGGCTGAAGTAACTAACCGCTTCACATCCCAACAAGAAGCTTTGGTGGACCAACTCATGTCACGCTTAAGGGATGCTGAAGAGTCCAACCGCAACACTGAATCATGGGGTGAATCCCAATCTGGAGGATCTCGGAGGCAACAAAGGTCTTCCCTCTTCGAAGAAGCTATCAACAGGAACAACAATGATAGGGGCCGCGCCCGGACTCAGCCCGAATTCCGACTCGAGAAAGCCCTTGGAACCGAACCCAGTGGGGGAGGCACCAGGCGAGGGTCGGATGTAGCTGAGCCAGTCATGCCACCTAATCATAGAAACCCCGCTGAACGGAGCCGAGCTAGAACCCAGCCTGAAGTTGACCCCATGGATGTGCTCGAAACAGAACCCCACAGGGGAAGATCAAGGCAGGGGGCAACTGTAGCTGGTCCTAGCGTGCATCCGAGCAGCCAAAGACAACCACTGGATAATGCTAGAAGTGATAGACTGTACCATCCCTACAGGTCATCTGGACGAGATAGATCCCGCAGGGAAGAGCCAAGCTCATTTTTGTCCGCTCCAAGTTCTGACGAACGAATGGCACGATTATTCAGAGAGTGTGTCCAACGAGAGCAAAGGGACCGGGGAATAGGCGCTAGGGTCACCAGCCCCTTTACCCGAAATATCGAAACTGCCATCACTCCCCGGGAATGGAAAATGCCAACCATGGAACCTTACAAAGGAACTTCCGACCCCATCGTACACTTGCAGAGATACACCCAGCATATGCTCATGAGTGGAGCAACAGAAGGAGTATTATGTAAATGCTTTCCGCTATTCCTAGCAGATCTAGCTACCTCCTGGTTCTGCCATCTACCCCAAGGATCCATCAGCTCATGGGTGATGTTGAAAGAAAGGTTTATTAGCCAGTTCCGCATCCATGTGGAACAACCCAAGGATGCTTATTCTCTATCCAATGTCAAATAGAAATCCGGAGAGACGCTGCAACAATATCTAACGCGGTTCAACGCCGCAGCGGCAGCAGTTCAAGATGCCGATGAAAAACTCACTCTAATGGCCCTCTGTAGTGGTGTACATCCAGACACCAAGTTTGCCAGAAGATTAACTAAGGAAAAACCAGCTACCTTGCCTGATTTCTTCCATGAAGCTGGAAAGTATATGAGACTTGAAGACGCTGCCACGGAGAGGCAGTCAGGGCAACCAGGTAAGACAGTTCAGGACAAGGTTCCCACTGCGGCTAAGGACGCTCGAAGAAATGAATCTAGAGACAATGCTGGGGGCAGAAAGGTCGAAAAACGCCAATATCGACCAGGACCGAGATTTGACTCCTACACTCCTTTGAATGACACAATCGAAAATATCTTCCTAGCCACTCAGGGCGAACTAGGATACAAGCGCCCCCCGCATAAGAAAGAATCAGATAACGCACTCAAGTCCGGAAAGTTCTGTCGCTTCCACGAATCCCACGGACATGACACCAATGAATGCCACCATCTTCGGGACTTGATCGAAGAACACATTAGAAGAAGAAGACTGGAACGCTATGTGAAGGGTCAGAACAGGACTACAACTCCAGCCAATGAGAACTCAAAGCAACCCCTCCCAGAGGTAGGCGGAGGGAATCGCAACAATCACAACACCAGTGGCTCTAGTCAAGAGAAGATAGTGGTCCTTACCATCTCAGGAGGACCACACATCGCCGACAGAAGTTGGGCAGAGATGGAAAGGTACGGCAAGTCACTTAGAAATGCAGAAGGCTACGTCAACTCCATCACGGAAGAACGCCACCCGAAACGAAAAGAGAACGACGACATCATATTCAGTAGGCGTGATTTGGAAGGAAGACAGTACCCACATATGGATCCTATGGTCATCTCTGCCTGGTTCGGTCCAGCTAAAGTTTTTCGGATTCTAATAGACACAAGAAGCTCCGTAAATATCCTATTCAAACATGCTTTCGACAAAATGAAGTTATCAATGAAGGATGTATCCCCCTGTGACAAACCACTGCACGGTTTCACTGGAGATGCAAAAATGCCCCTCGGGCAACTTGACCTCTTCGTCGAAATAGGAAGTCATCCCCGCTCCGTTGTGCGAAAACAAACGTTCGTACTAATAGAAAACCACTCGGCTTACAACGCTTTCTTGGGAAGACCAGCCTTGTCTGACTTCCAGATTGTATTAGCCCCCTGGTGCCTAAAAATGAAATTTCCAACAGACAACGGAGTAGGAGAAGTAGAAGGAGATCAAGATGCTGCCCGAGACTGCTACGTAACTGAACTTCGCAATAACCGCAGAAAGAATAAAGGAAAAGATGCAGAGACTACTCTCTGCATGAAAAGCTTGGAGGCATAGCAACTAAAGAAAGCCCCTCCTCTTCGATACACAAGCGATCCCTTCAATGAACTAGACCCCAGGGATAAAGAGGAGGAGGCTACCGTCGAGCCTGCAGAGGCTATGGAATTCGTATCTGTAGACAAGCACGATTCAAGTAAACTATTAAAAGTCGGATCTCAGCTAAAAACGGAGTTGAAAGATCAACTCATTGACTTTCTCCGCCACAACTTAGATGTATTTGCGTGGACCCATGCCGATATGACAGGAATCTCCCCCGACATAGCATGCCACATGCTGAACATCGATCCCACCAAGGTACCAGTAAAGCAGAAAAAGAGGAGCATGGGGGCAGAGCGATCGGCAGCCCTTGATGAGGAAGTAAAGAATCTACTTGCTAATGGCTTCATACGGGAAGCCATCTACCCAGAATGGATCGCTAACCCAGTGCTAGTAAAAAAGGCCAATGGAAAGTGGCGAACATGTATTGACTTCTCCAATCTGAATGACGCTTGCCCAAAAGATTGCTTCCCACTTCCCAGAATTGACCAACTTGTGGACAGCACAGCCGGACACGAACTCCTATCTTTTATGGATGCATACTCCGGATATAACCAGATTCCCATGCACGCTCCTGATCAAGACCACACTAGCTTCATCACCGACCGCGGACTATATTGTTACAAAGTCATGCCTTTTGGACTCAAAAATGCCGGAGCTACCTATCAGCGCCTCGTCAACAAGATGTTCGCGGAACTAATAGGACGAACTATGGAAGTGTATGTGGATGACATGTTGGTAAAGTCCAGGAAAGCCGACGACCATGTAAGCCATCTGGGCGAGATGTTTCAAGTACTTCGCCGATATGGAATGAAGCTGAATCCTCTAAAGTGCTCCTTCGGAGTATCTTCGGGAAAATTCTTAGGATTTATCGTCCACGCAGAGGAATCGAAGCAAACCCTGAACAAATCCGGGCTCTAAAAGAAATAAGGATACCCTCCACTCGAAAAGAAATGCAGAGCCTAAACGGAAAGGTGGCCGCCCTAAGCAGATTCATTTCCAAGGCAACTGACAAGTGTGTCCCTTTCTTCGAAGCTCTCAAGAAAGACAAAGGGAGATTCGAGTGGACCGATGAATGCTTAAAAGCCTTCCTCAACCTAATCGAACACCTTCAGAGACCACCAGTACTCTCAACTCCAAATGAAGGTGAAGTGTTATACCTATACCTCGCTGTATCATCTCATGCTCTAAGCGCCGCCTTGGTAAGAGAAGAAGACCGCACACAACGCCCGGTTTACTTTGTAAATAAGAGATTTACAGGGGCAGAGGCCAGATATCCTAAACTAGAGAAATTAGCATATTGTTTATTGATCGCGTCACGAAAACTGCGACACTACTTCCAGTCTCACTCCATCAGGGTTCTAACCGATCAACCGCTAAGACAAGTGCTCCATCGTCCTGACACTTCTGGGCGACTCCTCAAATGGTGCATCGAACTAAGTCAGTATGATATCACCTACCATCCTCGCACCGCTATCAAAGGACAAGCCATGGACGATTTCATTGCCGAATTCACTACCAACGAAGGCAAGGAACAATCCGAAGTAGCAAAAAACATCAAGTGGAACCTCTTTGTAGATGGAGCATCGAACGGACAAGGCTCGGGGGCAGGAATTGTGATCATCACCCCCAGGGGAAGAAAGTTGTACTATGCATTAAGGTTGGAGTTCACGGCCACTAACAACGATGCTGAATATGAAGCAGTAATAGCGGGATTGGAGCTTGCCCTGGAAATTGGAATCAATTCCTTATGTCTTCATAGTGATTCTCAGCTTATCGTAAACCAGGTACTAGGAGAATTCCAGACTCGAGGAGAACGACTCACAGCATACCTAAAGAAAACCAAACTGCTGCTCGATCAATTGGACCACTATCTAATCAAACATATTCCTCGAGAAGAGAACCAAGAGGCAGATGAACTTGCAAAGCAAGCTAGTATGAAGAATAGCACCATTTTCGGAACACTAGCCATCTCAAGGCAGCTAGCCCCAAGTTTCAAACCAGTAAATCTGGTAACTGCAATCGAAGAAGGAACCTGGATGACTCCCATCCGGAAATATTTGCAAGATGGCACACTGCCCGACAGGCGTGACGAAGCCAAGAGGATCTTGAGGAAAGTTCCCCACTACACGATACAAGAAGGCATCCTCTATCGGCGTGGCTTCTCTGGCCCCTTATTGAGATGCGTCGCTGGAAGGGAATCCAAGGAGATCTTATCAAACATCCATCAGGGAGGATGCGGAGATCACACTGGGGGGCAGACTTTGGCAAGGAAGATACTCCGATATGGATATTACTGGCCCACACTAAACAAAGACGCTCTAGACTTCGTCAAGAAATGCGACAGATGTCAGAAATTTGCCAAGATTCCTCAACTGCCCACAAATGAAATTACTCAAATGACCAGCCCTTGGCCCTTTGCTGTATGGGGAATTGACTTAATTGGCGAACTGCCAACGGGCCGAGGCGGAGCCAAATATGCTGTAGTGGCAGTCGATTATTTCACCAAATGGGTGGAAGCAGAACCTCTAAATAAAATATCTTCAGCAAAAGTTATAAACTTCTTGATCAAAAATATTCTGTGCAGGTACGGAGTCCCACTCAAGATCATATCAGACAACGGACTCCAGTTTGACAGCGAAGAATTTGCCGACTGGTGCCAAGAGCATGGAATTCATAAAAGCTTCTCATCAGTAGCTTATCCTCAGGCAAACGGACAAGTTGAAGCTGTCAACAAAATTCTCAAAACCCTAATCAAGAAGAAACTTGAAAAGTCAAAAGGCGCTTGGGTGGACGAACTTCCTACGGCACTATGGGCATACCGCACGTCTTTCAGAACATCAACGGGACATACTCCTTTCTCCTTGGCATATGGATCGGAGGCAATGCTCCCAGTTGAGACTATTGTGCCTTCCCACCGTAGGATCCACTACAACCCAGAAGAAAACGAAGAACTCCTCCTTATGTCTTTGGATCTGATTGAGGAAAGGAGAAACGATGCAGCACTTAAAGCAGCAGCTCACAAGCAAAAAGTGGCAGCGCTATACAATTCCAAAGTCAAGCATCGCAGCTTACAAGAAGGAGATCTTGTCCTCAGGCGAATCTTTCCGCGCCCCGGGGCACTAGACCCCATCTGGGACGGACCGTATGTAATTCATAAAGATCTCCACAACGGAGCTTATATTTTGTCAACAGTGGACGGAGAGGTGTTCCAGAGGGCATGGAACATCCGACACCTCCGTCGATACTTTTCTTAACTTGTACTGCCCATATGAAGTGAATTAACAAAGAGAATCAGTGGACGTAGGCACTTTCGTGCCGAACCACTTTAAAAAAATCTTGTCTCTTTTTAGCTTGTTCCTTTATGTCTTGGCTACTTGTTAAGTTTTATCCCTTTCTGTTGAACAAAATCCTATGGCATCTCCACTCAAGACGCACCGCGGCCTCATCTGGACTAGGCCTAACAGGTACGCTACGATTCTATGCACTCGCCAATGAGACACTTTTGCTCCAGCATCCCTCTGCTGCGGGTTAACTCATTGCGCGCCTGCCCTCAAAGCCAACTGTAATGAGCCGATTATAAGTCATCATAAAGGCCGACTATAGCCGATGGCAGCTCATTACGGCGTTCGGCTCGCCGGCAACTGTGAACCTACTTTAAGCCCCAACATAAGGTGTGGCCAGCCAGGGGTAGTTCACGGCCAACGGCCCCCACGCTAGCCGGCCACGGTAAATCGAATAATACCCACGATTACGGACCATAATGGTTCGGGTAGTTACCGTGCGCGATCTCGGCTCCGATGTGTCTTAAGTGCGGCTGTGGTAAAAAAGAAAACTCCCCGCGGAGGCGTAAGATGGGTGACAAATGTCTCCAAGACCCACAGCTAGGGAAAGTGACTACAAAACCCGTTTGCCACGAACTTAAGCACATCGACGGCCTTCCGTGACTGGAAGTTTTACTTTTACTATATTTCCATTTCATTTAAATACTTTTCTCCTATCCTGTATAACAAACTCTAAAGTACAGGAAACCAAATAGGAAGCATTCACTCATGAGAAACTAAGCCTGCGTACTGGGTGGCAGGGTACTCAGCTATATCCGTGAACAGTTACATAAGATACTCTAAGCTACCGCCTGCGAAGGAAACATAAAGGGCGGTACTCTCTTTTCTTGTACATAAATACGTAACTATAGCTTGTTCGTACAATAACATTGCAACACATGAAATTATATTTCTAGCAAAAAACTTAGCATCAAACACAACTAGAATCACAGGCATATACATAGTTATATTTCTCACGCAGCACATCAAGATGACAACAACATTTAAACATAACAACATCAGCTTATATTATAAAATCACACGAAGTTATTCTTTGCAAATAATATTATTACAGTTACATGTCAATGACTAACGTAAACAGTGATAAAAAGAAATAAAAAGGTGGCAGCCGCGTCCACACTCCATTACCAACTTCCCCAGTCTACTTAGCCGCAGGATCAGAGCCCCCAGCATGTGGATCAGGAGTCCCACCTGTCCAGTTCAGAAGAGGAATTCATTAAACGAACGATCAAGTTATGAAAACACGGAAAGGAAAGAAAGGGAAAAGAATAACTCACCAGCATCCGCCGCTTGATCCTCATCATCCAACTGCACGCCCGCTTCCTCTGCAGCAAGCAGCCGCATCCCCTCCTTCACCGCCGCTTGCTCCTCCTTCGAAAACTGGGCAGTAACCGCATCCAAATTGAAAGCCTCTCCGCCTTCCTTACCCGCGTTCACCCTGGCCTCCTCTAAAGCCTGGAGATACACCTTGGCCATCACCCGAGGGTAATCGTCCATCCAAGACAAGCCGCCCTCCTTCCAAGTGTGGAAGTACATGTCCTGCAGCATCTCATCCATCATCCCCTCATTCTCCTCAAACTCCCTCACCCGGGCCTCGGAAGCTTGCAACTTGGCGACGGCAATGTCCCTCTCTGATTGGTATCTCAAGCAGTCAGCCTGGAGAGACCTCCTCATTTCCTCCTCCTTTAACTTGAGGGACCTCCTCATCTCCTCCATCTCCTCCTTCAACTCGGCCTGAGCCATCTCCGCAGCCTCGAGCCTCCCAGACAACTCCTCTACCCGCTCAAGATCCGCATTTCGAACCTCGTCCACCGTTGTAATGGCCATGTTAATCCGTTCCCTGCAGGCGACCTCCATCTTCCGTAATTCCGCCCTACTGGCCTTCTCCATCGTCTCTTTCAGCCGCTTGGAGGCTTCCTCATGCTGGGAAATCTGGATGGCTTGATCGGCGAGCTGCTTGGCCTGATCGGCAACTTTTAACCTCAACCGAATATTAGCACTCCCGATCTCTTCCCCGGCCTTGGCCAATTTAGCATGATGCTCCATTAACTTCTTGGTCTCTGCGGCCACCCGATCGATGTTAGCCTTGGCTTCGTCCCCCATGGTGACTACCCGTGTAGTAAGTAAATCAAGATCTAAAGACTTGGCCTCGTCCAGCACTCTTACCATGGGGTTGCGGGGAAGGAGGTGCTCGCCCGTGGCCTCATCAAATGAGATATCCTGAAAGCTCGGATCTAAATCAGGATGACCGGCAAAAGGGTCGCGAGGCACGGGGCGAGGCACATCAGGACGCCTTATACGAATAACAGTTGGGCTCTTGAAAGGAGGATGAGGGGGGCCGGATTCCGTGCTCTCCTCCGTAGTATCACGAGGAGGCTGAGTAGGAAGCTGCGAACCAGGGGAAGACTCAAATAAGGAACGCCTCCGCTTCTTTTTCCGAATGCCCTCTTCAATGACCCCAAGAAGAGGGCGATAACTGACTACATCCCCAGTGCGACCAGTAGAGGGTTTCGCAGAAGCTCTCCTCGACTTAAACTGCTCAAGGCGGTGTCGAACGTCCGACGTTTTAACCACCTGGCCTGCCCCTGGAATAAAGAACAAGTGTTACGAACATACAATAATCCACAGTTCGAAAAATGTGTTAAGTTAAAAGGAAAGAAAAGTGAGAAGACACGTCTATTATACAAACCCGGCGGAGGAGTGGGATACTGCAATAAGTCCCGGATCTCATTCCAGGACGGAAGTGAACCGTAAAAAATTTCTAAGTCCCTATCGAAAATGGAATCGGCAGAAGACAAAAGTTCACCTTGCATCGCCGGAATCGCCCTAGCTGAGGAACCCTTAGAGGATGGGTCAGTGCCAGCCACAGCTTTGCCGGTTTCCTTTGCCTTCTCCATTTCCGACTCTCCCTCCGACTCCCCGAAGGCCCGACGGAGAGCCTCATCCAGTCCAAGGTCTTGCTCAGAGGTTAGGGCACCGACGCCATTACCACCTTGACCGTCGCCGTCTCCTCCACCCTCCGACCCTTCTCCAACCTCGCCTCCTTCCTCCTCTTCTACACCTTCCTCCTCCAGGACAGTCGGACAAGTTCTTGGAGAAGGGCCATCAGACTTCTTCAGCTTCTTCCCCCCGACAACGGGACGCTCTGCAAAAGGCTCCCTCTTACCGCTCTTCACCGTAGCCCCCTCCTTAGCTTTAGCAGCCTTCTCCTCAGCCGTATCCCTTTGCTTAACCACGGACTGGTGCGGTAAGATCAAATTATACTCCAAGAGGGTTGCGTTCCTAATCAAGAAGGAGGCCGACCGGTCCCGTGCCGGAATAGCCTTTAGTTCAGCAGCCATTCGCACCAAGGAATCATCCTCCACGACTGCAATACCACCTGTCGCTAGCCAGAAATAGAAGCATGTCAGAAAAAACACTACAGTCAAAACATGGAAAATATAAATGAAATCCATCTTACAGCCGGAAGTGAAAAGGCGGAAAGAAACAGCATCGTCCTTGATGAAGAACCACTCTTTCTTGAACATGGTAAACTTGGAATATAAGTCCAGGACTGGTTTGAAGGGCACGGCCGCTTCTAGACTAATATACGGAGACCCCTTCTTATAGCCTCTCAGGTTGTACAAGTATCGAATTTCCCGGTTAGAAGGAGGACGCCCGTACCTCCTCTGGAAGATAACAAAGAGGCTCACCAGGATGGCATAAGAGTTAGGCTGAAGTTGGAAAGGAGCCACCTTCAAATATGTGGTGAAACTTACTATCCAAGCGTTGATAGGAGGGATAGCACCGCACATACAATGATATCTGCTATAAGCAAAATAGCCTTCGGGAGGATTATATGGCATCACTCCATCTCCCGGCAGCAGCATAAGAGCCCTATCTATCCCGAAGGAACGGGATATAGCGTCAAGTTGCTCCTCCTTTAGGGAGCTGGGAAAGCAATCAGGGGGGGGGGGGGGGGGAGATCAGAAGTTCCTGTGGACCATATCCATCCACTAGCGACCTCGGAATAGGTCGATATTGCCCGGATCCTGGTTGGACTAGGGGCAAGGAAGAAGAAGACTCTCCTGTGCCTCTAGACTTCTTTCTGTCCGATCGTGTTTCCGCTTTGCGAGACATTTCCTGCAGCACAAGAAAAACTTGATATTAGAATAAGAAGTATAGAAACATAAACAAGCAAGTATATAAGGCAAGCGTGCAAAGAAGTCTAAGATTCCGCTCAAGGTTCAAGTATGAAGTCTCATTCGGCGGTGCAAGACGAGTTCATTCGGCGTCAAAAGAATATGGTCATTCGGGACTAAAATCCCATGCTCATTCGGCATACATATCATTCGGTCCTAAGACCTGAGTCTCATTCGGCTATCCAATACACACCGTATACATTCGGCAAACAGGACCATTCGGCAAACAGGACCATCCGGTGACAAGAGGTCATTCGGCAAAAAGCATATATATACCTGATTCGGTATAAACTGGTTCGGCAGAGGGTTTGGTTCGCCAGGTCAGCTGATTCGGCTCTCTGGTTCGGTAAGGGAAAACCAAGGGGAGTACGGCCTCTATATATAGGCGAACTCAGGGCCGCCGAACCAACTGGTTCGGCCCACCGGATAGGAGCACCGGACCAATAACAAACATACCAAACCAACCAGATACCGAATGAAACCAAAACCGGATGAGCACGACTGGACCGACACAAAACCGAATGAACTCTCTCTCTACCGACAACAACCAGTGACTAGGGGCATGCAGAGTGCCTCACACAGATAAGTACCGAACTCCAGAACTAACTAATAAAATCAGGATTCTGATGACGATGAATAAGTCGTAAAACTCTCACTAACATGGATTAATCGTTTACACGTGTACGCGACCACGAATGGTCCATAGGCACGCTCTGAATGGTTATTAACCTTATCGTCGTGGGAATTTACACTTTGACACGCCTTTTTAAACTCATGGGTGAAACAGATATTTGACAATGATAATTATGAAATGGCTAAGCTGCTTACACATGTACGGGGCCGCAAACGACCCCTAGGCATGCTCTGAGCTGGCGATAAACCATCTTGACAAACGATCCAGAGACCCACTCTGACATAAACCTGGCATCGCTGATGCTAAGCCCCCTCGGGGCTCACTCTTTCGTCCCGAACGGCACAGCTCACTTCATCTCGAACATTTCGATCATGAACGATCGTTATTTGGAATCACGCTAAAACTGTAATTTCCTTTGCAGGACATCAACAGAATACGGACGCCCAACCCCTGGCGTTACAAAGCTAGTCTTCCTACCACAGGGAAAACAAAGCGCGACACATGCAAGCACGTGCCCCACTTTGGGGGGCAAATGTTGGGCGAATTCACACCCAGAAAATCTCGAGACCAAGAAGTGTCATTTTCACCCGGGTTTGCAACCTCCATTCCATCAGCTCCTATCGGCGATTCGAAAGAACAAGTTCCATTCGACAGTGAGGGTTCATTCGGCATACAGGTTCATCCGGCTATGCAAGAATATGGGTTCATTCGGCATACAGGTTCATCCGGCTATGCAAGGATATGGGCTCATTCGGCACTCCAAGTTAAGGTGCATCCGGCGTGATAGCATTCGGTATTCCCCCCTCATCGCCCTACCACCAAACTTGTTTGGTGCCGGACCAAACACCACCGGACCCAACACCACCGGACCAAACACCGCCGAACCAACTCCCAAGGCCATCACCGAATCAAACGAGCACCGAACCACCTCATTACCACCGATCCATACATACCACCGGTCCATACCTACCACCGAATGGAGCTCCGCCGAACCAGATGATTGCCAGTCCAGATTGCTTCAGCCCGGGCCCACCAGCAGTTATATACTTCCAAGATCCCTGCCCCCTACCTCATTCTATAAATAGAGGGGCAGGGGTACAACAATGGCAGACAGGTTTGAGAGCTCAAGCAAGGAAGGAACTTTCAAACTACTTTCATATACTTGTATACGAAGCATTGTACTTGTAATCCGAAAGAAAGAAGATAATAACATATAAAGTGGACGTAGGCACATTCCGGCCGAACCACTATAAATCTGTGTGTCTTTTACATTTCAGCCCCTACTTTTATCATATTTACATAACTCTTCTAAACCATTGAAAATCATATATAATCAACTAAATAATACGACTTGGAGGTGTTTGTCCATTTTTTGTGCAAACAGCCCTCATGGTTTCTACTAGAAATTAAGTAGTCAGACGCTTATACATGTAAACTCGCGACATCTGCTATCGACTAACCTAATTATACGCTCAAAATCTTGCCATAACTCAACCATTGAGTTGCGAATTCACAAACTACACCACCGCTGTTCATCCCCTAGTCACACGACTAGAATTTACAAAAATTTAAAAGAGAAAATGGAAATTTAAAAACAATTTAAAAATAAAAACGCCGATTAACTAAAGCCTTGTATAATTAAAATCCAAACAAATATAACAAGGCTGGCCCAAACAAATAAATTGTCCCCCTTTCTTCTACTTTTTTTAAATTTAGTTCGACCTTGTATTCTTGCTTCCTTTAGCTCGTTAGTTCCTCTATAAAAATTAGGGCTTTGGAAATTCTTTGAAGCCGCCGCTTTCAGTTGTAGATTGAATGATGCTTCGTTTGCTTTCTTTGATTGATTTCTCGGCTGCTTCAAAATTATCGAGCGCCTTTACTTGGTTGAAAAATTAGTACGTGAAATTCCTTTTTGATTTCGTTTATGCTCGACGTTTATTCGAGTTGTTGATTTTGAACTTAAATTGAAACTCGACTCTATGATTTTTTTTATTGAACTCGAATACTAATTTAGGCCGATGATAATTGGGTTATGTAGGATTTGAATTCCTATAATTCGTTCGATTGAATTTACGAATTCGTCTGATAACTTTTGAGCTCGGCCATTCGATTATGCTTGAATGTTCGTGATTTCTTTAGACTAGTTCAAATCGTATTTTTCATGATTACTTGATTATCACAGCTTTGATTTTGAACTGTTCGATTCCTTGACCACCGCGGCTTGATTTTCTGGCATGTTCGATTTCTTGACTTTGTCACCACGACTTTGATTTATTCAATTTTTATGCTCGGCCATTTGAATTTTTCTCTGCGACTTGTTGGCATTTGACTTGGAAAAGTTCTTGACTTTTGGACTTGTTCGTTCACAGCTTCATTTGTGTTCCACTGTTACATTTTTGTTAGAAATTGCTGACTTGAGATCGACTGTATTTATGCCTGTAGTGTTGCAGTCTGATATGCTAGCTCGAGTTGCTTGATCAAGTTACTTATGCATTGAACCCTGTTAGCTGAGTTATCCTTTGCCTTGCGTGTTTTCTGGTTTACCTGATCCTGTTTCCTATGAAACTGTTTGTATTATTGTTTCATTGAGTCTGTTTATTTGAACTGTGTCTGCATTATTGTCATATATTTGAACTTGAAGTTGTACACTAGAGTCTTGTGCCTTATCTGGTTCATCTCTATAGAATATTCACTAAATATAGTTGAGGCTGGTGCACCACTGTCTACCGCCTCTGGTTATTGCATATGGCTTTGAGTCTGTTGGTTCATCACGTTTGATTATTAGTTGATGTTGAATAACTGGTCAGTTGTCACTTTTGTACTGTATATTTTAGTGCACTTCACCTTCTTGCTCCGAGTCATGTAAACTTATTGTATACTTGAATATTTGTTTACAGTTTTGTTGCATTATGTGGTGAGTTTTGGTTTGCATCAAGTACATGTCTACATGTGATTATTGATTTGAGATACTGCCTTGTATTTGCAGTCTTTATTACTGGGTTTAGTTGTGTTTTCTTGTACACTTTGTTGTTGAGCCTGTACTGTTCATTCGAGCACCATTTATATGCATACATATGTGTGTGTGTGTTGTGCATTGCATTTTCCACTGCTGTGTGCTTCAATATGCGTTGTCTTTTTGTGTACTGCCCTGGTGCACTTGTAGTTGCATATACATATGTATGTGTTGCTCTGCACTGCTTTGTCTACTGCCGTGTAGCCTCCATGCCTTCACTTGATTGTTGTATGCCTCTGTTGTAGTTTGCATTTGGTTTTGTATATTTGTGTCATTCCTGGTGCAGTGTGACCTTTGTGTGGAGCTTGATTGAGTTGTTGCTTCGAGTTACACTACAGCTTTTACTCTTGTGCATTTTTTGGTTCAGGGTAATTTTGTACATTTTGTATTTGAGTCTGGTTAAAATGCCTAGCCTTTGTTGTTGCTGGCTTCATGTGTGCATCACTGAATTTTTGGTCGAGGCTTTGTTGCTTGAGAACTCGTATTCATGTGTACTCACTGTGTTGAATCCAGCTTATAGCTCGGGTTTGATCTTGTGCTTGTGTTGCGATTTTATTTGTATTGCACTTGAGTTAATTTCGGCTTTTGATTGGGTTTGACCTTATGCACACCTGTCCCTATAATTTTATCAAGTGTATATCAGTGTGCACAACCTTGTGGCATGTACAGTGATACACTGTGCATGTAACCATTAGCCACTAATTAATTCATCATTTAATGTGCATGAAAACCTCCACTTAGTTGTCCATTAGCTCCTAATTGTACATTTAAGTAAGTGGGTGGGGTCCTCCATGATCTTGAACTTGAATTATTTCCTCTTTATTCCTTTCTACTTCCTTGTGCATATATATATCATCATGAATCCTACTTCCATATGCATCAAAATATCCTATAAAAACCATAAAAATTGTCGCAAGTAAAAATTCTTAAATTGACACATGAAAAAAACGACCATTTTGCTCCTGAATGAAGATGAAAATATGATGGTTTGAAAATAATTGAATTTTGGTTTCAACATGTTAAAATGCCCAGATATGATGTTTATTTAAATAAAAGAAGATAAAATATGGATGTAAATATATGCACATTTACGTGCACATCAAATACCTCCATACTTATCTTTTTATTCGTCCTCGAATAAAGGAAAACTACGATAAATCCATTTCATAGGGAGCACGATTACATTGAGCATATGCGACAAGCTGTTAAACCTCTAGGTGTCCCCAGTAGGACAAGTGTTGTCTCGTGAGGGTTTTCAGCGGATACTACCCACAAAATCCAAATGCAGGATGAAAATATTTAGAAATGCAAGATTTATTTACAACGGGATGAATGCAAGTTTTTGAAAGTATTTACAAATGAAAGATTTACTTTTAAATAGACACAAATAAGTTAAATATAAGTCTTCTTTATTATCTTGAAAATTTAAGTCATTTACTTGTCAAAATTTCCAACAAAAATCAAGTTGTCATAACTGATAGACTATAGTTTGGCTAGTTGTTTCGGTTGATAACACAATGTAATTATGAAATGGATCCTTAATTGATTATCAAAGTTTGACAAAGTGGTATTCTCATTTCTTTTCAATAACAAGTTAAATCAAATAAGTTAAAATGATGCTTGGATTTCAATTGCCTACTCTCTTTTACTTGAAAATTTCATTGATATTAACAATATTTACATATGCCTAACTCAGGTAAACTGATGCCAAATATATTACCCGTGCATGGCCTTGCGGACTGATGTGAGGGGAATACAGAGCGTGGCGAGTGAACACATAAGTGTGGACACGTATCGACTGTAAGCGTTATTAAAAAGAATTTTTATATACATACACCCAACTTAGATAAACTGAGGCCAGATATACTGATCATGCACTGCCTTTTGGGCTTACGTGAGAAAGGTACAGAGCATGGTGAGTGAACACACAAGTGTGAACACTTATCAACTGTAGGTGTTAAAAACATATATACATATATACAATTTTTTTTACTTATATATATTTTTCTATTTTTTTTATAAAGAGAGAGTTTTGCAAAATCATCTTAGTACCATTTAACTTAGAAGATAAAAATGTTATATCCTTTACTTTAAATTTACCACTTTTTTAAACAAAGATTTTCAATTAGAACATACTTCATAATTAACATATATGAACCTTCCTATATACCAGTTAAATCATTGTTATTTATATTCATTTTTATTTTTTTAAGACAAATAAATTTTCAAAAATTTCAATTTATTAACCAAAAATTTTACTCATCCCATAATGTTTCTTCAAAATATAAATCAAAATGCTAAAAAGAAAATGTTTTTGAGATTTAGAAATTTTGAGATTTTTTTTGTAGTTAAAAAAAAATGAAAATTCAAAAATGTTATGAACTAAAGAAACGAAAACGAAAATGCGACTCCTCCCCACACTTAATTTTGACTGTGTTTCCACCGTAATGTATGATATAATGAGTGTAACGGGGAAAATTATGCACATTTACAAAAAGGGTTAACAATCTTACTAGATGTAGCTTGGTCATAAAGAATCATGAGCTCCTCCTCTTTGTAACTGGGCAATTCCAAGAAAGGTTTCAAACGACGACTGTTGACATTGAAAATCGATCCATCCCTGGGGTTTTTCAGTTCTACGGCACAATGTGGAAAAACAGTTCGTACCACAAATGGTCCGATCCATCTTGATTTAAGTTTTCTAGGGAATAAATGAAGTCTTGAGTCATATAAAAGAACTTTCTGGCTAGGCGAAAACGTTTTCCTTAGGATTGATTTGTCATGAAAAACTTTTGTTCTTTCTTTGTAAATTTTCTCATTTTCATACGCGTCCTTCCAAAGTACTTCTAGTTCATTGAGTTGTAGTTTTCGGTTTTCGCCATCTTTCTCAAGATCCAAGTTTAAGTTCTTTATTGCCTACAACACTTTGTATTCGATTTCAACGGGCAAATGGAAAGCGTTACCGTAAACTAAACGGAATGGGGACATCCCAAGGTTAGTTTTAAAAGTAGTACGGTAAGCCCAAAGTGCGTCGGTCAATTTCTGAGACCAATCTTTTCGATTTTTGTTAACAGTTTTTTCCAAGATTTTTTTTTATTTGTCGATTTGAAACTCAACTTGGCCATAAGTCTAAGGATGATACGGAGTCGATAATTTGTGGGTTATCGAGTATTTTTTCATTAAAGTTTCGAAATAATGATTGCAAAAATGGGTTCTGTTATCACTGATTATTTTGCAAGGTGTGCCGAACCTTGAAAATATGTTTTCTTTGAGAAATTTTACAACAATTCTATAGTTGTTGGTTTTGCATGTAATGGCTACAACCCATTTTGAGACGTTATCGATAGCGAGAAGTATATACTAGTTTCCAAAAGAATTGGGAAAAGGTCGCATAAAGTCGATACCCCAAACATCAAAGATTTCGATCATAAGGATGTGGTTTAGAGGCATCATATTTCATCGAGAAATTCGTCCAAGCATTTGACATCGATCGCAAGTTTTACAAAATTCAAACGAGTCTTTGAAAAGAGAGGGCCAATAGAACCACACTGAAGTACTTTTTTTGCAGTTTTTCGAGGACCGAAATGTTCACCGCACGGTTGATCGTGGCAAAACAAAAGAACACTCCTGATCTCATTATCTGGAATGCAATGTCAGATGATATGGTTGGAACAATATTTGAACAAGTATGGATCGTCCCAATAGAAATATTCACTTGGGACATGAATTTGTATTTGTCCTATTTGGACCAAAATGAAGGAGTTTCTTTAGTGACTAAGTAGTTCACTATATCAGTGTACCATGGATCGATAGATATTGAAAGAAGTTGTTCATCGGGGAAGTTTTCATCGATTGACAAAGAAGATGGTGCGTTCGGAAGACGAGATAAGTGATCGGCTATGACGTTATCAGATCCTTTTTTTCTTTGATTGTAAGGTCAAATTCTTAAAGTAAAAGGATCCAACAAATCAAATGGGATTTAACATCCTTTTTAGCTAAGAGAAATGGAGCGCGGAGTGGTCTGTGTACGGGTAATGTGTGAACCTATCAAGTAAGGTCGAAACTTTTCAAGCGCAAAAATGGCAGCTAGAAGCTCTTTTTCGGTTGTTGTGTAGTTGAGTTGAGCATCATTCAAAGTCATACCCGCATAGTAAATGACATGAAGGATTTTGTTGATGCGTTGTCCTAAGATAACACCAACCGCAAAGTTAGAAGCGTCACATATTATTTCAAAAGGAAGATCCCAATTGGATATGAAAATGATTGGAGCAGAAATGAGTTCATTTTTGAGACATTCAAAAGAAGAGATACATTCAGAGTTGAAATCGAATGGAACGTCTTTTCCGAGAAGAGTCGTCAAAGGATGAGCAATTTTGCTAAAGTCTATCACAAAGCGTCGGTAAAAGCCAGTGTGTCCTATAAATGATCTAATGTCCTTAACAGATTTGGGAATGGGTAGGTTTGCAATTACGTCATTTTCGCTTTATCTACCTCGATGCCTTTATTCGAGATGATATGTCCAAGGACTATGCCTTGTTTGACCATAAAGTGGCATTTTTTCCAATTCAAAGTCAAATATTTTTCTTTACATTGATTTAGATCCAACTCGAGATGATGTAAACATTGGAAAAAAGAATCACCAAAGATAAAGAAATCGTCCATAAAAACTTCTAGAAAGCATTCAATCATGTCGGAAAAATGCCAACCACGCATCGTTGGAACGTCGCAGGAGCGTTACGAAGTCCGAATGGCATACGTCGATAAGCAAAGGTGCCGAATGGACACGTGAAAGTCGTTTGATCTTCAAAAGCGATTGGAATTTGGTTATAGCCGGAATAACCATCAAGAAAGCAGTATAATTCATGGTCGGATAAACGTTTAAGCAATTGGTCAATGAAAGGAAGAGGGCAGTGATCTTTACGTGTTGCAGCATTTATTTTTCAATAGTCAATGCAAATACGCCAACCCGTTTGAATACGAATTGGAATAAGTTCATTTGAATTGTTTTTGACAACGATTAGCCTAGACTTTTTTCGATACAATGTGAATTGGGCTAGCCCGTGAACTATCAAAGATTGGGTAAATGATTCCATTGTCGAGAAGTTTAAGAATTTCGTCACACACCGCATCTTTCATTTTTGGATTAAGCCTTCGTTGCGCGTCACGAACAGGCTTGGCATCGTCGATTAAATGGATGCGATGTTGAACAAGTGCAGGACTAATTCCCTTTATATCGAAGATCGACCATCCTATCGCTTCTATGTATTTCGAAAGAATAGAAAGTAACGAGGTTTCTTGATCAAGAGAGAGAGCCATGGAAATTATGATGGGCAACGTTTCGTTATCACCTAAGTATGCATACTTAAGGTGAACAGGAAATGGTTTGAGGTCCAACTTCGGGAATTTCTCGATCGAAGAATTATGTTGAGATTTGGACTCAACTGGAAGCGATTCAAAAGGAAGAGTGTATTCAACTTGTTGGGAACTTTGTAAAACAAATTTTCATACTCGGCCTTGCGTTCATCGTTAAGGTCAATCATCTCGTTTTCAAAGTTTTCATAAATGGCACTAACTTCCAATGTTTGGTCACGAGGTTCATTCGATTAACTTTCAAGATTGAAAATATTAAGATCCAAAGTCATGTTTCCAAAAGAGATTTTCATCGATCCGTTACGACAATTGATTTAGGCATTTGATGTGGCTAAGAATGGTCGGCCTAAAATCAAAGAAATTTGACTCGCAGGATTTGTCATTGGTTGTGTTTCGAGAACGATAAAGTTAATAGGGAATATAAATTGCCCTACTCGAATAAGCACGTCATCGATTTCTCCCACGGGCTTCTTAATGGAATGATCAGTGGATTGAAGCGTAACTTTTATGGGTTTGAGCTCACCTAAGCCTAACTGCTCGTACGTGGAGTATGGAATCAATTTGGCAGTCGCGCCTAAGTTAATCAAACATTTGTTAATCGTCTTGTCTCCAATTATACACGAAATCGTAGGGCAGCCAGGATCTTTGTATTTGATGGACATGGATTAGGATAAGACTTCGCTCAAACTGGAGGCTAAGAAACTTATTTGGGCATTTGAGTGTGCCACTTTTGGGTACACAAGTCCCTAAGAAATTTCGTGTACGTCGAGACTTGCTGAACAAACCCGACCCAAACTAAATAACAACTACAAGCCCACTAAGAAATGCACTTGTTCCCTTTTGTAGAAAAGGAGAAACGAAATTGAAACGATCAAACACTTGTTCTTCAGTGAAAGCGAAATCAGAGGGAAAGAAAGAAAAAAAATAAAAGCAAATCAAGTTCGAAAATGGAATCGAAAGGTGTTATATATATATATATATATATTGTTCTCGATGTCAGAGATGCCGACGTTGTTGTTTGAAGATGAAGTGGTTTGGTTGACTGGTGGAAGCGATTGCCGAGGGTAGCAGTGATTTGGGAACTCGCGATTTGTTAAGCGAGGTGGTTCAAGTTTTCGAGTTGCCGAGGTGCTTGTGGAAGCGGTTTGATTTTTTTGCATTGAAGGAGACGCTGAATTGGGTCGCGATGCTTATGGAGTTCGGACGTGGTTGCAGTTGATTTTGATGGTGACACGATTGGGTGTTTGGTGGTTAGAGGCGTGGCTACAGTTGAAATCGCGCGTTTGATGCATGCCGAAGTGAAGGCTGAAGCAGTGGCTGAAGTGGCTGTTGTGAGATGAATTGGATAAGTGGATGTAAAGTTTGAGTAGTTGGGTTGAAGAGTGTGGGTGGTAGCAGTTGTACAAGGAAGATTTTGATGAACTGTAGGGATTGATCATGTATGTGTGAAGTGATGATGTTTGTACTGTGTTGGCAGTGGAATGTAGCAAACGTTACAGTAAGGCAAGGGGGTAGTTAAGCAGAAATGGGGGTCGGTAAGGGGTTTGGATTGTAGATGGCTGCTGTATGACAAGTAGTTGATGATATCTGCATAGTGCAGTGGTATGATATGTTGAAGAAGTTGAAATGAATGATGGTAGAGCAATGTGCTGTGTTGAGGGTGGTTTTGTCGGTGATTGGTTAAAGTGAGGAATGCAATAGTTTTGGTGCACTGTGCAGGTGGTCTATGTTTGGCAATAGGTGATATGTTAGTGGGTAAAAGGGTAAGGCAATGTGTTTGATGGCCGAGGAGGAGGGGTGGAAGACGACAACAGTTTTTTTTTGTTCTTTTCTTTGTCAATGTAAATGCAAAAAAGAAAATGAAATTGTAAAAAGAAAATGTAGATGCAAAATCGTAAAAGAAAATGAAATGAAATATATTTTTTGGTTTTGAATTGTATATGTTCTTTTTTTTAAATAGAAATGCAATATGGAAATAGAAAACAAATAGAACAACTACACTCACACAAACAAATGCAAACAAAAATCAAGCAACAATCAAACAACACAACAATTTTTTTTAAAATGCACACAGCACACAAAAATCAAAAGAAATTGATTCGAAGAATAAAAAATAAAATCAAAATAATTCTCTGGCAACGGCACCAAAAACTTTTTTAACAGTAAAGTTTCCATTGAGTTAGAAAATCGCCTAATTTTTTTGAAATAAAAATAACTGCAAGCACACGGCATACAATTTTAGGACGTGGCGAGTACGGGTCGATCTGTAGGGAATTTTTAAGATCTTAAAATTTTCAATTCAATCAAATTAGGCCAAAGTGAAAGAAAATTGTTAACTACAAAAAAGAAGCTAAAACTAGAATTGAAATGTGGTTTAAAAACACTAGAGAAAATTTAGAGGAAAATTCACTCTCATATTTTTGTAAATCAACAAAAAATAATTTATGATCTCTTAATTTGATATTAAGTAAAATTATTATTGTACTTATCATAAGTATGACTTGTTTATGTTATTAATTAACATAACTTAAACCATCATACTATAATACAACAAGTAAACCACTTATCAATTCTCATGAAAATGAAGCCAAGGCAAAAGCTATTTTAAGTATGATCTACTTACTATTGTAACTAGTAATAGAGATCATCAAAATTTATTTTTACTTTCATTTTAAAATCAAAAATCGATTATCAAATGATGATGCAAATTATGTTTATGTTGAATAAGAATAGCTTATTTGCAAAAGCAACATAAGCTATCAAACCTGTAACGACCGAGAATTTTGAACAATTTAATTTGAAAATATTTAATTAATTTTAAATATTTGAATGATGGTTTGGATTGAATTTCAAATTATCAGAATGAATTTAGCGATTAAATTTTAGAATTTAATCTATTGAAGTTGAATAAAAATTTAAATCTTCAATTTTAAGCCGATTTAAAATATTTCAAAGGCTTGTAAAATTTATATTGATAATACTGAAGATAATAGAAGCTTCAGAATTGGATTTGAAAGTGAATTGTACAGTTTTGAAAATATATCGTTTGAATCGATATTTAAAAATAGTCTTCCGAGGCACAGTCTCGGAATTCGACGAAACCAGTTCCATTGGGTCCGTAATATTGAATTATTGCCGGATTTCAAATTTCGTATTTTTTGGAGTTGATATGTGAGCACATGGTGTGTAAACGCATTGAATTTTTATCGAGATTCAATTTAAAATTTAAAATTTAAATTGGTCAACCTCAGCACGTTCTACCCTTTCTCACGCCTAAAATTATGCTGAGAAATCACGATACGAAGACGAGCAATCCCATGCTCCTGAAAATTTTAAATATCTCTCTCCCTCTCCAGTAAATCAAAATCAATCAGAGAAAATAAAAAAATAAAAATGGCCGCAGCCTCTTGCAGATTCAAACGAGAAAGAAAAAAATATATAAATGGCCACCCTTCCCTTTTTCTTTCATTTCGAATCTGGAACGATTCGTTCCTCAGTTATATATAAAAAAAGAAATCGCGAATCGCGATGCCTTGAAGTGGCGGCGACGATCTGCAGTGGGCGCACGCTCGAGGCGCAGTGAGGGTCGCACGAAAGGGTTTCGCGAGGCGTAGGAGATGTGGTGGCGACGTCAACGGTGAGGCGATGTCGTGGAGCTCGAGGCGGTGGCGGCTTGGCCGTGAATTTTGGGGCTCGGCATCAATTTTTAGGGCAGGGGCTTCGAAGCGAAGTGATGCAGCAATTTTGGGGATGGCCGAAGTCAAGGCAGTGGAAGCTAGGGCGTGGGTTCGCGGCAGCGAACGGCGGCCAGAGTCGAGTTTATCGCGTGTGTTCGTGGGAAGGTATTTCGATTTTTCTGTTATTTGGTTTTGAATTTTACAGATTTGAATAAATGAAATATGGATTTTAATTTTAATTTAAGGTAGATTATTCTAAAATACAGTAAGTTAAAACAATTTAATGTGTATATAAATGTATAAGTGAATTTAAGGTAAAGAAAAAATTTTTAAACAAGTAAAGTTAATTCCTGTTTTATTTTTATAAGAAATTTCTAATTATAAATAGATATACATGTGTTCCAAATTATTAATTATTCTAAAATAAATTTTTAAAAGGTGATTTGTTAGTTTAGTTAACATGTTTAGAAATTTATTTTTGTCGCTAAAAATAGTTTATTTATGAAAATTTAGTTTAAGTTTAATTTTTTTTAGTTAAATCAATTATTAAAGACAAAATTGGGTTAAACGAAACTATTAGTGAATTAAACTATTTTAGTTGCAAACTGGAAAATAAAATATAAACACAGAAGCAGAAAGAAGAAAATTTAGTTTTAAAATTAAATTGTAGTTAAGTAAATTTATTTAAGTAAATTTAGTTGAAATTTAAATTTTATTAGATAAATTTGTTAAGAGTAATCTGTTTAAAATTAAAAAGGGAATTTAGTTCAATTGGAAATTTCTAGTTAGAATTATTTTAAAAGGAAAATTAGTTAAAATAAATTTATTAAAGAAGAAACTGGTTTAAATAAAACTATCAGTTAATTTAACTATTAAAATAAAATCACCGATGAATCGAGCTTATCAAATGAAAATTTATTATTCGATTTGTTCGAATATTAATAAATTGTGTATATTTATACAAGGTATAAATCAAGAAAAACCAAGTCAAGATGGAAATGGATTGCAAAATAAAATCAAGGTGAGAACTTCACACTCAAAAATTTATAAGTTGGATTTGCAGTTATTTATTGATGGCTATTTGGTTGTGATATTAGATATAGTAGGATATATCTATATATATAGCAATATATATATATATATTGGCATATGTATATATTGCAGTTGATTGATTTCCCGCATTGTATAGCGGATGAGACCCTATTGCTCCGCCTATTAAGCGGATAATATTTTATAAATCCCATATACCGCGATATTCCACCTCGAAGTGGAATGGGTATTGTGCTAATGTCTGTGGATGCAGGGAAACAGGTTGGAGGGATCCAACTGGATTCCTCACAAATATTTATTTGATTCAGATATTGTGATATTTGATTGTTTATCATATCGATATATGATATTTGAAAGTAGTGATTGACTATTAGATGTGTTGCATCATCGGATCCAATTTTGAAGTTTAAAAATAACGATTTTGATTTTTAAGGCATTTCTAAAGTGATTTTTGAAAGTATACGTTTATAAAATATTTTTGGAATTGATTCATCTTAAATAAAGAAACGTTATAACTTTAATGTTATAAAAATTTTGATTTTTGAGAAATACAGTTAAAAGTTGATTTTTAAAAATATGGAATTAATGATTTTTTTTAAAATAGTTTAAACTGGGATTTCTGAATTTATTATAAAAAGTTTAAAAATAGGATTTATGAAATTTGATTATTTTGTAAATCTAAGAGAATGATGAAATTATAAAGGAGTTTAAAGACGTTTTAAAAGAATAATATAAATTGATCCATATAAAAGATTTATAAAATGGATATTTATAAATTATAATATTTTGAATTGTAAAATGAGCTTTTATAAGTGTTAGAATGAATTGTGAATAAATTTCATAAATGAATGGAATTTATAGAATTATAACGGTGAAATTATAAATGGAATTTTATAAACAGCAGGTTTATAAAATTTGTAAAGTTATTTAAAAGAATAGATTTTGGATAAATAAATGAATCTTATAAGTTATAAGATTTATAATTTGGGAAGTTAAAAGAACAATTTTGTAAACAAATAAATTATATGCATTTAACTTATAATATGGACTTTCGGTATATAATTGAATTATAAATCGAATAAGTTAATAAAGGAAATTTGTAAAAGGAAGTTGTTATAAATTAAATAGAAATGGAATTTATAAACATTGTTTTATAAATCCGCAACGACTTATTTTGATAAGTAAATTGTTGTAATTTATTAATGGAGTTATATTCACGTTTTAGACAGTGAATAATCCTGTAAAACAAAATGAATAGAAATGATAAAATTTGTTAACAAGTATCTTCACGTTTTTGAATAGTGAATAATATGTTAAAGAAATGGTTTTGGATGTGATGTTTTAAATAGAATTAAAACGATCTAACGATGTTTTAAATGTATTAAGATTCGAAACCATAGATTTCAACATTCATTGTTGAAATAGACGTTTTCGAGAAATAGAAGGAAATAGTGGACTATAACACTGTTGTTATAGTAAATGATTTCTGAAAGGAAATGTTTTGTATAGTATTGGGATTTATATATCTATTTTAATTTCGAATCCCTATACTAGTGATTTTGGGTTGTCGTAACAATGTTTTACGCAACATTCGTTTTGGCCCAAATAAATATGTTTAAGAGAATGATTTCCTTAAAGAATGAAATATACACTTAATTTCGTTTAGAGTATATTGAATATTTTCCAAGTGAAGAAAATAAAAAGACTTGTGAATTACTTATAAATAAATAAGTATGGAAATGTTTTTCCAATGTGAAATGAAAAGTCAAGAGAATTTATCTTTTTGAAGATAAATTGAAAATGACGAATGGAAATCGTGTATTCATAAATATTTTTGGAAATGTAAATTCAATATGGAATTAATAAATGAAATTGGAAAATGGGTTTAAAAATGAATATTGATTTTTATTTTTGAAGAATGGAAAATATATATCTTGTAAAGATATTTTTGGAAAATAAATAATTTGGAAAATTATTTGGAATCTGGTGATGTTGTGCATATCCATTGATAGTTCAATAATCGACTATCAATATTTACCTTTGAATGGGTATTTGTTGTGATTTGCATGAAATTGAATGCCACACTTATTTTTTTAAAATAAGCGCTCACTATTCGAGTTAACCGAGAAAGGACCTTGGGGTCGTATAACCCATTCCGAATATGTGATACGTCGTTATGAATTGCATTTGAAGATCGGTGTTGAAGACCGGATATTTTCGAAAACGAAAGGGTTTCTTGTTGATTATCTCTGCACTGGCTGATCCCCGGTATAGAGATCTCCATATGTGATGGGAAATCCGGACGTGATTAGAGATTATCCGGATTGCAAGGACTTCGTTGTAAGTGCCTTCGGTTCTGTTCGATCCCGGAACAGACTTGTATGGATAGTATGTCTGACATTACAAGTTGAGATATAAAGCTGATTTCTTTCAAATATATTTTTGTTGGTGGCGGAGAATTTATTCTCTTAGCTTAACACCCTTCTCTGAGACGTACGAGCTCAGAGGTTATATAGTTGAAGGTTATTAGCAATATATTCCCAATTTGGTAATTTGACATGCTGAGTGTTGCTGTGAAATGATCATTGTGTTGATCATTTGTGATAGAATCATTTGTTTGATCGTTTATCTTTGTGATCATTTCTATGATCATTTGTTGACCCAAAGCACAACTTTTGTATAAAGCGTGGCTTTGTGGACGAGACTTCGTCGAGCCTCACACCCCGAAATGGTCAAAACAGGAAAGATGCGGCAAGGTTATGAGGGGTAGCTCCCTTTAGGGTATGTGCATTTCCTTCTGGAAAAGGGTGGTATCATGGTATGGAGCCCAGATGCTTACTCATGTTGAAACACTTATTATTATGGTGTGATGTTGATTAGAGAGCTCTCGGATAAAGGTCCTAAAGGACCGGGGGATGGCATACTCGTGTCAGTTGTTACCCAGTTAGGGGTAACCCGGCCTTGTGTTGGCAGAGATCCGGTTTGGTTCTTGGGGACGTCCTTCCAGAGGCATTCTCATGTGGAAATGGGAAGTTCCTTGGCCTGACCATTTGTTGGAAATCCAAAGAAACAATACGATCTTGTACGGTTTTAGTTGTAGAACCTGCTTCCTCAGGAGGTAGCTATAGTAAGCATAATATAATGGTACCTATGCTGGCTAAGATTTATATTCTACTTTCGAAATGTTTTCTACACTATGCACTAGTAATAATATCAAATGTTTCTTTTAATGCGTATCAAGCATCTTTGACTAACATAAGAAGAAATCTCCTCCAAGTCTGCGTTTGCATTGTGTGTGTGGTGGGAGGTCTTATGGTAGTCTCATTCTTAAAAGCATTGCGAATTGACTTTAAAAATATTCCTCTATTTTGATTTTAAAGAAAAATAAACTGTTTTGAGTTCCCACACCAGTCACATGACTGACTCGGAGTTTATTGTTTTCCTTCCTAAACTCTGGGTGCCCACCAATTTCCACACGGGCAGTCAAGAGTTAAGGTTTATCAGGATATTCAGGAATTCAGGAATTGCTGGAGGCAAGCTGGATGGCATGATGTATTACTATTATATAGTATTTCTTTTCCGCTGTTAGTTTGTTGTTGTTGTTGTTGTTGTTGTTGTTGTTGTACATTCATGATGTAATGTGATGTAATGTAATAACTGATATAGTTCTTTGTTTAAAGATTATTCATTTATCTATTATATGATGTTCCGCTGCGAATTGTGAGATTCTGATGTTGTTCTGTTATTTCTTTCCGTTCTATTTTCTATCTTCTACCTCTTTCTTTTTCTTAAAACCCTAAGGGTTCGTATTTCCGTTCGTCTTGAGTTAATCACTGGAGATTAGTGTCTATTCAAGGAGTACGGATTTGCGGGTCTTTACATTTGGTATCGGAGCATATGGTTAAGCGACAACCATGGTTTTGTTGGGTATTACTCATTAGAGATAGAGTCAGTAGTACTCTAGAATGAGTTTGAGTGTAATAATAGATATGAGCGTGTATTTGTTAGTGAATATAAAATTGTTTTTGAATCGGGTAAATAAGATAATTTTGCCCAAAACTATTTTTGTATAGAAAAGAAATGATTTTCTATGAATTATTATAATATATGGTTGCATGGTTATTAGGAAGTGATAATATTAAATTATTATCATTATTTTATGGAATTAAGTAAGATATAAAATGTATAACCAAAGATTAAAGATAAATTCATTTAACAAATAAAATTTATAAATATGAATAAAAATATATAAGGAAATGAATTCATATACAACTGGGATTTGGAAAATAAATTGTAAATAAATTGAATTGGTATCAATTTAAATTGGTTATAAGATAAAATGGATTGAATTCAAGTAAACTAACTTGATAAATTATTAATTCTTGGACTAATGAATTGGAATTTGAATTGGTTAAATTAAAGTTTAGTTGTGAGCTAAATTTGAAGATAAATTTGAATTTGTATATAAATTCCACTAAGTAAAAGAAATAAATTGAAATTTCCTTTGTTAGTAATTAAGTAAATTCGAGATGAATTGAATATGGAAATTTGAAATGAATAAGTGAATGTACTAATTGAAATGAATTAGTGAATGAAACTAATTTAAAGAATTAGTAAATGAAAGTTAATCGTTAGAATTCAATATTTAGAATTGAGAATTGAATTCGAATGAAATTGAAATTGTGAATTGAATTCAAATAGAATTGAAATTATGAATTGAATTCAAATGAAATTGAATGGAATTGAATTGAAATGTAAAATTGAATGAGAATAAATGTGTAACTTCAATAGTGAAGTAAAAATGTATAAGAAGTATGTGTTGAAAATTTTGTAATGAAAGGTGCAAAATGGTTTGAATGTCGGAATTGGATATTATGACTAGCAGGATATACAGGTGTATTAAAAGAAATGAAATTGGGATTTTGATTTCGAAGATTAAATTGAATTGCTCGACAAAAAGGTACGTATTTCAATTTCAGTATGAAATTTGATGATTTTCTTCTCCAGCCACTTAGCTTTCTCTTTTCCTTTTGATTCTGAGGGGCCGTGATGCCATTTTGTAGTCGTACCGAGCTAGCCGCGCAAAGGAGACGCTGGCGGAATTTTTCGAAAATTTAGGGTGTTAGAAATTTTTGGCAAATTTTGAAAGTTTGAAATTTGAATTTAAATTTAAATTTGAATTTTGAAGTAAACAATATTGTTTGAAACTTATAAGTGACGTTGGAAAGCTTGTTGAAATGATTGTGAATCTGTAGTAAAAAGATTTAGGTTAGAAAGTTGATAAAACTATTTGGATTGTGAAAAGGGAAAGACAGGATAAGGGCATTCTTCTTAACTTGTAATTTCGGGACGAAATTCTTTTAAGGGGGGAAGATTGTAACGATCCAGAATTTTGAACAATTTAATTTGAAAATATTTAATTAATTTTAAATATTTGAATGATGGTTTGGATTGAATTTCAAATTATCAGAATGAATTTAGCGATTAAATTTTAGAATTTAATCTATTGAAGTTGAATAAAAATTTAAATCTTCAATTTTAAGCCGATTTAAAATATTTCAATGGCTTGTAAAATTTATATTGATAATACTGAAGATAATAGAAGCTTCCGAATTGGATTTGAAAGTGAATTGTACAGTTTTGAAAATATATCGTTTGAATCGATATTTAAAAATAACCTTCCGAGGCACAGTCTCGGAATTCGACGAAACCAGTTCCATTGGGTCCGTAATGTTGAATTATTGCCGGATTTCAAATTTCGTATTTTTCGGAGTTGATATGTGAGCACACGGTGTGTAAACGCATTGAATTTTTATCGAGATTCAATTTAAATTTAAAATTTAAATTGGTCAACCTCAGCACGTTCTACCCTTTCTCACGCCTAAAATTATGCCGAGAAATCACGATACGAAGACGTGCAATCCCATGCTCCTGAAAATTTTAAATATCCCTCTCCCTCTCCAGTAAATCAAAATCAATCAGAGAAAATAAAATAATAAAAATGGCCGCAGCCTCTTGCAGATTCAAACGAGAAAGAAAAAAAATATATAAATGGCCGCCCTCCCCTTTTTCTTTCATTTCGAATCTGGAACGATTCGTTCCTCAGTTATAAAAAAAAAAAGAAATCGCGAATCGCGATGCCTTGAAGTGGCGGCGACGATCTGCAGTGGGCGCGCGCTCGAGGCGCAGTGAGGGTCGCACGAAAGGGTTTCGCGAGGCGTAGGAGATGTGGCGGCGACGTCAACGATGAGGCGATGTCGTGGAGCTCGAGGCGGCGGCGGCTTGGCCGTGAATTTTGGGGCTCGGCATCGATCTTTAGGGCAGGGGCTTCGAAGCGAAGTGATGCAGCAATTTTGGGGATGGCCGAAGTCAAGGCAGTGGAAGCTAGGGCGTGGGTTCGCGGCAGAGAACGGCGGCCAGAGTCGAGTTTATCGCCTGTTTTCGTGGGAAGGTATTTCGATTTTTCTGTTGTTTGGTTTTGAATTTTACAGATTTGAATAAATGAAATATGGATTTTAATTTTAATTTAAGGTAGGTTATTCTAAAATACAGTAAGTTAAAACAATTTAATGTGTATATAAATGTATAAGTGAATTTAAGGTAAAGAAAAAAATTTAAACAAGTAAAGTTAATTCCTGTTTTATTTTTATAAGAAATTTCTAATTATAAATAGATATACCTGTGTTCCAAATTATTAATTATTCTAAAATAAATTTTTAAAAGGTGATTTGTTTGTTTAGTTAACATGTTTAGAAATTTATTTTTGTCGCTAAAAATAGTTTATTTATGAAAATTTAGTTTAAGTTTAATTTTTTTTAGTTATATTAATTATTAAAGACAAAATTGGGTTAAACGAAACTATTAGTGAATTAAACTATTTTAGTTGCAAACTGAAAAATAAAATATAAACACAGAAGCAGAAAGAAGAAAATTTAGTTTTAAAATTAAATTGTAGTTAAGTAAATTTATTTAAGTAAATTTAGTTGAAATTTAAATTTTATTAGATAAATTTGTTAAGAGTAATCTGTTTAAAATTAAAAAGGGAATTTAGTTCAATTGGAAATTTCTAGTTAGAATTATTTTAAAAGGAAAATTAGTAAAAATAAATTTATTAAAGAAGAAACTGGTTTAAATAAATCTATCAGTTAATTTAACTATTAAAATAAAATCACCGATGAATCGAGCTTATCAAATGAAAATTTATTATTCGATTTGTTCGAATATTAATAAATTGTGTAAATATTTATACAAGGTATAAATCAAGAAAAACCAAGTCAAGATGGAAATGGATTGCAAAATAAAATCAAGGTGAGAACTTCTCACTCAAAAATTTATAAGTTGGATTTGCAGTTATTTATTGATGGCTATTTGGTTGTGATATTAGATATAGTAGGATATATCTATATATATAGCAATATATATATATTGGCATATGTATATATTGCAGTTGATTGATTTCCCGCATTGTATAGCGGATGAGACCCTATTGCGCCGCCTATTAAGCGGATAATATTTTATAAATCCCATATACCGCGATATTCCACCTCGAAGTGGAATGGGTATTGTGCTAATGTCTGTGGATGCAGGAAAACAGGTTGGAGGGATCCAACTGGATTCCTCACAAATACTTATTTGATTCAGATATTGTGATATTTGATTGTTTATCATATCGATATATGATATTTGAAAGTAGTGATTGACTATTAGATGTGTTGCATCATCGGATCCAATTTTGAAGTTTAAAAATAACGATTTTGATTTTTAAGAGATTTCTAAAGTGATTTTTGAAAGTATACGTTTATAAAATATTTTTGGAATTGATTCATCTTAAATAAATAAACGTTATAATTTTAATGTTATAAAAATTTTGATTTTTGAGAAATACAGTTAAAAGTTGATTTTTAAAAATATGGAATTAATGATTTTTTTTAAATAGTTTAAACTGGGATTTCTGAATTTATTATAAAAAGTTTAAAAATAGGATGTATGAAATTTGATTATTTTGTAAATCTAAGAGAATGATGAAATTATAAAGGAGTTTAAAGACGTTTTAAAAGAATAATATAAATTGATCCATATAAAAGATTTATAAAATGGATATTTATAAATTAGAATATTTTGAATTGTAAAACGAGCTTTTATAAGTGTTAGAATGAATTGTGAATAAATTTCATAAATGAATGGAATTTATAGAATTATAACGGTGAAGTTATAAATGGAATTTTATAAACAGCAGGTTTATAAAATTTGTAAAGTTATTTAAAAGAATAGATTTTGGATAAATAAATGAATCTTATAAGTTATAAGATTTATAATTTGGGAAGTTAAAAGAACAATTTTGTAAACAAATAAATTATAAGCATTTAACTTATAATATGGACTTTCGGTATATAATTGAGTTATAAATCGAATAAGTTAATAAAGGAAATTTGTAAAAGGAAGTTGTTATAAAATAAATAGAAATGGAATTTATAAACATTGTTTTATAAATCCGCAACGACTTATTTTGATAAGTAAATTGTTGTAATTTATTAATAGAGTTATATTCACGTTTTAGACAGTGAATAATCCTGTAAAACAAAATGAATAGAAATGATAAAATTTGTTAACAAGTATCTTCATGTTTTTGAATAGTGAATAATACGTTAAAGAAATTGTTTTGGGTGTGATGTTTTAAATAGAATTAAAACGATCTAACGATGTTTTAAATGTATTAAGATTCGAAACCATAGATTCAACATTCATTGTTGAAATAGACGTTTTCGAGAAATAGAAGGAAATGGTGGACTATAACACTGTTGTTATAGTAAATGATTTCTGAAAGGAAATGTTTTGTATAGTATTGGGATTTATATATCTATTTTAATTTCGAATCCCTATACTAGTGATTTTGGGTTGTCGTAATAATGTTTTACGCAACATTCGTGTTGGCCCAAATAAATATGTTTAAGAGAATGATTTCCTTAAAGAATGAAATATATACTTAATTTCGATTAGAGTATATTGAATATTTTCCAAGTGAAGAAAATAAAAAGACTTGTAAATTACTTATAAATAAGTAAGTATGGAAATGTTTTTCCAATGTGAAATGAAAAGTCTAGAGAATTTATCTTTTTGAAGATAAATTGAAAATGACGAATGGAAATCGTATATTCATAAATATTTTTGGAAATGTAAATTCAATATGGAATTTATAAATGAAATTTATAAATGAAATTGGAAAATGGGTTTAAAAATAAATATTGATTTTTTTTTTGAAGAATGGAAAATATATATCTTGTAAAGATATTTTTGGAAAATAAATAATTTGGAAAATTATTTGGAATCTGGTGATGTTGTGCATATCCATTGATAGTTCAATAACCGACTATCAATATTTACCTTTGAATGGGTATTTGTTGTGATTTGCTTGAAATTGAATGCCACACTTATTTTTTTTAAATAAGCGCTCACTATTCGGGTTAACCGTGAAAGGACCTTGGGGTCGTATAACCCATTCCGAATATGTGATACGTCGTTATGAATTGCATTTGAAGATCGGTGTTGAAGACCGGATATTTTCGAAAACGAAAGGGTTTCTTGTTGATTATCTCTGCACTGGCTGATCCCCGGTATAGAGATCTCCATATGTGATGGGAAATCCGGACGTGATTAGAGATTATCCGGATTGCAAGGACTTCGTTGTAAGTGCCTTCGGTTCTGTTCGATCCCGGAACAGACTTGTATGGATAGTATGTCTGACATTACAAGTTGAGATATAAAGCTGATTTCTTTCAAATATATTTTTGTTGGTGGCGGAGAATTTATTCTCTTAGCTTAACACCCTTCTCTGAGACGTACGAGCTCAGAGGTTATATAGTTGAAGGTTATTAGCAATATATTCCCAATTTGGTAATGTGACATGCTGAGTGTTGCTGTGAAATGATCATTGTGTTGATCATTTGTGATAGGATCATTTGTTTGATCGTTTATCTTTGTGATCATTTCTATGATCATTTGTTGACCCAAAGCACAGCTTTTGTATAAAGCGTGGCTTTGTGGGCGAGACTTCGTCGAGCCTCACACCCCGAAATGGTCAAAACAGGAAAGATGCGGCAAGGTTATGAGGGGTAGCTCCCTTTAGGGTATGTGCATTTCCTTCTGGAAAAGGGTGGTATCGTGGTATGGAGCCCAGATTCTTACTCATGTTGAAACACTTATTATTATGGTGTGATGTTGATTAGAGAGCTCTCGGATAAAGGTCCCAAAGGATCGGGGGATGGCATACTCGTGTCAGTTGTTACCCAGTTAGGGGTAACCCAGCCTTGTGTTGGCAGAGATCCGGTTTGGTTCTCGGGGACGTCCTTCCAGAGGCGTTTTCATGTGGCAATGGGAAGTTTCTTGGCCTGACCATTTGTTGGAAATCCAAAGAAACAATACGATCTTGTACGGTTTTAGTTGTAGAACCTACTTCCTCAGGAGGTAGCTATAGTAAGCATAATATAATGGTACATATGCTGGCTAAGATTTATATTCTACTTTCGAAATGTTTTCTACACTATGCACTAGTAATAATATCAAATGTTTCTTTTAATGTGTATCAAGCATCTTTGACTAACATAAGAAGAAATCTCCTCCAAGTCTGCGTTTGCATTGTGTGTGTGGTGGGAGGTCTTATGATAGTCTCATTCTTAAAAGCATTGCGAATTGACTTTAAAAATATTCCTCTATTTTGATTTTAAAGAAAAATAAACTGTTTTGAGTTCCCACACCAGTTACATGACTGACTCGGAGTTTATTGTTTTCCTTCCTAAACTCTGGGTGCCCACCAATTTCCACACGGGCAGTCAAGAGTTAAGGTTTATCAGGATATTCTGGAATTCAGGAATTGCTGGAGGCAAGCTGGATGGCATGATGTATTACTATTATATAGTATTTCTTTTCCGCTGTTAGTTTTTTGTTGTTGTTGTACACTCATGATGTAATGTGATGTAATGTAATAACTGATATAGTTCTTTGTTTAAAGATTATTCATTTATCTATTACATGTTGTTCCGCTGCGAATTGTGAGATTCTGATGTTGTTCTGTTATTTCTTTCCGTTCTATTTTCTATCTTCTACCTCTTTCCTTTTCTTTTCTTTTTCTTAAAACCCTAAGGGTTCGTATTTCCATTCATCTTGAGTTAATCACTGGAGATTAGTGTCTATTCAAGGAGTACGAATTTACGGGTCTTTACAAAACCCACTTGTATAAACTTGCATCAAAATTCACTCTCATGAAGCACAAACCAAAGAGATCATAAATCATAAAAAATGTTGAAATTACATAAAGTTAGGGAGCTTCATCACCACTAAATTGAAGGAGTTTAGCTACTCATTTGTGTTATCAAATCAACACATGTGAGTTTCAACATTAAAAAGAAAAGAAATGAAAACTCAGCAATGGTATAAAGAGAGATTAACTACTAACTATTTGCATAAAAATTAAAGCTACACTGCTTGCGTGAATGTAAATCTAAGCTATGAATATGAAAAGGAAGAGAGCATAGAAATAAACATTAACAATAAAACACAGAAAAACATGTAGAAAAGAAAAGAGGAAGTGGCTTGGAAGCCATTTTTATTTCATGAAACATTGTCATTACAACTTGCTTTCTTAATTTCCTAATTAATATGAAAGAGTAGAAGGTATGTTCATATACATAAGAGGGTTATTTATATATGCATAAAAACCTAATTCCATTTTTTGGAAGCTTCCAAAAATACCCTTAAGGAAGTGTGGCCACCAAGTAACCATTAGCCACTAAATAATTCATCATTTAATGTGCATGATGCTTTAACCTCCACTTAGTTGTCTATTAGCTCCTAATTGTACATTTAGGTAAATGGGTGGGGTCCTCCATAATCTCGAACTTGAATTATTTCCTCTTCATTCCTTTGTATTTCCTTGTGCATGCATATATCATCATGAATCCCACTTCCATATGCACCGAAATATCCTATAAAAATCATTGAAATTGTTCAAGCAAAAATTCTTAAATTGACACATGCACAAAAATGACCATTTTGCCTCTGAATGAAGATGAAAATATGATGGTTTGAAAATAATTGAATTTTGGTTTTAACATGTTAAATGCCCAAATATGATGTTTATTTGAATAAAATGAGATAAAATATGAATGTAAATATATGCACATTTATGTGCACATCAACTGTGCATGTAACAAGTTGTTCGTGTTTGATGAATTCAGAATTAAATGATGACAAACAATCCAAACAACTGAGGCATATAATTTTTTCAAAAACACATTTTATTTTATATTGCAAAAATATTTCTTTTTCAATTTTACTGTGTCAGTGTTTATTTTGCAGATAACTCAGATGCTGAATTCAATCTGGAATAGAGTTGAAGATTAAATACGAGTACAAGAGTGATATGTAGTGAGGTGCTAGTGTATGTATAGTGAAAAATGTGATGCAACTGAAATTGTATTGTAATTGAAAATTGTATATATAGTGAGAGCTTAAATTTGTACTATTTAAAATTGAAATAAAATATCCGTTTGAATAAAATATCCGTTTGAATTTAAATTCTGTGTTATTTATTTTATTCAGCAAATATTTATTTAATCGTGTGAAAAATGAAATAGTACATTAACAAATACATTTAAATGAATATATATGTATGTTTATTATCATCAAATAAAAATCATATACTAGCATATTCAACAATCTCCCCTTTTGATGATGACAAACATATATTTAAGATTTTATTAAATGTATTTGATCATTCAGTTTGCTCCTCCTATTTGAATGCTCCCTCTCTACAATAAATCCCCCCTTCATATATGCATGAGAATAAATGAACCTAGATGCAAGTAGAAAAAATATTTGACCTTTATTTGCTAAAATCTTAACCTTTCTCCACCCTTTTGTTATCAACAAAAGAGTAATAGTGTTAGAAAAGAAAGAGATAAAGTGATAGACATTAATACAATATTAATATCCAGTCGAGTATAAATATTAAATTTCAGTAAAAAAATCAAACAAAAATCATAAATACTCTATTATGCGCATTTTCCACCTTAGAATTATAGAGATGATGCAAAACCATATAGTTGTCTCTATTTGTGATATATCAGGAATTTGAATATCTACTAGCCATGCATAACCGTTAGGACTTAAATGAGATTAGTAGTATTCCAAACTTTTTTTTAAAAATGAATTCAAGTATCTTCTAATCACACATAACCGTGAGGAATTTTAAATGGGATTATAATCAACTTGTCAATTTAATTAATCAATTTTGATATGCATTCCATACATGCATAACTGTAAGGGCTTTTAAATGAGCAAGCACATAATCAAAAATTCCAAGTAATTCACCCATGCATAGTCGTGAGGGCTTTTAAATGAGTATGAATACTTTGGATGTTTTTATTTGCAAAAAATATAATAAAACCCTTTGGATGTTTTTATTTGCAAAAAATATAATAAAATGTAAAATAACGAATGATTTCCCATTTAAAATACCGCATATTGACATACTATATTCGATTTTAATGAGTGATGGTCGATAGAAATATGATAGAAATAGAAATGGCCATGGAATTTTCATCAGAATTTTTTTTATAACTCTTGTTTAAATTTTTTAAGGAAATTTACTAAATATACCGTCTCAAGTTATGATATACGATTAATATCAGCACTCATTTCTTTTATCAATCACTATTTATCTTTTCGATAATCTGTAGGGAGTTAGATTTGTTAAAATAGGCAAAAATAAATTTCTAAAACACCTAAGTTGAGATGAAGTTTACAGAAACTATTTTATGGAAGGGGTTTGTAAAAATATCTGCCAATTGAGAATCGGTTGAAATTAAATTTATGTAGATATTTTCTTTGGAAATATGATCTCTAATAAAATGATGTCTAACATCTATATGTTTTGTTCGTGAGTGATGTACAAGATTATTTGTGAGATCAGCTACACTTTTACTATCACACAATAGTGGTACACGTTTAAAATTTAGTCCATAGTCGTGCAAAGTTTGCATCATCCATAAAATTTGAGCAGAGCGCCACTTAGAGCAATATACTTTGCCTCTGTGGTGAAAAATGCAATACAATTCTGTTTTCTGCTTGACCATGCAACTAATGAATGTCCTAACATAAAACACGTTCCACCAGTACTTTTTCTATCAACTAGACTTCCATCATAATCTGCATCTAGATTACTCCTTTTAATTCAAAGTTGTCATTAGTTGGATACCAAAGACCAAAACGTAAGGTGTGCAACAAATATCTTATAGTTCTTTTAACAACTTTTAAATGCGACTCTTTTGAATTAGATTGGAATCGTGCACACAAGCAGACATAAAACATGATGTTAGGTCTAGAAGCAGTAAGATATAGAAGTGATCCAATCATACCTCGACATTGCTTTCGATCAACTTCCTTACCTTTTTCATCCTTGTCAAGTTTAATTGTTGTGCTCATGGAGGCACTTACTGGTTTAGCATCTTTCAATCCAATTTTGTTGACAAGTTCCCTAATATATTTTGTTTGAGAAATAAATGTACCTTCATCGCTTTGTTTGATTTGAAATCGTAAAAAGAATTTTTACTCTCCAACCAAGCTCATTTCAAACTTTTCTTGCATAACTTTTTCAAATTTCTCATACAATAAATTATTAGAGGAACCATAAATAATGTCATTTGAACAATCAAAAGATCATCGTTTTCATGCAATATAAATAGTGTGGTGTCTACACAGCCCTTTTTGAAACCGTTTTCAAGGAGATAAGTGCTAATACATTCATACCAAGATCTAGGGGTTTGTTTTACTCCATATAATGCCTTTTTAAGCTTATATACATGGTTATGATATTCATGACTTTCAAAACCTTCTGGTTGTTCAACAAATACATCTTCTTTCAAAATTCCATTAAGAAAAGCACTTTTAATATCCATTTGTTTTAGTTTAAATTCTTTATAGCAAGAAAGCACTAACAATATTCTAATGGATTCTAGTCTAGCTACTGGTGGTAAATTTTCATCAAAATCAATTCCTTCAATTTCATTATATCCTTTAGCAACTAACCTAACTTTATTCCTAATCACATTTCCAGATTCATCATGTTTATTTTTAAAAATCCATTTTGTTTCCACGACTGGATAATCATTAGGTCTAGGTGCTAAACTCTAAACATCATTTCACTCAAATTGATTTAGCTCTCCTTGCATAGCCATAAACCAATTTTCAGCATTAAGAGGTATCTATGTCTTTGGGTTCCATTTCTGAAATAAATCCAATATATATACGTAAATTGCACAAATTTCTAAAGGAGGGACGAGTTTGAACACATGTGATAGGATTTTCTATTACCAATTCTGGAGGATGATCTGCCTTGAATTTCAATCTCTCTGGATCCAGATTCCTTCGGACTTCTTTTGTGGTTGTAGTTTCTTTTGGTTTTTCATTTTCATATTTTTCGTTCTCCTCTTCAACATTACTTTTGATTCTTCCTTATTTTGATCATCAATGCCTTCATCACATTTCACATTGATTGACTCCACAATTGTTTTAGTCTTTTTGTTGTAGACTCTATAACTTTACTTCTAGAAGAGAATCCCATGAACATGCCCTTGTCAGCTTTTGCTTCATATTTTCTTAATTGATCACATGCATTGAGAATATAGCATGGACACCCAATTATTTTAAAATATGCAATGTTTGGTTTATTTTTGAGCCATAGCTCGTAGGGTGTTTTCTTAAGGATCAATCAAATCATAACTCTATTCATTACATAACATCTTTTTTTACTACCTTAGCCCAAAAGAACAAAGGTAGTTCATACTCATTTATCATAGACCTAGCCAACTCTTGGAATGTTCGAATCTTTCTCTCGATTACCCCATTTTGTTGTGGAGTGCGTGGAGCATAAAATTCATGTTTAATTCCATTTTCATCACAGAAATTTTCAAATTCATAATTTTCAAATTCTCCACCATGATCACTTCTTAATGAAATGATAGAAACTCCTTTTTCATTTTGAACTAATTTTGTGAATTTAGTGAAGTATGAAAAGGTTTTTGATTTTTTAGCAAAGAAGTACACCCATATATATCTTGAGTAATCATCAGCCAACATAAAACAATATTTCTTACCACCTAAACTAGCAACGTCGTTAGGTCCAAATAGGTCCATATGAACTAGTTCAAGAATTCTAGAAATGCTTGCATTGTTTTTGGCATGAAAAGATGATTTCTTTAGTTTTCCCATAGTACATGCTTTACATAGATTATCTATTTTAATCATGAGACGGTAAACCTCTTACCAAGTCTTTTCATTTTAATTTGTTTAATATATTCATACTAGCATGTCCTAATCGTCTGTGCTATAGGTTTACTTCTACATCCTTATCTATTAGGCATTTTGAAAGAGTAAGATCATCAAAAGTCAGAGAATATATTACCTTTCCTTTTACCTAAAGACAATATTTCTTCTGATCATTGGTCAATAATTTTGCACAAGTCGGAGTCAAAAATAACATTCATTCCTTTATCACATAGCTGGCTGATTGATATCAAATTGTGGTGCAGATTTTCAACATATAATACGTCATTTAAGGCAAATGTATTGTTACCTACTTTACCTTTACCGTAATTCTACATTTTTCATTGTTACACATTGTGACTCTGCCACCTTTGTACGTCTCTGGGCTAAGGAACTTTGATTTGTCGCCTTCATGTGCCTGGAACATCCAAAATCCAGATATCATTGTTGTTGTTCCTTAACCTGCCAGCATACCAACATAAGAAGAGAATTTAGCGACCTATCTATTTTTATAGGTCCATGATTATTAATGATTAAAGGTTTTATAAAATATTTTTTTGTAGATCCAAAACTATTTATATTTGTTCCTTTTGGCACCCAGATTTGTTTAACTTTAAGGGATTTTGTATTTGTGCCTTTTGGAATCCAAATTGGTGTGGTTTTACATTTTGGGCCTATAACGACAAATGTTTTGATTGTGTCCAATTTTTCTACAAATTGTGCATTCGGTTTTGACTTGATTAATTTTGCTGACAAGTTCAGGTTGATTATATCCAAGTCCTTGTCTATCTTATTAAAGGTTTATTTACCTAATAACATATTTAATGATATTTCTCCTGCGGAAAATTTTCATAAGGTTGTAGATAGTTTTTGGACTTGCGTTTTGGGAGATTCATTTTCGTTCAACAATTGAGTGCACTTTTTAATAGATTTTTCTCTCCTAGTATTTTCACTTTCCTTTAAAATCAGAACTTCATTTTCAAGTGGTTTAATTTCAATTTCTGATTTTTTAATTTCTTCTTCGAATGTCGGAAACATCAAGCGTAGGGCTCTTTCTTTGATAGTTTTTAACTAATTGATTAAGCTGTTTATTTAAATCTATCAAAGTAACTCTTTGTGATTCAAGTTTAGCGTATTTCTCCCTAAGTCGTTCAAAACAACCATTTACTTCATGATAATATATAAGTAATTCTGAATGAGTAAGTTTTGATACCTAGCTTGGCTCGTCATCATCACTGTCAGTTATTTCTCTATGAAAACACATGTTTGCTTTTTCACTCTCACTGACAGTGCTATCATTTTCATCTTCATCACTTTCATCCCAAGTGGTTGCAAAACTTCTCCTTTTCTGTTTCTTCCATTGGCTAAGTCGATTTTTAGGACAATTTGGCTTGATATAGCCTAGTTTATTACACTTGTGGTAGATGATTTCTTATTTTCTAAGTTGTCTAGAGCTTTGTTGATTCTGGTCTTAAGTTGATGATTTTTGGTCGTATTTCCATATTTGCGGTTCCACTCTTTGAATCTCTTTATTAATAGTGCCAGTTCAGCTTCGCCATCATCATCATCATGATCTTCACTTTCAGTTGTTCCTTTGAGAGCTATCGATTTCTTTCGAGTATCACCTCCTTTACGCTCTTCTTGAATTTTATTTCTAGCTCATAAGTGTTGAGATTTTTGATATGCTTTTCAACTTTGATTTGTTTCAAATCCTTTGATTCTTGAATACTTGTAACTTTTGCTTTGAAACTTCACGGATGGACTCTGAGGAATTTTCGGACTATTTTCAACTCTGTGTACGATTTTCCAAAAGCTTTTGATTTGTATACGATATTGGAAAGTCGTCCGTACATCTCTTTGACATTTTCTTCCTTGGCCATTGTGAAATTCTCGTATTTGCTACTTAGCATGGCAAGGCGAAATTCCTTGACTTGAGATGCTCCTTCATGAGTCATTTCTAGTGCGTGCCATATTTCCTATGCAGTTAGATAATGTGAGGCATGATTAAATTCAATTCGATCCGATGAATAAATAATAGAATTCTTAGCTTTAGCATTAGCATTCTGTAGTCTATTTTCTAGATCTGTCCACTGATCCATCAGTTTATCTATTTCCTGATTATTTACCACTACTGTTGGTGCTTTATAACCTATCTCAACAGTATTCCACGCATCAATGGTTTTCAGAAAAAATTTCATTCTATTTTCCCAATAAGCATATTCACCATTGAACATTGGTGGTCTAACTATGGACTGACCATCAGCAAAAGCATTATTAAAAGAAGCCATTTTAAAAATTCAAATTTTTAAAAGAAAAACTGGTTTTTGAAAAATCAAAATTTTAAAACAACAATTGACTTCTGTTCCTAGCTCTGATACCACTTGTAGAATCAATTTTACCCTAAAGGGGGTGAATAGGGTGATGCTATTAATTGTACAAATTTAATACGGAAATATATAAAATAATTTCAACACAGATATCATAGAATAATAGCAGCACAGATAATAGCAGAATGATAAATGCAGAAATAGAACAACACGGATTTACCCGGATTTGGTAAAACCCTACCTACGTGCTGCCCCCAAGGTTTTCATAGGAAATTAAGCAGTCAGACGCTTACACATGTAAACTCGCGACACCCGCTATCGACTAACCTAACTCTATGCTCAAAACCCTATCACAACTCATCCATTGAGTTGCGAATTCTCGAATTACAACACCGTAGTTTGTCTCCTACTCACATGACTAGAATTTGCAAAAGTTTAAAAGATAAAATAAAAATTTAAAAACAAAAAACTAACGCCTTGTATAATTAAAAGCCAAAAAAATAAAACAAGGCCGGCACAAATAAATAAACTGTCCCCATTTCTTCTTCGTTTTTATAATTTATTTCGGCCATGTATTCTTTCTTCTTTAGCTCGTTCGTTCCTCTATAAAAATTAGAGCTTTGGAAATTCTTTGAAGTTGCTGCTTTAAGTTTTAGATTGAATGGTGCTTCATTTGCTTTGTTTGATTGATTTCTTGGCTGCTTTAAAATTATCGAGCGCCTTTACTTGGTTGAAAAATTAGCATGTGAAATTCCGTTTTGATTTCGTTTGTGCTTGACGTTGATTCGAGTTGTTGATTTTGAACTTAAATTTAAACTTGACTCTATGATTTTTTTTATTGAACTTGAATACTAATTTAGACCGATTATGATTGGGTTATATAGGATTGAATTCCTATAAATTTGTTTGATTGGATTTACGAATTCATTTGATAATTTTTGATGTAACAACCCTGTATTTTCTGATTATTGTAGTTGTATATTTTAATTATTTAAATTTAAATTCCTAATTTAAATAAACTTTATTTTATTTATTAAAATGAATATTTTTGTTATTTGAAATATAAATGTTGATTTTTATGTGGATTAGAATTTCAAACATGCATAAATTGAATATTTCCAGAAAATGTGAATTTTGGTCAAAATGGTCAAACTTTGACTTTTAAAATTAAAATTTGAAAGTTTTAAAATTTGAATTTTTTTTCTTTTATTATGAAAGTAAATAAAATTTCAAGAACACTGCTTTTTGTTTCGTTGAAATCCGAATAATATTGTGAAAGTTATGCTTTTTACAAAATTGGGTGTAAATTGTTTTATTTAACACTATTTTTTTATTTTATATAAATAATATTTTTAATTGTCATATCTTATTCTAAATTGTATTATATGTTATTTTACATATATTTTTACCTTATAAATATTTTAAAGTGATGTTTGAATTTTTCCAAAGCCCACTGAATTTATTTTCTATTTTTAAAGGTTAGTTTCCATTTTTCTGTTATTTTCTTTATTTAAATTATATTTAATTAAAATTTATTTATTCATTTTTATGTATGCATTTTTATTTTATGTTTTTATCTTTATTTATAAATATGTTTCATGTACATACAATTTTTCCAAAGTTCATTTCATTTATTTTCAAATTTTCAAGCCTAGTTTACATTTTCTTCGCTATTTTCTTAATTTAATTATATTTAATTAATATTTATTTATTTATTTTTGTTTATTTACTATATTTTCGTGTTTTATCTGTATTTATACATATTTTACATGTATTTAAAATTTTAAAAGAAATTAGAAATTCAAAGAGACTAGACCTTTCATTTCTGGTGACTTTTCAATTCTTGTCTCTTCATTTGCTTTTGCCTTTTCCTCTCCTTGCTTTAGCCGTACATCCCTCTACCCTATAGCCATGTTTCTCATCTTAAATTCACGTGAGAAAACATCATTCCCCACTTAAACTCACAGCATTACAACTTGGGGAAAAAAATGGCAAGTTCATGGCTTTCTTCTTCCCACTCTTCCTTCTTATTTACATTGTTTTTTTGCCTTGCCTCTACCTAACTTTGCTCGGCCCTACCACCCATCATCACCACCATCCTCTCCACCATCACCAACCACAACAATCACCAGCCTCTCCTCTGACCACCACCTCAAACAATGACCTTCAAGTGGACCAAACACCACAATACTTTGCACCAGACCCTTGAAACCTTGCCTAGCCGAGCATAACTCCACTATCACCTTCATAGTTGCCTTGGCCAACCCCCTAGCTCCACTACCACCTACTAACCTGACCTCTGGACATCACTCCAGTAATGATCAGACCTGAAGCATGTAGGTTCGAGCCCCACTTGATCCAAGGCCGTGCCTGGTTGAGCCCAAAACTCCACTCCTATTTTGCCTTTATCCCTTTTGTCTTCTTCATATGCAACTCCTACCTCTTCAACCACTTCCAAGGCCGTGCATTTTGAGGCAAAACCTGAGCAAAACCATGATCATGGCTGAGTATAATGTCCCTTTGGTCAAACTTTTGAGTGGCTAAAGCAAGGTTTAACTATTTTGTCCTTCGTTGCTTTTATTTCAATTCATTTCGATATTGTTTTGTGTTATATATTCATATATATGTTGCTTCGTTTATTGGTTGTTTACAAGATCATATCTTGGCTATCTCTCTCATTTGAATCATGTCGTGATGTTTCATGTTGTGTCGTGCTGTATCGTGCTTGTCGTGGCTTTGGAATCGTTTGTGTGTCGTAGTGGTCTTCAGCTTGAAAAGGTAAGTCTTTCTTACTCTGACATTTATACTTATGAAATAGTGAATTGATGACAAGTGTTTAGTAATATAAAATGTTTATGCAAGTTAATGATGATCATATGATATGCTATGCCATGTTGTTACCATGTTAAAACTGTTAATTATAACCTGACATCTGATATATGACATTATATTGTGACATTGACATTGTTTATATTGTTTATGCATATATTCACACTGCAAATTCCCTGTTAGAATAGAATCACTATGGGTTGAAATGATACATACCCAAATGGACTTTAGATTAAGAAAAAATCGTTATGTGCTGAAATGATAGGCCTGAGCGATTTTTATTGTATTTTATTTGACTTGGGATTGCGGGTTTGAAATGATAAAACCCGGTTTTCTTTGTAAATTACGGATTGAAATGATATATATCTGTATCACTTGACCTAGGTTAGAAAATTATATACAGACCCCGTGGTATATTTTTAAATGATTTTTTTAAATATGTATTTTCAAAAGTATGAAATTTTGATTTAAAATATATATATTATGGTTTTAAGAAAGTTAAATATTAAATCTTGAAATTGTGAATTTAAGTGAGTTCAAGTATGTAAATTTGGAGTAAATGTGACGTTTGACTTTAAATTTTATTTTAAGATGTAAATAAATAATGGAAATTAAATTTAAAGTTTTGAAATGATATTTGAAGTAAAATTTTAAGTTTGTTAAATTTATAAATTAATAAACAGTGAATTTTAACTTAATAAATGAATGGAGTTTGCAAAATTGAATATTTGATCTTAAAATTTTATTGTGTTAAATCATATGTTAAAATGATTTTAAATGTGAAATTCTGAAGTTCTAGAAATATGATTTTTAAGTTGTAATAATAAAAATTTGGAGTTTTATTATTATTTTTGAAAAGCTAAAATGAAACCTGGAATTTTATAGCATTTTCAAAATGCTTTAGTCTTTTGACAGCATTTTAATGCTATTGTTTTGAATCTAACAATGTTTGAAATAACTAAATATCTATTACGACATTTTATAAATGTCTCTATTCTTGAAATAAACCATTTTTGAAAATATAAGCTACGATAGCACTTTATAAATGCTATCATTGCTATAATTTGACAATGTTTTGAAATGTTATAGATTTTAACACTGTTTGGGCTATATTTTAAAGTGTTAAATAATTTAACTTTTGAAATGGATTAGTTGTGAAATTTTAGAAGTTTTGAATATTTAAATTTGAATTTTTAAGGAATTTAAATTGAATTTGAATTTAAATAAAGTTTACTTAGTTATGTGTTAAACGGAATGAGATGTAATGAGATAAATGAATTTTGAATGGAATTTTGAAATGTATTTTTGTAATAATGTTTGAAATAATAAATGAATGACATATTTGATTTTCAAATGATATTTAAATTTGAATATTTAGATTTGAATTCAAATAATGATTTGATTATGAAGTTTTGAAAGGATGTAATATTTTAATGATTTCGAAATGGTTTCGAAATGATTTGATCTTTATTTTAATAAAGAATATGAATGTGAAATAATATTTGATTTTGATCTATTTGATAAAGGAATATTTGAAGTTTATATTTGTATAAAAAGGTATTTGGTTTAATTGTAATTTAAGTTTAGTTAAATAATATTGGATTTATGAAATGAATGAATATTTCAAAATTAAATAATAATGAAATTAGATTTGAGATATGAATATATGGAATTATAAAGTTTATTTTTGAAATGTGGGATATTAAAGTTTGGAAATATATTAAAATTGGATTGTGTATTTTGTAGATCAAATCTATATTTGAAATTTGTAAGATTTGAAATGTGTTGTTAGAAAACTAAACTGAATTGAAACTGATGGTTTGAATTGAATTAAATTGGAAATTTGAAATTTTGGTTTAATGGAATAAATTTGTAAAGTGTAAAGAATTAAAAGATTGATTTCAAATGTATGATTTCGGAATGTTATGATTTTCAAAGTGTAATTATTTCAAGTATTTTGGTTTCGGAAAAGTTATACTTTGAAAGTATTATGAATTTTTTTTAAAGGTGAATATATGTTTGAAATGGAAATGATAAACTATTTGATTTGAATATAGTTTTGAAATGTTTTTGGTTTCGTAGTATAAACTATTTTGATTGAATAAATAGTTTTGAAATAAAAATGATTTTGGTTTCGAAGTATAAACTATTTTGATTGAATAAGTATTTTTGAAATAAAAATGATTTTGGTTTCGAAGTATAAACTATTTTGATTGAATAAATAGTTTTGAAATAAAAATGGTTTTGGTTTCGAAGTATAAACTATTTTGAAAGAAATATAGTTTGAAATGAAATGATTTGATCTTTTTTAAGTTTAAACTATTTTGAAATGACCACGGCGTTATAATAACCTTTGGTTGTTAAAGAGACCGGGATCGGAAGTTGTCATACTCTCTGCCAACTCCGAAAACCACTTTAACAACTGTGTACACGGTGGAGATTCCAGAATGAAGTAGGATGGTGGCGACGTTCTTGAGGTATATTACGTGGACCCAACTCCCGTGAGTTGGCATAAGGTGGCTAAAACAGGAGCGATCTCGGGCCAAAGGAGGTAGCACCTATGGTCGGACACATTCCTTCGATACTATACTCTTACTGGTGATTGATTAGATGGCCATCCTCCGATTTTGATTTGGAGTGTGTTCCGAAGTGGGCGTATGTGGCTGTTGCGTTACCACCAGCCCGTGTGCGTAATTGGTATATCTACCCTGGCATTGCCTTGTGTGCCGTGTCACCTACCATACCGAGCCTTTACTACGAGTTTGTTTTTCTCCCGTAGCCCGTGTGGTATCCTCTGACAGTCACCCAGAGTGGAGATGGCATGATATTGGATGGACTACTGGGACTATTATGTGTGAAGGGTGATATGGGTAGCCCGGAACGCTATTTAAAAGTATGTTTATTTTACTGTAGATATTATTATAGTAGCGCAATATTACTACATAGTAAATAGTTTAATGGATCCTTAAAGGATGGGCGATCCCAAGCATCCTTTAAGTTACTGATGCATTTTTGTTACTGTTCACTTGAGTTTATTTACAGTTCATAAGTATTTATGTCCTGACTCGAGTGTTTTGTATTTTGCTTTACGCTCAAGTCAGATTGAGTGAGTTAGCATTCAAGATTCACCTTCGGAGTTGGAGCTTTCCTTGAAGATCCAGCCATCTATTTTGCTTTCTGTATCCAGTGATTTCAGTGATGTATTCTGATTTGTACCTGATGTATCTTGTTACTTTTTGTTGTATCATGTTTAACTCTGATGTATCTTATTTTTATATAGTAGCTTCATGAACTACTATTTCCTTTAAATTCCGCTACATTATTAAATACTCTGTGTCTGTGATCTGTGATTATGTATTTACTGTATATTCTGAGATTTGCCAAATTTTATTTACAACGCGGTATTTTGAGCAATTCAAGTCCGACATGTGCGGACGAGAATGGTTGAAAATATCGGGTCGTTACAGTTGGTATCAGAGCTTAGGTTGCTCTAGGCAAAACTCGGTATATAGGGTAAATGTATTTACAGAATCACTTTCATTCGAGTTTAAACCTCTTCCTTTTTGACTCGATTCCTTTGAATTTTGGAACATTCCCTGTGGTTCCAAAATCCATTCGTATCCCTCACTATTTATCTTCTTTCGTTTCTGGAGTATCCCATAACTCCACTTCAAAAGATCTTCATAATGAGTCGATAGGCTCGCCAACCTCAAATTTATTTATAAAGGGGGAAAACTCCTTTACAACAGCATCGATTCACCAGAGATTCTATATCCTCGGTTTAGATGCTAGTATCTCTTATATTTTCGAACTCTACATCTTGAGATCGAATGTTGATTTACCCAAGAAATCCACATCGGTCTTATTCTTTAAGTCACGGTTGACCCGGTTAAGGTTGCCCGTAATTTATATAAGCTCATCCATCTCCCTGTTCTGTTATTTAATCATCTCATCTTTGTTTCCAACTTATCTTCAAATTATTCTTGAAGTGTATTTGTAAACTAATATTTAAAATGTTTTATATATTGTGTTGTTTGAGTTGTTGATGTTGATTTGGGTTTCTAATCGATTCGTCTAATCAACGCTATCGATAAGATTTCCAAAACACTTGAACAGAGCAAACTGACACAATATATTTTAAATTTTAGTAATGAAATAAATTTTGTAACTATATTATAAATCTTTATCTGGATTTTATTTGAATTGGTTGTTAAGAAATAATATTTGATTTTATATATCATTTTCTATTGTTTCATATATCTAATTGAACTATGAAACATGGTTATAAATTTATTTGGAAATTTAAAATGAATGTAAAACAAGAATTTGAGAATTTAATTTCCGATGGATTTCAAACTTTGTGTTTAAAGTTTTAAAGGATATATTATTTAAAGTATTTTCGAATGGAAATTTGTTTCCAAAGAATTTTAAATTTAAATTTGTGCTCTTCTCTTTGTCGCTGAAAAATAATTTCGGTGATGACTGCAGCATCATCGACATTCATTTTCGAGTTTCAAGTGAAAAGACCATTCTGTAGTCTTGCTACAATTTTGTTTTGGGGAATTTAATTGATTTTAATTTCTAAAATAAGAATGGATTTATAACATATGCTAATATATGATTTAAACTTGAATGGATATATGTATATAGTATATGAGCATTTATTTATCTCTAAATAGTTTGGAATCTATTGGAAATTTAATTCCTAAATTTTATCTTCAAAGATAATTTCTAAGTATAATTTCAAGATTTGGATAAATATTCAAGCTTGAAATAATTGAATTAGAAAGTTTTATTTGTATAATACACAATTTCATTCCAATATAACTTACCTTAATTTTCAGAAGTTGAATATGTAATTGGATAATATACAATATAAAAAAAAGATTTTATAAATAAAATTTGAGTGGTTATTATAAATGTAATATACTTAAATTTTAGTTATAAAAAGATTAACAGAGGTAAATAGAAAAAGGGGTAATGGAATAATTTACAATATAAAATGATGATAAAGGAACTAAGAATAAGATAAAGCGGTTATAATAAGTATAAATATATGTAACATAGGTGATAAAATATATTGAAAGGAATAAATTAAAATTTTTAGTTAGGAATAAGGAAGAATTAAATTTTGTTAAGTACATTTTGAATATAATAAATGATTTTTTTTCAAATCCATGATTTTTGAAATTGTTAATTTAAGATAATTGGATGATAAGATAATGAAATTAGAGATAGTTTAGATTTATTTAACTTATGTAAGATTTATAATCAATTTAAGTTGAAATTTTCATGGTTTCAAATTTATTATCTTATTTTGTTTTTCAAACTATCTTTTGGTTGTCCTAATTTCCCTTATCTTGCTACAGAATGGGAGGCTATTGCTTATACCAGTCTGTTTAGAAATCTTTCTATAATCTTTAATAATCTTTGGTACTCATCTTTGGATCTGAGCACTGCTTGCCATCCACAGACCGTCGGTCAAACGAGAAGGGTGAATCCGATTCTAAATGATTTTTTTTCTCGTGCTTGTGCTCTTGATTCTTGAAGATCTTGGAAAGATCATCTCCACATTGTTAAACTTACCTATAGTAACAGTTATCAGGTATAATTTTAATCTTCTTTTCATCTTGTCTTAATACTATTTCATTTTATCTTTTTCTGTGCTTTCCCGTACCTCATTCCTTTTCGAGGACGAAAAGTTTTGAGTGGGGGAGAGTGTAACAACCCTGTATTTTCTGATTATTGTAGTTGTATATTTTAATTATTTAAATTTAAATTCCTAATTTAAATAAACTTTATTTTATTTATTAAAATGAATATATTTTGTTATTTGAAATATAAATGTTGATTTTTATGTGGATTAGAATTTCAAACATGCATAAATTGAATATTTCCAGAAAATGTGAATTTTGGTCAAAATGGTCAAACTTTGAATTTTAAAATAAAATTTTGAACGTTTGAAAATTTGAATTTTTTTTCTTTTATTATGAAAGTAAATAAAATTTCAAGAACACTGCTTTTCGTTTCGTTGAAATCCGAATAATATTGTGAAAGTTATGCTTTTTACAAAATTGGGTGTAAATTGTTTTATTTAACACTATTTTTTTTATTTTATATAAATAATATTTTTAATTGTCATATCTTATTCTAAATTGTATTATATGTTATTTTACATATATTTTTACCTTTTAAATATTTTTAAAGTGATGTTTGAATTTTTCCAAAGCTCATTGAATTTATTTTCTATTTTTAAAGGTTAGTTTCCATTTATCTGTTATTTTCTTTATTTAAATTATATTTAATTAAAATTTATTTATTCATTTTTATGTATGCATTTTTATTTTATGTTTTTATCTTTATTTATAAATATGTTTCATGTACATACAATTTTTCCAAAGTTCATTTCATTTATTTTCAAATTTTCAAGCCTAGTTTACATTTTCTTCGCTATTTTCTTAATTTAATTATATTTAATTAATATTTATTTATTTATTTTTGTTTATTTACTATATTTTCGTGTTTTATCTGTATTTATACATATTTTACATGTATTTAAAATTTTAAAAGAAATTAGAAACTTAAAGAGACTAGACCTTTCATTTCTGGTGACTTTTCAATTCTTGTCTCTTCATTTGCTTTTTCCTTTTCCTCTCCTTGCTTTAGCCGTACATCCCTCTACCCTATAGCCATGTTTCTTATCCTAAATTCACGTGAGAAAACATCATTCCCCACTTAAACTCACGGCATTTCAACTTGAGGAAAAAAAATGGCAAGTTCATGGCTTTCTTCTTCCCACTCTTCCTTCTTCTTTTCATTGTTTTTTTGCCTTGCCTCTACCTAACTTTGCTCGGCCCTACCACCCATCATCACCACCATCCTCTCCACCATCACCAACCACAGCAATCACCAGCCTCTCCTCTGACCACCACCTCAAACAATGACCTTCAAGTGGACCAAACACCACAATACTTTGCACCAGACCCTTGAAACCTTGCCTAGCCGAGCATAACTCCACTATCACCTTCATAGTTGCCTTGGCCAAGCCCCTAGCTCCACTACCACCTACTGACCTGACCTCTGGACATCACTCCAGCAATGATCAGACCTGAAGCATGTAGGGTCGTGCCCCACTTGATCCAAGGCCGTGCCTGGTTGAGCCCAAAACTCCACTCCTATTTTGCCTTTATCCCTTTTGTCTTCTTCATATGCAACTCCTACCTCTTCAACCACTTGCAAGGCCGTGCATTTTGAGGCAAAACCTGAGCAAAACCATGATCATGGCTGAGTATAATGTCCCTTTGGTCAAGCTTTTGAGTGGCTAAAGCAATGTTTAACTATTTTGTCCTTCGTTGCTTTTATTTCAATTCATTTCGATATTGTTTTGTGTTATATATTCATATATATGTTGCTTCGTTTATTGGTTGTTTACAAGATCATATCTTGGCTATCTCTCTCATTTGAATCATGTCGTGATGTTTCATGTTGTGTCGTGCTGTATCGTGCTTGTCGTGGCTTTGGAATCGTTTGTGTGTCGTAGTGGTCTTCAGCTTGAAAAGGTGAGTCTTTCTCACTCTGACATTTATACTTATGAAATAGTGAATTGATGACAAGTGTTTAGTAATATAAAATGTTTATGCAAGTTAATGATGATCATATGATATGCTATGCCATGTTGTTACCATGTTAAAACTGTTAATTATAACCTGACATCTGATATATGACATTATATTGTGACATTGACATTGTTTATATTGTTTATGCATATATTCACACTGCAAGTTCCCTGTTAGAATGGAATCACTATGGGTTGAAATGATACATACCCAAACGGACTTTAGATTAAGGAAAAATCGTTATGGGCTGAAATGATAGGCCTGAGCGATTTTTATTGTATTTTATTTGACTTGGAATTGCGGGTTTGAAATGATAAAACCCGGTTTTCTTTGTAAATTACGGATTGAAATGATATATATCTGTATCACTTGACCTATGTTAGAAAATTATATACAGACCCCGTGTTATATTTTTAAATGATTTTTTTTAAATATGTATTTTCAAAAGTATGAAATATTGATTTAAAATATATATATTATGGTTTTAAGAAAGTTAAATATTAAATCTTGAAATTGTGAATTTAAGTGAGTTCAAGTATGTAAATTTGGAGTAAATGTGACGTTTGACTTTAAATTTTATTTTAAGATGTAAATAAATAATGGAAATTAAATTTAAAGTTTTGAAATGATAGTTGAAGTAAAATTTTAAGTTTATTAAATTTATAAATTAATAAATAGTGAATTTTGACTTAATAAATGAATGGAGTTTGCAAAATTGAATATTTGATCTTAAAATTTTATTGTGTTAAATCATATGTTAAAATGATTTTAAATGTGAAATTTTGAAGTTCTAGAAATATGATTTTTAAGTTGTAATAATAAAAATTTGGAGTTTTATTATTATTTTTGAAAAGCTAAAATGAAACCTGGAATTTTATAGCATTTTCAAAATGCTTTAGTCTTTTGACAGCATTTTAATGCTATTGTTTTGAATCTAACAATGTTTGAAATAACTAAATATCTATTACGACATTTTATAAATGTCTCTATTCTTGAAATAAACCATTTTGGAAAATATAAGCTACGATAGCACTTTATAAATGCTATCGTTGCTATAATTTGACAATGTTTTGAAATGTTATAGATTTTAACACTGTTTGGGCTATATTTTAAAGTGTTAAATAATTTAACTTTTGAAATGGATTATTTGTGAAATTTTAGAAGTTTTGAATATTTAAATTTGAATTTTTAAGGAATTTAAATTGAATTTGAATTTAAATAAAGTTTACTTAGTTATGTGTTAAACGGAATGAGATGTAATGAGATAAATGAATTTTGAATGGAATTTTGAAATGTATTTTTGTAATAATGTTTGAAATAATAAATGAATGACATATTTGATTTTCAAATGATATTTAAATTTGAATATTTAGATTTGAATTCAAATAATGATTTGATTATGAAGTTTTGAAAGGATGTAATATTTTAATGATTTTGAAATGGTTTGGAAATGATTTGATCTTTATTTTAATAAAGAATATGAATGTGAAATAATATTTGATTTTGATCTATTTGATAAAGGAATATTTGAAGTTTATATTTGTATGAAAAGGTATTTGGTTTAATTGTAATTTAAGTTTAGTTAAATAATATTGGATTTATGAAATGAATGAATATTTCAAAATTAAATAATAATGAAATTAGATTTGAGATATGAATATATGGAATTATAAAGTTTATTTTTGAAATTTGGGATATTAAAGTTTGGAAATATATTAAAATTGGATTGTTTATTTTGTAGATCAAATCTATATTTGAAATTTGTAAGATTTGAAATGTTTTGTTAGAAAACTAAACTGAATTGAAACTGATGGTTTGAATTGAATTAAATTGAAAATTTGAAATTTTGGTTTAATGGAATAAATTTGTAAAGTGTAAAGAATTAAAAGATTGATTTCAAATGTATGATTTCAGAATGTTATGATTTTCAAAGTGTAATTATTTCAAGTATTTTGGTTTCGGAAAAGTTATACTTTGAAAGTATTATGAATTTTTTTTAAAGGTGAATATATGTTTGAAATGGAAATGATAAACTATTTGATTTGAATATAGTTTTGAAATGTTTTTGGTTTCGAAGTATAAACTATTTTGATTGAATAAATAGTTTTGAAATAAAAATGATTTTGGTTTCGAAGTATAAACTATTTTGATTGAATAAGTATTTTTGAAATAAAAATGATTTTGGTTTCGAAGTATAAACTATTTTGATTGAATAAATAGTTTTGAAATAAAAATGGTTTTGGTTTCGAAGTATAAACTATTTTGAAAGAAATATAGTTTGAAATGAAATGATTTGATCTTTTTTAAGTTTAAACTATTTTGAATTGACCACGGCGTTATCATAACGTTTGGTTGTTAAAGAGACCGGGATCGGAAGTTGTCATACTCTCTGCCAACTTTGAAAACCACTTTAACAACTGTGTACGCGGTGGAGATTCCAGAATGAAGTAGGATGGTGGCGACGTTCTTGAGGTATATCACGTGGACCCAACTCCCGTGAGTTGGCATAAGGTGGCTAAAACAGGAGCGATCTCGGGCCAAAGGAGGTAGCACCTCTGGTCGGACACATTCCTTCGATACTATACTCTTACTGGTGATTGATTAGATGGCCATCCTCCGATTTTGATTTGGAGTGTGTTTCGAGGTGGGCGTATGTGGCTGCTGCGTTACCACCAGCCCGTGTGCGTAATTGGTATATCTACCCTGGCATTGCCTTGTGTGTCGTGTCACCTACCATACCGAGCCTTTACTATGAGTTTGTTTTTCTCCCGTAGCCCGTGTGGTATCCTCTGACAGTCACCCAGAGTGGAGATGGCATGATATTGGATGGACTACTGGGACTATTATGTGTGAAGGGTGATATGGGTAGCCCGGAATGCTATTTAAAAGTATGTTTATTTTACTGTAGACATTATTATAGTAGCGCAATATTACTACATAGTAAGTAGTTTAACGGATCCTTAAAGGATGGGCGATCCCAAGCATCCTTTAAGTTACTGATGCATTTTTGTTATTGTTCACTTGAGTTTATTTACAGTTCATAAGTATTTATGTCCTGACTCGAGTGTTTTGTATTTTGCTTTACGCTCGAGTCAGATTGAGTGAGTTAGCATTCAAGATTCATCTTCGGAGTTGGAGCTTTCCTTGAAGATCCAGCCATCTATTTTGCTTTCTGTATCCAGTGATTTCAGTGATGTATTCTGATTTGTACCTGATGTATCTTGTTACTTTTTGTTGTATCATGTTTAACTCTGATGTATCTTATTTTTATACAGTAGCTTCATGAACTACTATTTCCTTTAAATTCCGCTGCATTATTAAATACTCTGTGTCTGTGATCTGTGATTATGTATTTACTGTATATTCTGAGATTTGCCAAATTTTATTTACAACGCGGTATTTTGAGCAATTCAAGTCCGACATGTGCGGATGAGAATGGTTGAAAATATCGGGTCGTTACATTTGAGCTCGGCCATTCGATTGTGCTTGAATGCTCGTGATTTCTTTAGACTAGTTCAAATTGTATTTTTCGTGATTACTTGATTATCACGGCTTTGATTTGCTGTTCGATTTCTTGACCACCACGGCTTGATTTTCTGTCATGTTCGATTTCTTGGCTTGGTCACCACGGTTTTGATTTATTCAATTTTAATGCTCGGCCATTTGGATTTTTCTCTATGACTTGTTGGCATTTAACTTAGAAAAGTGCTTGACTTTCTGACTTGTTCGTTCATGGCTTCATTTGTGTTCCACTGTTACATTTTTTTGTTAGAAATTGCTGACTTGAGATCGACTTTATTTATGCCTGTAGTGTTGCAGTCTGATATGCTAGCTCGAGTTGCTTGATCATAGTTACTTGTGCATTTGAACCCTATTAGCCGAGTTATCCTTTACCTTGTGTATTTTCTAGTTTACCTGATCCTATTGCCTATGAAACCGTTTGTATTTTGTTTCACTGAGTCTGTTTATTTGAACCGTGTCTGCATTGTTGTCATATATGTGAACTTGAAGTTGTACATTAGAGTCTTGTGTCTTATCTGGTTCATCTTTGTAGCATATTCAATAAATACTGCTGAGGCTGCTGCACCACTATCTACTGTCTCTGGTCATTGCATATGGCTTTGAGTTTGTTGGTTCATCACTGTTTGATTATTAGTTGATGTTGAAAAACTGGTCAGTTATCACTTTTGTACTGCATATTTCAGTGTGCTTGACCTTCTTGCTTCGAGTCATGTAAACTTGTTGTATACTTGCATATTTGTTTACAGTTTTGTTGCATTGTGTGGTGAGTTTTGGTTTGCATCAAGTACATGTCTGCATGTGATTATTGATTTGAGATACTGCCTTGTATTTGCAGTCGTCATTTCTGGGTTTAGTTGTGTTTTCTTGTACACTTTGTTGTTGAGTCTGTACTGTTCATTCGATCACCATTTATATACATGCATGCACACACACACAATATATATATATATATATATATTTGTGTGTGTGTGTTGTGCATTGCATTTTCTACTGCCGTGTGCTTTAATATGCACTGTCTTTTTGTGTACTTTCCTGGTGCACTTGTAGTTGCACATACATATGTATGTGTTGCCCTGCACTGCTCTGTCTACTACCTTGTAGCCTCTATGCCTTCACTTGATTGATGTATGCCTCTATTGTAGTTTGCATTTGGTTTCGTACATTTGTGTCATTCCTAGTGCAGTGTGACCTTTGTGTGGAGCTTGATTGAGTTGTTGCTTCGAGTTACACTATAGCTTTTACTCTTGTGAATGTTTTGGTCCATTTGAGTTTTTTACATTTTGTATTTGGGTCTGGTTAAACTGTATCGCTTCTGTTGTTGCTAGCTTCATGTGTACATCACTGAATTTTTTATCAAGGCTTTGTTGCTTGAGAACTTGTATTCTTGTGTACTCACTGTGTTGAATCCAGCTTATAGCTCGGGTTTGACCTTGTGCTCGTGTTGTGATTTTATTTGTACTGCACTTGAGTTGAACCCGACTTTTAATTGGGTTTGACCTTGTGCTCCCATGTCCCTGTAATTTTATCAAGTGTATATCGGTGTGCACGGCCTTATGGCATGTACAGTGATCCATTGTGCATGTCACAAGTTGTTCGTGTTTGATGAATTCAAAATTAAATGATGAAGAACAACCCAAATAGTTGAGGCATCTAATTGTTTCAGAAATACATTTTATTTTACACTGCAAAAATATTTCTTTTCAATTTTACCACGTCATTGTTTATTTTGCAGATAACTCAGATGCTGGATTCATTCTGGACTATAGTTGAAGATTAAATATGAGTGAAAGAGTGATATGTAGTGAGGTGCTAATGTATGTATAGTGAAAAAATGTGATGTAATTGAAATTGTATTGTAATTGAAAATTGTATATTAGTGAGAGCTTAAATTTATACTATTCAAAATTAAAATAAAATATCTGTTTGAATAAAATATCTTTTTGACTTTAAATTTCGTGTTATTTATTTTATTCAGCAAATATTTGTTCAATTATGTGAAAAATAAAATATTCCATTAACAAATACATTTAAATGAATATATATATTTGCTTACTATCATCAAACAAAAATCATATACTAGCATATTCGACATAGAGGTCCTAAGCGGTCAGTAGAAAAGGCTCGAGTTATACCCTGACAGATTTCGCTCCCTACTAGTGTAGAATATGTAGGAGCACAGACCTCAAAGTTAGTTGGTTGGATGTTTATTTGTTGAATGGTAGGTTAGTTAACCCATGGATGAATCTTTACCTTAGATGAGTCTTTAAGATACGTTAGTAATACGACAATTAAATTATATATTATAGAGCTATATATAGGTGTCATTGGTCTCTATAGCTAGAATTGGCTGACTAGCTTTTACATGTCAGAGAGCCCGCTTCAGGGCTGAGGTATTAAATGACCATTGGGTCTACCTCGTCTTTGTTTAAGAAATATTAAGTGGTCGGATTTTTGGGTAGTATATGTTAAGATATATATGCATATAAACACATATATAGTTAAACCTCGAAGGAGGTTAGGCATATCATACATGCATAAAAGATTTAATGGGTTAGTAGTAAATAATAGACATAACACTTAAATGGAAATCAACAAGCATAAATTAATGTTACAGGCAAAATGTGTAATTTTCTAGTCACTAAAACATTATTTTGACCCCTCCCTCCTCATTACAACCCATATGATAAATTTAGAGGGATATGCTACCAGTGTTGGATGAGAAATGGTTGAGGGTGAAGTCTTCTTATTCATGCTCGGCCCTGACAAGGTAGTTAGAAATCCAAGGAATACTACTTATTCCAAGGTAGCAGCCTTATTCAGTATTTATGTTCTATTATATTTTTCTATTGCACTATGAACTTATATTGGTCGCACTCTGATATACTTTTGTTTATTATAGGTTATCAAAACCTACGATCAGTGCCTTAAAGGACATGGGTTTCTACTGAGTCGAAATTCAAGCATATAAAGGTGTGGGTTGTTACATTTGATATCGGAGCTTAGGTTAGTCGACCATAGAAATTAGGATATGCTGAGAGAACGTATTTGTATTTACATCTATAATTATATATGTATACATGTATGTGTGTGTGCGCGCGCACCAAACTCTTATAAATTTCCACTATAGGAGTAGTTGCAACCATATTCTAGAAGGGTGGATGAGACAACTATGAGTTGGGCCTAAGGGTGACAATTAGACTCAACCCGACGGACATAGAGCCAACCAGTCTCAGTTCTACATGGGTCGGGTTTTGTTGGGTCCAAACTATACATTCAAAAACCTAGATCTGACTCGACCCGAGCTTCGGTTCAGGTGGGGTTAAGTTGGTTCGGGTGGGGTCGATTCAGTTCGAGTCCTGTTGGTAATAACACTAAAAATGTATGTATTTCTATATTTGTTGGCCATGTCCTTTGGGTTTGGTTGGTTCGGTTGGGCTTGATCAGGTCTTTATGATATTTTTCATCACCTAAACCCGAGATCCAACGTGTTCGGTTTGGGTTCAGAACTTCTCGAGTCGGTTCAGTTCAGGTGTGCGGTTGTCGATTCTAATTGTCAACCCTAGTTGGGCCAATAAATAAAGTTAAATCTATACACCTACCATGATTACCTCATTGACCGTTGGTTGTACCGTAAGACATTGACCAAGAAGAGCATGAACATGACATATAGAAGAATCTCGAAAGCCGAATGGTACTTGACTCTTTTGTTGGACCTAGACTGCCTTATGGCTATAGATTTCGATTTATTGCTAACGAAGATGCATATTTTATTCATAAAATTGGGAAGTAAGAACCTATATGTTGTAAATATCTGAAAGCAAGGTATAATGGAGCAAGTTCCCACAAAAAGATGTACATTTACCACTACAAGATGATAAATCAGATTTTATGAAGGTGAGTAGAAAGGAAAGAAAGCACAAAAGAAAGGACAATTAAAGTCAATTTCTGGATCCAACTCCATGTGAAAGAATTTGAAAAATAATGTTTTTGGAAAATTCCTTGAAACATTTTGAATGGGTTTTTCAAAGGATTTAATGGAAATTGTTAATCTGAAATGGCAAGGAAAATTTGAAATTATTACTTTAAAATTGGTTGGGTTAAAAGTTTTTGATTTAAATATTTTCGGTAAAAGGGTTTTTCGTTTTGAAATGAATGGAAAATAGAGAGTGTAGGTTTGGCTCGATGATTTTTTCAATTTTAGTAGGTTTAAAGGTTTTAAAAATTCTTTCTCTAAGGGTCTGCAAATGGAAATAGTGCTTAATTAAAATAGGATAAGGAGAATAGAAGGGTAAGTATGTCTGATGGTGAAGGTAGGATGAATACTCCCTTATAAGGAAAAATATAGAAAATAACGGTTGACATAGATTGTATCTCTTTTCATAATGTCAAAGAAAAGCCCAATGACTAAAGTAGTAGGCGAACGCACTACAATGAGTCAACATTGGGATATTTAGATAGAAATAGCATTAGAAATTTGTATAAAAATAGGAGTAATCTAGTTTGAAATAATATAGGAAAAAGCAATAAGAATAGGAGAAGAAGAATAAATAAAATTCTGTATATATGTGGTAATTGCACATATATTTTAGATAGACGCCTAGATAGATGTTGTAATCGCACATATCTTTTAGAAGTCCCCCTCATATGCTATTAAAATATCCGCCAAAGGTAGAAGTGGAAACAATACGAGTAACAGGAAGATAATAGGATGGAAGTTATCATTGTCTACTCTAGTTTTCATTTTATTATTATAAGAAATGTTTCTGAAAAATGATTTGCACGGTAATTGAGTTTTTGAATATTTCCAGTTAAAAATCCTACTTTTTAAAGAAGTAAATCTTTGTTATAGAAGTGTGTGCATGTGTAACATATCAATCATGCAAGGTATAACATGCCCGTGTATAGATGTTGGGATTCACATCTCAACGGACTTGTTAGCTCATATAATATGCAAATACATTGTCCAAATGTATATATATATACACTTTTGATTTTATAAATAAAATATTATAATATAAAATAAAATTTTATACATAATTTTGCATATATATATATATATGTATAATATTAACAATATATATTTATAATTATGTAAATATATGTTTAATTCATTTATAAAATATATTAATAATTTCTTTCGCTATAATGCCGAAAGCAGTACATGTATAAATATAATATTTTCTTATATATATATATTAAATACTTATATATATGTGTATAATAATAAATATATATTAATATAAATAGAAATCAAAAATAATTTATATTTAAATATATAACTACCAGGTCTTGTGCATGGCTTCTAATTTCCACTTGTTTATATTCCTAAACTAATTTTTTTAGTTATAAAATAGTTAAATTAGTATGTTTTATAATAAAATGTAATTTTATTTGTCATGATTTACTCATATTGATCTTGAATCTTTGGAAAATTTAGGACTTTATATAACCATATATGAACATTATAAAAATATATGGATTTAAAGATTTTCTAGAAACCCTAAACTTTCCCGCATTTTACATATTGAAGCAGAAATTATTTCGAATAGTTTAATTGTGTTGTCTAATGTGTACGATAAAAAAATATTGAGTAAATATTATGGAATGAAGAAATATAGTACAATACAGAAAAACCATTGCTTAATACTTATTTCTACAACCGTTTTTAGACGTCGAAACAATACATTATACAACATTGGCTCAAAATATTTTTTAATGTGTCTTTTATAAGGTTTCATTGGGCAAAAGTTGTGGCATGAATTATCATTTAAAGCATATCCCAAATAATATAACCTACGTTTTGTCTAGTTTGTTTTAGAGAAGAAATCAAAAGCTATACAAGGTTCTTGGAATAGTTAACATTTTAGTGGCATGTGAAGTTGTTTGGTCGACAAGAAAAGCAGAAAAATATGTAATACAAAAACGTTGAATATGTGTTCCCTTCTGTAATATTAACTTTCGGTTATATTACTATGTTGTATTATTTTCATCCCAAATTAATAATCTTATAATATGTAATAATGAATAACATATTCCAATGCAAATTATTACCTACCAAAGCAGGCTCCCATGCTAGGCAACCTAGGTAGTTGAATAGGGAAACCCTTCATTAAGGGCAACATTTGCAGTGAACCTTTACCACTTACATATTAAATTTCTTTTTTCTATTTATTTGATGTGATAGGAATTCAATGGAATATAGACCTATCAAATCCAATTATTCTAGACTTCTACACCTCTCATGAATGGTTACATTGTCTACTTTCATAGCTTGACAATGCATTCTTGTCAAAATAGTTAGTTTCATGGTATTTTAGGTTTTACTATTGCTTGTATTGTTTCATGATAAATGCATTTATTTAACTGGTATATGTGTTAGTTGTAGTTGGGCCGTTGTAGTAATGGTAACCTTTACCAATACAAGAAAACCATACCAGTATCATCGGTAAGTTAAAATAACTACCAATAATTTACCATTGTCGATAGTAATATGATAGGAGGAAAACCGGCAAACCATTATACCGTGGTGGTAAATATACTAGTGTATGAAACATTAAAAATTTATTGCATTATTTGATAATGATAAAAAGATAATTATTTGGTTTCTGATTCTAACTCCATTAATATTTATATCAACATTTTGGCTTATTTTAGTTAACTTATACAATTTTCATAATTCAACATACATAAAGTAATATAAAATAATTTCTTTTCTAATCTTAGACTTTGAACCTAATAAAACTAAAAAAGAAACATCTTCATAAATAATACTGTGGACATCTTCGTAAAAACTGATATGTCTACAAAAATATATATTGTTAAAATAATTTAAATAGTGGCAATAAATTAATCGATAATTTTACCGTTACCTCTGGTTTAGATGTTTCTTTACAGTATATTCACCAATAACAACGGTAAATCTAATTTTACCCCACCAATAACAACATACCTCAAATTGATTAACAATTGGTTGGTATTGGTATGATAATGGGAAATTTACCACTACCATAACAGCCTTAGTTGTACTATTCTCAGATAAATAAAGTTAGCACAATGCACACAGCTAATGATCTCCAAAGCTTCGTTATCTTTTATTTAATGTGTACATGTACAGTAATATAATTGTTTGTTTATGGTTTGATATGAACAAAGTTTTATGATACTTTATTTACTTCACAACCTTTTAGTTGCGACTTCTTGATTTTGTTCTAGAAACTGCTTTCATTTTATAGTTTATAATTAAATGTACAAAAAGAAAAATAATTTTATTTTTTACTAGCGACAAGTCTTATGGAAAATTAAATTAAATTTGACTATGGCATCCAAATCTCTTAAGTCGACGCTAGTTCCCACTCGAAAATGGGGCTTGGGGAAGTTCGCCCATTGGGCTCTCATTCGGATCTGATTTGCTTATTGATTTGTAAACATACTTATTGGAATAAAATAGTATCTTTATTAATGGTTGGTTTTAAAGCGCAATCTTTTAGTCCGACCACGAAGTTACGAAATTTCCTTATACATACAATTCCTTAAAAAAATTCCCAACTAATCGATCCTAAAAAATCGCATCATAATATATGTTCCTAAACTCAGTGCATCTGTTAATTAGTCCTAAAAAATAACATATTAATCGGTCCAAAAAAATAGCATCTACATATCTGATTCAAAACTCTGTGCATATAGTACCGCACTTATATTACGTGTAATATTATTGTCAGCTGCATACTATGGTGAGTAGCATTAAGAAGCTCAACCTTTTATTATACGTTAGATTCAAAACAGGTTGAAATGGAGAGTAAATAAACTATTATTATAATTTGTTGTTCCTAAGTTTACGTAAAAATATGATAATTATTGTGGTACCGATGCATTTATTCAATCACTTCTCATAGCTGCTGGCCACCATTGCTTTCACACATCATAACTTTCATGTTAGCTTTTATTCAGTTGTCTATTATTATTTCAACTTATTATAGAAGTATTCAGTCACTGTTTATATTCCATTTTTTGATTATTTTTTCCTTTTTACTTTTCTCTCTATTTTTTTATATATTAGACCAAGATGACAGCTTCAGCATGGTAGAGTACACACTGAGATACCTACATACCTCGATTGTATTTGTATTGTCTCATAAATCCTAATCATGTTATGCACACAGTTTGTTTTGAATTATATACACTGAATATAAATTATATAGTATATGTAGTTATGATGATTATATTAATTTTTGGTAGATATTGGACATGATTCTGCAAGTAGCTCTTTAGAAATGTAATAAAGTAGAATCCCTCAATTTCAAAGTGTTGTTTTGGAAAATAAAGTTGTAGGGTCAAGTAACAAATCTATTATCGCAAATAATGTAATAAACTATACATCTGGAGAGAATATATGAAATATTCAAATGTAAATAATAATAATAGTAATGATGATGATAATAATACCTGAATAAATTGTCACAACTAAAGTGATGAAATTCAATCAAAAGTAATTTAAACACAGAAATCGACACCGACGACAACTAGAAGCATAGTTTATCATCTGTATGTCTTCATCATATAATGAGATATCTTTATATCTATAAAAAAAATATACTACTAGGAATTACTTCACATGAAGCTTTAAAAGAGACAAAATACAAATTTAAATTATAGATGAAATCATACTAAAAATGAATTTGACAAGTGATTTATAGACATCGATATGTATTTTATAAAGAAAGAACAAAACTTATAGAAAGCAAAAAAAATTGCAATGCTCTTGCATTATACCTCCTCTTTCGAGAACCAACTATTTTTTGGTTGGATGTTAAATAAATCGAGTTTACACACATTGAACCATATTCATATGATTATGTTTACATATTTGAATCTGAAAATTGCAGCTAACAACTTTTATTAGTTTATCATTACATTACATAATTATAGTTTTCGTACTGTCCTGTAGATATTATACTTATTTTTGTTTATAATTACAATGGTATATTATAATATATAATACAATTAAATTTTCTCACAAATTAAAGTGTCTGTGTCGTTTTTACTATTTAAATGCATGTGCATATCACGTGCCATTAGGACTTAAATATAATAGCTTTGGTGTAGCACTTTTCTGGTATAAACGTGAACTTGCAAAAACGTCTCTCTAATGTTAATATCACTTAAAAACAAAATCTAGCAAATATACTATTTTGCAAATTCATAACGCTCTTTTACATATATTACCAAAACTTAGTATTACTTAAAAATACGATTTAACAAATAACTTCCTATACATTTTCTCTCTTTATTAATTAATAACGGAAACAAAAATTCAAACTGACAAAAAAAATGAACGATTCACTGTAGAAATAAAATTCAAACTAACTACACAAGATTCAAACGAAAAAACATAGCTAATATTTGTGAAAATCATTTCTCTTGAATATGTAAAGCACATATAATTTGTAAAAAATCAATTTATCTGCGAATGGTGTACTATTGTCACGTGCGAAGCGCGTGCCGTAATACTTGTTTCTATGATGCGTATCTGAATATTGAACTCCCTATTTTTAATAAAGTGAAAAATATCCATGTCTAATAACTTTGTAAATTATGTCCTAGTTTTTTCAAGATTAGAAAATGTAAGCTAACTTATAATTTATGGAAAATATAAAATTTAAAAATATATTTTTTCCCTTTTCCTAAGTACATATAGTTGTTTATTTAAGTATATTTCTTATCAAATAACTTCATTATTTTGTCATTATCATTTTTCAAAGAAAATTTGAGAAACTTTTCAAATTGAATTAACTTTTGAAAAGCACGAGTTTACTTGAGCTTTATGAATTCAAAATGGAGATCTAATTAACCTTTTACTATATACTTAATAATATTATTTTTAGTTGCATCTCCATGATTTTCTTTTATTTGACGGTGTTCGTTTTTTTTCATTGATATCTTAACAAAATAATACATCGTGGTTTGTAATTCACATATTATATCATTTATAAACGCGGTCATTTAACAACCATAATTTGTTGCTGGTTAGTCCTAAAATTTCTTGGTGTGGCTCGTACATGATCTCTCATTGGTGAGTTTTACACGCAACCTCTCGACTCACTCAAATTTCTTAGGACGTGTATGGTTAAAAGGCAACGCTTTACCATATATCACACTGTGAGAACCAGCTATCACATTGGTTGGAAATTCGGTAATAATATAAATCTCTAAACCAAAAAGACAACAAAGTCTCAAACTATAGTTCATGCTCATTTTCACTGGATGGATATATGTATGTGTTTGTGTGCACACACACCAAAAACTTATTAGTAATTTCAAAAGTTATATTATATGGATGTATAGGTAAAACGTATTCTAAGTTTAGCAGGTTACACTAGATTGATAAGGTGTAATGTAAAACCCCATAATTTTACATAATTAAATATTAATTAAAAGGGTTATATATTCATTTTACATAAAAGGGAAAGAATTTTGTAACAACTCGCATATTTAACGATTTTATATTTAAATGTTTTATTTACATATAGTGTCGTTAGTCGGATTTTTAGATCCGAAATGTTACTTTTTGCAAATGGCCGAATTGGGACTCGAAACCACTTCCATTGAGTTCAAAATGTCGTTTGCGATCTTTTTGAGTATAATCTTTGATATGTTTGGAGTAAGTCAAATTTCGCTACGTTTTCTAATTGGGTTTTGGGTTTGGGTTCAGCCCATTTGCTAGTTTAATAACCTAACTCAGTCCCTCTCTTCCCCATTCACTCATTTTCACTTCCAAAACTTAAGCTATGAACTGAAAATGGGGAAAGAGAATGGGAATTTGAAATTCCAAGCCCTAGTTTCTTCTTGCAACTTGAAATCTTTCTCCAAAATCAAAGAGAAGCCATTGGTAAGCCTCCTCTTCATCTTCTCCAACTCTTTCTCCTTCAATTTCAGAAAGTTTCCTAAACATAACTTAGGAAATATGTGTTTTATTCTTAGATTGAAGCTTGTAGAGTTGAAGTGAAGGGTAGTTAGTCTCCTTCTTGTGTTTGAGCTTCTTCTTCTTTGTTTTGAGATAAAAGGTGAGTTTTGAACTCACATCTACTTCTCTTGATTATTGATGTAAGGTGAGATTTTTATCTCACATCTATGACTATAAGTATCTTTGGTTGTTAGGTATGAATTCCTAACAATTATTCATGTGCAATTGCTTTTGATTCAGATTGGTTTTGTGAACACTGCAAATTTTGGTGTTATGGAAGTATAAAACTCAAAAATCATAGCTTTGATGTTTTGATCATGTTTTTAGTGATGAATCGAAGTGCTTATAAGGCCGGGTAGCCGCTTGGCGTAAATCCCTAGCGTCCGTGCTCGTCCGATTGAAGTTGGGAGAGTTTGCACTTCATTGCTAATAAGTAGGAAATGCAGGAAATTGGGTTCAGTCGAATGGATCCTCTGTTCAATCGACTGAGCTGAAGCCCGAAATTTTCTGGACAGTGTTCAGTCGACTGAACAGGGATTTCAGTCAACTGACCTGCTCTTGTTTTCCTGTTTTGCTTATTTATGCTTATTTTGATTGGTTTTCCGAATTTTTATCGATTCATGTTGGTTCTCAGTGGTTGTTATTGCCTCTTTGGCTTTGATAACTTATTCTTGACTTCATTCACGGGTTTTTATAAAATAATCTTTCGAATCATATTAAAAGCTTACTTCTCAAATTTATAAATTCTATTTAAACGCACACACACAATTTCGCGCTTCGAGCGGAGTGGAAAGGAGATTAAATGGTTAAGTAAAGCACGGACCATGAATCCATACGTTTATCTTTCCGATTAATCCCCGACCTATTCGATTGATTGTTTTGACCTTTTGGTCTGGTTTACCAATGAGATGAGGTAAACTTTGTACTGCTTTGAGTGTGAAATTAACTAACGGATAGTAAACCGTTTAGTGCGAACGAGTGGTTATGGGACTCACGTTACCACTTTTCGGATTCCTTTTCGAGAGTTGTGCACATTCTGCCAGTTAGTGGTGTCCAGTATTGGGCCTTCGGACCTTCACCACTACGGTTTGTTGCCTTCGGGTGTGTTGCTTTCGGGTTTGCACCTTCAGATTTGTTGCCTTCGGGTATGTTGCCTTCGGGTATGTTGCCTTCGGGTTTGTGCCTTCGGGTTTGTTGCCCTATTGTATCGCTTTCGAAGTTAGGTCTTTATGAGCCGCTCGAGTGATATTTGGGTTTGGAGTCTTCGGGCTCATGGATCCTTGTTTATACAGTACTAAGCACGTGCAAATTTTATGATGTTTTCATTGATATGTATATTCCCTTGGTATCGCCCTTCGGTGTTGGTCTTTTTGAGCCGCATGATATGTAGCGATTACCTTGTGGAACTTGTGCTACCTTCATTGGTATTTGTTATTTGCCTTTATGGCTTGTTTTGGGATATTCCTATACTTTGTTTCTCTGTGTTGCCGATGATATGAGGCTTGTTCTGTATGATTCATCTTTTGTTAGATGATTGTGTTATCTCTTGTAGAGATATTTGTTATACTTTGTGACCTTGCAGGTTATTGTTGTTCAGTTTATCCAACTGATTTGTTTAGCTAGACTGACCCGTGTATTTCATACTCGGGTCAGACCGAGTTGTTTCAGGTTAGGTTCTTTGGACTTAGCCTATTTTGCTTCCGCATGGACTATCCAGCTTGTTCCTTTTTGTTAAAGCTTTTTTTTTGTATAGTCCTTTTTGTTGTAACTCTGATATATGTATTCTTTTGACTCGTCTGTATATTGTGGTTTACTATACCACTTGACATGTATTATTTTGTATACTCTGTTATGTATTAATATATGTGTATATGATGATCTACTGTTCTGTGATGTATATTACAATTGAGTTGTTATATTCTGTTCTGATAGATCCTCCAATCACCTATGGTTTTGTTTTAAGTATTCATTGGGTATGTCGACCTGCTTGGTATGTCTATTGTCGATGTATTCAATAGATCGTTAGAGCAATACTATAGTTGGTCGCTCCTAACCAGCCTTATTCTCCGTGGTAGTTGACGGCATTACCCTGTAGTGTCCTTGGCTAGCGTGGGTATAGAGGTGGGGCGTCACAGCGTGGTATCAGAGCGAGGTTCAGAACAAAATATGATAAACACAGAATAGATGCACATATTCCAATACATCAAAGTGTATAAGTGATATAAATCTTTGAATTATCATATCTCTCTATTCCTTCTACCATCAAAGGTTAGATAGAATTTGGGGATACGTCTAGGAATGCATTTCATTCCGTAGTATTCCACAATTGTATTAATGACATCTACCTTGTGAATAATCTTGTTATTATCTTAACTTTCAGCGTATGGCTGGAAGAGGCAGTGGACGACGTTCGGATGCTGGGCAATCCAGTGGTTCACATCCGGATGGCGTTTATATGTCTGCCGATCAGTTTTTGGAATTGTTTAGGAGCACTCAGCCTCCAGTTCCTCCTCGAGTATCTCCACCTTGCAAGTCTGCCTTTGCACGTCAGTGCAGTGATTTTTCTCATCTTGGGGGAAAGCCGTTTAAGGGCTCCAAGTCTGTTCTTGAAGTCCAAGCTTGGCTTCGCACGTGCGAGCGTATCTTCTCTCACATGGATCTTTCTGACCATGATATCTTGTAACTTCTAGCTTATTACAAGAACGTGCTCTTGATTGGTATGAGCTTCTTGTAGCCGAAATTGATGAGTCTACTCTTTCTTGGACACAGTTTCAGGGACGATTCGAACTCAAGTTCGTTCCTGAATCTGAAAAAGTTTTATTGACCCGTTGCTTCCTTGAGTTGAAGCAAGGGAAATTTTCTGTTTCTGAGTATGTTGCATCATTCGAGGCTTTATCTCAGTATGGTCTTGAATTCATTAGCACTTCTTATAAGAAGAATTTGAAGTTTGTTTCTGGTCTTAAGAAATATCTTAAGAAGTCTTTATTGCTCCAACTTAAGCTTTCTTTTAAGGAGTTGGTTGATTCAGCACTTCATCTCGAGACCGTCGAGAACGAGTGTGATAGTGGTGAGGATGTTGAGGTTTCCAAGAACCCTAACAAGAAGCAGTTTCCATTTCAGAAGTCCAGGTCTTTTCCTTCTAAGAAGAAGAAGACTAGTAGTTCTTGTTCTCAGCCTCAGTCTTCTAGGACTCCTTTCATTCGGAAGTGTTTCAATTGTGGTTCTCCTGATCATATTATTCGAGCTTGTCCTAAGCCTCTCTTCTGTCGCAACTGCAAGAAGGAAGGTCATCCTGTTTCCACCTGCCCAACTGTTCCAACTGGTGCCAAGTCTAGCAAGCTTTATGTTGCTAAGGCTTCTGAAGGTCCTTCTCAACCCAAAGGTATATCTCCATCTATTTTGGAAGGTTCTATTTTATTTCATGATCATAGTATTCGAGTTCTTTTCGATACGGGTGCTTCACATTCTTTCATATCGAAAAAGCTCGTTGATGATTTATCTTTGGATGTTTCTTGTTTGGTTACTTCTTTAAGGATTGCGAATCCTATTGGAGGATCCATGACCCTTAGTATGCTTTGTGATGATATTGAGATTGTTTTGTGTGGATTTTCTTTTCATGCGAATCTGCACGTTATTTCTTGTCTGGGATTTGATATGATTTTGGGAATGGACTGGCTAGTGAGATATGATGCCAGGATTATTTGCTCAGAGAGAATTTTGTATCTTCGACATCCGGATTCGCCTACTCAGCTATTACTTGATCTTCGGAATGTGGATAATTCCGAAATGGCTTTATATTCTCTTGATTCGCGAGATGATGTGATATATCTCGTATTCCTATTGCTTGTGACTTTTCTGATGTTTTTGAACCTGTTTCGGGTTTGCCACCCAAACGGGCAATTAAGTTCCGCATTGATCTCATTTCAGGCGCGCAGCCAATTAGTCGTCCTCCTACGAGGATGTCTACAAGGGAAAATGAGGAACTCAAGAAGTAGCTTTTAGAGCTTGAGTCCAAGCAGTTGATTCAGTCCAGTTTTTATCCATGGGGATCCGCGGTCATCTTCGTGAAGAAGTCCGATGGAACTCTTAGGCTTTGCATTGACTATCGCAAGCTTAACGAGTTAACCATCAGGAATAGGTATCCATTGCCTAGGATCGATGATATGTTCGATCTATTGAGTGGTGCTAAGGTCTTTTCTCAGCTTGACCTTACCACGGGTTTTCATCAGTTACGAGTCGCGGAGGATAGCATACCTCTTACCGCTTTCCGCACTCGTTATGGTTCTTTTGAGTGGCTAGTTATGCCATTCAGTTTGACGAACGCTCCTGCTTTCTTTGTCGATCTCATGAATCGAGTATTACGGGAATATCTCGATAAGTTCGTCCTTGTGTTCATTGATGATATCCTTATCTATTCTAAGTCTGAAGCTGAGCATGCTAATCACTTGAGAATTGTCTTGAGTACCCTCCGTCACCATCAGCTTAGAGCCAAATTCTCCAAGTTCCATTTTTGGGAGAATAGGGTTAAGTTCTTAGGCCATGTTGTATCTTCCGATGGCATTTCTGTCGATCCCTCAAAGATCGAATCCATCCAGAATTGGAAGAGGCCTGAGAATGTGCATGAGATTCGTAGTTTCCTTGGATTGGCGGGTTATTACCGTCGGTTCATTAAGGATTTTTCCCGTGTTGTGCTTCCTCTCACCAGCCTTACTCGGAAAGGCATTCGTTATATTTGGTCCGACAAGTGTGAAGCTTCCTTTCTGTCATTAAAGGAACTTCTCACTAATGCTCCTATTTTGGTGGTTCCCGAGGGGAATCATGATCTTGTTGTCTACACCAATGCTTGTGGTAGTGGTCTCGGTGCTGTTCTTATGCAGAAGGATCGGGTAGTTGCTTATGCTTCTAGGCAACTGCGTCCGAATGAAGTTCGCTATGCCACTTATGATCTTGAGTTAGCTGCCGTTGTCTTCGCCTTGAAGATTTGGCGACACTACTTATTGGGCGAGCGCTTCATTCTCTATACCAATTGTAAATCCTTGAAGTATTTGTTCACTCAGAAGGAACTCAATATGAGACAACAGCGTTGGCTCGAGTTTCTTGCTTCCTATGACTTTGATATCCAGTTTACCCCTGGAAAGGGTAATCGTGTTGCTGATGCGCTTAGTCGCAAACATTCGGCTGTTGTTTCTATGATGCTTGCCGAATGGAACATTCTTGAGACTCTATCTTTTTGTGAAATTCGTGATCGAGGTTCATCTTCTGATTCTCTTATTCTATTACTTAGTTTGGGAGCTCGACCCATTTTGTTGGATCGTATTGCCGATGCTCAGCGGCGTGATCCTGATTTGTTGCATCTTATTCAGCTTTGCGAGTATGGATCCTGCGATGAGGCGTTGCAGGATTTCAGCATTGATTCTCATGGGTGTCTTCGCAAGAAGAACCGTCTTTTTTTGCCTTCTGATTTTGCGCTTAGGCATGACATTCTTGATGATTGTCATCGTTCTAAGAATACCATTCATCCTGGTAGTAGTAAGATGTATGTCGATATGCATCATCTTTATTATTGGGAAGGCATGAAACGCGATGTGGCGAGTTATGTGAGTAATTGCATAACTTCTCAGTGAATTAAGGCCAAACGTCAGCGTCCTTCGGGTCTTCTTCAGCCTCTAGAGATTCCATTGTGGAAATGGGATCAGATTTCTATGGATTTCATTGACGGCCTACCTCGTTCGAGATCGGGCCATTCTAGTATCTGGGTTATTGTTGATCGCCCCACTAAATCTGCTCATTTTGTTCCTATTAAGTCTAATAGGACTGCTTCGCATTTGGCTAAGTTATATGTCAAGGAAATCGTGAGACTTCACGGTGTTCCTAGTTCTATTGTGAGTGACCATGATCCTTTATTCACGAGTCATTTTTGGCAGAGTCTTCAGCAAGCTTTAGGAACAAAGCTTAATTTTAGCACAGCTTATCATCCGCAGTTTGATGGACAGACTGAACGGGTGAACCATATCTTGGAAGATCTTCTCCGTATCTGTATTTTTGATTTTGGTGGTAGTTGGGAGGATCACCTACCTCTTGTAGAGTTCTCCTACAACAATAGTTTTCAATCTAGTATCGGTATGGCTCCTTTCGAAGCTTTATATGGAAGGCCATGTCGATCACCTTCTTGTTGGTTGGAATCTGGGGAGAAGCTTATTTTTGGTCCAGATTTTGTTCGTGATTCTTCCGAGAAGATTGATCTTATCCGGTTGAGAATGAAAGAGGTAGAGAGCCGCCATAAATCCTACGCTGATAATCGTAGGAAGCCTCTCGAATTCTCGATTGGTGATCTTGTCTTTATTCGTGTTTCTCCTTTGAAGGGGGTTATGCGTTTCAGTACGACTGGGAAATTGGCTCCTCGCTTTATAGGACCATTTCTATTACTAAACGTATTGGCCCTGTGGCTTATAGAGTTTCACTTCCAGCTCATTTATCTGGCATTCATGACGTGTTTCACGTCTCTCAACTTCGGAAGTGTCTTCGGGAGTCGGATTCTGTTATCGATTCTCCTGATTTGTTAGAGCTTGAGGTCTCACTGGACTTATCTATTGTACAACAACCTATTCGCGTTCTTGACACGGAGGTGCGACACCTTCGAAACAGGGACGTGCCGCTCGTTAAAGTTCAATGGTCCGCTAATCCCAATGACTGTACTTAGGAAACCAGAGAGTATATCGAGCGATCTTATCCAGGTTTTCTATCTTTGCTTGGCAACAGTGAGTTTATCTTTTCATCTCAAGCTTATTTCCTTTTCTTTTGAATGTTGTATGTATGTAGTTGTTACAAATATAGTCTCTAGGAATTGCAGGGACGCAATTTTGTAAGGAGGGGAGATCTGTAACAACCCGCATATTTAACGACTTTATATTTAAATGTTTTATTTAAATATAGTGTCGTTAGTCGGATTTTTCGATCCAAAATGTTACTTTTTGCAAATGGCCGAATTGGGACTCGAAACCACTTCCATTGAGTTCAAAACGTCGTTTGCGATCTTTTTGAGTATAATCTTTGATATGTTTAGAGTAAGTCAAATTTCGCTACTTTTTCTAATTGGGTTTTGGGTTTGGGTTCAGCCCATTTGCTAGTTTAATAACCTAACTCAGTCCCTCTCTTCCCCATTCACTCATTTTCACTTCCAAAACTTAAGCTATAAACTGAAAATGGGGAAAGAGAATGCGAATTAGAAATTCCAAGCCCTAGTTTCTTCTTGCAACTTGAAATCTTGCTCCAAAATCAAAGAGAAGCCATTGGTAAGCCTCCTCTTCATCTTCTCCAACTCTTTCTCCTTCAATTTCAGAAAGTTTCCTAAACCTAACTTAGGAAATATGTTTTTTATTCTTAGATTGAAGCTTGTAGAGTTGAAGTGAAGGGTAGTTAGTCTCCTTCTTGTGTTTGAGCTTCTTCTTCTTTGTTTTGAGATAAAAGGTGAGTTTTGAACTCACATCTACTTCTCTTGATTATTGATGTAAGGTGATATTTTTATCTCACATCTATGACTATAAGTATCTTTGGTTATTAGGTATGAATTCCTAACAATTATTCATGTGCACTTGCTTTTGATTCGGATTGGTTTTGTGAACATTGCAAATTTTGGTATTATGGAAGTATAAAACTCAAAAATCATAGCTTTGATGTTTTGATCATGTTTTTGGTGATGAATCGAAGTGCTTATAAGGCCGGGTAGCCCCTTGGCGTAAATCCCTAGCGTCCGTGCTCGTCCGATTAAAGTTGGGAGAGTTTGCACTTCATTGCTAATAAGTAGGAAATGCAGGAAATTGGGTTCAGTCGATTGGATCCTCTGTTCAGTCGACTGAGCTGAAGCCCGAAATTTTCTGGACAGTGTTCAGTCGACTGAACAGGGATTTCAGTCGACTGACCTGCTCCTGTTTTCCTATTTTTCCTATTTATACTTATTTTGATTGGTTTCCGAATTTTTATCGATTCATGTTGGTTCTCAGTGGTTGTTATTGCCTCTTTGGCTTTGATAACTTATTCTTGACTTCATTCATGGGTTTTTATAAAATAATCTTTCGAATCATATTAAAAGCTTGCTTCTCAAATTTATAAATTCTATTTAAACGCACACACACAATTTCACACTTCGAGCGGAGTGGAAAGGAGATTAAATGGTTAAGGAAAACACGGACCATGAATCCATGCGTTCATCTTTCCAATTAATCCCCGACCTATTCGATTGATTATTTTGACATTTTGGTCTGGTTTACCAATGAGATGAGGTAAACTTTGTAATGCTTTGAGTATGAAATTAACTAACGGATAGTAAACCGTTTATTGCGAACGCGTGGTTATGGGACTCAAGTTACCACTTTTCGGATTCCTTTTCGAGAGTTGTGACACATTCTGCCAGTTAGTGGTGTCCAATACTGGGCCTTCGGACCTTCACCACTACGGTTTGTTGCCTTCGGGTGTGTTGCCTTTGGGTTTGCACCTTCAGGTTTGTTGCCTTCGGGTATGTTGCCTTCGGGTACGTTGCCTTCGGGTTTGTGCCTTCGGGCTTGTGCCTTCGGGTTTGTTGTCCTATTTTATCGCTTTCGGAGTTAGGTCTTTATGAGCCGCTCGAGTGATATTTGGGTTTGGAGTCTTCGGGCTCATGGATCCTTGTTTATACAGTACTGAGCACGTGCAAATTTTATGATGTTTTCATTGATATGTATATTCCCTAGGTATCGCCCTTCGGTGTTGGTCTTTTTGAGCCGCATGATATGTAGCGATTACCTTGTGGAACTTGTGTTACCTTCATTGGTATTTGTTATTTGCCTTTATGGCTTGTTTTGGGATATTTCTATCCTTTGTTTCTCCGTGTTGCCGATGATATGAGGCTTGTTCTGTATGATTCATCTTTTGTTAGATGATTGTGCTATCTCTTGTAGAGATATTTGTTATACTTTGTGACCTTGCAGGTTATTATTGTTCAGTTTATCTAACTGATTTGTTTAGCTAGACTGACCTGTGTATTTCATACTCGGGTCAGACCGAGTTGTTTCAGGTTTGGTGCTTTGGACTTAGCCTATTTTGCTTCCGCATGGACTATTCAGCTTGTTCCTTTTTGTTAAAGCTTTTTTTTTTTGTATAGTCCTTTTTGTTGTAACTCTGATATATGTATTCTTTTGACTCGTCTGTATATTGTAGTTACTATACCACTTGACATGTATTATTTTGTGTACTCTGTTATGTATCAATATATGTGTATATGATGATCTACTGTTCTGTGATGTATATTACAATTGAATTGTTATATTTTGTTCTGATAGATCCTCCAACCACCTATGGTTTTGTTTTAAGTATTATTTTGGGTATGTCGACCTGCTTGGTATGTCTAATGTCGATGTATTCAATAGATAGTTAGAGCAAGGCTATAGATGGTCGCTCCTAACCAGCCTTATTCTCCGTGTTAGTTGACGGCATTACCCTGTAGTGTCCTTGGCTAGCATGGGTATAGAGGTGGGGCGTCACAATTTTTTTGCAGAAGTTGGAATTATACTTTTGATTTATCCCATTTCTTATAGGATTTCTTTTTCAGTCAGAAAACATATAAAACTTGCTGAATTTGTTTAAGTAAGTCAAAGATTAGAAGGAGAAATCCATTGGCATTTTCGTAGTATATTGATTACAAAATTTTGACCTAAATATTATTATCTTCAGCTTATAGATATATCCTTAACTCTATTTCTTTTGTTTTAAAATTCTTTCCTCCACTTATAAGACTATAATTTCTAAATCAATTAGAGATTCTCCAAATTGATTCTAAATTAAACAAATTAATATATGAAATCAATCACCGCGATGAGAGTTGTCGTAAAATTTGTTGTTTTGAAGGTGAGTAATATATGGACAGCAAAGAAGAAGATGGATCCACATCAGATCAGGGAAGGTACATGGAAAATCAGTGGGTCTTCCTATTTGGGCATATATTGATAAGACATAGCAATTCACCTCTTATGATCTTAAATGAAGTTGTAAATGATGAAATCAGTTAGTAATCACTTTCAAATTGTAATAATTCATGATTAGGATAATACCCCATAGCTAATTGAATTAAAAAAATCATTTTTGTTTGTTTGTAATTTGAGAAGCTAATCTCTCGGTAATAAAAAATTAATCACTCTCTAATAAAAAGTGAAAATGAAAACGTGCTTCAAATTATACATGGTGTGTGTGTGTGTGTGTATCAAAATTGTAGTTCTTGATGATGCAAATTAATTGTTGGTGTTCATTCATCGATTGGTTGTACGGGATGATCAGAAAATGCATCGGAAGATTCAATGAATGTAGACTATTTGTTTCGAAAAACTATGAAATGATGAAAACACAATGATCAGAGCATATGGATATGAAGAGGAGGTCGAGTAGGTTACCACAGCGGTGCCTGATCGACTAAATATGAATGGAGATGGCCTGAAATGGCAAAAAAGGGGTGACGATGGCAGTTTCAAAGGGAGCATTGGAGGACATGATGGTGGCGATTTTGGACTCGACGTATTATGGGGAGTTCGAGAGTGAAGTTTGATTTGGTGGCACAGGACGGAGCAAGGGGCGATGGTGGTTTCAAGTGGCCGTTTGAGGGGAAATCACGATTTCAGGATTCCTGCAGTGAAACGATTGAGCGAAAAAAAAAACAGAAAAAGATATATATATATATATATATATATATAATATAATATATATGAATTAAATAATTATGACATCATCCTTCTCTTTAAATGCTCATAAGTCTCGCAAATGAACTCGATTTTACATGTGGTTTGCAAAATTAGGATCATGGCGAGACGAGGAACATTTATATTTTGTTTATTGTGTTCTGAGATATTTTTGAAAACAATCTTAATTTGGGTAAGTTCTTTATATGTTGTTTGTAATGTTTGGCGATTTTGATAAGGTTGGCGTTACGGTACATTTCAAAGGAATGAGTTCTCAGTGTGACCGGTAATAGCGTTGGTGAGTTAGGACTTTGGACTACGTCAAGTCACAGTTTATTTTAGCATGCAAGTTGGGACTTTAGGCTTAGTTGTATGCGTACGTTTCGATGGTGATGAGTTGGGACTTTAGGCTTAGTTGTATGTGTACGTTTTGATGGTGATGAGTTGGGATGGGCTCAATCGTGTCACAGTCAGTTTTGACATGTTAGTAGGACTTTTGGCTCAATTATGCATATATGTTTCAATGATGGTGAGTTGGTACTTTGGGTTTAATTATGTTGCAGTTGTTCTGGCATGCGAGTCGAGATTTTAGGCTCAATAGCGTCCTTATGTTTCGGCGATAACGAGTTGAGACTTTGGGCTCAATCGTCTCGTATTTAGTTTTCTGCATAAGTGTTGGAAATTTGGACTCAATCGTGTATACATGTTTCGACAATGACGAGCTGGGACTTTGGACTCAATCGTATCGTAGTCGATTTTGGCATGCAAGTTTGGACTTTTGGCTCAATCATGTCACGGTTGTTTTCGACATGCGAGTTGGAACTTTACACTCAATGATGTGCATATGACTAGCATTATAATGTGTTTAGCTAACTTGTTGGGTGCAGATGGTATAGGTTGATGTGTCATTTTCGAGCATAAACGTTGTTTTGCTAGCTTATTAGTATTATATACTTATATGATGTGTTTTGTTCACCAGACATATGTCTAGCACTCTCTATTCTTTTCTTTTTAATTTACTCATATTGGTAGATAGAGAGGACCCATGATGATTTAGAGACCGAATGGTATGATGGAGACAACATTTATTTATCTATTTGTCATCCACTACTTTGTTATAGTTACTCTTAGACATTAGACAGTTTCACTAATGATATATGAAGATGTTGTAGTTGGAGTTGATTTGTAGTCAGTTATTATATTTATCTAAGATTACACTATTGATTATTAGTATTATATTTATTCCTTCAACCGTGAGTTTCATAAAGTGTAGATTTTTGTTGATATATATGTTTTATACATTCTACCTTAAAACGATCCGTCTTTTGTAAGGGCTAAAACTGAGGCATTGGAGTTGGCTAGTTGTTGCACTTAATATTACTTTAATTCCATTATTATTAACATTGGAGCATTTAGTCTAGTGGAGGGATTCTTTTTTGTGGTGCGAGAGGCCCCGAGTTCAATTCTTGAAATGCCCATTTTTTCTTTATTGCTGGATCATTGGCTTTCAAAATGAAAGTTCACTAGTTCAGCCTTAGCAACCTCTCATTTGATTTTCATTTTCCAAGAATATACTTCTTATGTCAATTTTCCATTATACATAGATACATCTCTATATTAAAAAATTCAAATTAATTCAATACATATAACATATTATTTGGCTTATAGATCGGTGTTACTACAATGGATTTTATAAATACTTCAAATTTAATTATACTTGATTGCAAGCAATTATTACGCAACTCTAATGGAGTGCAAAGCAAAAGGATCTTATCCTTAGAGCTATCGAAGAATTTTACGTGTCAAACTTGAGCTCATCGCCGATAAACGCCACTTTGGGGCCTCCATAGGTGAAATCGAAGTAAAAGGACATGGATCTAGTAAGGAAGCAACGAAATTCCAAGCAGAATCACCAAATCTGCCATTATAGAGTTCTGCATCGTCGCCATTTTTAAATGTTTTATCCTTAAAGTGTGGTTTACTAAATGAATTGCTTAGTTACTGATGCGTGTCAATTCGTGAGGCATGAATGCATACCCTACAGCTGTATAGAAGCAAAAAAATTTTTCTAGTTATATGTTTTAAGTGCTTTCCCTGTTTGTGGTGGTGTTTCAATTTATATTCAAACTTTTATCTTTGTGTGAATCCAAAATTCTAAAAAAAGGGACAACTGCAGAAAATAAATGACATTGAGTATAAACATGCCAACTAATCAAAATATAATTAAATATTAAGTGTACCTCATAATAACATAGTTATGGAAGGGATTGACCTTATTCCTCTTCAAACCAAACTATTGAGGATTTTACATAAAAAATAAATATTATTGTAAGATTCAAATGTTTGATTCACTAATGTTGGTTACACATAAAGCACAGACAATATTTGGATAATTATACGGTTTAGTAGGTTGCCTAAATAATAAAATGTTCTCGTAAGTTAAAAATATCTTAATACCTTCTAATTGCATGATGTCACTGAAAATGTAAACATAAGATAATTATCTACTAATGAGCTTAATTTGGATTAAAAACAAAAGAATAAACACCTTAGAACTAAAAGATGAGTAAACAAATGAACCTTACAAATTCAGATCTAAGATGATTTACAGTAAATATCACAAGAAAGAAGTTCTGCATGTAAGATGCATAATGTCACTATGGTTTACAATGGTCGAAAATTTACACAAAAAGAATGCCACCTTTTTTTTTTCAATTTCACTGTTAAAATTTGCATGTTCAAATATGCACGTGTTACCAATCCATTCAATCCTAATATATGATTATTGCAAATCCAATAGTTCTTACCATATAGCTTTTTCTACACCACCCGAATGTAACTGATCAATGCAATACATGCTCAAATCACACAAAACATTAATTTAAATTTTTTAGAGTAATAAAATAGAATGAAAAGTACAATTTGTCCGAATTAATATGAGAAACATACGGTGTAAGCATTGGTTGCAAATCCAATTGTTCGTAACATATATGTATTTCTACATCTTCAAAATGTAAATGATCAATTACAATACATTTTTAAATCACACAAAATATTCATTTTAATATTCCGGTGCAATAAAATAGAATGAAAAGTACAAATTGTTCAAATTCATATGAGAAACATGTAGGTAAGCATTAGTTTGTATGCGACTAACAACCTGTTGTGCATATCAAATTCGAACTATTTCATAGTTACTATCAAAATTACTATTGAGAAAACTATTTTAACAAGATATGTAGATTAAAATGAACCATTGTAGATCAGTTATACTTGCTATGAAATGAAAATTGACAACGCACATTAATAATATGATGCCTTATCACAAAAGTAAACTATACCATAATCAAAATCAATCGACAATAATAACAAAAAACCAGTTCTGAACGATAAAAACCTTTTATAATGGATTAATAGAGAAATTTTTTGGGGTAGTTATGTAGATGAATCTAGTGACGGCAACATTGGTACAAACGACATTGGTGATTGAAAGGATGCATTGGTGTCGGGTTGGCGCTTGGTGTGGAAAGACACGTTAGGGTTTTTTTAGAAGTAGTATTTTAGGGAAACGAGTTGAAATAAACAGAAGAAAATGGATATTTTGTGGAGAATAGATATCTTTTAGAGGAAAATGAGTTGAGATTTGCTTGGCTGAGGTAGAATCAAAGTTATTGTGGAAGATGAGTTTTGAAAATATTGTCGTGTGTAATTTAAATTCTTTATCCGAATAAAATTTGCTCCCTTACATTAGGCAAACCTCTCTAACGATCGGTTCAACTAATGAAAGAACACAACATTGGAAAAACCAAATGTTTAGTTGTCAAATAAAAAAAGGTTTTAAATTTTCATGAATTTCAAATAATACGTTCAAAAAAAGAATCTTTACAACTTTGTAAACAAAATTAAAAATATTAAAGAAAATTTACTACAAAGAACAATTGGTGATTGACTGTTGGAAATGACATGTGTATTTGTTGGAAGTTATATATATAAGCTCACACAAATTAATGGAAATTCTGTATGCCCACATCTAAAAATTGGTAAGTATTTTTGTTGAACATGTGACGTAGGAAAATTTTCACTTTAGTTTCATTTTTCATTAAAAATATACTGTTTTGTTTCATTTCGATATCAATACTATACTATTAAAACTGATTACCTCCGTTAGCTCTCTTCTTAATTCATGTCACTTCACTTCTCATAAATTAAAAGCAAGATATTCAATCTCTTTACGATAATATTTTTTTACTTCCAATAAGCAGTATTGTTATTACAACCTAGCTATTATGATGAGGAGGCTCAAAATTTTTTTAGTCTTTTTTTTCGAATTAGTTCATCAATTAGTTTGACTTAAATATTTTAATCAATTTGTTTATGAAATTAATTTTTATAACAAAATTAGTTTGTTTATATTTTTCATCCACACTATTAAAACTAAGTACCTCCGCGAGCTCTCTCATTAATTGGTGTCTCTTCCACTTCTCACTAATTAAAAGCAAGATATTCAATCTCTTTATGATAATGTTTTTAACTTTTAATCAGCAGTATTGTTTCAACTACCTACTATTTTGATGATAAGGTTTAAAATATATCTTTTTGGTCTTTTTTTGTATTAGCTTCATCAATTAGTATGACTTAATATTTTGATCAATTTCTTATGAAAATATTTTTGTAACAAAATTAGTTTGTTTATATTTTTCATCAACATACGAAGTTAACAAAGGGAAAGTTCTGACGATGATTCTTTCATACATTCGAATATCTTTTTGTTAGTAACTTCCCACCATTATTATGCAGTAGTGATTTTCATTTATTACACAATGTTCTTTTATTTACATAATTTTTCTTATTTTCCATTTGTGACTTTCTAACATATATAGATGCAATAATTGAAGCTCAAAAATTTCAGTTCAAACAGTTTTCTTCCACCAAGTTCTTAATAATTATAGAAACCGGTGAGAATATTTAGCATTGAATAAACCGGTGTGGTATATGTACAAATGCATTATTTTCCTTAAACAAGTCAAAGATTGGTAACCTACCATGAAAATTTGAATCGATGTACTTTTAGTTAGGATCGCCAGATTTTCTAATAGGCAAATGAAATTACTTCATGATTATGTTAATAAGACTATTAATTGTTAAGGGTTTTCCATTTTTAATTTTGTATGTTAGAATTGAAAGTATAATTTGATTTCGATTTGTACACTACTATAAACATGGAGTTTCTCATGGGTTTTTGACATCATTATGGCGTTGCTAATTTAACTAATGACACCAAAAGCTCCAATGGAAAAATGATCATCACTAAAAAGTTAGAGAGTTCATTGTGATGCTAATTTAGTGATGTATAGTGGTACCGGTATTTCTATGATACTATATAGATGTTGACATTCTAGTGCATTAGAATATATGCTTACATCAAAGTTCAAGCTTTCACTGAAATCATAAAGGCTTATGGGTTTAAAATTTTGGAAGATGTATTAAAGTTTAGCATGTATGTCTGTTGTAGAAAAGTATATGAGAGAAACCATCATAGTATAAAATATTCATCATTTTGTTCACATTCTGAAATAATAACTTTGAAATAATTCATTTACTTTTAGGACTTCACGTTCTTGAAGGATCTGAAATATGCAAATTAAAACTCTTTGATGAAGGAAATTGAAGATCAAGAAAGAAAGTAATTCATGATTCATTATCGATCTAAACGTTAATTTTTATCAAAATCGATTAGAACTTTTCTCACTTTAAAATTCATGAATCACCATAGTGTATAATTGAGTAGGAATGAATGATTCACCAGTACTTAACAACAATTCATTCTCCATGTCACTCGATTATAATACATTAATAAATATAATATCATTCCAGAAATAAGGTATCTTTATTAACAAGATAACAAACGGTTGCATATATGAAATAGTTAATTGCCAATTTTAGTTTCAATTGCATTTCAAATATTATCATAACTCACTGACTTAGTTTAGGATATACTTAGTCGTTGTTTGTGTAAATTCTTATTAAATAATCATTTTTTCTAATGAAATGACAAAATAACATGATTTTTATAATTATTAAAACTAAAAGTTTTAAATATTCCAACTTAATAGATTGTACAAAGAAGTAGATATGGACAAATCCGACCAATTTCCTTCTAACAAACAAGTAGAACTCATGATCACATGAAGAAAAAGATTGCATAGATATTTTGTTAACATAGCTTTAATGTGAGTTGTAATGCTAAAATCAGAATTCACAGTAGTTACTATGATTTCTGTTATATTTGTTACTGCCTTTGTAGGGGAAAAATTGCTTAACATTAATTTTTTATGTAATATGTATTACTTTATTAAACTTAAAATGATTTCATTTGTTGTTTTCTAACATGATTTGTTTTTTTTAAATAAGCAAACTTGCACTATTGTTACTTTTCGATCTTTCTTTCCCTAATTGTCTAAAAGTTTAAGCTCATACCCATCATATATTATTTTCCACCTCCAACTTTACGGCTTCAAAATAGTTGCCCAATTTACTAAAATTTGTTGAGCAAGCATCGATGAGATTATGAATATGGACCAAATATAATTTTTCATAGAATTATATAGCTTTCCATTATTTTCAGTGATTTTATATAGATTTGTTGTAAGTAGCAGCTCTTTGCTTTGTTTGATTTACATCGTGGATCAATCTTTCTATGAATAACCGTATGCGAAGCATGGGTTTGCACTAGTTTTATTAAGTATAACGGTATACGAACATTGATTGATGCTGTAATCTTAATAAAGGTAAAGTCAGGAAGTCACGACTTTATAAACATTACCTTACTGGTGGGATAGAAAGTAGACAAACTTTATAACCTTTACTTATTTTAGAGCACATATGACATGTTAAAATAGTTTACCATAATTTTTTGGATGCAAAGAAAGGTTCTAGTAATTACAGATAAATCAGATTTTAATTCATTAAAATAGAAGAGAGAAGACATTACCATTACATGTTAGTTAAACTATCTATTTATTGAAATTAATACGAACCTCCCAATTTCCATGTGTGTAAGATGAGGGAAACAAAACGTACTAACCATATATTGTGAAAACCTTAGTGACGACTTGTCAAAACTCTAGCTACTATCATTCCTGCCCCTCCCCCGAAGGAACTGGCCCAAACTGCACCCTATGAAATGGGTAGGTTTCAATAAAAGTTCCATATTTGGATCATAGTGGATCTATGTAGTCTAGTGGGTTTCACTAGATCCAATCTAATTATTATTAAATAAAATCATATTTTATAAATATTGTCTTATTCTCGATTAATTAAATCTATTTTAATTAATTGTGAAATTTGAAAAGGTCTGAATAAGTCAAATTATTCATATTTTAAAATGTGTGACAAACTGTGGAACATATGGTGAGTGTAACCATTTAATGTTTAAGGATGAGAACAAACATGAAATTAGATTTTGGTATAAATACTCCATGTTCTAAAAGGAAAGAGATAAAGGGGGCATCATTGATCATTCTAACTTTGTTTTGCAAATATTTAATTTGTACTACACCTAATCAATATACAAGGGATGATACATTACGATAATATGTTTAAAATGATAAAAGCAAAAATAATAACATGGTTAATATATACATGGGTAGATGTTTGGATTTATATCTATTATGTAAATATTTGTGTATGTATATGTGTATATATATGTGTATGTAATATTTTACCGCCTTAATTATTAATTGTTCAATGAAAAAAAAATTTATGGATAAAATTATTTCTAAAATGCATGCCTTAAAAATATAAAATATAAATGCATATATAAATATATAACCCCACACACACACACACATATATATATATTGATAAAGAAAAAATAATTTCCAATTGACTTAGAAAAAAATCTATATTACATTAAATACTTTTGGTCCACTTGCAAATATATATACATATAAATACATATAGACACACACACATATATATGTGTCCGTGTACGTAAAATATCAGGCCAAATAAAAAAAATTGATTTTTAGAAACAATCAAAATATTATAAAACCAAAGTAACATACAAAAAATTAAACAAGATATTAACAATCTCTATATACTTAACCTATTAAAAATAAAAATAGAAAAATTAAATCATTATATTAAGATATTTTGTAATGATCTAGTATTTCAAACGCTTTACATTTAGATATCAGAATTATTTCAATAGTTGAATCTGGAATTTAATGTCAATAAAATGATTTCAAAAGCTTATTTAAACTCTTTTCAAATAACACATGATAAGGGTAAACTTCTAATTTTTAACTATATGATTAAACTTGTTTTAATAAAAAAAATTATTTTTAATTAATGTGTGAAATTATCATTCTAGGGCATTGTCCCGGATTTTGACGAGATCGGTATCATTGGATCTAGAATAATGAATAAATGTACGCTGGCAAGTTTCGCACCAATCCGATGGACTGTGTGATCGTGCGACCATGGAACGCAAAATGATTAAAAAGAGTAAATAATAATATATTATTACTATATAAACACCTATACCCTCACTCTTCTCCCTCAGTCCACTTTTCCTCTTTCTCTTTTCATTTTCATTTAACAATAAAGGAAAAAAAAGAGCCTCTATTCCCCAAGTAATATCTAAAGCTACAGGGGACGAGAGAGACTATTGTTGGTCCATTGAGTGCGTATTGGCGAGGGCTTCAAATCTATGTAGTCGAAGTTGGGTTTGGCAATGATCAAAATTTGACGGCCGAATTAGGGTTGAAGGTCGTCAGAGATTTAGGCGATGTTAGGCCAAGGCGATAGTTGCATCATGTTTCTCGTGTGAAGGTGAAGTGGTGATGGTGGTTTAGGCTTATGCGATGTAGGTTTGCTAGTTGTAACTTATGTACGGTCGAGGGAAGCACGAGCAGGTCGCGATAGGGAGGTGTCGATCAAGCTTCACAAATCCAGGGTGGTTGCGGCGAGCACGCAAAGAGAAAGTTGTTGGCGAAGTCGGTTCATCGGTTCTTTGAGTGTCAAGGGAGGAAGGGAGGAGAGATGGGATCACCTGTTGGGTGTATATGCGTATGACGTACATGCGGCCTTGAGTTTGAATTAAGGAAGAAGGGTTAGCGATGTTAATTAACTTGTCAATGGTAATTAATTTAGTTGTCTAACTCAATTTCTTATAAAAATCAGTATCATGTGCATACGAGGTCCAATTGAGATGCCGTCTCCGCCATTGCACTCATATCGGGATTTTCTATGCCTTGGGTTAGCTTGGGCATAAATGAGTTTATTCTTCAGTTAATTTGTATATGTTGTGTTTATAATGTTTATTGTGCAATGTGCAAAATATAAATTAAAATATATAACAATCAAGTTATTACTTTTGGTCTCCTTCTTGCTTTGGAAAGCAAAGGACAACTATATATTGTATAATATCTATTTTTAATCTTCTATAACACAAAGTGTGGTCCAGACTTGTTTACATGTTTGATATGTTGGTAGTGTTGTTATTTGATAAGTTGGAAATTGTACGTGAATGGTTAAAGCAAAATTATTGCTATAAATGCACTTTGAAATCCCTTGTACCTAACACTGGTTAAATTGGTTAAAAGGTGGATATATTGTGGAAATATATATTGGGTTATTCTGTACACATGATTTGAGTGTGTTTGACCTAAAGGAATTGGTTTGGAAAGTTATTAAAATTGTGAAACAAAGTTATGTTAAAAATCTTGGTTTTTAGTAAAGTAAAAGGGCTTTCTTTAGATATATTTTTTCCCCAATCCTTTAAAATGGTTTTGTGAAAAGTTATTAAAGTATTTTAAAAAGGAAATTTGCAGTTTTAATATGTTTTTATAATTATTTCTAAAATTTTAAAGTTAAGAGTTTTAAGTTATAAAAATATATTTCTTATGCTTTTTAAGTAAATTATAAAATAAGTATTTTTAAGTAATATTTAGAATAAATGTTTTAAACCATAGTATAAGTATTTTAAAGTACATTTAAGTATATATAGCTTTTAGAAAATTAATAATTATTTTATTAAAGTATTTGGAGCTTATGTAATTTAAATATCATTTTAAAGAGGTTTTAGTAAATACATAAGTGAAAATAAATAAACTAAGCTTTTAATAAAGTAATAAAAGAAAGTTTGGATTTTAATAGTTTTTGTTAAACTAGATGGTTTTGTGAAGTTAAGTGAAAGCACATTTATTGGTTAAATTATTGTAGAGATAAGTAATTATAATCGAGATTGTAATTGCGACTTTAATGAGGAATACTTTAAAGTAATAATAAGAGAAATGGTTTTGGTTTTGTTGTGACACTGTTTGAGTAACAACTGTCTCAAACTCTTATAAATGTAATTTAATATTTAAAGAGAGTTTTAAAGATAATGATTAAGTGAAGTTTTTTGGGTTTGTTGTAAGTAATGTTTTAGTAATATTTGTTTTAAACCCTTAAGTAATATTTTAAAGTGGTAGAATATTGTTAAATGATTTTGGAAATTACTTAGATCATTAATAATAGAATCTTAAAGATAATAACAAGTATGGAATCTTTTAGGAAAAGATAGAAAAGTATAAGTTTTAAAGTATAAAAGAAAAGAGGTTTATAATAACAATGCGTAAGTAATGTTTGTTTAAACCTCTTTGATTATATTTTAAAGTAAGTAAATCTTGCTAATGATTTGTCGATATACTATACCATTGAGATAAGTATATATATACTTTTTGAAGTATTGTAAAGAGCACAAATGAGTAGGAAATTATAGAATACCTATATATAACCTTGTAAAGGTATTTGAAATATATATATATATATATATATATATTTAATAATAGTTGTAATATCTTTGATATCGCACTTTTTTGGTATTAGCGTGAACTACCAAACGTCCATCTATAAATATTATTAAATACTTTAATAATAATTGTAATATTTTTGGTATCAGCATAAAATATCAAAATGCCCATCTACAAATGTAATTATATATTAATATCACTTAAAAATAAGATGTAACTGATAAATTTTCTTTACTAATTCAAATTGCTTATCTACAAATATTATCGAAATCTTAATATCACTTGAAAATGGATCTAATAAATAAAATTTCTTTATAAAGTCATTCTTTATTATATTTAATGACAGAAATAAAATTTAAACTAATAAAAAATTAAATTCATTATTTATTAACCAATAATAGAAATGAAAGCTAAAACCAAAAAAATTTAGATGCTGCAATTTAGAAAGAAAATTGAAAACTAACTGCATATCATTTTGGCGTAAAAGTATGGCTAAATAATTGTGCAAGTCATATTTTTTCGAATGAGTTAAAAACATGCAATTTGTAAAAATAATAATTTACGCACGAAGTGCGTGCCATCATCATGCGCAAAGCACTTGCCATAACGCTCGCGCATATGTGTTTATGTGTGTATATATATATATATATATATTAGTAGAAAAAAGAAGTTTTAATTAATGTCAGTTAATTAAAAATAGACATTTATATGACTTGATCGTGCTAATGTATGTCGATCGTACTTTGTGTATTACTTATGAAAAGTATACGAGGCTTAGTTTCCCTTATGTGATTTTTCATTCTCATTATTGTTGAATTTGACCAAATATAACTTTAGAAATATCTAGAAGAAACATGAAAATTATATGGTACAGTTATCTTCAATGATGCTATATTGTACGTATAAACTCATTTTACTCTTCTAAGATAAATGAAATGGAAATATGACCCCGTCTAGTTAGAAGGTGATATCCACTCTTATGTATTGTCTATTTATTTTTTAAAGAACTAGAGTTGAGTTTACGAAAAATTTATCAATTGGTTTTTGGAGTGCCTTATAAGCAAGGGAGTGTACTTATATAAGATGACTCGAAAGCATAACTACTCCAAAACTGTATACGTGTTCTATACTTTAGAAGAGGTTCATGATTGGTTTGAGATATTAGAAACTATATGGAGATTCATGCTCTGATTGAGATGCTCAGACACATGCGGTTGTTCGTGATCTATTCAGGATGTGAGAATCCATATGTGATTCTGAGATCTATTAAGTTATAGGAATCCGTATGCGATTTTGAGATCTATTAAGATATGAGAATCCATATGTGATTCCGAGATTTATTAATATATGGGAATCCATGTGTGATTATGAGATCTGTTCGAGATAGGGCGCATAGACTAGGAGTTTAGCTAACCCAAGGGTGCAAGCAATTCTACCCTAGAGATACCTATAGTTACGCATGCATGACTGGTGCACTTGACTATATGTGATAGCCGTTTATGTATTTCCTATGTACATCATCTAGGAATGTACAATGCTTTGGGAGGATATCTCTGATCCTTGTACGGCAGTACCGTTCTCGAAGTACTGTGGGAACCTCCGTAGAATCCTACACAATTAGCAAACGTGCCCTAACTGTTTTGATTATATACCTATTATTGTTGTGGTGTACACTCAAATGCATCGTAGCAATTTGATTATTTATTTGCATACCCTAGACATTATTATAATATCACTACATTTTCTAATAGAAATGATTCAGTTATCGTAAGGTGAAAACCCATTCGTGTTTATTTGCGTCGTAGTCTTACTAGATATCTTTATTTTTTTTTAGGGTTTTATTGATATAAAAATCCATATGATTTGTGTTTCTCACGTCGATTTACCAGACTGATCCAGGTGTGATTTTATTATAATTCTCATGTCACCCCTGAGTATATTTACATATTTAGATATGGATTGTTACACCTGTTCAAACTCCGAACTGCATTGAAGGATACATGGCCAATACATGTTGAACTGAGCCGACCGCATCTTTAAAGCCTATAATTGGTCAGCACCTACAAGAACAGGCCTGCGCTGCACATACCGGAGGAAACCTAAGCAGTACCGTAAGAGGTCAAAAGCACTCCAAAGGGCCGCATGCATGGCCACTCAGGTTATGTTTTAACGTAAAACCATACTTATAGGTAGACGACAAGATATAGAGCTCTTCCTTCCTCTTATCAGCAACCCGAGCATGCTGACAATGAGGATAACTGAACTCGCAGCCAAGCCACATGCACGACAAACTAACGCCCAAGCTAAAGCGGGGGTGCAACCTCACCCCGATACGATGTCAAACAAACAAGCACAAATCTGATAAGAAGCAAAGATAAAAGTACTGCACATCATGCGAGGACTATATATCAGTCAGTACGGATACGGTGGCAGTATCTTAAGACCAACGAGCGACGCCTAATGTCCCCTGAAGACACACATACAAGGTCAATTCAAATTTGAATTCTCCCGCCATAAATATTCCCACTCTAACTTCAAGATCCTTCACTCAAGCTTCCCACCAAAGTAATGTTAGCGCATCAAATAGATAACACTAATAGACAACATCTGGCAGAATCTAAGGGTTGAGGAATAACCACGAGATAAGAATGCTAGTAATCTGCGTGCGTCTCAAGGCTATAAATAGAAAAGGCACCATAGCATGAAAGTGACCTTTCACCTTTTTATCTTTTTGATCATTTAAGATTTTACTATATCCTTTGCTATGGAAATACGTACCAAAATAATGAAAAAGGAAGAAAGAGAAATTTTCCCTATGGATGTAGGATTCCTTAATATCCGAACCACGTAAATTCCTTGTGTGATAAACTATTCTTCTTGGTGTTATTTTCCTACCTAATTTTCAGTACCATATCTTATTTATTTGTACTTGAATTAAACACCGGTTGGATTTGACATTGTAATAAACAGTTAAAGTGCACCTACCTGATTGTGTAGGCATTCAATGGCATAATCACCAGTACATGCCAAGATTAAAACTACTTAATTTTGCTAATTCAAATCATTGAAGTAATTAGTACACTAGTTACTTCACACTTAACCGAGGAGGTATGGGATGAAAAAATCACCAACATCTTTTGGCACTAGAAGGAGGGTCATGAACCTCCGTTTACTTCTCACATTCATTTCTAGTAAAAATTTACACCCCGTGTCATGAATCTTACAATTCACCTATCACTCCAATCCAAGAACATGCATACTTGGCAACGGTGACCGCCAATAAACCATTTATACCTTCTCAAACCCAAGATGAAGTTGGGGCCTCAACCGATCCTCTCGTAGACCCAATTCTGGTTGCATTCCAATCGTTCACGGTCTAAATAAACCGAACATGAAAGGATGAGAAAAAATAATGACCCAACATGTCATTCGTGGGCCATCCTCACCTCCCCACTCTATAGCTTACCACCATTGCTCCCATACCGCACTGGACATTCAACCAAGGAACGACAATAGAACTCCCATAAATGGGAACGATGACCCTGGACTAAAATCTAACGCCAAGCTAAAAAGAAAAATCTAGGCAAATCCTAGAATCAAAACCAAGCCAGCCAATATAAACCTCCTACTACTAGAAAAACAAACCCGATCTACCAGAAATGACGAGGACACCACATTTGATGGTAACTCATCTCAGGTTGGCCTAAGAGAATACGAAATCATTAGCTTAGAACTCGAGTAGAGCAGCTAGCAAAGATTTGCGAGTAGAATACCAAAGAAAAGACAGAAGGAAGAATTTGCACCTCTTCCAATGAAACCGTTTTCGAGGAAGATTTTCTTGATAACTTCAAAGCCCCCTCAATTGACAAGTTTGATGGAACTACTAACCTTGAAGCTCACCTCAGCACCTTCGAGTACTTCATGAACATCCTGAAGGTTGGAAGGATGACTCGATGCAAGTTGTTCCCTATATACTTATCCAGTGTAACCACATGGTGGTTCAGAAGAAATAGATCAGGAGAAGTCCAATCTTGGAGACAATTATCTGTTGATTTTCTAAGACAATTCAATTTAGGAAGAGAAGCCTCTCCAGATGTCAATATAATGCCGTGTGTAAAGCAGAGGGAGAATGAAATCCTACGTAGTTTCATTAAGCACTTCAGGGCAGAAGCTCTCCGAGTTGGGGCAACTAGCGAATAAGCATTACTAATGGCAGCTCATGCCAGGATTAGGAGAGGAACTGCTATGTGGGACAAAAATAGCAGAAAATCATGCTATATCATGAAGGTCCTTTATGAAAGGGCGACTAGTTACATCAGGATGGAGGAAGTCGGGTTAGTAGCATAATCGCAAGGGACTTCTGCCCCCAGTTATGGTATAAAAAGGAGGGCAGATGGATACAATCTTCCTGCGAAGCCGTAGAAGGATCTAACCTCACTAAAAAACCCTTTGACTTGTACCCACGGGTAGATATATGAGATGACCAAAAAAGTTGTGCTAGCATACAATGTACCGAATAAGGGAAAGAAACTAGAACAAAACCAAGGTGGAGCATACTGCGCTTTCACCGAGCAAATGGTCATCATACTAATAATTGCCAGCACCTGAAGAATGAGATAGAGAGATTGATCAAGAAGGGTTACCTGAGTAGCTTCCAGAGGAAAAATTATGGAAACAAGATTGAAAATTTAACTCCATATCCTAATGAATACCACACTGGCAACCCTTTAAGTCTGATAGCTTCAATCCTTGGGGGACCACATCACACTGGCTCAAGGAAAAAGGCACGGGAGAAATATGTTTAGGAGGCCAAGACCCAATACACAATTTTCCATGTTAAACAGAAACGTGCACCGGAAATAATCTTCATGGTGGTAGATGCGGTAAGATTTGTGTTCCTACGCATGACCGACTTGTCATTACAGTACAGATATTAAACTGTACTATGAAGAAAGTCTTTATTGATTATGGAAGCTCAACAAACGTCATCTTTGAGTACGCTTATGATCAAATGAAATTACCGATAGAAATCCTAAAACCCAACATTGAACCGATCTTTGGTTTCAACAATACTCCTACCATTCCACCGGGGTCAGCACGTCTGCTGTTTACAGTTGGAAGTGCCCTATTACAAAAGTAATTTTATGCAGGTTTCTTGATCATCGATCAGCCCTCACCATAAAACGCTTTCGTGGGAAGATCTACCCCAGTTGACATGAAGGCAGTTATCTCTCAAAAGAACCTGCTTATGAAATTTGGAACTCCAACAGGAATAGGATCAGTGAGAGAGGAAAAATTTCTAGCTAGGGAACTATACAATGTAACTCTTAATTCTAGAAATAAAATTGTTCCAAACTATTCTGATTTCTCTTCTAATATTCACAATGATAACAACAAAAAAGAAGTCAAACCGGAATATATAACTGCAACGGTATCAGATACTCGAATTAATAATGAGGCGAGTAACCTTGCACCCCCAGAACCTAAGAGAAAAGTGAAGAGAACATATATGCACATAATTGGTACTGAAAATATAATTCAATTTACATGCAATATTTCTCCGAGGAGGCTCAAAAAGAAGTATCGTCTATCTCACCATCAAAAGAGGAATCAAAAACTGAAATAGACCCAAGGTTAGGGGCGATAAGAAAAGAAATAAAGCCAGCATATGATCTTTAAGACATATAAATAGATCCGGAGGACCCCGCAAAGGTGCTTAAGATAGGAAAGAACCTTAGTGCAGAGGCACAGGATGAACTGATAAACTTCTTAAAAAGGTCAATGAATGTATTTGCCTGGAATCATTAGGATATAGTAGGAATAGACCCTACTATCATCCGCTATGCACTGAACATTGACGTAGATGCTCACTCAGTCATACAGAAGCATATAGATGCTTTACGTGAAGAAGTTAAGAAATTAAAGGAGAATGGGTTCATTTAGGAGGTATACTACCCAAAATGGATTTCCAGCCTAGGTTTCATAAGAAAGCCCAACAAGAAACAGAGAATTTGCATAGACTTCACCGTTCTCAATAAGGCTTGACTAAAGAATAGCTTTTCCTTGCTAAGAATTGATCAGTTGGTAGACGCAACTAGCGATCATAAATTACTTTCATTCATGGATGCATATTCAGGATACTATTAGATAGCCATGTTTGAACCAAAGCAGGAGCACACTAGTTTTGTGATAAATAAAGGGTTATACTATTATAAGGTCATGCCATTTAGGCTCAAGAACGTGGGGAAAACTACCAGAGGTTGATCAATATGATGTTTGCTACAGATTGGGAAGAATGTGGAGATATATATGGACAACATGCTGGTTAAGTCAAAAGCAGCATTAAACCATGTCAAAAACTTGGAATAGACCTTCACAGTCTAAGGCAATACCAAATGAAGCCAAACCCTTTGAAGTTCACCATTTCTTCCCAGTTAGGCAAGTTCTTAGGGTATATAGTGAGCACAGTGACATTGAAGCAAACCGTGAGAAGATTTAGGCCATAAGAAAAATGGGAATCTCAAAGAAACCAAAGGATCCAATGGGCCTAGGAAGGGTAGCAGTTCTAAGTAGATTTATATCCAAAGCTACAAACAAGTGCATCCCATTATTTTACCAAGTGAAGAGGGAATGAAACTATGGAATGAGGAATGTGACTTTGCCTTCCAAAACCTCAAAAATCATTTGGTAATACTCCTATATCACTGAAACCGATGACAGGTGAAAATTTATACATTTACTTAGCTGTAACTGATCAAGCTTTTAGTGCTATGGTGGTATAAGAGGATGAAGGGACGCAAAGGCCCATTTGCTTCACAAGCAAGGGTTATCCAAGGCAGAGCTAAACTATTCCGTTGTTGAAAAGCTTGCGTAAAACCCGCTCCTTACAAAAAGCAAGTTGCGGCCCTATTTCCATGTGCATCCCATCAAAGTCCTCATAGACAAATGTCTTAGGTAAATACTATATAAGCTAGAGACATCAGGTCACCTACTGAAATAGGCAGTGGAACTTAGCCAATATGACATCACCAATTATCCCAGAAAGGCAATCAAAGGCCAAGCACTTGCATATTTCATCGTATAATGCACCTTACTAGCTAAACCCCATTTAGAGGGAGAAGCAAGCACCCCATAGTTCTAGTAGTTGTTTGTAGATGAAGCATCAAATGAACAAGGGGAAGGAATTAGATATATGGTGATCACTTTAAATGGGAGAAAGCTGCACGGAGCAGTGCAACCCGGTTTCAAAGCAACCAACAATATGGCAGAATATGAGGCTCTCCTTGCAGGCCTATGAATGGCCCAGGTAATAAAGATAACCCACATTAAAATTCGCAGTGATTCCAAAATAGTTGTAAACCTAGTGTAGGGAAATTACCAAGCAAAGGAACCGACCTTAACCAAATATGTGGAACTATCTACGAAATTACTAGAGCACTTCGAACAATCTAAAGTAGAACAAATCCTACGTGAGAACAATTCATCCCTCGATCCTTAGTAAAAATAGGTTGTACAAAAATGGCCAATGAAATGAATGCAGTATCAATCAGGCATGAAGCAGAGCTAAGTATAATAGAATAAAATCAAATACTAGTCCCGACCTAGGCTCAACAAGCTGCCATTCAAGGCACATAGAATCAGGAGACAACAGAGTGCCAAGAACAACCCACACTGAGCCCTAGCCTCAACAAACTGAGAAGGATAACTAGATGACTCCCATCAAACAATTTCTCTTAAACACAGTCTTACCTCTGAATAGAATTGAGGCCCGAAAGATAAGATACCAGGCTCCCTACTGCTCCTTATTTGATGGCACATTATACAAAAGAGGGTATTCTACCCCTTATCTTAGGTGTGTTTCTAACGAAGAAGGGGTACGGGTCATGAGGAAGGTACATGAGGCCAATACGGAGATCACTCTGAAGGAAACAAATTAGCAAATGCTGAGATATGACTACTATTGGCCTACCGTGTTGCAAGATCCAAAGGAATTTCAGAGAAAGTGCGACAGACGTCAACTATTCACAAGTATGCCTAGACAACTGCCTCATAAGTTCATCCCGCTTGCAAGCCCCTAGAAATTTGACATTTGAGGGATAAACTTGATAGGACAACTTATGATGTTAAAAGGAGGAGCTATGTACTCCATAGTGGCCATAGATTACTTCACCAAATGGGTAGAGGCAGAACCCCTGGCATGACTAGTGCAAAGAAGATAGTCGCTTTTGTAGTTAGGAACATAATCACTAGATATAGAATACCTCATAAAATCATTTATGATAATGGTACCCCGTTTGAAAACAAAAAATTCATGGAGCTTTATGAGAATAATGGCATAATAAAAAGCTTCTTCTCAGTCGCCCATCCATAGGCAAATGGACAGGTTGAAGTTGCAAATAAAACCATCAAGGAATGCTCAAGAAAAGGCTGCAAAAAGTTAAAGTAAGATGAGTGGAGGAACTCCTTTTAGTACTATAGGCCTACCGAACTTCAACCAGATCTCCTATAGGTCACACTCCTTTTTCACTAACCTATGGACATGAGGCCATGCTACCCTTCGAAGTAGAAGTCCCATTACATAGAAGAATATCATATACCATAGAAAAGAATAAAAAATTGAAAGAAGCTGCTCTGGATCTTGTCCAGGAGAGAAGGGGTGAGGCGATGGTAGTAGCAGCTGCATATCAGCAAAAAATGGAAAAAAAATTATAACGTTAGACTCAAAGAAAGAAACTTTCGAAAGAGGACATAATACTGCGGATAGTAATGGCCAATACAAAGGATCCAGAAGATGCGGTATTAGCGCCAAATTAGGAAGGTCCACTGATCATAATAGAAGATTTAGCAAATGGAGCATATCGGCTCTCGAGACGTGAAGGCAGCCTATTTCCAAGAACTTAGAACTCAGATCACCCAGACCTTTTGTCTAATTTACATTGCTTATGTAATGTATAGTGTAGTATAATAAAGATGTAAAATACAGTAAACTAGACGTAGGGATTTTAAACTGTCTGAACCAATATAAAAATCTCTTTGTTAATTGCTCTTTGATATAGTTGAATAATCTCTCCATCCATATTTGCAGTACACTGGTCAATGATCATGCAATACACGAGGTTAGTGGACAAGAACGTCACTCCTGAAAATGAGAATGGTGAACTTGGACTCAAACAATTGAAATTACATCAATGAAATCTGGCTCTTTAGTCAAATTACTACACTGGACATAAGGATATTGGAATGCCCAGCACCAGTATAAATATTCCTATGATAGTAATTGTATCATAGCAAACTACTTGTAGGGATATTGGACAGTCTAAACTAGTATAAAAACCCCTCTATATTAGCTGATTTAACATACCACACCGGATGTATAGATATTAAATAGCCAGAACTAGTACAAAAAATAATGTGCATGCGAAGGTTGTGTATGCATGACATGACTTCTCAATCAAATACAAACGTACTAGTCTGCACCCGAACAACGGAGCAAATCATGCCAAGTGCAACCTCACCGTCATCGTTCAAAAAATTATACATATTGTGCAAGACATGAATGACAATGGAAATTCTTCAAATAGGAATGATAATGCTAAAACTAAAGCTATAGTCTACCCCTAAACTAGGAAGGCCTTGCCAAGCGCACGAAATTGATAGTGCACCCCGGGCAAGTGGCCGGTCATATCATATATACAAGTAAAGACCGCGGCCTAAGGGTCAAGATTGGGAGGCATGAGCTACCTCAGGAGCTTATTCTAAAACATGGTAAAAGAAACCACGGTACATGGAATGTACTGCAAGTTGTTAATTAGATACAAATCCGAGCACTACTCAAAGATTACCAGTATAACTCCAAAAATCCGAGTTACCAATGCTTAGTTAGCTTCTTACATGCTAATCATAGTGCAATTTTCTATTTTAAATACCTGTACATAACTTACTCAAAGCTTGCTAACATAGGTCGCTTCATTAAGTCATACCCTGTAATAAAAGCTATGGTAAGAATCTAATTCAGAATCATAAGTCGAGCCAAATATGATCGCTCTACATCGATATAACCTGTTGCAACTCGATGCCAAAGGCTAAGAATGACCACCTATCAAACAAAGAGCAGGTGTTGATCATCCAGCTAAATATAAACTAATAATTAGGCACGAGTGACGTTACCTTAAGTTGAACTATGTCGGCATATGTACAAGAGCATTAAATGCACGAATAGCCGAAAAGACTTTTCCCACCACCAAAAAGAAAGGAAGATTAGACAGAACAGATGAGAAATGAAGACCATGTGCTTAAGATGACAAGTCTACCAAAACCTGTGGTCGTCGCAGACTTGGGGGGGGCAAGTGTTACACTCGTTCTTATCCGAACCACATTGAAGGAAACAAGGGAAGCACTTGTTGAACTGAGCTGGTTGCATCCCCAAATCCCATACTCTATCAGCACCTATAAGAAAGGCCTACACAACACATACTGAAGGCAACCTAAGCAGTACCATAAGGGGTTAAAAGCACTCCAAAGGATTGCATGGAGTGCCACTCGGGATACACTTTAACGTAGAAACATACGTACATGTAGGCGACAAAGATATGGAGCTCTTCTTCTTCTCATCATCAACCTAAGCATGCAACAATGAGGATAACTCAAATCGCAGCCAAGTCATAAGCACAGTAGGCTAACGCCCAAGCTAAAGCAGCGTAGTGCAACTTCACTTCGATATGATGTCAAACAAACAAATGCAAATCTGATAAGCAAAAAAGATACAAGCACCACAACATCATGCGAGAACCATACATCAACCAGTGTAGATACACTGGTAGTATCTTGAGACCAATAAGTGACACCTAATGTCCCTTTGAAGACTCACATACAAGATCATTTGAAATTTGAATTCTCAGCCGTAATTTCCAATATTCCCTCTCTAATTTCGGGAGTTCCCACCTTCACGCAACTTCCCCCCAAAGACATGTCAGTGATCCAAGCACTTCAAACAGAAAACAAGGATATACAACATCTGAAAGAATCCAAGGGCTGAGGTGTTGGAACTGGACTAGCCCGCAACGGAATTTATCGGTGAATTTCAATTTTTTTTACCCTATTGGATCTTTTATCGGGCCTATGAAGTCTAACTGAATTAGAACATTTCTAAATTTCATTTAAATAATCATTTATTTTATTTAAATTAAAAATATATTAAGATAGGAAATTAATTTTATTTGATTTAGTTTATACATAAATGTATCATATACATATACGTGCGAGTGCATGTGTAACATAATAATCCATGAAAGGTATAATATGCCCATGTGTAGATGTTGTAATTTACATCACAACGGATATATTAGCTCATTTTGTATGTCATGTATGTTTTTCAAATATATGCATGAATATATGTTACAATACACACACACATATGTATGTATAAATATATTATATATAGTATATGAACACAAAACATTTATTTATAGATAAATATATATAGAAAGAGAGAATAATTATTAAAAATTATTTATAATTTAAAATTAACTTATTTTTGCAAATATAGTAGTTTGTATATATTATGAATAAAATAATGTTTTCATCCATAAATAATTAACATAAAATATTCTATTAATGAAAATTCAAATTTCACAATTTTAAATTGAGCTTAAACCTAACTAAGCTCAAGTCAAAATACTATGCAATTAAATCTAATATAATTGCTTGTCGATATTGTATATCGATCGATATATTTATAAATATTATAAATAGATATAACATTATTTATTTATCAAATCATATTCAAATTTTATAACTATTATTTAATAAATATCAATTAATTTTACTAATTTATAATAATTATAAACTAATTAAATCGTTCGGTTTTACGGGAATTCATCATTTCGGCTGTGTAACTCTTGGGTGTAAATTTGGTCAGCGATTAACATCGACCTATTCTAATGTTAACGTTCACACGTTACATAGCAGGTGGTGTGACATTATGTCCAATTTTATCGCTTACTCATTTTCAATTTTCGTTTAATATAAGTTACCCGGTTGTGACATTTGTTTACACCAATTTTCTGTGATAACCTAGTTATTTTTTTGAATATTTGTTAATTGAATAATTAACCGGTTTATTCAATTTAACGGATAAAAATTCTTATTACAAAGGATATTTGGATATATAAATAAATTTTAAATTTTAATGGAAGTTGAGTTTTAAATATTCATTTGATAATCTACTAAATAATTATTTATTCATTGGCAAATTATTCCTTAGAACAAATAATGTGTTGTTAAATATATTATTGCTTAAATTTAAAATAAATGTAACTAAGGATAATTTCTTTTGTTTTAATATATTTTCTTTTTGACTTTAAATTTATTTATAAAGACATTAACTTATTAATACTAAACATAAGAAAGTTAATATAAAAGATTTATTAACATATTAATGTATAAATTAAGGACAAGTATAGATTATATAATGTATTTAACATGAGTAGTTAATTTTATCATAAAACTTTAACACCTGTAAGGAAAATTTAACATACATAAAAACAAGTGTAAGCTAAGTATATATAATACATATATATATTTTAACTTAACAAGTATTAGTAATTATTTCTTTAAACATTTGAAAATACTTAAAAGACAAATTTTGGCATGCAAAATACACTTGTAATGATAATAATAATGCTTGTGCATTTGTAAGCCAAGGGGAAATTTACATATACAAGTGGCAAGATGATTTCATTTAAGAAAATTGAAAAAAAAGAAAAAAAGGGTAGGCTGCTCACTTTCTCTTTATACTACATATCCAAGGAAAAGAAAATCTGAAACACTTCTGAAGAAAAAAAAACTCACTATAGAAGCAATGGCAAACTCAGTTCAAAGCTAAAGATCTCTGGATTAAACAACAAATTCTACAACAAGTTCAATTTCAAAACTGTAAAGCAAAGGAAAATCTGAAGCATAGTTTATCATGCAAGCTACCAAATTCAACATCATAATAAATCATGCTTGCAGATCAGAGCATAAAACCCTGTCCTCTGTTTCTCCATAAACAAGTGAGTAAACTGTTTTTTTTATATATTCTCTAACCTGTTGAAACTGATGCATGTGAATAAGCATTTAAACAACTTAGTGAGAATGGTTTGCATGTGAAAACATGTTTGTATTAGACAACTATTCTGATGTTTGAACCTGTATGATTGTACATCTGTGTGTAAATTCCCTGACCTTAGTTACAGGTTCCAGATTTAAATTTAAATTTCTCTTTAAAAAAAACTAATATAAGGTGAGCAAACCTTTAAATCTGTTATATATTAAATCGGCATGTGATGCATCATTCGAATATGATCTAATCTTTGTTGTGCATGTATTTTAAAATAATTTATGTAAACAAATGGGTGTTAGTATATGGGTTCAGGTCTGGGACAAGCTTGCATACCCCTGTTTAAAACTATTTCAGGTTTGAAAACCTGATTTAAAACTCAAATCATTTACTTAAGTGATTTCTTTTAATATTTGAGCATAATTTGATTGTAAGTAAGCAACATCACATTTTAAAAAGCATAAGAGTTAACTATCTGTTGCATATGGATTAATAACAATAAATATGTTTTGTGAAGTTTGTATTGTGATGAATCTTTTGTACAAATATCATATATGGTTACTGTTATACATCTGTTTTGCCTGTTCTTGTTTTTAAAATTAAGATCTTAGTAAAAATCTTTTACCACTTGTTCTGATATTAGATAGGATTTAAGGTTTACACAAAAGTTGTTTGTTTAGTGTGGAATTATGTTTAAGAATGTTAATTAAGATAAAATAAAATCTGAATGTTTTTCTCTTTCCATAAGAACAGTGATTGCTTGAGAAAAGAAAACTCCCAAAGGACCTAAAACATAAATTCATATTTATAACTTAAATTCCTATACGAAATTATGAATTTTAAAACTAGAATCACAAATTCTAGTGGTAGATTGAGAGAGCATGTTGGGTTTGACCAGATTTTTGGGTTTGGAGGTTGTCACTAGATCTCAGTAGGTAGGGTGGTCGAACTTCTGTCTGAAGGAAGAGGGATGAACGGTGAATGAAGGAAAAATCCCAAGATGTCGATCAGAGGTTGGCGATGGCGATGGGAGGTCGAAACAGATTTTAAACCTAGTTTTTGAGTGTTCTGGAATTTTGATCGCTATGGGCCCTCTAGATGATCGAGTGCTTCAATACTTGAGGAGATGATGGTCTGGTTGTTGACGAGGCTCTGGACGGGGTTGTACGATCTCCGGTGATCGGAGGAGGGGAGCGGAGCGAAGAAGGTATTTGGATCAATTGGTTCCATTTTGGTCATATACCTCGATTTTGAATTAATGGGAAATTCGTATTTCTAGATTGGGGTAATCGACGACGAAGCTATCGTCGACTAGTCAATGGTCGAAGTGCGGGCTGGAGGTGGCCGAATCTGGCGTACACGTACACGTGTACAAGTTCGTACACTAGAATTGTGTGAGGTTGAGAAGAAATATTTCTCGGGGAAAAGTGTGGTTATCTCGAGTTCGAACTCGAGATTTTATGTTGTAGAAATGTTGGGAAGGAAACTTGGGTTTGGCCTGGGGAGATGAAGATTTGGCACGGGTTACTGGTTATGGTAATAAGGTCTGAATGATAATAAGTCAGGGAAATTTAAAAAAAAGAACCTTATTTTGATAATTTAAATAAACTTATAAATAATTAAAGTTTAGCTAATTAATAAAGAACGTATGATGGTAAATTAACTTTAAAGCTTAAAGTTAATTTATTTGTTAAAGGAAATAAATTAATTTAAGTAGATTGCTCAATAAAAGTAATTAAGGGAATTTGTTAATAAGTTAAGATTGGTTAACCAAGTGTTTTAAAGGTTAATTCATTTAGAGAATAATTAATTGATAAAGGTAATTAATTTAGAATAATTAATTATTTGAAGGATAAATAAATAAATGTAGGCGATTAAGGAATGATTAAGAATGAATTAATTAATAAATTAAGGATAATTAATTTGTAATTAAGAAGTGTTAATTAGAAAATTAATTAAATAATTAAAAGTTAATTAATTAGATATTCAAGATTTACTAATTTATAATTAATATTGATTAATGTAAATTAATCACCTAAGAAAAGTAATTAAAGAATGGTTAATAGTTAATGAAGGTCATTAACTAAGGATTATTTAACAATTAATTAATGTGATTAATTTTTAATAATTAATTAGATTAATTAATTGATGATAATCATTTGAGAATTGTTTAAATATAATTACTTAATGGAAGTAATTTAGAAATTAATTACTTAATGTAATTAATGGAGTTTAATGTTATTGGTTTAAATTAATTAATTAAGTTTAATTAATTTTAATCTCTTGATGATTGATAATAATTACTTAAGGTAATTGATGAAGTATAATTACTTAGTGAAGTAATTAATGATAATGAGTAGATGTAATTAGTGGGAAGGAATTGTGGATGTAATTTGGATTAAATTATTTTGTATAATTAATCAAGGGATTAATTAGAGATAATTAAGGAATAATCAATTTATTTTGATGAAGTAATTAAGGGAAGTTAATTACTGATGTTATTAATCAAGCGTGGTTAATAATTATGGTAGCTTTTAATTAAAGGTTAATTACCGTATTGGGTTAAGGATAATTAGTTTGTGAAATTAATTAAGGGTTAATTACTTAAATGTAATTAAAGGATAAATAGAACAATATTGGAAGTCTTTGATTAATTGTTATTCCTAATACGTGGTTTGTGATGTTATGTGATAAGATATGTTTGATTTAAATTGTGATGATGCCATTATCTATTAATGAAAAATTATGTGATATCCTGTATTTAGAATTGAATTGTATTTCACTTGAATAATTTAAGTTAAGATAATATTAGTTTCGAAGAGACCGGAGTCGGGTATTAGTAAATACTCGAAACCACTTCGATTCTTTATAAATTGATATGTGGAATAGGTGATATCTACAACAACTTGTGAAGCTGTAATTTGATATAAGTTACTCGGGTTTATTTATGATGTATGCTTTTGTATTCCATGTTAGATGAGTTTACTCACGCTGGTTTCCAGCCTGACCCGGGTGTTACTTTGATGTAATGCTCGGGTCAGACCGAGTATTACAGATTTGCAGGTAAGGACGTTCTGGAGCTCAGGAGGAGAGCTGAAGGACAGGAACGTATAGAGCGTTATCCGCTGTGATATATATATATATATATAGTGTTATTTATCTAGGACATGTTGTTTAAAACTGTCCAGTATTGTGAAATTATTGTAACTCTGATGTAAAAATGTAAATGTACTGATACAATTCTTCTTTGTAAACTATTATTTTATTTGCTATTATATTTTATCCGCTGCGAATGTGAGATTTTGAGTTTGAGTTTTCCGTTTCTTTTTTTTTCAATTTTCTTAAAGGAAATCATCTTGCCACTTGAAGAAAAAAAGGGTAGGCTGCTCACTTTCTGTTTATACTTCAAATCCAAGAAAAAGAAAATCTGGAACAACTTCTGAAGAAAAAAAACTCACTATAGAAGCAATGGCAAACTCAGTTCAAAGCTAAAGATCTCTGGATTAAACAACAACTTCTACAACAAGTTCAATTTCAAAACTGTAAAGCAAAGGAAAATCTGAAGCATAGTTTATCATGCAAGCTACCAAATTCAACATCATAATAAATCATGCTTGCAGATCAGAGCATAAAACCCTGTCCTCTGTTTCTCCATAAATAAGTTAGTAAACTGTTTTTTATATATTCTCTAACCTGTTGAAACTGATGCATGTGAATAAACATTTAAACAACTTCGTGAGAATGGTTTGCATGTGAAAACATGTTTGTATTAGACAAGTATTCTGATGTGAAAAGTAATTAAAGGATGGTTAATAGTTAATGATGGTCATTAACTAAGGATTATTTAACAATTAATTAATGTGATTAATTGTTAATAATTAATTAGATTAATTAATTGATGATAATCATTTGAGAATTGTTTAAATATAATTACTTAATGGAAGTAATTTAGAAATTAATTACTTAATGTAATTAATGGAGTTTAATGTGATTGGTTTAAATTAATTAATTAAGTTTAATTAATTTTGATCACTTGATGATTGATAATAATTACTTAATGTAATTGATGAAGTATAATTACTTAGTGAAGTAATTAATGATAATGACTAGATGTAATTAGTGGGATGGAATTGTGGAAGTAATTTGGATTAAATTATTTTGTATAATTAATCAAGGGATTAATTAGAGATAATTAAGGAATAATCAATTTATTTTGATGAAGTAATTAAGGGAAGTTAATTACTGATGTTATTAATCAAGAGTGGTTAATAATTATGGTAGTTATTAATTAAAGGTTAATTACCGTATTGGGTTAAGGATAATTAGTTTGTGAAATTAATTAAGGGTTAATTACTTAAATGTAATTAAAGGATAAATAGAACGATATTGGAAGTCTTTGATTAATTGTTATTCCTAATATGTGGTTTGTGATGTTATGTGATAAGATATGTTTGATTTAAATTGTGATTATCTATTAATGAAAAATTATGTGGCATCCTGTATTTAAAATTGAATTGTATTTCACTTGAATAATTTAAGTTAAGATAATACTGGTTTCGAAGAGACCGGAGTCGGGTATTAGTAAATACCCGAAAACACTTCGATTCTTTATAAATTGATATGTGGAATAGGTGATATCTACAACAACTAGTGAAGATGTAATTTGATATAAGTTACCCGGGTTTATTTATGATGTATGTTTTTGTATTCCGTGTTAGATGAGTTTACTCACGCTGGTTTCCAGCCTGACCGGGTGTTACTTTGATGTAATGCTCGGGTCAGACCGAGTATTACAGATTTGCTGGTAAGGACGTTCTGGAGCTCAGGAGGAGAGCTGAAGGACAGGAACGTATAAAGCGTTATACGCTGTGATATATATATATATATATATATATATATATATATATATATATATGTGTTATTTATCTAGGACATGTTGTTTAAAACTGTCCAGTGTTGTGAAATTGTTGTAACTCTTATGTAAAAATGTAAATGTACTGATACAGTTCTTCTTTGTAAACTGTTATTTTATTTGCTATTATATTTTATCCGCTGCGAATGTGAGATTTTGAGTTTGATATTTATGTTTCTTCTTCTTTCTCTTTCTTTATTTCACTAACTATCTGGAAATTTTGGGATCGAAATTTTCGGGTCGTTACATTTGGTATCAGAGCTGAAGGTTAAGCGAGAACCTTGGCTTTGGTGGGATTACTCATTAAGGATAGGGTAAGTTGTACCCTAGAATGAGTTGAGTACATATATATGAGAGAGCGTACTTGTTATTTTCTTATATAAAGGTTTTTAAATGATTTCAACAGTAAATGAATCTTATATAAGAAATAGATTATCTGTTATATTAAGGAAATTGGTTGTAGTATTAATTAAATTAAAAGTAATAGTAAGAATTAAGTGGTAATAGAATTACAACCAAATTGAAATTAAATTAAGGACAAGTTTGAAATGGATTCAAACTAAAATTGAAATCTTGATTTAGAGAAGTATTTCATAATAAGATGAATTAGAATTGGTTTCAAACCAGAAAATAGAATAGATATTGTGTTTAATAATGGGATGATTGTTTTTCAATAAACAATAAAATGTTTTAAGGAAGTAACCATTTAAAAAGAAAATACCTTGTAAATTTGAAAGGATGTAAATTGGAGTGGGATTCAAATTGTGAAGTCCTGAATTCTAAGTTTAAATTTTTTTGAATTGGTTTCAAAATGTTAAAGGAAATAATATTATTCAAACTACTTTGAATAATGATCTTATTTTAAAAATAAGAAATGTTTGAAAATTTTAAAGAAAATTTGATTGAATTGAAACCAAAGGTGGTTTAAATTTTTAAATTTGGCTTGGCAAGCCAAGAAATAAATATGTATATGTATGGATATACATAAAATCAAAGTTGGTTGAAATAAACTCTAAATGTTGAGTTTTAAAGCTGGAATGAGATACGTTACCCAAAGTGATAAGTTTTTGAACTTAATAAGAGGGAAGATTTTTTATGAGATGTTCAAAATTTGAAAATAGAAGTTAAAACTAGGTAAGGTTGACTGAATTAAGTGAATTGAGTTTAACTTGGAAGAGATTAAATAAGTTGGAATGATCAACCTGATTTGGAAATTTCAAGATGAAATTGGAATTTAACTTGGGAAGTTAAACGGTTAATCTGAACGGGGAGTTTGTGTGATCTCAAATGGGTTTGAGATCTGGAATTTGGAATTTGATGGATGTTTTAAAATGGAATTTTGAAATTTGGACTCAAAATTGAATTGTTTAAAAAAATTAAAGGAAAATTGATTTAAAGGAATTAAATCAACATTTGAAGTATTAACTCGAATTTATATAATTCAGATGATTTGGATTTGAAATTTGAATTAGTTCAAACTGAATTTGATTTGAATTAATTGAAATGGTGATTGAAGATGTATGAGTATAAGATTCAAAGGGAAAATTGAATTGGATTAATTGGAAACGATTTGAAATTGAAGTGGATTCAATTTGAAATTAGTCCAAATTGATTTGAATAATTTGGAATTATAATTAAAATTGAATAATTTTAAATTCAAATGGAATTTGAATTGAATTTGGGAGGAAATCAAGAATAATTCAACTTGATTTGGAAATGGAGTTTGAAATTGGGATTAATTCAAACTGGAGTTGAAATGAATTGAAATTGGAACTAGTTCAATTAAAATTTATTTGAATTAATATAATTGGAGATCAAGGTTGAATAAAGTAAAATTTGGAAAGAAAATGAGGAATTCAACTTGAATTAGGTTAAATAGATTTCAATGTAAATTGAAGTTATTTAAATTGAAATTGAATCAATTTAAATGGAAGAGGAAATTTAAATTGAATTGATTGAGAATGAAGATTGGGAAGTGAACAGTTTTGACCCTGGACTATTTTTAATTAAATTGTTTTAATATAAACCTATTTTTCCAAGATATTCATTATATATACAACCTTTCTTTTAAAAGCCAAATTATCTTATACTTGTTTTACAATTATTTTTGAAACTGTTTAACAATTTTCCAACTGTTTTTTAAACTAAGTACTATATTTCAACTATTTTATAAACTAATTACTATCTTACTATTATTTTGCAATTATCTAAAATTTATATAATTATTTAAACTATTTTCTAAACTATTTTACACCTATTTTACAAACTAGTAATTATTTTCCAACTACTTATCTATTTTTAAAATTTACAAGCTATTTTCTAAATAAACTTTTCGGAGTTCAAACTGTTATTGGTTAAATACCCAATCGAGATAGGAATAGAGGTGATAATCCAAATAGATTGAAGCAATTGTGAGTAAGTGAATGAAAATCAAAGTGAATGTGAATAGAAATGGAATTAATTTAGCTAATAACCAATAAGAAAAATACGTAGGGTGTACGTATGTTATTCTATTCGCATAGTGATTTGATCCAGATTCGAGCACAGAATTTCGAGATAGTTATATCGATCCGAGTGGGATTTTTCACTCCATTTTCGACGGCGAATCTGGATATGGATTGTTGATTTGTTCGGGATATTATCTATCATAGTTAGGCTGTGCAAGGAGAATGACGGTTTCTGATCAAGAAACCATATCTGAGTCCGCACTAGGAAGTCGGGTGGACGATACTAGTTCGGAAGTGAAATTGTGTGATCGAGTGAGCGATCAGATTGGTATAGCGTACGGATGATATGTGTACATTGTACAGATTTGAATGAAAATCATATTGAAAAGAGTAATCAAATTTGAATATTTGATTTTGAGTAAACAAAGTTAAATATCTTTGTTTTATAAGATGAAACTCCCCTTGTTGAATCTCTTACCAGAAAAAAGGATTTTGAAAATGTTTGAAGTATAAAAGGAGTTTTATACAAGTTTGAAATGATCCAAAGTTTTAAAAATTATATATATCTGTATATATATAAAGGATCTTATGAGGATTTTAGAAAAGGTTTTGGGAACCTTTGGATTTGAAAAGGCTTTTGATTTTTGGGTAAAGTCAATATTGTAATTTGGAAAGCCTAGTTTGAGAATTACCGATTTTGGAATAATCGATATTGTGTAAAGGAGCTTTGTATGAGATAATACTAGGTGTATGATTTGAAGATACTATATGTATATAGTATAAAATGTTTTGATGATGGCTCTGGGGAAAAAGGCGCTCCCTTGAAATGAATTTCTCAGGAGTGCCACCGGGTGGTGCTGCCTTGAGCCCAAGGGGGGTTCTAAAGTTGATCCTGTGAGGAGTCCGAACAAAACTAGTTCCTGGGGATTATGAGTAGAGTATACCATAGCGAAAGTCGTGTGTGCCGCTGAGAGCCAACAGTCTGCGTTTGATTTTATATCGGTAGACTGCGACCTATGGTATAACATAGCGAAAGTCGTGTGTGCCGCTGAGAACCAACAATCTGCGTTTGATTTTATATCGGTAGACTGCGACCTATGTAGGAGTGGAGAAGTTTCATTTCGACAGCGAAAATCAGAGGCTGCTGAGAGCCTGTAGTTGCATGGACTTTTGCTGTGACGGCAACGTAACCCTGGAATGTAACTGTGATCTGTTATGTGGGATCCATGGCGTAATCGAGAGGCTGCTGAGAGCCTGCAGTTACATGGACTTTTGCTGCGACGACAACGTAACCCTGGAATATAACTGCGACCATGGATGGGGGTGATGATTTCCAGAGCATTCGCACCAAAGATATATCCTCTATTTTCAAAAACAGTTTTCAATATTTTCAATAAAACTATTTTTCAAAGTATTTTCATTGGGTGTTGAAAACGAGTCTGCTAAGTACTTATAGATTTTCAGTCGTACGCTTGATCAACGTATGACCGAATTTCTGTGAGAACGAAGTTGGACTTGTTGAAACATCGAGTGATAGAGTGATATTTTTGTAAAGCTATTTTGATAATACTATATAGATTTTAAAGGTGTTTTAAAAAAATGATCAAGGAAAAATTTATCTAATTTTTAGCAATTTAAAATTTCTTCGTTTCTTTTCGAGGACGAAAAGATTCTAAGGGGGGAGGAATGTGATAACCCGGTTATTTTTTTGAATATTTGTTAATTGAATAATTAACTGGTTTATTCAATTCAACGGATAAAAATTCTTATTACAAAGGATATTTGGATATATAAATAAATTTGAAATTTTAATGGAAGTTGAATTTTAAATATTCATTTGATAATCGACTAAATAATTATTTATTCATTGGCAAATTATTCCTTAGAACAAATAATGTGTTTTTAAATATATTATTGCTTAAATTTAAAATAAATGTAACTAAGGATAATTTCTTTTGTTTTAATATATTTTCTTTTTGACTTTAAATTTATTTATAAAGACATTAACTTATTAATACTAAACATAAGAAAGTTAATATAAAAGATTTATTAACATATTAATGTATAAATTAAGGACAAGTATAGATTATATAATGTACTTTAACATGAGTAGTTAATTTTATCATAAAACTTTAACACTTGTAAGGAAAATTTAACATACATAAAAACAACTGTAAGATAAGTATATATAATACATAGATATATATATATTTTAACTTAAGAAGTATTAGTAATTATTTCTTTGAACATTTGAAAATACTTAAAAGACAAATTTTGGAATGCAAAATACACTTGTAATGATAATAATAATGCTTGTACATTTGTAAGCCAAGTGGAAATTCACATATACAAGTGGCAAGATGATTTCATTTAAGAAAATTGAAAAAAGAAAAGAAAAAAAGTGTAGGCTGCTCACTTTCTGTTTATACTTCAAATCCAAGAAAAATAAAATCTGAAACAACTTCTGAAGAAAAAAAACTCACTATAGAAGCAATGGCAAACTCAGTTCAAAGCTAAAGATCTCTGGATTAAACAACAAATTCTACAACAAGTTCAATTTCAAAAATGTAAAGCAAAGGAAAATCTGAAGCATAGTTTATCATGCAAGCTACCAAATTCAACATCATAATAAATCATGCTTGCAGATCAGAGCATAAAACCCTGTCCTCTGTTTCTCCATAAATAAGTGAGTAAACTGTTTTTTTATATATTCTCTAACCTGTTGAAACTGATGCATGTGAATAAGCATTTAAACAACTTAGTGAGAATGGTTTGCATGTGAAAACATGTTTGTATTAGACAAGTATTCTGATGTTTGAACATGTGTGACTGTACATATGTGTGTAAATTCCCTGACCTTAGTTACAGGTTCCAGTTTTAAATTTTAATTTCTCTTTTAAAAAAAAACTAATATGAGGTGAGAAAACCTTTAAATCTATTATATATTAAATCGACATGTGATGCATCATTGGAATATGATCTAATCTTTGTTGTGCATGTATTTTAAAATAATTTATGTAAACAAATGGGTGTTAGTATATGGGTTCAGGTCTGGGACAAGCTTGCATACCCCTGTTTAAAACTATTTCAGGTTTGAAAACCTGATTTAAAACTCAAATCATTTACATAAGTGATTTCTTATAATCTCTGAGCATAATTTGATTGTAAGTAAGCAACATCACATTTTAAAAAGCATAAGAGTCAACTATCTGTTCCATATGGATTAATAACAATAAATATGTTTTGTGAAGTTTGTATTGTGATGAATCTTTTGTACAAATATCATATATGGTTACTGTTATACATCTGTTTTGCCTGTTCTTGTTTTTAAAATTAAGATCTTAGTAAAAATCTTTTACCACTTGTTCTGATATTAGATAGGATTTAAGGTTTATACAAAAGTTTTTTGTTTAGTGTGGAATTATGTTTAAGAATGTCAATTAAGATAAAATAAAATCTGAATGTTTTTCTCTTTCCATAAGAACAGTGATTGCTTGAGAAAAGAAAATTCTCAAATGACCTAAAACATAAATTCATATTTATAACTTAAATTCCTATATGAAATTATGAATTTTAAAACTAGAATCACAAATTCTAGTAGTAGATTTATAGAGCATGTTAGGTTTAACCAGATTTTTGGGTTTGGAGGTTGTCACTGGATCTCAGTAGGTAGGGTGGTTGAACTTCTATCTGAAGGAAGAGGGATGAACGGTGAATGAAGGAAAAATTCCAGGATGTCGATCAGAGGTTGGCGATGGCGATGGGAGGTCGAAACAGATTTTAAACCTAGTTTTTGAGTGTTCTGGAATTTTGATTGTTATGGGCCCTCTAGATGATTGAGTGCTTCAATACTTGAGGAGATGATGGTCCGGTTGTTGACGAGGCTCTGGACAGGGTTGTACGATCTCCGGTGATCGAAGGAGGGGAGCGGAGCGAAGAAGGTATTTGGATCAATTTGTTCCAGTTTGGTCATATACCTCAATTTTGAATTAATGGGAAATTCGTATTTCTAGGTTGGGGTAATCGACGACGAAGCTATCGTCGACTTGGCAACGGTCGAAGTGCGGGCTGGAGGAGGCCGAATCTGGCATACACGTACACGTGTACAAGTTCGTACACCTAAGTTGTGTGAGGTTGAGAAGAAATATTTCTCGGGGAAAAGTGTGGTTATCTCGAGTTCGAACTCGAGATTTTATGTTGTAGAAATGTTGGGAAGGAAACTCGGGTTTGGCCGGGGGAGATGAAGATTTGGCACGGGTTACTGGTTATGGTAATAAGGTCTGAATGATAATAAATCAGGGAAATTTAAAAAAAAAGAATCTTATTTTGATAGTTTAAATAAACTTATAAATAATTAAAGTTTAGCTAATTAATAAAGAATGTACGATGGTAAATTAACTTTAAAGTTTAAAGTTAATTTATTTGTTAAAGGAAATAAATTAATTTAAGTAGATTGCTCAATAAAAGTAATTAAGGGAATTCGCTAATAAGTTAAGATTGGTTAACCAAGTGTTTTAAAGGTTAATTCATTTAGAGAATAATTAATTAATAAAGGTAATTAATTTAGAATAATTAATTATTTGAAGGATAAATAAATAAATGTAGGCGATTAAGGAATGATTAAGAATGAATTAATTAATAAATTAGGGATAATTAATTTGTAATTAAGAACTATTAATTAGAAAATTAATTAAATAATTAAAGGTTAATTAATTAGATATTCAAGATTTACTAATTTATAATTAATATTGATTAATGTAAGTTAATTACCTAAGAAAAGTAATTAAAGAATGGTTAATAGTTAATGAAGGTCATTAACTAAGGATTATTTAACAATTAATTAATGTGATTAATTTTTAATAATTAATTAGATTAATTAATTGATGATAATCATTGAGAATTGTTTAAATATAATTACTTAATGGAAGTAATTTAGATATTAATTACTTAATGTAATTAATGGAGTTTAATGTGATTGGTTTAAATTAATTAATTAAGTTTAATTAATTTTAATCACTTGATGATTGATAATAATTACTTAGTGTAATTGATGAAGTATAATTACTTAGTGAAGTAATTAATGATAATGACTAGATGTCATTAGTGGGATGGAATTGTGGAAGTAATTTGGATTAAATTATTTTGTATAATTAATCAGGGGATTAAATAGAGATAATTAAGGAATAATCAATTTATTTTGATGAAGTAATTAAGGGAAGTTAATTACTGATGTTATTAATCAAGCATGGTTAATAATTATGGTAGCTATTAATTAAAGGTTAATTACCGTATTGGGTTAAGGATAATTAGATTGTGAAATTAATTAAGGGTTAATTACTTAAATGTAAGTAAAGGATAAATAGAACGATATTGGAAGTCCTTGATTAATTGTTATTCCTAATATGTGGTTTGTGATGTTATGTGATAAGATATGTTTGATTTAAATTGTGATGATGTGATTATCTATTAATGAAAAATTATGTGACATCCTGTATTCAAAATTGAATTATATTTCACTTGAATAATTTAAGATAATATTGGTTTCGAAGGGACCGGAGTCGGGTATTAGTAAATGCCCGAAACCACTTCGATTCTTTATAAATTGATATGTGGAATAGGTGATATCTACAACAACTTGTGAAGATGTAATTTGATATAAGTTACCCGGGTTTATTTATGATGTATGCTTTTGTATTCCGTGTTAGATGAGTTTACTCACGCTGGTTTCTAGCCTGACCCGGGTGTTACTTTGATGTAATGCTCGGGTCAGACCGAGTATTACAGGTTTGCCAGTAAGGACATCTGGAGCTCAGGAGGAGAGCTGAAGGACAGGAACGTATAGAGCGTTATTCGCTGTGATATATATATATATATATATATATATATATATATATATAGTGTTATTTATCTAGGACATGTTGTTTAAAAATGTCCAGTGTTGTGAAATTGTTGTAACTCCGATGTAAAAATGTAAATGTACTGATACAGTTCTTCTTTGTAAACTGTTATTTTATTTGCTATTATATTTTATCCGCTGCGAATGTGAGATTTTGAGTTTGAGTTTTCTGTTTCTTCTTCTTTCTCTTTCTTTTTTTCACTAACTATCTGGAAATTTCGGGATCGAAATTTTCGGGTCGTTACATTTGGTATCAGAGCTGAAGGTTAAGCGCGAACCTTGGCTCTGGTGGGTTTACTCATTAAGGATAGGGTAAGTGGTACCCTAGAATGAGTTGAGTACATATATATATGAGAGAGCGTACTTGTTATTTTCTTATATAAAGGGTTTTAAATGATTTCAAAAGTAAATGAATCTTATATAAGAAATAGATTATCTGTTATATTAAGGAAATTGGTTGTAGTATTAATTAAATTAAAAGTAATAGTAAGAATTAAGTGGTAATAGAATTACAACCAAATTGAAATTAAATTAAGGACAAGTTTGAAATGGATTCAAACTAAAATTGAAATCTTGATTTGGAGAAGTACTTCATAATAAGATGAATTAGGATTGGTTTCAAACCAGAAAATAGAATGGATATTGTATTTAATAATGGGATGATTGTTTTTCAATAAACAATAAAATGTTTTAAGGAAGTAACCATTTAAAAAGAAAATTACTTGTAAATTTGAAAGGATGTAAATTGAAGTGGGATTCAAATTGTGAAGTCCTGAATTCTAAGTTTAAATTTTTTTGAATTGGTTTCAAAATGTTAAAGGAAATAATATTATTCAAACTACTTTGAATAATGATCTTATTTTAAAAATAAGAAATGTTTGAAAATTTTAAAGAAAATTTGATTAAATTGAAACCAAAGGTTGTTTAAATTTTTAAATTTGGCTTGGCAAGCCAAGAAATAAATATGTATATGTATGGATATACATAATATCAAAGTTGGTTGAAATAAACTCTAAATGTTGAGTTTTAAAGCTGGAATGAGATATGTTACCCAAAGTGATAAGTTTTTGAACTTAATAAGAGGGAAGATTTTTTATGAGATGTTCAAAATTTGAAAATAGAAGTTAAAACTAGGTAAGGTTGACTGAATTAAGTGAATTGAGTTTAACTTGGAAGAGATTAAATAAGTTGGACTGATCAACCTGATTTGGAAATTTCAAGATGAAATTGGAATTTAACTTGGGAAGTTAAACGGTTAATCTGAACGGGGAGTTTGTATGATCTCAAATGGGTTTGAGATCTGGAATTTGGAATTTGATGGATGTTTTAAAAAGGAATTTTGAAATTTGGACTCAAAATTGAATTGTTTAAAAACTTTAAAGGAAAATTGATTTAAAGGAATTAAATCAACATTTGAAGTATTAACTCGAATTTATATAATTCGAGATGATTTGGATTTGAAATTTGAATTAGTTCAAATTGAATTTGATTTGAATTAATTGAAATGGTGATTGAAGATGTATGAGTATAAGATTCAAAGGGAAAATTGAATTGGATTAATTGGAAACGATTTGAAATTGAAGTGGGTTCAATTTGAAATTAGTCCAAATTGATTTGAATAATTTGGAATGATAATTAAAATTGAATAATTTTAAATTCAAATGGAATTTGAATTGAATTTGAGAGGAAATCAAGAATAATTCAACTTGATTTGGAAATGGAGTTTGAAATTGGGATTAATTCAAACTGGAGTTGAAATGAATTAAAATTGGAACTAGTTCAATTAAAATTTATTTGAATTAATATAATTGGAGATCAAGGTTGAATAAAGTAAAATTTGGAAAGAAAATGAGAAATTCAACTTGAATTGGGTTAAATAGATTTCAATGGAAATTGAAGTTATTTAAATTGAAATTGGGTCAATTTAAATGGAAGAGGAAATTTAAATTGAATTGATTGAGAATGAAGATTGGGAAGTGAACACTTTTGACTCTGGACTATTTTTAATTAAATTGTTTTAATATAAACCTATTTTTCCAAGCTATTCATTATATATACAACCTTTCTTTTAAAAGCCAAATTATCTTATACTTGTTTTACAATTATTTTTGAAACTGTTTAACAATTTTCCAACTGTTTTTTAAACTAATTACTATATTTCAACTATTTTATAAACTAATTACTATCTTACTATTATTTTGCAATTATCTAAAATTTATATAATTATTTAAACTATTTTCTAAACTATTTTACACCTATTTTACAAACTAGTAATTATTTTCCAACTACTTATCTATTTTTAAAATTTTCAAGCTATTTTCTAAATAAACTGGACGGAGTTCAAACTGTTATTGGTTAAATACCCAATCGAGGTAGGAATAGAGGTGATAATCCAAATAGATTGAAGCAATTGTGAGTAAGTGAATGAAAATCAAAGTGAATGTGAATAGAAATGGAATTAATTTAGCTAATAACCAATAAGACCAATACGCAGGGTGTACGTATGTTATTCTATTCGCATAGTGATTTGATCCAGATTCGAGCATAGAATTTCGAGATAGTTATATCGATCCGTGTGGGATTTTTCGCTCGATTTTCGACGGCGAACCTGGATATGGATTGTTGATTGGTTCGGGATATTCTCTATCATAGTTAGGCTGTGCAAGGAGAATGGCAGTTTCTGATCAAGAAACCAGATCTGAGTCCGCACTAGGAAGTCGGGTGGACGATACTAGTTCGGAAGTGAAATTGTGTGATCGAGTGAGCGATCAGATTGGTATAGCATACGGATGATATGTGTATATTGTACAAATTTGAATGAAAATGATATTGAAAAGAGTAATCAAATTTGAATGTTTGATTTTGAGTAAACAAAGTTAAATATCTTTGTTTTATAAGATGAAACTCCCCTTGTTGAATCTCTTGCCAGAAGAAAACGATTTTGAAAATGTTTGAAGTATAAAAGGAGTTTTATACAATTTTGAAATGATCCAAAGTTTTAAAAATTATATATATCTGTATATATATATAGGATCTTATGAGGATTTTAGAAAAGGTTTTGGGAACCTTTGGATTTGAAAAGGCTTTTGATTTTTGGGTAAAATCAATATTGTAATTTGGAAAGCCTAGTTTGAGAATTACCGATTTTGGAATAATCGATTTTGTGTAAAGGATCTTTGTATGAGATCATACTAGGTGTATGATTTGAAGATACTATATGTATATAGTATAAAATGTTTTGATGATGGCTCTGGGGAAAAAGGCGCTCCCTTGAAATGAACTTCTCAAGAGTGCCACCAAGTGGTGCTGCCTTGAGCCCAAGGGGGGTTCTAAAGTTGATCCTGTGAGGAGTCCGGACAAAACTAGTTCATGGGAATTATGAGTAGAGTATACCATAGAGAAAGTCGTGTGTGCCGTTGAGAGCCAACAGTCTGCGTTTGATTTTATATCGGTAGACTGCGACCTATGGTATAACATAGCGAAAGTCGTGTGTGCCGCTGAGAACCAACAGTCTGCGTTTGATTTTATATCGGTAGACTGCGACCTATGTAGGAGTGGAGAAGTTTCATTTCGACAGCGAAAATCAGAGGCTGCTGAGAGCCTGTAGTTACATGGACTTTTGCTGTGACGGCAACGTAACCTTGGAATATAACTGTGATCTGTTATGTGGGATCCATGGCGTAATCGAGAGGCTGCTGAGAGCCTGCAGTTACATGGACTTTTGCTGCGACGGCAACGTAACCCTGGAATGTAACTGCGACCATGGATGGGGGTGATGATTTCCAGAGCATTCTCACCAAAGATATATCCTTAATTTCCAAAAACTATTTTCAATATTTTCAATAAAACTATTTTTCAAAGTATTTTCATTGGGTGTTGAAAACGAGTCTGCTAAGTACTTATAGATTTTCAGTCGTACGCCTAATCAACGTATGACCGAATTTCTGTGAGAACGAAGTTGGACTTGGTGAAACATCGAGTTATAGAATGATAATTTTATAAAGCTATTTTGATAATACTATATAGATTTTAAAGGTGTTTTAAAAAAAATGATCAAGGAAAAATTTATCTAATTTTAAGCAATTTAAAATTTCTAGCTTCGTTTCTTTTCGAGGACGAAAAGATTCTAAGGGGGGAGGAATGTGATAACCCGGTTATTTTTTTGAATATTTGTTAATTGAATAATTAACTGGTTTATTCAATTTAACGGATAAAAATTCTTATTACAAAGGATATTTGGATATATAAATAAATTTGAAATTTTAATGGAAGTTGAATTTTAAATATTCATTTGATAATCTACTAAATAATTATTTATTCATTGGCAAATTATTCCTTAGAACAAATAATGTGTTGTTAAATATATTATTGCTTAAATTTAAAATAAATGTAACTAAGGATAATTTCTTTTGTTTTAATATATTTTCTTTTTGACTTTAAATTTATTTATAAAGACATTAACTTATTAATACTAAACATAAGAAAGTTAATATAAAAGATTTATTAACATATTAATGTATAAATTAAGGACAAGTATAGATTATATAATGTATTTAACATGAGTAGTTAATTTTATCATAAAACTTTAACACCTGTAAGGAAAATTTAACATACATAAAAACAAGTGTAAGCTAAGTATATATAATACATATATATATATATATTTTAACTTAACAAGTATTAGTAATTATTTCTTTAAACATTTGAAAATACTTAAAAGACAAATTTTGGCATGCAAAATACACTTGTAATGATAATAATAATGCTTGTGCATTTGTAAGCCAAGGGGAAATTTACATATACAAGTGGCAAGATGATTTCATTTAAGAAAATTGAAAAAAAAAGAAAAAAAGGGTAGGCTGCTCACTTTCTCTTTATACTACATATCCAAGGAAAAGAAAATCAGAAACACTTCTAAAAAGAAAAAAACTCACTATAGAAGCAATGGCAAACTCAGTTCAAAGCTAAAGATCTCTGGATTAAACAACAAATTCTACAACAAGTTCAATTTCAAAACTGTAAAGCAAAGGAAAATCTGAAGCATAGTTTATCATGCAAGCTACCAAATTCAACATCATAATAAATCATGCTTGCAGATCAGAGCATAAAACCCTGTCATCTGTTTCTCCATAAACAAGTGAGTAAACTGTTTTTTTTATATATTCTCTAACCTGTTGAAACTGATGCATGTGAATAAGCATTTAAACAACTTAGTGAGAATGGTTTGCATGTGAAAACATGTTTGTATTAGACAACTATTCTGATGTTTGAACCTGTATGATTGTACATCTGTGTGTAAACTCCCCGACCTTAGTTACAGGTTCCAGTTTTAAATTTTAATTTCTCTTTAAAAAAAACTAATATGAGGTGAGCAAACCTTTAAATCTGTTATATATTAAATCGGCATGTGATGCATCATTCGAATATGATCTAATCTTTGTTGTGCATGTATTTTAAAATAATTTATGTAAACAAATGGGTGTCAGTATATGGGTTCAGGTCTGGGACAAGCTTGCATACCCCTGTTTAAAACTATTTCAGGTTTGAAAACCTGATTTAAAACTCAAATCATTTACTTAAGTGATTTCTTTTAATATTTGAGCATAATTTGATTGTAAGTAAGCAACATCACATTTTAAAAAGCATAAGAGTTAACTATCTGTTGCATATGGATTAATAACAATAAATATGTTTTGTGAAGTTTGTATTGTGATGAATCTTTTGTACAAATATCATATATGGTTACTGTTATACATCTGTTTTGCCTGTTCTTGTTTTTAAAATTAAGATCTTAGTAAAAATCTTTTACCACTTGTTCTGATATTAGATAGGATTTAAGGTTTACACAAAAGTTGTTTGTTTAGTGTGGAATTATGTTTAAGAATGTTAATTAAGATAAAATAAAATCTGAATGTTTTTCTCTTTCCATAAGAACAGTGATTGCTTGAGAAAAGAAAATTCCCAAATGACCTAAAACATAAATTCATATTTATAACTTAAATTCCTATACGAAATTATGAATTTTAAAACTAGAATCACAAATTCTAGTGGTAGATTGAGAGAGCATGTTGGGTTTGACCAGATTTTTGGGTTTGGAGGTTGTCACTGGATCTCAGTAGGTAGGGTGGTCGAACTTCTGTCTGAAGGAAGAGGGATGAACGGTGAATGAAGGAAAAATCCCAGGATGTCGATCAGAGGTTGGCGATGGCGATGGGAGGTCGAAACAGATTTTAAACCTAGTTTTTGAGTGTTCTGGAATTTTGATCGCTATGGGCCCTCTAGATGATCGAGTGCTTCAATACTTGAGGAGATGATGGTCTGGTTGTTGACGAGGCTCTGGACAGGGTTGTACGATCTCCGGTGATCGGAGGAGGGGAGCGGAGCGAAGAAGGTATTTGGATCAATTGGTTCCATTTTGGTCATATACCTCGATTTTGAATTAATGGGAAATTCGTATTTCTAGGTTGGGGTAATCGACGACGAAGCTATCGTCGACTAGTCAACGGTCGAAGTGCGGGCTGGAGGAGGCCGAATCTGGCGTACACGTACACGTGTACAAGTGCGTACACTAGAATTGTGTGAGGTTGAGAAGAAATATTTCTCGGGGAAAAGTGTGGTTATCTCGAGTTCGAACTCGAGATTTTATGTTGTAGAAATGTTGGGAAGGAAACTTGGGTTTGGCCTGGGGAGATGAAGATTTGGCACGGGTTACTGGTTATGGTAATAAGGTCTGATTGATAATAAGTCAGGGAAATTAAAAAAAAAGAATCTTATTTTGATAATTTAAATAAACTTATAAATAATTAAAGTTTAGCTAATTAATAAAGAACGTATGATGGTAAATTAACTTTAAAGCTTAAAGTTAATTTATTTGTTAAAGGAAATAAATTAATTTAAGTAGATTGCTCAATAAAAGTAATTAAGGGAATTTGTTAATAAGTTAAGATTGGTTAACCAAGTGTTTTAAAGGTTAATTCATTTAGAGAATAATTAATTAATAAAGGTAATTAATTTAGAATAATTAATTATTTGAAGGATAAATAAATAAATGTAGGCGATTAAGGAATGATTAAGAATGAACTAATTAATAAATTAAGGATAATTAATTTGTAATTAAGAAGTGTTAATTAGAAAATTAATTAAATAATTAAAAGTTAATTAATTAGATATTCAAGATTTACTAATTTATAATTAATATTGATTAATGTAAATTAATCACCTAAGAAAAGTAATTAAAGAATGGTTAATAGTTAATGAAGGTCATTAACTAAGGATTATTTAACAATTAATTAATGTGATTAATTTTTAATAATTAATTAGATCAATTAATTGATGATAATCATTTGAGAATTGTTTAAATACAATTACTTAATGGAAGTAATTTAGAAATTAATTACTTAATGTAATTAATGGAGTTTAATGTTATTGGTTTAAATTAATTAATTAAGTTTAATTAATTTTAATCACTTGATGATTGATAATAATTACTTAAGGTAATTGATGAAGTATAATTACTTAGTGAAGTAATTAATGATAATGAGTAGATGTAATTAGTGGGAAGGAATTGTGGATGTAATTTGGATTAAATTATTTTGTATAATTAATCAAGGGATTAATTAGAGATAATTAAGGAATAATCAATTTATTTTGATGAAGTAATTAAGGGAAGTTAATTACTGATGTTATTAATCAAGCGTGGTTAATAATTATGGTAGCTATTAATTAAAGGTTAATTACCGTATTGGGTTAAGGATAATTAGTTTGTGAAATTAATTAAGGGTTAATTACTTAAATGTAATTAAAGGATAAATAGAACAATATTGGAAGTCTTTGATTAATTGTTATTCCTAATACGTGGTTTGTGATGTTATGTGATAAGATATGTTTGATTTAAATTGTGATGATGTCATTATCTATTAATGAAAAATTATGTGACATCCTGTATTTAAAATTGAATTATATTTCACTTGAATAATTTAAGTTAAGATAATATTAGTTTTGAAGAGACCGGAGTCGGGTATTAGTAAATACTCGAAACCACTTCGATTCTTTATAAATTGATATGTGGAATAGGTGATATCTACAACAACTTGTGAAGCTGTAATTTGATATAAGTTACTCGGGTTTATTTATGATGTATGCTTTTGTATTCCATGTTAGATGAGTTTACTCACGCTGGTTTCCAGCCTGACCCGGGTGTTACTTTGATGTAATGCTCGGGTCAGACCGAGTATTACAGATTTGCAGGTAAGGACGTTTTGGAGCTCAGGAGGAGAGCTGAAGGACAGGAACGTATAGAGCGTTATCCGCTGTGATATATATATATATATATATATATATATATATATATATATATATAGTGTTATTTATCTAGGACATGTTGTTTAAAACTATCCAGTGTTGTGAAATTGTTGTAACTCTAATGTAAAAATGTAAATGTACTGATACAATTCTTCTTTGTAAACTGTTATTTTATTTGCTATTATATTTTATCCGCTGCGAATGTGAGATTTTGAGTTTGAGTTTTCTGTTTCTTCTTCTTTCTCTTTCTTTTTTTCACTAACTATCTGGAAATTTCGGGATCGAAATTTTCGGGTCGTTACATTTTCTTCATCAAAAGTATATCACTTTGGACTTATGGAATTTAGTAATGGTTAAAATTCTAACTCATCCACATTCAACTTTGTAGTCTAAATACAAAGTCTTTGGTTCAATAATAACAATTATTATTAATCGAAATGCTTTGGCCAAAGACTTTGATTTGACTTGAGTTGACTTTGATAGTAATCGCATATAACCATGGAGACGAATCCTCTCTTGAATAATGCTTACTTCCAATACCCACTCGATCCAACTATAGTCACTTGATGGACGCCATGCCATTATTTGGCTATAATCAAAGCGAAGCTTTTATATTGAAGATCTACAGTATTCTTAAGTCGAGAGAACTGTGTAAATCTGTCACATCGATATTTTCTATTTGACCTTAGTAATATTAACCAACAAAAAACTATTGAGTGAGTCGTTCCATAGATCTAATAACTATTAGTATGTTATCCCAAGGTGCCCCCAACGGTCATGAGTAATACACTGTCTAATATTTTGAGAGCGTTACATACTCCAGTCTTAACGAATACATCGATATCTAGTCTCGATGCATCTTGATTAGAAACATTTAAAGTGGTATATTTGTTTGTTGTGATAAATTACTCATGGTTATAGCATTTTGTAACTACTATCATAAAATATACCATATATGTATTTTTCTATTAAATATACTTTTAATTAAGTTAATTAATTAATATAATCACATTATATCAAGCATATAATAGGAAGAAAATACCTTTTGTTTCAAACTATTTTTGTCAACGAGTTAGGTATATGTAAGAAATTACATAATTTCCCCTAGGGCATACCCCTAATTGTATCATGAGGCATGACAAGAAAAAAATTCTAGCAATCGGCATGCTTCTCAAGGCTACAAATAGAAAAGGCACTACAACATGAAAGAGACCGTTCACCTTTTTCTCCATTTGATACATTTAAGTTCACTATATCCTCTACCATGGAAATCTGTAGCAAACTGATGGAAAAGATGGAAAGATAAACTCTCCCAATAGATGTAGGATTTCTTAATATTCGAACTACATAAATTACCTATCCTTTGCTATTTTGTTGTTGCTATTTTCCTACCTACTTTTCAATACCATATCTTACCTTATTTGTACTTGAATTAAACATTAGTTAGATTTGACATTTTAAAAATATTTAAAGTGCAATACCTGATTGTGTAATCATTCAGCAACATAATCACCACTATACAGAAATTAAGACAACTTAATTTTGCTAATTCAAATCATTGAAGTGATTAGTAAATCAATTACTTAATACTTAATTGAGGAGTTGGAGGACAAAAAATTCACCGATATGGATGCCTTGGAGCTTCAGGAGATGAGCCGGATGCCTCCAAGACCTATTCACGTATTCTATTTCCCATTGCATTACTTGTTTTGTATCTATCAACATTTTCGACGACATGCTGTTATAACTATCCAGGTTGATCACATGTTAGTTTACTCTTCTTGTTATATGTATATTAAAGTTTTCTTTTTGGTAAAGATCTTTTAATATATTATATATTGCCGTTCCACATGCGAGATTCTGATATTATGTTCTTCTTTCTTGTTCTGTTTTCTTTTCTTTTACCCTAACATTCAGCCTTTCCGACACTTGGGTATTCGGCATGAGAATACTGTGGATGTATTAGTGTCGACATTTGTTGGTCGAAAAAGCCGTTCGTTACATTTGGTATCAAAGTCGTAGGTTAAGTGAGAACCTTGGCTTTGGTAGGGGTTAACTCATCAAGAGATAAGGTAATGGAATGCCTTATTACGAGTTAAGTGTATTATATATATGAGAGTGAGTAATTATTATTGTTATAAAATTATTTTGTATTGTGATGATTAAACTGTTGAGTGGTTTATGGATTCTGGGTAATACGTGTTGCTAACGTTATTGATAGGGATCTCTAAACACTTGAAGAAGACAAACCAACATAGTATTATGTTGAAATTGGTAAATGAAATAATTTTACCTAGGTTTATATTGTATATATAAAAGAATAATTTTCAAAATTGATATATTTATTTATGATGTGTTTGTCTGTTAGGAGATGATACTATTTAATCATTGTAATTTACCATTTGTTGATTTTTGAATTATGCTTGATCAGTTTATGAGCAGTTTTACCTTTTCACTGGGTTGGATAGATAGTAATTGTGGGGACATTGAAACAAACACCTTGCGATTAAGTTTCACAATTTCACTATAAGACGTTCAGTGATAATATTGGGTTAAAAATTTAATTTTAATAGAAGTGGTTTATTATAACATAAACCAAGATATACATTTGTGAAATGATTTAGATAAGGAAGTAACTTTATGTAGTATGGTTTGTAGAGTATAGTTTATGAATTAAAAGGATTTAAATTGAAAATTTAAGAACTTAAGGTAGTGTTTGGTTTACCCCTTTTAGTTTTGGGTTTTCATCTACATAAAAATACGCACAATGTATGTATATTATGGAAAACGATCAATTTAGAAAACAAAATTAACATAAAATATAGAAAACAACATTTTTTTTATTTTTTTTATTTTGGGAGATAAGCGAAGCAATATAATTCATCATTCCATGTTTCTCCATCCACTCCATGGTTCCCTCCATCTTCCTTCCATCATATCCGCCGTCCCTCTACTCCTTTTATATTTTATAATTAACGTTGAAACTTAAAATATAAAAGTCGTTTAAAACCAAACGCTACCTAAATCTTTGTGTTTTTGGAAAAAAATTTTCAAAATTTATGAAGAGAAAACAATACTAGTATTATTTGAAAGTATTTATGAATAAAAATGTTTGCAAAAGGTTTTTTAAAAGATAGTTCGTACTGAACTCCCTTCCGTTGTTGGAAAATAATTCCAATGATGATTGCAGCATCATCGACGTTCATTTTTTAGTTTCAACGCAGGGGATGCTACTATAGTAACTTTGCTACAAAGTTATTTTGGTAAAATAAATTTTGATTTAATTCCTAAAAATATGATTTGATATACAAAAGTTATAAGTATATATTATTTCATAATGGTTTGAAATGAAACACGATGTTCGGTTCTTAAGTTTTCTGATAAATTATAGTATGGACTCATGTATCCTATGCATTAGATAGTCTGGTTGTGCATCTTGCTAAGATATTTTGTTAGTAGTTTTCAATTTCTCAATGTAATGAAATTTTCGGCAGTTTTGGACAGTTGGAAACTTCAAAATGGATATAGAAATTAAACTAAGTGTTTTTGTGAAAATATAAAAGTTAAGACTTTGGAAATCTTAAATTGAAAGATAGTAGAATTTAAAAAATTTCTAAATTTATTGAATATCCATGTTAAGTAAAATGAATGAGATTGTTTATATATACTCGTAGGATATAGCGGAGTGATTTACAAATATGAACTTAGTTTTTAAACACGAGTTGTGTTGAGGGATGTTTCACAATGAAATTGTGTTTTCAAGAAATGTTTTATAAGTAAAGTAGTGACTTTTTAAAGGTATCTATAATCCTGGGTAATGTTTTATAAATAAAGATAAGTCTTTGTAAAATATTTATAGACTTAAAGTAATATGTTATGAAATGACTCGGAAATGAATTCTCGTATTAAGTGAAATACTGCGAATGCAGATGAATGTAGTTTAAAATGAAAATAAATTGGTGTTGTTAAGAAACCAATTAAATTAAGTATGCAAGTTGTACATAGATCATTTTATTCGCATCACAAATCTTGGCCAAGGATTTGAGTACATGATTTTGAGCCGACTCACACCAATCTGAGTTAGGATTTTTCACTTGATCCTTGATGGTCAAAACTTGATATAGATTCTTGATACGATCTTGAAGCTTTCTATCATGATATATGACTATATAAGAAGAACAGATGTTTTTAATCTGAGATCCTGATCAGAGTCTGTGCTAGGGAGGTCAAGTGGTCTATACTAGTTCGGAAGTGAAATTTATATGATCGAGCTAGTGATTAGGTTTGTTATTGCATATAGATGATATATGTATATTGTATGGGCTTTGGTATATTGGTATTATATGTGTTTTAGCTTGTGAAGAGTTTTGAAATTACTCTTTGAATTGCTTGAGATAGTATGAATAACCGACCGAGTAATACCTAAGGCTGTTAAGCGTAAGATGCGCTTTTTGTTTATCATCCTTTTGAAATGAGAGATTTCTGAACTTGGGCATACCATGAGCTTTGTGTGCTAAAGATTAAACTGCTGTTAAGTATTAAAATATGATTGTTCTTTGGTTGCCAGTGAATGCGACACTTTTTAGTTTTGTTGTGTGATTGTGCTTCTGGGTTGCCTAGGTCAATATTTTGAAGACAAAATATTCTAAGGAGTTCTTCAAAATATTCTAAGGAGAAAGAATGTAACGACCAGGAATTTCAAACACATTATATTTAAATATTGGAATTATTTAAGCAGTTGAATTTGAAATTTAATGAGAATAAAATGACTTCAAAATCTTATTTAAACTCTTTTTAAATAATAAATGATAATGGTAAACTTTAATTTTTAATAATGTGATTAAACTTGTTTTGATATAAAAGTTCTTTTTAATTAATGTGTGAAATTATCATTCGAGGGCATTGTCAAGAATTTTGACGAGACCAGTTTCATTGGATTTAGAATAATGAATAGATGTGCGCCGACGAGTTTTGTAGCGATCTGATGCACTGTATAGTCGTGCAAGCTTGCAATGCATAACGGTTAAAAAGAGAAAAATTAAATGGTAATATATTTTTATTATATAAACACTCATGCCCTCACTCTTCTTTCTCACACTTCTTTTCCCTTTCTCTTTTCATTTTTAATTAATAGTGAAGAAAAAAAATGAGCCTCCACCTTCTCCAAATAAAATCTAGTACTATAAGTGACGAGAGAAGCTATCGTTTGGTCTGTTGAGTTTACATTGGTGTGGGCTTCAAATCTATATAGTCGAAGTTAGGTGCGGCAATGATCGAGTTTTGATGGTCGAATTAGGGTTGAAGGTAGTCGGAGATTTCAGTGACATTAGGCCAAGGCGATGGTTGCATTTGGCTTTTTGTGTGAGGGCGAAGTAGTGGTGGTGATTTGGGGTTATGCGATACAGGTTTAGGGGTCGCGACTTATGTGCCGTCGTGGGGAGCACGGGTATGTTGCGATGGGGAGGTGTCAACTGAGCTTTGCAAATCTGGGGTGGTTGCGACGCGCACGCGAAGAGAAAGTTGTTGACGAAGTCTGTTCATTGAGTGTTAAGGGAGGAAGGGAGGGGAGAAGGGATCAACTGTTGGGTGTGTATGCATATCATGTACATGCAACCTTGTGTTTAAGTTGGGGAAGAAGGGTTAATGAATGTAATTAACTTTCAATTGTAACTAATTTAATTTTCTAACTCAATTAAAGTATTTTTTTATATGTAATTTAAAAATCATCTATAACATGTAGCATGGCCCAGACTTGTTTACATGTTTTATATGGTTAGTAATGTTGTTGTTTGATAAGTTGGAAATTGTGTGTGAATGGTTGAAGCGAAATTGTCGCTATAAACACATTTTGAAATCCCCTGCATTTAGTATTGGTTAGATTAGTTAAAATGTGGATATATTATGGAAATATATCTTGGGTTATTCTATACACATGATTTGAGTGTGTTTGGCCTAAAGGAATTGGTTTGGAAAGTTATTGTAATTGGGAAACAAAGTTGTGTTAAAATTCCTGGTTTTTAGTAAAGTAAAAAGAGCTTTATTTTAAATACTTTTTTTCCCAAATCCTTTAAAGTAGTTTTATGAAAAGTATTTAAATAGGAAATTTGCAGTTTTAATATGTTTTTATAATTATTTCTAAAAATTTTAAAGTAAAGAGTTTTAAATTATAAAAACATACTTTTTTTGATTTTTAAATAAATTCTAAAATAAATATTTTTAAATAATATTTAGAATAAAAGTTTAAAACCATAGTATAAGTATTTTAAAGTATTTTAAGGTACATTTTAAGTATATATAGTTTTATATAATTAATAATTATTTTATTAAATTAATTATTTAACAATGGTTAAATTGGTTAATGGATATATTGTGGAAATATATATTGGGTTATTTTATGTGCATCTTTTGAGTGTGCTTGACCTAAAAGAATTGGTTTGGAAAGTTACTGAAATTGTGAAATAAATTTGTGTTAACATTTTTTGTTTTTAATAAAGAAAAAGGGCTTTACTTTAGTTTTCTTTTTCCAAATCCTTTAAAGTAGTTTTGTGAAAAGTAATTAAAATATTTTAGAAAGGAAGTTTGAGTTTAAATATGTTTTTCTAATCTTTCTGAATTTTTAAAGCAAAGAGTTTTAAATTGTAAAAACATGTTTTTTATGGTTTTAAAATAAGTTATAAAATAAGTACTTTTAAGTAATATTTAGTATAAATGTTTTAAACCGTAATATAAGTATTTTAATGTACATTATAATTATATATAATTTTTAGAAAACTAGTAACTAATTAAAGTAATTTGGATCTTATGTAATATAAATATCAATTTAAAGAAGATCTAGTATATCAGTGAAAAAAGTTAAGCCTTTTATAAAGGAAAGTTTGGAACACTTGGTAAGTGGGGAGTGTACTATACGAGATGACTTGGTAAGTGGTAAGTGGGTCGGCAAGTATGGGATCGGTACGATCTTGCTCCGAGTTGGGGACGAACCACTTTGGATCGCACGCTTGGAGGCTTCGGGTTAGTAGGATGAAGACCTTGGATCGGTTAAAAGGGGGTCGGTTCTTTGAAGAAGGAGGGTCAGCACCGAGTTGCTCCGAGTCAGGGAAATTTACTTCGGGCCGTGTGCAGGTGCACTTCGGGTCGTGTGAGCGATTACTCCGAGTCATGACCAAGGGATATCAAGACAGCATATTATGAATTTGGGTAGGTCATAGTGTTGAGTTTTGGATCGGCCATGTTATTGATGGGCCCGGACCACTTTGGAATCCCAGTAACTCGGGTTTTGCCTATAAGTACAACATGTGAAGCTTCGAAAAAGGGGATCTTCGTTTTCCCTTTCCTCTTCTTCGTTGAGGCTGCTCTGCCATTATTGTTTTGAAAACCCCGGATTGTAACTGTACTTGATTCCGATATCAATAAAAAGGAAATTTCTAGAGTGGACGTAGGCCGGAGTCAGCCGAACCACTATAAATCTTCTGTTATTACTGCTTTCTTTTTAATTTTTATTGTTCTTCATATTTATACTCTCTCCAAATATTCTATCTGCAATTTGTGACTGTTATTTGGTGCTTTCATTTGGATTAGGTTGTTAGTGACCGAGTTTGACGCTAATAATATCGTATATCGATATAGGCATATATAATTTTTATACATACATCCAAAATAACTATCAACACCCAAAAATATTAAATAAATTAGTAATTAATATTTCTTAAATATTAATTAATCTGATTAAATTATAACATTTTATAAACTAGTTAAATCATATATTAAATAAAAAGAATTAGTAGAAAATTTAAGAAAATAGCGTCTTCTCGGTTCCCTAATCTACCCTTTTCATCCACAAATTACTCAAATACTATCTTCAAATTCCATTCAAACTCTTTTCCAAACTTCTCCAATCCAATCTCCTACAATACTCAATATCCTTATTACACTCAAATTGTAAATGGGTCGAAAGCTTCTCTTCAGATTCATAACCGAAAAACTTCTTTCAAGAAATGGACGATATTAGAAAAGGGAAAAGAATTTGTTTTCTCCATAAGGATTATAATCATCTTGCTAAGGATTGTCAAGATCCAATCCGCTATTTTGGTTGTGGTTTGTTGGGACATAAGAAAGATAATTGTTTGAGAAAGTTAGTTCCTGTTTCAAACGCAAAGAAATGTCTATCGATTATAAAGCATAGATTTTTTCTTTGTGCTAAAATGCATGAAATTGAAAGGAATCTTGCTTGATCATTTGTGGGTACAAAGACACAAAGGTGTTGAATTTCTGGAGGGTATGTTCAAACATTTCGAGATGATTAATGAAGTGAATATAGGTCAAAATTTTAAAGAAAATTTAGGGATCCTGATTTGTTACTGGATAATGATGATTCCTCGTTTGTTAGTGTCCCGATACTGAAGTGAATGGAGGGGTTTCTGAAGGCTTTACAGTTGAAAAAGAAGTTTTAGTGGACCTAGATGTAGACAATAGTGAGATGTTGAAGGAGATGTCTTATTTTGATCCAATATTGTTGGGTCCAGTAATCTTGCAATATAGTTTGAATCCTCAACCTCAGAAAATGTTAGCATAAGAAGTGATGTTAACACGTTACTTTATTCATGTTGCACAAATCAGTTGCAGAAGTTGGATAAAGATTTAGTTCCTATAAAAAAGTACAAGACAAAATCTTGCAAAAGGGAAACTTTTTGATTGATACTTCAAATCGTTCTAATAATTTAAGGATATTGGAAGATATAGATGAGAATTTTGATCGAGTTCAACAAGTCGTGGTTGCTTATGAGGTCAAAGTTGATTGTTTAAACGATAACAGAGTGGTTGAGAATGGTTATTGTGATATTGTCATACTAGTAGCGACTGAAAGAGTTATGAGGGGTGATCAGGGCATTATACGAAGGTCTTGTTAAAGTAGTGCTATTATTGATGTTAATATGCAAAATAATACCGCATGGAGAGTTGGGTCTGATAGAGATGATACAGCTAATTACTTGGAGGAGGAAATGGTATATAAGACTGATTGTTGGGCTGTTAGTTTTTGTGGTAGAGTTGATGGAGATCTTGCTAATGCGTTGAAAATAAGTGTTCCTATTACACTTGGTTTGGATGTGACTAGAGGATGGTTCTTATTCGATAGAGCATAGATCGGCGAGGAGGAGTGCTTGTCTTTGTAGAGGTAAGACTAGAGCTTCCGATAGCTCTAGCACAGGTACGGATGATTTTCTTTTAGGTGGTTCTTATTGTTCATGTGCTTTGAATAATTTGACCACTAGTGATACTCATTTCTTAGCTAGAAATTTAGGACTTATTATTGACGATATTCAGTTAGATTCGGATTATATTAAGAGTAAGAAAACAAAAAGGGTTACTACGCTTGGATTATGAGAATAATTAGTTGGAATGTAAGAGGTATACATGATTTAGATAAGTGTAGTAAAATTAAATCTGTTTTTATAGTTAACAATATTGATATAGTTTTATTACAAGAAACTAAAATAGAAAATTCTACTTATCATTTGTATAGGTGCCTAAGGGGTCTTTACATTAATCATTGGTCTTATCTTTCAACTAAGGGTAGAACATGGGGGCCAATAATAGTTGGAAAGACCATTGTATTAGACTTTTACAATCTATTATTATAGATCATTCGATGCATTTAATATTTTCTAACATTACTGATGATTCTATTCTAAATACTACAAATTCTCATGGACCAAATTCAAAGTTAGATCGTCTGGTTTTATGGAATGAGTGTTTATAATTTAGATCACTCGCTCCGGGACCAAATCCAAAGTTAGATCGTAGAGTTTTATGGAATGAAAGTTTCTACTTTAAAAGATATGCCTAATGATAAGGCTTCAAGTCCAGATGGATTTCCTATTTTATTTTATTTAATGAAACTTTTTAGAAAGTGTTGAAAGAATAAAAATGTTTAAAGAATTTCATGATGGTTCGTTACAGTTATGTAGGTTTAAATTCGCAAATATAATCTTATTACATAAGAAACTATATGATAATCAATTAAAAGATTATAGGCCCATTTCATTACTGAACTGTTCTTTTAAAATCATTTCTAAGGTTTTAGCTAATAGATTAAATATTAAAATGAATGGATTAATAGATAATACTCAAACAACTTTTATTAGTAGAAACATCATGGATGGTGTAGCAAAATTACAAGAATATATTATTAATTGTTGTAAAACAATATCACTTGTGTGCTTTTAAAACTTAACTTTGCCAAAGCTTTTAATTCAATTAACTGGGTTTTTCTCAACGACGTATTATTGGCCAAGGGTTTTAGTGATAGGTGGATATGATAGTTTATGTCATGCTTAGAACGGGTAATCCTAAAATATTTTTTAATGGTATATTAGAGAATAAAATTCATTCAAAATGTGGACTTAGGCAAGGTGATCTGTTGCCACCTTTACTATTTTACTTAGCGGTTGATGTTTTTTCTAAAATTATTAAATTGGTTATTGATAATACGATTTTAGATATTATAATTGATAATACGATTTTAGATATTATAAGTAATGGGATCACCTGTAATAGCCTTTTTATTCTACAATTTGTAGATGATACTATGATTTTTAAATCCCATTTGCTCAAACAGATTAATACACTTAAATTTATTTTATATAGTTTTGATGAACTTCTTTCTGGTTTAAAGATTAGTTTTGACAAAATCTTGCTTTTGGTTTTAAATGACTTAGACATTACTGAAATCCAAATTGCATGCACATTGAATTGTAAAATAATGAAATTTCCTATAGGACTTTAGGTTTTTTAATTAGGCCACAAAAATTTAAACATGATGATTGGATTGCCATTTATAGATAAAACTAATAAGAGATTGTCAAAATGAAATGGTAAATTCTTGTCGAGAGCTGGTAGGATTGTTCTCAGTAATTCATCTTATCTGGACTACATATTTATTGGATGTCTTCTATCTTTTTCAAAAATGGGTAATAGGTAAATTTGCTAAAAATAGCAGAGATTTTTTATGGAGCGGAGACAACCCAAATAGTAGCTCTAAATGTCTTGTAAGTTGAAAAATTGTTTGTAAGTCCAAATATGAGGGAGGGGGCACTACAAGGGATACAGTAAATAGCGACGCATGCTTCCGACGGCGATTTTCGATGGCTACCGACGGCTGACGAACTCCGTGGCGTTTTCGTAAATAAAATATAGTGGCCGTAGAAAGCCGTCGAAAACCGACGTAAATCAGCCGTCGAAAGCTGTTGGATAATATCGTGTATACAGGCTCCAAGCCGAGAGCCATATTCATTATCTCCTCTCCCCCAAAATCAACCAAATCCCTAACGCACCACCACCTTCCCATCGTCAGCTACCCCCGCGCCTCTCCGATCATCTCCAACTTCATCATTCTCCACTCTCGACAAGTCTGGGTCCTTCATCAATCTCCAATCTGGTTTTATTTCTAAACCCTAATTAATTTTGATTTGCTAAATTAGGGTTAATTTGTTGTTATAGTGGTATAATACTCTACTCTATTGATTGTTTATTATGCCCTACTGAATGCTAATTAGGTTGTTATTATAACTGTTTATCAACTAAATGTTGAGAAAAAATATTTGTTTAGTGTATATGTTCGTTAATTGGTGTGTATGTGTTGATTAATTAGTGCATACGGGCATTAGAGCTAGTTTGGATTAATTAGAGTCGATGCTCAGGATTTAGTGTATGCATTTTTAAGATGACGAAAATGGCAATTTAGTATATGCGTTTGTTAGAATGTAAATAAAGTATTGTAAAAATTGTTGTATAATTCACTTTACTTTTTATAAATCACTTAGAGAAATTTTGGTCCCATCTGACAAGTATTGTATATGATCGTTGTATGAATGTTCGTTTTTATCACAGAACAGATATTTATATTCATCCAATACAATATTTTTTGAATTTTTCCATGTATTGGACAAGTTGCAAATACAATAGAATATTATACTTTGCAAATCATTTCATTTTAAACGGTTCACAAAATTTCGACATCACTTTCTTTTTGTTCCCTGTGTACATGCATATGTATAGGGTATACATATAATGATCCGTATTTCTAGATATTTTAGAGTATTAAAATTTATATAATTATTGAATAAAAATGTTAGAAATAAAATTTAATGATTTATTTATATTGGTTTATTGGATAATTACATTGTTTAAAATTTAATGTTGGAAATTATTTGAATAATTTAATTTTGGATTTAATATGATTAGAAATGGTATCATAAATTGTTTTAAATTTTATATAAGTAAGGATGAAGATTGTTTATCTTTAAGATCTAGAATTAAAAATGGATAATTAGAAATAGGGAATTTTATATTTTGATTAACGAGTAAAAATTGCCATTTTGGCAACTGTCTCGGATTTCGACGAAACCAGTTTCTCGGATCCGTAACAGTGAATTATTGTAGGATTTTAAGTTTAGTAGCGATTGGACATGTCGTTTGGCCGTGCGAGCTTGAAACGTGCAGAAATTTAATTTCGAATTTAATTGAATAATCGACTTTGGAAAGCTATCTTCCACATACGATTGAATTAGCCTTCGGGACAAGTTCAATTGTGTTTGTAATGCAGGTAAAACATTAAGAACACCAGGTGGCATGAGTCATTTGGAGTCTGAAATTTTTGTGACTAGTGGGTTGATATTTTATAATATAAAATTATTTAATTCGTTCCAAACACGTTCAAAACCCACGTTCCTTACTTTCCCGTATATTCCTCATTCTCTTCCCTTTTTATTCGAATCGCACCGCTTTTAAAAAAAGTAAATAGAATGAGATCTTGTTAGAAAAAAATGGAAAAAGAAATCGCCCGATCGAAAGAATGTCCGCGACACCAAAGGCTCGCGACAGGCGATGGGAAGCACGAGATCGAGGGGGACGCAAGCGGAGGTGATGTGGTCGTGGATTGGAGGCGCGGCCCAGGGAGTCATGATCGAGGTGGTTCGAATGGAGGGAAGACGACGACAATTGGTGGGTCTGGGCTTGAATCGATCGTAATTTTATGCTCGCGTGCGTGTTTCCGACCTCAGCGATGAGGCGAATCGATGGTGGCGGCGTTGATGAGTGAGGCGATGGCGAGATAGGCGATGGTGGATGGTGAAGTTGATCGCTATACTGGGTTTCTAGGTCGCGTTTCGGTATTGCTTGGAGTGAGGTAGCGTATTTTGTTTATTACTTTATTTTGTTAAATTAAGTTAAATTATATCGTTATATTAATTACAGTATATCTTTTGGCATACAAGGATCGTTTTGAACGAATCATATTATGTTAGAATCATATCGACGAAGGTTTTGGCAGAGGATTAGATTGGGATTTCTTTGAAGCTGAATCAATTTCAGTTTCAAATAAAAAGGTGAGTGTTTTATACGCTCACGTTCGGCTATTTTATTTTAATGTTAGTTAAATTATATTGTGAAGTGATTTTTATTTATTGATAGTTGTTGATGAATTTGGTTGACATTCAATTGACCTCTGAATTGATTAATAGGATTTGAATTGGTAATTAAAGTTGAATTAGAATTAAACTGCAAGAAAAATCCCTGGTTTTCGATAATTGGTTGATTGTTGTACTTATTGACTGTTTGGTTGATTGATTGTGATGGATGGAAATTGGTTGATATTTGAATTATTAGATGTTAAATTAATTGAATATATCATGATATCATCATGTATATTGTTTGTTGCATATAAAACTATAAACTGAATTATTTTGAATAAATTAATTGGAAATGATATATATCCATTCTTGTAATTAAATTGAAATAATTATCCACTTGGCCATAGGTTAGAAAATTATACACGGACACCGGGATGGTTAAATTAGATGATTTTAAAAGTTGTTTGAAATTATTTAAATGAATTGATTTTTTTTAAGAATAAAATCAAATTTATGAATTTGAATTATTTTGAATTGAAGCTCGAGATGTTGGAATTTTGATAAACGAAATTGTTTAATTAATCGAAGTTTAGACTTTTAAGTTTAAAATTTGAAATACAACATAAATTTTCGAAAGTCAATTTGTTTTTAAAGATTGGTCTTTTATTCAAACCTTGAATATTTCTAAGAAAGATTGATATGAAATGATATTTAAATTTGAGTTTAAAATTGAAAACTTGGATTTTAAATTTGGTATTAGAAGTAAATTTGATTTAAGTGTTTAAATCGATATTTTGAAATCGAATTTGGAATTGGAACTGAAATTGGAAATTTATTTGAAATTGAAACGTAAATTAATTGGAATTGGAAGTGGAAATTAATTTGAAATTGGAAATTTACATTAATTTGGAATTGGAAATTAATTTGAAATTGGATCCAAAATTAATTTGGAAACAGACATTGAAAGCGAAAGGATTTGTGAATTAAAATCAAAATTTATATGGAATCGAAATTTATTCGAGTTGAAATCGGAATTTAATCGATTAAATCGAAATGGAATTTGGAATTGATTTGGGTAGAAAATTGGGAAGTTAACCGGTTTGACTTTGGAATTATTATTTTTTAATTAATATTTTAGTATAAATGATTTAAAATCTTTATTCTTTAAATATTTCAATTATTTTTATTTTCCAAACTATTTTACTATAAAAACTATTTTTATATTAATTTTTTTTGATTTAACTATTTAAATATTTTCTATTAAACTATTTTAACTATTTTTAACTATTTCAAACTGTTTAAACTATTTTCTACAAATTCAAACTGGTCAAAGGATGAAATGTTTATATTCAAATCTTGGATTTAAATACGAATTGGATTAAAGTGCATTATAATCAAAACTGTAATTCGAATCAAGTTTTGAAGTGAATTCGATATATCGAGTTGAATTTGACATTTGAAGTAAAAATGTGATTTTTGAGTAAATATGATGATTTCAAAAATGGTTTGATTTTTTAAACGAATATGATATTTTGGTATCAAGAACGAATTGTTTTGAAATGTAAAAGAACCAACCGGTGTGTAAAATGACGTTTGGTTGTTAAAGGGACCATGCCTCTTATTGAAATACTCTCTTTCAATGTTGGAACCACTTTAACAACCGTGTACGCGGTGGATGATGTCCAGAATGTAGTGGTTGAACTGGCGACGTTTATTGGCATGAAGTAATAGAACGATGGTGGATAGCCTTGACATTCGTGTCATAATTAAAATGACTAAAACATGAGCCTATGTTTGGCCATTGAGGTTAGCTACCTCTAGCGACGTTGATCCCTCGTATTACTATTATGATTTCATATTCGATGGTGCATCTTTTATCATTTGGATTGATTGTCGCAGTCGACCACAGATGGGTTACGACCAGCCAGAAAGGGTAAGCTGATAGAATCATACCTTGGGCATTACCTCAAGTGCCTTGTCATATTTATGTTAGGGATGCGGATTAAGGATCTTAAGGCAGAAATAACACTAGAGGGGGGTGAATAGTGTTTTAAAGAATATATGAACTATATGACTAAATTAAAACTTTCAACACAAATCTAAACAGAATTCTAACACGGAATTATCGCAGAACATATAACAAATGCAAATCGTAAAGTAAAGCAAGTAAAAGGAAAGAACACACCGGCTTTTATACTGGTTCGAAATCCTCCTACATCCAGTCCTGCACCAAGGCAATATCCTTGTACAGATTTTTATAAGCCAATATCCAAATTACAACCCTCAATATCTAAGTCCTTGAGGAACCCTCCTATCTTCGAGTCTGGGGTGAACTCTCTTGATTTACGGGACACAAGATCACCCTGATACTTCTTAATAACATTCCTTTTGAATGGATAGATTCTATGGACTTTTTGAATATAAATTAATCCTATAACTCTGAATAGCATTTTGATCTTTAGTAGAATGATGGAGAATCAAATAGAGAGAGTATCTAAATGATTTCCTATTGAGAATTTGGCAGAATGATGGCACGATCTTGAAAATATGAAGTTTTATGGATATGGAATGGTGGAGAAGAAAAAGTGAAGAAAATAAGAAAGTAGTTGTTAAAAAAATTCGTTTTGGAAGCCTTCATATAGATGCACAACAGTCATAACCATTGGCGAAAGGTTTTCGAACGAATGGACACTTCTTTTGAAAATTGAATTTTGAATCCAACTGTCACCATGTCGACATGGGGTATACCCTTATGTCGACATCCCTTAGTTCAAAATTATAGAAATATTGTTTTGTAAAGACAATTGAATTTAAAACAAGTTAAAACTTCTCTGAAGCAAAGTAAAGAGTTTAAACAATATTTTGAGATAGAGAATGAATATAAAACATTATTTTAAATATATATATATATAATTGATATAGACCGTCAATTATATAAGTAATATTTAAAATTAGAATAAGTTTTGATGTTTTAAAAATAGAAGTTTTTAAAATCAGAATAGAGGAATATTTCAAGGCTAAAACAAAGTTTGAAAATATTTTTGAAAACATGATTTTGAAAGCTAAAACATTTTGAAACAGATTTAAAACATTTTGAAAAATCTATTCAAACTAAAATTGCAAGAACCTTCCTACAGAGCTCCTCCATAGGACTCGAGAACTTGTACAAAGTAGTTTAAATGATTTTGATTTTCGTGAGTTTGTAAGCCACTTGTCGTAGGTTTGTAAGCTACTTGTCGTGGGTTTGTAAGCCACTGGTTTCGATAGAAATTGGGTTCCATCCCAAAAGAAAATTGAAAGAAAGATGAGAGTGCTATTATGAAGTTTTAACAAAATACTAGACACTTATCTTGAGATCTTGATTCTCTAGAGTCTTGAATCTTGAATCTCTAATCTTCATCTTGATGCTTGAGTCTTCATACTGATCAGTGTTCGATGATACCTGCATATACTTCCTATATACATACATACATACATACATACATACATATATATATATATATATGGAAATGTTAGTATATATTTTATAAAGTAAAGTATAATAACTATATAAGGTTGTTGTCATCAAAACATCATCAACTCAGTTCCTAACAATTTATCCCTATACGAGCCCATTACGATTTTGGTTTAAAGATGTAAAAATGTGTTAAGGTGGATCAATGTAAAGCCTTAACGCTATTTTGATATTTATTTTACTGATAGACATTATCTATTGTAGCGTATACTATTATATGTAAATAGTTTAACGGATCCTTAAGAGATGGAAAATCCCGTAACATCTCTTAAGTTATTGCTCTCATATTTGTGATATTGATTTGACTAACATAAGAGTATTTTAGTCCTGACTCGAGTGTTTTCCTTTTCGTTACGCTCGGGTCAGTCCTGAGTTTTTTCAGCGTGTTGAAGACTATTCTCTGGAGGACGAAGACGGAGTTTTGGTATATTACTATTATTATTATCCCCTACATTATGCTATTCTGCCATATTGATTATTTATCCCTGATGTATAAATATAACTTTGATAAATGTATATAGATTATGATCAGATGTATAGTATACAGCTTTTGAATTTTTATTTGATTATTATATTTTATCATTTCCGCTGTGAGATTCTGTGTTTTGTTTTCTTCTTCTCTTCTTATTTTTCTTATTTAATCCTATTGATTATCTACATTCCGGATTGTCTAAGTCGGACATGTATGGATTATTGTCGATTTAAACCTTCCGAAATGTGGATCGTCACAGTTGGTATTAGAGCGAAGGTTTAGCGATAACCTTGGCTTTGTGGGGATTGACTCATTAGAGATAGAGTAGTAATACCCTAGAATGAGTCAGTTTGAGTGTATATATATGAGAGAGCATACTTGTTAGCGTTATAATTGTTTTATTTTGTGTTTACTTATTTGTTGAGTTCTTTATGAATTCTGGTCGATGTGCGGGATGTCGTGATATCGATAGGGGTTTCTAAACACTTAGACGAGGCAAGTCGACATAATATTGTTTTTAAAAAATCGAGTAGATGAAATAATTTTGGCTAAACTATATTATATATATAAAGTGATTTTTAATGAACTTGTTGTTAGGAAATGATAATATTTAATTATCATCGATTATTGATTGAATAAAAAATAAAACGAATACTTAATGAATTTATTTTATGAAGAGTTGATAATAAAATTGAACTTTTTTTTAAATAAGAATTGGTTCAAATGATCAAGCGTAAATTAATCGAATATTTTGATAATAAGATAAGGAAATTTTGTAAGTATATTATAATATAGCTTATATTTAGAAATGATTTTAAAAATTTAGAATTTTGGAATTTAAAATCCTTTTGTTTCAAAGTTGTTTTTTCTCAAGGCCTTAAAAATTAATAAATGGTATTATTTGAAAGAGTTTTAACTAGAAAAATATTTTGCAAATATTTTTGAAAGAAATAAAGCATTGAACTCATTTGGCCGTTGGAAAATAATGCTGAGGATGACTGCAGCATCGCCAGTATTCATTTTCGAGTTTCTGAGTGAAAATTGCTACCAAAAGAAATTTATTTTCGATTAACACAAGTTTGGTTGAAAATATTTGTTCTATGTGTGATTTAATAAATATAGAAAAGAAATAAGTTTATAACCAATAAGTTTGAATAGGAAAATGAAACCAAATTTAAAATGGTTAATATTTTGGTAAACAAATGGAAGAAAGAAAAATTTGAATTTGAGATATGAAATAAAATAATTGGCTTAACAGTGTTAAATTAAATGGAGTTAGTGAAATTAAGTAAATAAAATGAAGTCTAACTCAAGAAGCTTAAATAAAAATGAATTGCATTTGAAATGAAGTTGATAAATTAACAAAATGGAATTTTGAATGAATAAAATTGTATAACTTCTATATATGAGAATTTAAGCTAAAGCAAACTTTAAAATGAGCAAAATGGAAATGATAAGAAATTTAACTTGAATAAAAATTAAATTAATAAGTAATGGATTAGAATGAAATGAAGTTTAACTATATTTAAAAAAAATGTTGAATTGGATTCTAAATGAAACTGGATAAATTAGTAAAGTGAATTAATTTCATTTAAGCTATAAAATGATTTAATCAAATGAATACAGACTTGAATTTTTAAAATGAAATGTAATTTAAGTGTGTAAGAAATTGAATAAAATAAATAAGTGTAAGTAAAATTAATATGGTTAATTGAATTTAAATTAAATTGGAAAATTTTTAATTGCAAGTGGAGTAGTTTAAAAAAATTGAATTTTAACTAATATAATATGGAATAAGTTATTAAAAAAAATTATAAGTTCAGGTGGACTTAAGAGAAGCGGAATGAATAAATTGTGAAAGAAAAAGGGGTTATTAATATGAATTGAGTTATGAAATAAATAAAAAATTACTTTAGTCAATTAATAATATGAATTTGAGTAAATGAAGTGAATTGATGAATCAATAATAACTTAAGATATGAAACAATAATAATAAAAGTGAGTTGTGTTGTATAAATTATTTATAATAAACTTAGCTAACTTATGATGATGTTAGCATAACTAAAAGGAAGATATACTAAGCGGAAATAAAAAAAATTCAACTTAAGCAAGATTAAGTGAAATAATTTTATAAACGATTCACCAATGAATTTACATAAATAGGCTTAAAAAAGGCGAAACAATTGGAATTTCACAAATTAAATTGAATAAAAAGTGAATATAATGAATTTGTAACGAGTGTTAATAAATTGATAGATCAATGGAATGTAAACCAATTAAATATGGATGAAATAAATAAAAATAATTGAAACAAATCGATTAAATGTAAATACATTGAACTGTATTCAATCAAATGTGAATACAATGAATATTGGATGATTGGATAAAAATGGATTGAAACCCAATTGGTTGAATGCAAATAAATTAAAAGCAAATGAATTGAATATAAATCCATTGTATGATTAATGAAATAAACATTAATTCGCAATTGTGAATCAGTGTAAAATATATGGAATGTGGTATGAAATTAAATTACTTCCTAAGTGTAATTAGAATATAAATTAATAGAATGTAAATTTATTAATATTGATAATTGCATGCAAATCAATTGGAAATAAATAAATTAAATGAAAAACCAATTGAACATGAATTTAATTGAATAAAAGTTGTTGAATGCAAATAAAATTTAAGTGAAACAATTACAATATTAATGTAATGAATGTTAATAAGAAATAAAGAGCATAATTTTTTTTTGTTATTAGATAATGTAAATCCACATAGTTATGAATTAATTGGATTAATTGGACGGATATTGACGGTTGAATGGTTTCTTTTGTTGCAAATCATTGTTATTACCGTTTTGATTGCATATGATTGTTGTATTTTTGTGTATTTGTGTTTGTATTTATGGTTTGGATTCAAAAATCCATGTAATATGGTTGTATTGGACTTATATATGCTTTTATACCATTATATACAACTAGTATCTTAAATTGAGTTGAGATAGGTACATACGAAGGCCGTTCGACGTATATGTGAATTATTATATGCTTTTGCTTGCTTAATACGTGCGAACTCGCTCGTATTGTAAATAATAAGGTACGTATCTCGGATTACATACCGTGATTTTATATTTTTGCCCTTCGGGATGACTCATCATTGAAATGAGATGTATATTTGATATATGTTGATTATATTTGTATTATTTATTGAATTGTAAATTTTTTTCTGATCAAGCCGCGCGAAGGAGACTGTCGAAATTTTCCGTATATCCGGGAGTTAGAATTTTTTTGGAGTTTTAAACATTTTTATAACTTGTTTATATATGTAAGTTATATTTTCCATAAAACTGATATCGGAGTGGCATAGTTGAAGCGTAGTATTAGTTTCGCAAATAAGATTGGTAAGTTTTATAAGTGATTGTTTTAAATAAAATCCATTGTATGTTAAATTCTTTACTTAACGCCTTTTCGAGGACGAAAAGTTTTGAGTAGTGGAGTATGTAATGATCCATATTTTTGGCTATTTAGAGTATTAAAATTTATGTAATTATTGAATAAAAATGGTTAGAAATAAAATTCAATGATTTATTTATATTGGTTTATTGGATAATTAAATTGTTTAAAATTTAATGTAGGAAATTATTTGAATAATTTAATTTTGGTTTTAATATGATTAGAAATGGTATCAGAAATTGATTTAAATTTTATATAAATAAGAATGAAGATTATTTATCTTTAAGATCTGGAATTAACAATGGATAATTAGAAATTGGGAATTTTATATTTTGATTAACAAGTAAAAATAACCATTTTAGCCACTGTCTCGGATTTTGAAAAAACCAGTTTCATGGGATCCGTAACAGTGAATTATTATAGGATTTCAAGTTTAGTAGCGATTGGACATGTCGTTTGGCCGTGCGAGCTTGAAACGTGTAGAAATTTAATTTCGAATTTAATTAAATAATCGACTTTGGAAAACTATCTTTCACATACGATCGAATTATCCTTCGGGACTTGTTTCATTGTGTTTATAATGCGGGTAAAATATTAAGAACGCCAGGTGGCACGAGACATTTGGTGTCTGAAATTTTTGTGACTAGTGGGTTGATATTTTAATATAAAATTATTTAATTCATTCCAAACTCGTTCAAAACCCACGCTCCTTCCTTTCCTGTATATTCCTTGTTCTCTTCCCTTTTTATTCGAATCGCATCGCTTTAAAAAAATAAAACAAAATCCCATTAGAAAAAAAAGGAAAAAGAAATCGACCGATCGAAAGAATGGCCACGACACCAAAGGCTCGCGACACGCGATGGGAAGCACGAGATCGAGGGCGTTGCAAGCGGAGGCGATGTGGTCGCGGCTTGGAGGCACGGCCTAGGGAATCGTGATCGAGGTGGTTTGAATGGAAGGAAGACGGCCGCGATTGGTGGGTCTGGGCTTGAATCGATCGTAATTTTATGCTCGCGTGCGTGTTTCCAACCTCAGCGATGAGGTGAATCGATGGCGGCGGTGCTGAGGAGTGAGGCAGTGGCGAGATATGCGACGGTGAATGGTGAAGTTGATCGCTATACTGGGTTTCTGGGTCGCGTTTCGGTATTGCTTGGAGTGAGGTAGCGTATTTTGTTTATTACTTTATTTTGTTAAATTAAGTTAAATTATATCGTTATATTAATTACAGTATATCTTTTGGCGTACGAGGATCATTTTGAACGAATCGAATTATGTTGGAATCATATCGACGAAGGTTTTGGCAGGTGATTAGATTGGGATTTATTTGAAGCTGAATTAATTTTAGTTTCAAATAAAAAGGTGAGTGTTTTATGCGCTCACGTTCGGCTATTTTATTTTAATGTTAGTTAAATTATATTGTGAAGTGATTTTATTTATTGATAGTTATTGATAAATTTGGTTGACATTCAATTGACCTCTGAATTAATTAATAGGATTTAAATTGATAATTAAAGTTGAATTAGAATTAAACTACTAGAAAAATCCCTGATTTTCGATAATTGGTTGATTGTTGTGCTTATTGACTGTTTGGTTGATTTATTGTGATGGATGGAAATTGGTTGATATTTGAATGATTAGATGTTAAATTAATTGAACATATCATGCTATCATCCTGTATATTGTTTGTCGCATATAAAACTATAAACTGAATTATTTTGAATAAATTAAGAAATAGTTTGGAAATGATATATATCCATTCTTGGAATTAAATTGAAATAATTATCCACTTGGTGATAGGTTAGAAAATTATATACGGATACCGGGTTGGTTAAATTAATTGATTTTAAAAGTTGTTTGAAATTATTTAAATGAATTGATATTTTTAAGAATAAAATCAAATTTATGGAAATTGAATTATTTTGAATTGAAGCTCGAAATGTTGGAATTTAAACTTGATAAACAAATTTGTTTAATTAATCGAAGTTTAGATTTTTAAGTTTAATTATTGAATACGACATAAATTTTCGAAAGTCAATTTGTTTTAAAAGATTAGTCTTTTATTCGAACCTTGAATATTTCTAAGAAAGATTGATATGAATTGATATTTAAATTTGAGTTTAAAATTGAAAACTTGAACTTTATATTTGGTATTGGAAGTAAATTTTATTTAACTGTTTATATCGATATTTTGAAATCGAATTTGGAATTCGAACTGAAATTGGAAACTCATTTGAAATTGAAATGTAAATTAATTGGAATTGGAAGTGGAAATTAATCTGAAATTCGAAATTTATATTAATTTGGAATTGGAAATTAATTTGAAATTGGATTTAAAATTAATTTGGAAATAGAAATTGAAAGTGAAAGGAATTTGTGAATTGAAATCAAAATTTATATGGACTCAAAATTTATTCGAGTTGAAATCGGAATTGAATCGATTAAATCGAAATGGAATTTGGAATTGATTTGGGTAGGAAATTGGGAAGTTAACCGGTTTGACTTTGGAATTATTATTTTTAATTAATATTTTCGTATAAATGACTTAAAATCTTTATTCTTTAAATATTTCAATTATTTTTATTTTCCAAGCTATTTTACTATAAAAACTATTTTTATATTAAAAATAGTTTTCGATTTAAATATTTAAATATTTTCTACTAAACTTTTTTAACTATTTTTAACTATTTTGAACTATTTAAACTATTTTCTAAAAATTCAAACTGGTCAAAGGATGAAATGTTTATATTTAAATCTTGGATTTAAATACGATTTGGATTAAAGTGCATTATAATCAAAACTGTAATTCGAATAAAGTTTTGAAGTGAATTCGATATATCGAGTTGAATTTGACATTTGAAGTAAAAATGTGATTTTTGAGCAAATATGATGATTTCAAAAATGATTTGATTTTTGAAACGAATATGATATTTTGATATCAAGTACGAATTGTTTTGAAATGTAAAAGAACAAATCGATGTGTAAAATGACGCTTGGTTGTTAAAGGGACTGGTGCCTCTTATTGAAATACTCTATTTTAATATTGGAACCACTTTAACAATCATGTAAGCGGTGGATGATATCCAGAATGTAGTGTTTGAATTGGCGACGTTTATTAGAATGAAGTAAGAGAACGATGATCGATAGCCTTGACATTCATGTCATAATTAAAATGACTAAAACAGGAGCCTATGTCTGGCCATTGAGGTTAGCTACCTCTAGCGACGTTGATCCCTCGTATTACTATTATGATTTCGTATTCGATGGTGCACCTTTTGTCGTTTGGATTGATTGTCGCGGTCGGCCACGGATGGGTTATGACCAGCCAGAAAGGGTAAACTGATAGAATCCTACCTTGGGCATTGCCTCACGTACCTTGTCATATTTATCCCTATACGAGCCCATCACGACTTTGGTTTAAAAATGTAAAAATGTGTTAAGATGGATCAATGTAAAGTCTTAACGCTATTTTGATACTTATTTTACCGATAGACATTATCTATTATAGTGTATACTATTATATATAAATAGTTTAACGGATCCTTAGGAGATGGAAAATCCCGTAACATCTCTTAAGTTATTGCTCTTATATTTCTGATATTGATTTGACTAACATAAGAGTATTTTAGTCCTGACTCGAGTGTTTTCCTTTTCATTATGCTCGGGTCAGTCTTGAGTTTTTTCAGCGTATTGATGACTATTCTCTAGAGAACGAAGACGGAGTTTTGATATATTACTATTATTATTATCCTCTGCATCATGTTATTCTGCTGTATTGATTATTTATCCCTGACATATAAATATAACTATGATAAATGTGTATAGATTATGATCAGATGTATAGTAAATAGCATTTGAATTTTTATTTGATTATTATATTTTATCGTTTCCGCTGTGAGATTTTGTGTTTTGTTTTCTTCTTATTTTTCTTATTTAACTCCATTGATTATCTACGTTCCGGGTTGTTTAAGTCGGACCTGTGTGGATTATTGTCGATTTAAACATTCCGAAATGTGGGTCGTCACAATAGGGAACAAAGGAGAAGTGCTACTGAAATTTTGTTGAATCGCTCAAAAACGAAATGACTTACAAACTATAATTACTACTGTGTTTGTAATAGAAAGTAGGATAACCAACCATCAATGTAAAACGATAACGTAAAAATTGTAGATTATATTCATATAATAATTTGTATAAATCCGTTTAAAAATAAAATTAAATAGAATAATATTATATATCTGTGAAAATTTAAATGTATGATTTAATTGAAAAATGAAATGTCAACACATAAATAATTAATATGTTTTTATTTTTTAAAATAGGAAAAACGATCAATTATTTTTTCGATCAGAGCCGGATGTACCAACAAAGAAAAGAAATTAGAGGCTCAATAAGTGAACATTTTCGAAATGGTGTGCATGTCTTTATTGAATTCGCTTTAATTAATAATGGGCAAGACAAGAAATTCTTTGTCCATATAGTTGGTGGAAATTATTGAAGCATTTGATACCGGATATGATAATAGTTTATTTGCCCCAATATGGTTTCATGCCGAATTATTTGGTGTGGGATCGTCATGAAGAACTTATAGCACCTAATCTCGTACATTCAGAGGAAGAGGTGGATACTGAAATTGTTCCAACGAATCTCATAGAAGACATGGTTAAAGATGCAGCACATTCAATGTTCCATACCGTTGAAGTTGATATGGTAGCGATGTTAATGTCGAAGAAGAACTAAGTATTGGAGAATTTTTGTATGATTTATTGCATACTGCTAAGAAATCTTTTTGGAATGGTTGTACAAGCAGTACTCAACTGTCAATAACTCCAAAACATATTGCGATAAAATCAAAATACAATTTCACAGAAGCCGGATTTACAACTATAGTACAAGCTGCAAAATGACATATGTCACTCGATAATTTAATGTGCGACAATCATTATGAAGCGAAAAAAGTTATGTCTGCTTTTGGTTTGCCGTATCAAAAAGTAGATACATGTTTAAATGGTTGCATGTTGTTTTGGAAAGAAGACATCAATCTTAGGAATTGTAAAATGTGTAATCAGGAAAGATACAAACCAAGAAAAAAGAAAGAAAATTGTAGCAACCTACCTTTTTGGATAGTTCAAATCGATAATAAACACACATGTCAGAATCAAACCATTCAAAAGGGAGGATTGTTAATGGGGTAAATAAGAAAAAAAGAAAAAGGAAAGAAAAACAAAATACAGAATCTCGCAGCGTAACGACAAAATATAATAATCAAATAAACAGTTCAAATATACTTATATTTCTTCCTTTAAATCAATAATTCTATTCTTTATTTTAATGAAATTAAAACTACATTCACAAATGAAAGATCCATTTGATTTGATAATAAATGTTTATTTCATTAAACCAACTTATATTTAAAAATTATCCCATTAAAGAGTCACAGAAATAATACTTCGTACAACCATATCATTTCTTTATCAATTAATTTCATATTATCATTATATTTGTACCAAATTTAAGTTCTTACAATTTGAACGTAATATTTCTCAATGAAATTCTCATTATATTTTTAACATAAAACATATGTTGCACATATCATTAATTAATTACCATTTACTTCTATCTCTTATTAATGGCAAGATTTAACTACTATTACTTACAATGATTAAATCTCAAAATATACCCTAATACAGGGAAGATAATTAATCCAATTGTTTCCTTTGATATCCAATTTTCTATGTTAAACCCAATATCTATATACTAATTTAATTCCATCATTTAATTACAAATGTAATAAAACCTGTTCATTATTTATTTAAATTTAAAACAAATCCTTTTATTTTGATTTACATTCTTATTATTAAATCAACTATTCCCTTATGCAATTGATTGACATAAGTTTTACACTCACCACTCAACAGTTAACGTTTCTTCTTATATCAATTGTAATATTTTAATTACGTTAATTCTCCATTAATTACCAAATAAATTTCTAACCGATTTAATAATAAGAAAATAAATGAAACAATGATTATACGTTAATAATCTATATCTATTAACTTATTCTTTACAAACAAAGGTTAATAAATTTACGTACAAAATAATTGATTTCATACTCCATATTAAAACCAAATGCAATTAATAACATAAGATTACATCAATTTATACATCATTTATTCTGTTCCTTATTAACCTTTATTATTTAAATTGATTGAAATTACGTTAACATAGTATAGTAGTCAATTACATTCAATCAATATTAGCCAATTATATGTTTTATCTCATTAAATTATTTGTTTTAAGATTTATCTTAAAGTCAAAATTTCAAATCTAATAAGATTCAATTTAATAAATCATAAATTTTAATTTCTGACAATATTAAAGCCCAAAACCTTATTAAATTTAATATTTTTAATTATCAAAATATGGGTTGTTACAGTCTCCCCCACTCAAAACTTTTTCGTCCTCGAAAAGGAACAAGAAGGAATCGAGGAGTTTGAAATATTTTATTCAAAATGATCAATTTATAAACAATTTAACTTACATATTTAAATTTAATATAAATTTGAAAATAACTTCATTCGGTTATTGAATAAAAATTTAAGTTTTTTTGGTATTTGCCCTTGAAGAGAAAAGAAATATTTCAACATATCTAAAAATTTAGTTAAAACATTTAACCTCATTCACTTAGTTAAAATATAAGATATATTTAAAACATCCTCAAAGCCTTATGCAAAGATTTTTCAAAAGTCTAAAACAATGTTAGAAATTTATATCAAACATTATAATAAGCTTTAAAATAGGGTTCCTTAAACCCAAAAAATTTATTAGACTCATTATTTTTAAAATAAGTATAAAATCAATATTATTAAACTGAAACTAATAGTATACTCAAATCTTACATTATTAAATTCCATATTAAAACATTCGTTCTATGCTAATATATGTGCACACTACATTAACTCAATCAATCAATTAACAATCAACCAATCAATTAATCAAACATTCAATATGTATTTATTTACGTTACTCACACAAATTTTATTAATTAATGAATATATATCAACCTATGCACTATAAAAATGATTTACTTTACTTTTTAATTACTATAATGGCCGCATTAATGCAACCCATTTACAAATTTTAACCATATATAAAATGGAAAAATGAATATAAACTTATGTAATCAATGTACAACTGTAAAAAAAAGTAATTTCTAATTGATTCCATGATATTTACACAACCATGAACCCTCTGATATATTTAAAAGTTTGAATATTAATGTGCGCGTGTGTATATGTTATTCTAAAATTCAATTTTTTTTATCCAAAATCATTCTTGTTCAAAATGAAAGTTTTATTTTTATACGTCTCAAAACATGCAACAATTAGTAACAAAAGAAATGAAGGGACCATGTACATCGCACAACCTTTTTGAAATTCAATTTGTGAAACGTAACCAAATTGACTTCATTAACTCAAATAATATTAAATTTGTACGCATTTAATTTTTTTATCTATGCATAACAAATAAAATTACTTACCATAAAAACGAAAACGTTCAATTTGGTTTTCCCAAAATGATCTTTTATTTCCATTAAAATATCCTCTCCGTTTAACACAAAAGATGCATTTCTTTTATTAAATCTATTAATTGCGGTCAACGTTTTCTTCCCTTCTCATTGAAATATTTCAATTATATTAATTACAGTTACTTATAAAGTTAAATTTCAAAACAGACAACTAAAATGGATGAAAAATAAAATAATTGTTTCCTTTAGTCATTTAAGCACATTTATAAATTTGTTGCTTATACAGTAGAGAAATAAATAACTTACTTAAATAAATTATTTTTCCACTCTTGTAATCATCTATATGCTAAAACACAGTTCAAATCCTGATTAAATTAATTTTGCGAATAAAATAATATACATACAACTTATGTAATTATTCCAATTTGTTTCATCGCAATTTCATTTCAATTAAATTCATTTTTAATCTCATCGATTAACACAAATATCACTTCATACTTTAGTATTTGTTTCATAGAATTTCTCCATTTAATATAAACATTAATATATCCATTCTCATAATATTGCTTATATTTCTCTTTAATTTAAATTACATTCATTTCACATGTAATATTTCTCATTGAAAACTAATTTATTTGCAAATCATTTCATAAGGAATTTCTTTACGACCAATTTATAAAACTTAATTCCTTTCTATAAGATATTGTTTGAGTTTAAAGTTATCGCAACTTTATTTATAACCATTTATTGCAACATCTATTTATTACATAACAATTTACAAGTCATGGCTTTATTTGAAATCATTTCACTTTTAATTCATATTGCTTATTCCATTTAGTTTCACAATATCACTCGCATAGCAAAGCTACTAGAGTAGCCTCTCCTCCACTCTGAAACTCGAATCAATATCGATGATGCGTGCACTCATCACCGAAATTATTTTCCAGCGACAAAGTGAGTTCTGGACTTCTATTTTCTTAAAACTTCCTTGAAATTTCATTGAAATCATTGGAACTCGTTTGAGTCATTTGAAACACTTCTTATTCAGAAAATACTTTTAAATTGTATTATTATATAATTTCAAAAATCTTAAAACCAATTTCAAAACACCGGAATTCAATTCTCGAATTTCAAATTTTACACTTCAATTATAAATCATTTTTATATAAATCAATTTCTTATATTTTTTCAAAATTTCAAATCCTTTCAAAACCCTTTTACATAAAATAACATTTCTTATTTGTTTTATATATAGGTATATAATCCTTATCGAAAACATTTTCACTTTTATATGTAGAATAAAATCATAGTTATCAAAATAATAATTTCGATATATAAAACAATTTCAAAAATGCAAACATACCCGATTTTCAGAGGATAATTTTAAGAATGGATTTTAAACAAAGATAGAGATTTGAATTAGAGGAACTCAAATCAGTAGAATTCTGATTCGAAGATAGACTCGATCGAAGATGCGATAATTAAATTACAAAATAGAAGATGGATATACTTCTATAAATCACGAGCGACCTTTACCGGTCAACCGTGATTCCAAAATTAGATTGGTGTAGAATTCTGAGGCAATTCGACATTCGATCGCAAGAGATATAGAATTCGTCATAACAAGATATAGCAGCATCGTAAACCGAGGATACAAAAATCTTCGGTGAGTCAATGCCAATTGAAAAGGAGTTTTCACCCCCTTTACAAATCATTCAGTGGAGTTATGGGATACTCCGAAATCAAACGAATATAAATAGGGAGAGACAGAATGAATTTCGGAACCGAGGGACATTCCAAAATTCAAAGGAAATCGAGTCAAAAGGAAGAGATTCAACTCGAGCGGAAGTGATTCTGTAAATAAATTTACCATATATGCTAAGTTTTGCCTAGAGCCAAAGCTCTGATACCAACTGTAACAACCCACCTTTTTGGATAGTTCAAATCGACAATGAACACACATGTCAGAATCAAACCATTCAAAAGGAAGGATTGTTAATGGGGTAAATAAGAAAAAAAAGAAAAAGGAAAGAAAAACAAAATACAGAATCTCGCAGCGTAACGACAAAATATAATAATCAAATAAACAGTTCAAATATACTTATATTTCTTCCTTTAAATCAATAATTATATTCTTTATTTTAATGAAATTAAAACTACATTCACAAATGAAAGATCCATTTTATTTGATAATAATTGTTCTTTTCATTAAACCAACTTATATTTAAAGATTATCCCATTAAAGAGTCACAGAAATAATACTTCGTACAACCACATCATTTCTTTATCAATTAATTTCGTATTATCATTATATTTATACCAAATTTAAGTGCTTACAATTTGAACGTAATATTTCTCAATGAAATTCTCATTATATTTTTAACATAAAACATATGTTGCACATATCATTAATTAATTACCATTTACTTCTATCTATTATTAATGGCAAGATATAATTACTATTACTTACAATGATTAAATTTCCAAACATACCCTAATACAGGGAAGATAATTAATCCAATTGTTTCCTTTGAAATCCAATTTTCTATGTTAAACCCAATATCTATATACTAATTTAATTCCATCTTTAATTACAAATGTAATAAAACCTGTTCATTATATATTTAAATTTCAAACAAATCTTTTTATTTTGATTTACATTCTTATTATTAAATCAACTATTCCCTTAAGCAATTGATTGACATAAGTTTTACACTCACCACTCAACAGTTAACGTTTCTTCTTATATCAATTGTAATATTTTAATTACATTAATTCTCCATTAATTACCAAATAAATTTCTAACCGATTTAATAATAAGAAAATAAATGAAACAATGGTTATACATTAATAATCTATATCTATTAACTTATTCTTTACAAACAAAGGTTAATAAATTTACGTACAAAATAATTGATTTCATACTCCATATTAAAACCAACTGCAATTAATAACATAAGATTACATCAATTTATACATAATTTATTCTATTCCTTATTAACCTTTATTATTTAAATTGATTGAAATTACGTTAATATAGTATAGTAGTCAATTACATTCAATCAATATTAGCCAATTATATGTTTTATCTCATTAAATTATTTGTTTTAAGATTTATCTTAAAGTCAAAATTTCAAATCTAATAAAATTCGATTTAATAAATCATAAATTTTAATTTCTGACAATATTAAAGCCCAAAACCTTATTAAATTTAATATTTTTAATTTTCAAAATATGGGTTGTTACAAAAATGAAGTTCTGTACAAGCATATGCATTACTTACCCATCACTCCTAGGCTTCAATGGTTATATGCATCTTCTATAACCGCGCATCATATGAGATGACACTGTGTGAGAACACATAAAGAAGGTACTTTAACACCCAGCTGATGAAGAAACGTGGAAGCATTTTGATAAGAAATACCCCGCTTTCACAACGCGTGGGGCTCGTATAAGGACGTATATGCGCATACTTATGCCGTTAGACATACCGACGACAAGGAATCAGTAACACATGTCTGGCATGAGGATGATAAAGCATACGCCGCACATGTAAGTATATTTAAGTTATAAGTTATTAATAATGATCATTTTACTTAATTAGTTATAAAATATTATAATAATGTCATGTAATATTTACTTGTATTTAATTTTGCGTTGCAGGAAAAATTTATGCAAGCACGCGCGGCTTGAGCATTCGGGACGGGACAAATTGACCACCGATGAGAATGACGCTATCTTCGACTCCATTATGGACATGACACAGAGAAATAGACGCTATGGCTAAGGCAATCAATGACAATTTATGAAAATTAACTAACTTGTAAAAATTGCTACAAGAAAATATGCATTTAGTTGCACTTATTAGCAGCGTTTGATAGCAAGTGCAATTATTAATGTAGAAGTGGACGCTACCAAATTTTTTTGCCTCCCGCCAATTAAAACATTGCTATATTTATTTCACTTTTCATTTTTCACGTTTCCCCTCATTTTCGTTTTTCCTCTTTGTTTCAGAAAAATTTCACCAAGTTCTAAATTATTGTTGTCTTCATCGTCACCTTATTTTTCCTCCATCACCATCATCATGCTACTCTTCTTCTCTCCACATAATCGATCGACTCCACCTTTTATCTGCTGCCATTTGATCGAGATTTTACGCAAACCTAAAATGGGTATGGATTTCAAACTTTATTTTGTGATTGTATATGCGTTTATATGGTTCGACACTGATTTTATAAATGGAATTGTAGAAACCCGAAATTGTTAATTCATCCGCATCAATCCGAACAAACCCTACTTTGCTAATCCATTCGATTTTAAATGAAAATTTCTTTGGGGATCATAATTTTTTTTTGCTTGGCTACTTTGTAACAAATGTAAAGTCCTTTGTCCAACCCCATTAAGACAAAATTCAACAGAATCATACATATTTAAGTTCTTCGTGTCAAATTGTAGCATCTGATTAAATGAAGTGATGTATCTATGCTTTTATATTGTTGTTTGCCATCTAGTCTTTGAAGTGCTTATTAGATGGATTTACCTAATTTGGCTATGAGATAAAGATTTTTAAAAAAATTATGGTATATTCTGGTTAGTAATTATCTACGATGATTGTCAATAGGTGTATGCTTAAATATGGGTTTATAACGATATATTTGGGAACTACTTAACATACTGATTTATATCACATGAGTTGCTAGTCCTGTGGTGTAATGACAACTTGCTTTATTTTTCAAGTAGGAGCTTTCTTTAAGTCTTTATGAAATTTGAATAATTTGGCTAATGTTTGAGCTCTGTATCAAAAACTGAATTTCTAAAATGGAATAATTGCATGAACCACTCTTTTAGATAGTTGGTTTATAATATCACCATACAAGTCATTCCAACTCACGTTGGGTTCTGACATGGTGAGTTTAAGGACGTATACCAGTAGTTGAATCATTATCAAACTGATATCTTCTCTTCCTTTCTCATATTTACAAAAAAAATTAGCTCATATATGTTATATTCCTCTTCTTGTCATTGAGAGCTTAAACATTTTAAATTACTTATGTTGTTTAACGTTTTTTTAACGAGACTAGTATTCCTATTTCTTTCATCACAACATTTGACCTAACAAATTTTGCATGTGTAAATATATAAATGTCCATAAGACTAATCATGGTGAGCCCACATTTTTTGAACTTGTAATATCAGGATAATAAATGTGACATCTAGTCTTTTTGTGCCGTAACAAGATTTAGCTAGAAGATAGCACAATGGATGCATAGATTTATATTTATAGGCTTATTTTTCTATGAATTAAGGTTGTTTCAATCAGAAGTTTGTACAGTGCATACATAAATTTTGAATATGGAGGTTTGTAACTTTGTATTTCTACCATTTTTGCTTTTGCATGTGCAACTTTATTTCAGCATGAAATGTCAAAAGTTAATTGAACTGTGATAAATTTCCAGAATGTTTATATTGACACTAATTTTAGTTTATAAGTTTAGTGCACTACTCAAAGTTTAAGCATCTCATTTGGATATTGTTACAGATTCCAGAGAGAGCCATATCAAGAATTCCTGATTTAGTTCATCAGAACAATAATTATGTAAAAGAGGTACAGGTTCTGCTATTGTTATAGATTTATAATTAGCATCTTTGCATTGACTCTTCACTCTTTCATATGAAAATGTTCGCAGTTGCATGTAAAAAATCTAGATAGAAAATCCCTTTGAAAAATATCTTTTTGTTCACATAGTAACATAATCATTTATAAAATCTTATTCAAACTCTTTTTCATATCTTTCTTGTACACATCAGCTACCCATTGCTAACTCGCTAAACTTCTCATCCCGCATATAATACTAACTGTACTATTCAGTTTACTAACACATAATGATACAATTGTCACAAGTTCCGTTAGTATATTTATTAGACAATACTATCATTCATAGCATTGCTAATAATTAAATTTTAGTCTTCTAACATTATTAGGTAATATGGAAGTTGCTAAACAAATGTAATGGCATGCTTTTCATATTTCAAGAGCTTCTAAAAATATGTAATGACATGCTTTTCATTATTATCTGTTAGTAATATCTCATGTTCAGGAGCAGCAGAATAAAGTATCGTCACAGAGAAGTATCTGCTACTTGACTCACATATATTATTGATTATAGAAGAAGAAAGTAGAGTTATTTCTCCCCTTTTCTTCTTTCAGCTAAAGAAAAATGTTACTTCGTCATAGGTTATCTTTATTTCTCTATCTTTTATCAATTTCCCCTTTTTTATCTATCGCTTTTTTTTACCATACTCGCTCGTTAATCATTTGAGCCAAGTACACTTTCATGTTTGAAATCTTTACTCTAGATAAACACATAGTAAAGAATATATTTTTTGCTTTTCCTTGTGTGAGGTCCATATTAGTAGCGGGTTCTGAAATTTCGGTAATCTGATATAGAAGTTTGTAGAATTTGGTACCTCGTTTTGATAAATTTACAATAAATAATAATAAATAAGGCATCTTTTCTAATTTTTCTTAGGATCTGGCTACAAATTATTGAGAGATAGCCCGTTGGTAGGTTTAACAGTGATGTAAAGAGGTTTTATATAGCATGGAATATGCTTTTTGAAATTTGAATCTTGAAAGTGATACTTTGAAGTAAAGTTGCAATTTTTTATGAAATGGTTAAGCCAAAACAAAGGCAATAACGTTGTCTTTCTATGGAAAGAGCGTGTTAAATTTGCAAAAAAGCCATAGATTCAAGTTATGCATAGGTAGTTTCAACGAGCATTCAATGTTTTAATATGCCGTTGCATTTCGGTGAAAAATGTTCTGATTTGTTAGCTAAATTTGCTGCTTTTCTTGTATTAGATATGAAAAAAAGTTATTATGATTTACTTTTGAATTCCAAGTATTTTTATGGATGTTTGATGTTATGTGCATTTATTATGTGTTTTGAAGGATTTCTAGAAGGATTAGTGAGAAATGGATGGCTCTCGCGGTTGATTTTTGCATTTGTTTCCATTGAGAATTCCATCGTATCTTAGGCATTCTACGCAAGTGAGTTTCATATAACTTGATGTTGTTATTATCTTAACTCTACCTTGTTAATCGATCCAACTCTTTTAAGGTATTAGTGTTGTACTCCTCAAAAGAAGAGTTGCAAATTTCTGCTTGTGGCTTTTGGTGCAATGTTCTTCATTCAAAAAATTAGGTGATTTTTCATTCTGTGCATCTATTACCATGCCATGTTGTTCAAGCCTGAAAATTTTAACTTATTGTACTTAATACATGCAGGTCGACTAGCCATTGGTCAAATTTGGATGTTTTCCAACCTATTCTCAATTGATTGCAACACTTGAAGTCTATGGTTATTTTCCTGATAAATTTTTTTGCTCATCGCTAGTTCCAAATGAAATTTCCTCAGGTTAGTTTCATAAGCCATTTAACCATCAAAGCTCTATTTTATGTATCGCAATATGAATTAGTGTATTAGCTCATTTAATACCAATATATCAAGTTAACACGTTATGTTTGTTAGTACACTCAATCATATTGCTTTGAATATCCTTTTACATTCTTCATTGAGGGAAGAGAAATTGACTAAACGACTTATAGATTTCTCCTCTTTCAATCTACTATTTTAATCACGATTTGCTTATTTGTGCTTCTTATAAGTAGATCTAGCTGTTGGATAATGTTCTACCCTATTATACTATGCGCCATTAACATTTTTATATTAGCTAATAATAATATATATTAACTAAGTTTATAAAAACTAACTAAGTTTACTATAATAATAATAATATAATCAAGTTAATTGAGTTACAACAACAACAACAACAATAATTAATCAAGTTAACCAAATTAACCAAGTTTAGTTAAAATTAAACAAGTTAACCAATATTAAATTGTCTTGCTTATGCACACATGCTTCTTCAATTATGGTTTGAACTTTGAACCATGTGTTTACTTAATAAGCCTTTTAAGTACCATATAATTTCAAAATTAAGTTGGATTAGCAATGGAGGTAATGCAATATACGCTTGTAGTGGAAATATAGGTCTCAATTTTGATATGTCTTGTGGTATATGTTAGTAAAAGTTTAACTTACTGAAAATTCCATGTTAGGTAAATAATTTGATAGGAATGTATATGTTAGTCACTTACAAAATGTTTCTAATACATACAACTAATCTTATTTTGCCGAACATCTACTTGTATGGTCGTTTGGTGTAGTACCGTTTGTTAGATTTTTATTGTGGAAGTTAGTTTCTAACCTTGATTGAAAAATCATCTAGTGGGCTTTTTTAACACATAATCCAAGGTTGGTAATTCTGCAGAAAAATAAGTAGTATTTTGTTGGTTGTTTTCGGGGTAACATAGAAAGCTATCATGGCTATGGTTAGTAGTGTCATGATGGAAGCTTCAGAAAGTAACTTGGCATGTTCTTTTGCCTATGTGTTTTAACATGGTGAAAAATGGTTATTTTATTGAATGGTTAGTTATTCAACAGTTTACTCCGAGACATGTGATTAGATTCCAAAATGAAAACAACATATAGTATGTATAATTATAGCGGTCAATTGTGTCTTTAGCAGTGCTTTGTTGAACTTGATCTTGAGGTGTAAAGCTGTAAATCACATGCCCATATTCTTTATGACTTTGATATTGTGCATTTGAGTACCAAATAGTCGTCAACCTGTATATAAAGAACACAAAATGTATGCAACACCTGAATTTTAGACCAGAATTGATGTACGGGGAGAAATCAATGGATCACAATTATAAATTTGACGGTCCTCTTTCATCCTATGCAATAATAACCTATATCTTAATTTGGGACCTTTTAGAAAATCTCTAAAAGGCATGTAGTATGATTAAGATTGTGGGTAATAGTTGGAGAAAAAAGGTCAGCAGGCAATGAATTTCAGCACAAATAACTTGACTTCTTCTACCTTTTTTGATGGTTGTTTTATTTATTTATTATTACATCTTCTTTTTATCTATAAAAACATTGAAGGGAGATGAACTAGCAGTTTCCACTTTCTCTTAATGCTTAAATGTGTTAATTGCATGAACTTTTGAAAGACTACTTTATTAAATATGTTATTCATCATTATTCATTTGTATTATTCAGTTCTCTTTAGTGATTCCTCGTTCACTTTGATGGATGTATTTCTGAGTTGTTTCCTTTTTGCAGCCATTTGGATTTCAGTGGTGTACTTTCCAGGGATTAACACAGCTAGCATCATTGTTCGAGTAAGTTTGGCTATAACTTTTGCATTTACGGTCTCTGTTAATTTTTCATAGTGGATGAACACCAACTCTATTTGTTCAACTTCAAATTTTGATGTTATTATATAGCCAACCTAAACATTTAGGGTTTAGCATTGCTTACACTTGACAATTATTATTATTATTATTATTATTATTATTATTATTTTTGAATTACCTAGAGAACCAAGCTTCGCTTGTAAACTCTTGACAATTATTTTCTTTATGCTCCTTTGCTATAACTTTGTAGAGCAGTTCATACATATTAGTTTTTATGTACAATAGTCTCACTCTATTTTTTCTTAGAATAGTGCTTTCATTAAAGAAAATACTGAATCTATGTGAATATTTCGTGCAATCTATGTGAATATCAATATTAGAGAAAATACTGATATGTATTGCAGTTTGATGTATGTATGTATGGAGGTTAGGGATGAGTGTATTACTGTGACAGTGAATGATATGCAGGCAAGGGGATCAGTTTTGATGGAGGACTGGTGAACTGGTGGTTGTGGTAGTGAGTAGCAGTATGTGGTCAGAGAATAGATGTTGGTTTGGAGTGAGTTGTTATGCAAATGGCAGTCAAGTGGAGATAGTGATATGAATGGTATGTTTATGGCGACAAGAGTGTGAAGCACTGATTGTGGGTGAACTGCTATAGTGGTAAGTATGGCACTATGTGCAGTGATGTTGAAGTTGTAGTAAAGTAGTTGTACAGCAGTGAGAAGTGGTGAAGGAAGGCACCGGTTGGTGGTTGAGTGCACCAAATTGAAGGTGTTAGGCAGAAGGCAAATACAAGTATTTGTGGTTGAGGCAGTGCACTATATTTGTGGTGCACTGTGTATGTTTTCTGTGTTTGTCGAAGAGGGTTAGTGAACAGATATTTCCTGGTGAAGTGCTATGGAAAGGGAGGGTTCTGTATGAAGGCAATGATAGTAGGTTGATGGATGGTGGTTGGCAGATGTGAAGGCTAATGGGTGGAATGTAAACACTTTGCAACTGCTTTTGTAAGGTGAGTTATTGAACTAGTTTAATTATAATTTTTCTAACGCAATTGCGTGAATAAGGCAGCTATTTGTAAAATGATCTTAGCTTTAGAAAAATAACAAAATGTAGGCACTTAGAGCATCAGAAAAAATTATACACTGTCTCTTTTATCAACATGTCATATTGGTCAAATGTTTTTTGGCATAATATGTTGATCATTATTTTAGCATAGAAGACATGACTACTAGTTACTTTAAAGAAGCATCAGTTCGGCATATTATGTTATTATAACTATATTGATTTTATTGGTTAGATGATTTAATCAGTATGTCATATTTAATTATATGGTTACCATGATCCGGCGAGCTACTACTTAAGATTGTATATGTTTATTTTTAGTTGTTCCTTCACGCGGCTGATTGATGAAAATATACTAGAGTATATATTGTTGAGAAGGTATATTGTTTAAAAATAGACATGCATTGGTTTGGGATGTTGCAGTATTTTCAGATTGTTTTGAGAATATTTCAGTTTACTTCGTCTCTTAAATTTTACCTTCTTGTAGTTTTTTATATCTTTGTCGCTATTGAGCTTGATTAGTTGTTCCATTTGCATTAGTTTATATAAACCTATCTATTATATTTGCATATTTACAAATTCAATCACATCATCTTTGATTTCCTTTAGCTGATAATTCTTTCAGGTAGTAGCCCTTTTCGTTTACAAATTCAGAGCGTTTAGGCTTCTACATAGATTCAAATTGGATATTAGCAAGTTACAATTGAAAACCGTTTTAGGAATGTTTATTAATTTTTGAATTCTATTTATTTAGCTATTAGTTTTTGACATGCATGGTTTTGGTCACAACTGTATTTTTGTAGACGGGTCTGGAAGTTGATTCCAATGCAGTTGCTAAAGTCATTACGGAAGAGTAGCCGATCATTTTGAAGGTGTCAAGTCTTTGGTCGAGGTGGTTGGGGTTAATGGAAAATTTTTCAAAAGAGATCTACAAAGCTTTTCCAGGTAATAAGTGCACATTCATATCCTTAACTTAGCTTGGTTAACGATTTACTTGCTGGAATTAATTAATAATTATTAACTCAGTTGTGCATGTAAATTAAGGAACCTAACATGCTCAACTAGTGGAAATAATTTGATCATTCCACTAAGTTAATCATTAATAATAATATAATTAAATTAAGCGAGTTTTAATAATAATAATAGTAATAATAAGTCAATTAAGTTAACTAAGTTAATAAAAATTAATTATTAAAATTAAACAAGTTTTATAAAATTAACTAAGTTTAAGGTATAAATTTTATAAATAGTAATAATATAACTAGTTCAACAAAGTTTTATAAATAAAGACGATAATAACGAATTAACTAAGTTTATAATAATAATAATAATAATAATAATAATAATAGTAATAATAAATTAACTAAGTTAACCAAGTTAATAAAAATTAACTAAGTTTTGTTAAAATTAAATAAGTTTTATAAAATTAACTAAGTTTAAGATAACTAAATTTTATAAATAATAATAATAATAACTAATTTAAAAAAGTTTTAAGTAATAATGATGATGATGATGAAGAATTAACTAAGTTTATAAAAATTAACTAAGTTTATAATATTAGTAATAGTAATACATTAAGTTAACTAAGTTTTAATAATAATAATAATAAATTCACCAAGTTAATTGAGTTAATAAAAATTAACTAAGTTTTGTTAAAATTAACAAGTTTTATAAAATTAACTAAGTTTAAGTTAACTAAATTTTATAAATAATAATAATATAACTAATTTAACAGTTTTATAAATAATAATGATGATGAATTAACTAATTTATTTTAAAAATTAACTAAGTTTATAATAATAATATAATTAAGTTAACCAAGTTCTAATAATAATAATAATAATAATAATAATAATAAATTAAGTAATTTAACCAAGTTAATAAAAATTAACTATGTTTTGTTAAAATTAAAGAAATTTTATAAAATTAACTAAGTTTAAGTTAACTAAATTTTATAAATAGTAGTATGATATACTTGTACAATGTTGTAGTTGTTTGATATTAGATTTGAAGTCTTACGAATTAACATAATTGTTTGACTATATGTCGTAATTTCACTTTTGCAGGCATTGGATTTTCGAAGAGAGCAAGGTTGAACTTTTATGGTGCTAGCTTCCACTTGTGCATGCAACAAAAAATTATGGGTAAACAAGCGTTTTGTTAGCACCAGTTGTGTGACTATGTACGGTTGTGTACTACTTCTATATCAATGTATGGTAATGTACTACTTGTGTTTATGGTAGTTCATTTGTTCATGTATTTTTTGTTTATTATTGAACTATTTATTATTACTGTTTAATATAAATTATGAATAAAGTGAACTGGAGAGTGAATGAGCTAGGAGAATGTGAGAAATAGACAAAGAAAAGCAAAAATATTTAGTGGCGTTCATCAAACGCTACGGAAAACATATAATGCCAGAAAAAAAACGCAACACAAAAAATATTGCTGCGGTGAAATATACTGCCTTTAAAATGATCGATCTATAACAACTTCTATTTAGTGGCGTTTAGAAAACTCTACGGGAAAAATATGTTGAAAAAAATATCACTTTTGGTGGCGTTTCAACATGCTACAAAAAAAGATTTACGGTGGTTTTTTTTTGCCGCCGTAATAAGGCACATTATAACGGCGTTTACAAAACGCAACCATAAATATTAGTTTTTTAGTTGCATGTCGTATGACGGTGTTCTCTAAAACGCCACCATAAGTTATGGTTGCGTTTTTTGTGCGCCACCAAAAGTACTTTTTGGTGTAGTGACTTAATTTTTATAAAAGTTATGCAATAACATGAACATATTTCGACTTGTTTTGTAGGCTCGGACCTCATAAAAGGTCTATCGAAAGGCTCAGAACAATGCTGAGATTAACGTGTTTCGACAACAGATTGCACAACTATAGAAGCAGGGAGGTCTCTGAGCAACGCAAATGGAGTAACTGAACAGTGTTTGGCCGAGTATATGGAGCGTCATGGAGCATTCCCTCGTCTCGTGGTTCCAGAGCCGATGACGAATCATGAGGTAGGTTTTGTAGATTTTGTTTTTAGTACGTGTGTATATATACAATGGGAGATGGTGAGGTTGATTTGTGGACATTTGGTGCTTAATATTGATTTGTGGGATTTGATGTTGGATTTATATATTATACAATGATGTTGGATTTAGATATTGCAGTTGAGTGATGATGGATGGTTTGGTTTGTATTGATCGGAAATGTTTGAGTTTGAGATGGTAATGTTTGAGTTTTATATTACTATTGACATTGATATTGATTTTAGCTTATATATTTAATATATATATATGTGTGTGTGTGTGTGTGTGTGTGTGTGTTGGTTTTGATGTCTCATGATATATATTGATATTGATGTGCTCTTGAAGAAAGAAAAATTCTCAAATTTCCGATGGCTACCGACGGTTTCCGACGGCTTATAGGTCGAAATATTTCGATGATTAACTGGTCGAAAACTCCGACGGCTTCCGACGGCGTCCAACAGTTTTCTGGCGTGTTTTTAAGCCATATGGACGTCAGCACCGTCGGAAAAAATATTGGAATTACCGTCGAAAAAGCCGTCGTACGCCATCGCAAAGATGTGTCGTTTCCATTGAAAATGGACGAAAGTTGTGTGCTATATACCGATGGAATTTTCGACGTCCGCCGACGATTTGGAGCCATCGAAAATGACTGTATTTTTTGTAGTGGGGAGGGGGGTTGGTTAGGAATTATAAATTTACATAAATTAATATTTCCCTACTAGAAAAATGGTTATGTAAATTTAATGATAATGATGAAAATTTATTATGGAAAGAATTATTATCGAGCCAATGGTACGGATGTACTTCTAATTTATAACCTTCTTCTACAAATAATATGAACAATATATCTCACTTTTGGAAATCGACAATTTTAAATTTTGATATATATAATTTAGGAATTAATAATGTTGTACATTCTGGTAATTATACTTTTTTTGGGTATGAATGCTGGTTATCAGTTATTTCACTTAAAGTGGAATTTAGAGAATTGTATGAAATATGCAAATTATAAAATGTACTAGTTTCTTACACACACACACACAACTTAGATTTTTCTTAGGAACTTAGTTTTAATCATACATCAACGGGAAACACTTTAGCACAATTTGCTTTATTGTGTGCAGAATTAGAATTATATAATATTAATAATGAGAAAGATACCAAAACGTGGTGTTGGGATATTAGTAAGAAATACACAATTCATTCATTTTATAATTTCATAAATTTTTCGGGAAGTAAAATGAAAATATTTAAAAATGTGTGGAATGTTTGCGCTCCTCCTAAAGCTGAGGTGCACATATGGTTAATTTTACGTGGAAAGTTGGAAACTATAGAATTTTTTTTTAAAAAATATTTTTAATGAAAAAAATGTTACTTTTGTAACAATAAATTGAAAAATATTATACGCTTATATTTTGAATTAACATAACTAGATTTATTCTAGCAAAAACTCTTAATATTTTTGATTTAAATTTAAATTAAAGACATGTTTGTTGTGAGCTATATTTGAATAATTTTAGATTTCTTATAAGGATCAGAACAGGTTTTTGTTGGATACTATTTTCACAACAACATGTTGGTATATTCAGGGACGGAAGGAAGTTATGCCTGGTGAGGTCATGTGACCTCACCAGAAACGCGGTTTTCTTCTTTAGCTGTCGAGCAAAAGTCGATTAAAGCCAGCCGCTTCCAATCAGCTTTCCGCACCTCTTTCGCATCGTCTTCCTCCGTTCATATTGTACCATCGACAATAATGGGTAATCTGTTAACCCTAGTTTTAGTTTCCGTCGATTCAAATTTAATTATTTAGGATTTTAATGGAAATAGTTATTGCATCGAATGAAGCTACTGATTTGAACGTATTTAGTGATTTTGGGCTGATTTGAATGAATTTACTTTGTTAAACTATGACTGATATGAATTTTTTTCTAAAGTGATACTTTATAGACAGTCGTGTTGCATACATGGAGAAAAATACATTTGCTCAGATTAGCAATGATGCAATTGTTGATCAGTTTCAAAACACGAAAACTTGACGTACGTCGACAATGTTAGACCATTCGTGTTTATGTTACAGTTGTTTAGTCTAAAAAGATCAAAATAATTGGTTATTTTTATAATCAAATACTATTTTATCACTTATTGTCTATGGTTGTTCAATGGTTTATTATAAAATTTTCTTTAATATCATTAAATAGTTAGCTTTTTTTTTTGGGCTGCTGCCCCCGAACCCCACACTTTTCAATTTGTGACCTCACCAAACTTGAAATCTGGCTATGCCATTGGGTATATTTGGTTTGAAAAAAATCAACATGTGTTTAATAATAATGTAATAATAATAATATGGATTTGGAAAATTTAATAAACGTAATTTCTCTCTTTAGTTTTAATTGGATTTCAAATCCTAATTATAAATTAAATAAATTTTTTGAGTTTTAAAAGAGTTCCTTAAGAAAGTAAAAGCCCGCGTTGAATTTTTAAATAACACTATCGTTTTAAAGAATAGAAAAATTGTAAAGAGCTAATTTTAACTTTCTTGGATAACCTTAATATAGTAACATCTGATTCTTCGTTTTTATTAATTAAGTTATTAGTTTTATTATATGACTTTTATTAGCTCCCTATTATGTGATAAAATTGAACAGTACTCTTTAAAACCAAATTTTCTCTAGAGTATAATTAAAATAATATTCAGTAATAGATAATGTTATATTAATAACCCAGTTTTCTCTTGTACTTTTTTTAAAGCCAACTGATGCACTTGTAGTTTTATCCTTGTGGCAAGAACTTCAACACTGAAAAAGGTGAATTGGCTAAAGAGAAAAGCAAATTACTTTTACACCGTAATAGTTTTCATTTTAAAGATCAGTAAGAGTTGAAGTGCATGCTTATTTTATAAGTGAAATATCGGAAATAAAAATGGATGCATAGTAGTGTATATGTTTCTCTAGTCATTTCGTCTAGAAGGAAATAAAAAATGGAAGTATCATTATAAATATTTATAAATTGTATAAGTGAATTAATGCTAAGATTTAGCTGACTTCAGCTAAATGGAAATTTAGAAATCGTTGGATACAGTAGCGACCAACGAATAAAAACTGATGCTAAGATTTAACCAAATCAAATGGAAATTTAGTAACGTTGGAAATTACGTTTCTTATATGTTTTCTTTTATATTTTTATTTAGTTGCAATGATACACTATTTAACATAAATACAGGTCCTGTACACAGCAGTAACAGTTAAGAAGTTGGGTGGACCTTTCCTTTTCAGTTCTAATGCGAATCGTAGTTGAACGATAGGATTACATATCTTATCGTTGTCTCCTTTTTCAGTATAAATTTATTATTCATTGCTTATTATTCGTTATAATAGTTGTTTGTCCTGTATTTTATTCTTAGATTAGTATATTTTTATTCTGCCTACATATGTATATAAATACATATATTTTTATATATTTATATACATACATACATACATATAATATATATATATATACATATAATATATACACACACAATATATGTATGTGTGTGTTGCACTTACTCAGTTTGTTTAGTTTTCTTAGCAGATCCAGGTACGCTTACTTGTTTAAATGGATTCATCTGATTCTATCGACTTCAGCGTTTTTATCACTTTATGGTTTTTTATACTTTATTTTGGACGCTAGTTCTTGGAGGTTATTTTTTTTTCATGTATGTGGAAAGGGGTTATAGCTACCTGTCAGCAAATTGGCACTTCCATTTTTAGGTGCATAATAAAAATACATGAATGGCCTCCTTTAGTCATAGAGAATCATCCATTTTTCCCAAAATAAACTAATTAAATCGTGTAGTTTTTTTGGATATTTCACAAATGCAGTTGTGAGACGCTAAGGTCTGAATTCAATCAACATTTAATATTAAACAGTTCAAACAGTAACATTCGCATATCACCTTAGCTAGTGGTGTGATAGTTTGGTTGAATTCATCGCTTACCAATCATCTTGATAAAATCCAATTTCACATTTTCTTAAGCGGTACCTTTTAATAACGATAATTTACACACATTCTTTTCATCGAAATTATATCGCTTTAGGACATATGGAATTTAGTATTGGTCAAAATTCAAATATTATCCACATTCAACTTGGCTAGTGTAAAAACAAAGCACTTGGTTCAGTAATAATATTTATTATTCATCGTACTACTACGACCAGAGATTTTGACTTTAAGTTGACTATAGTTGATGGTGATACTAAACTCATACAACTGATAAGACAAATTCTCTATTTAATGGTGTTTCACTTTCAGTTCTTCAACTCAGACCCAACTATAGTCGCTCGATGGATCGTCATGTCATCATTTAACTGTAATCAAAGTATTCACATTAAAGTTCCATGGTATTCTCAATTTAATGATATTTTGCAACATTATCACACTAAAATTTCCCGTTTGACCTAATTGTTGTTAATCAATAGTAAACTCGCGGACGAGTCATTCCTCAACTATCCAATAACTGCAAATACGTAATCCCTTAGTTCCTCCAGCAGCTATGAGTAAAACACTGTCCAACACTTGGAGAGAATTACACACTTTGATTTCAAGGAAATATCGATATCAATTCTCAGAACATATGAACTAGGAATATTTAAAATAGAATGTTAGTTTATTTTGTGATTAGTTACCCATGATTGTAATTATTTGCATTACAACCATATAATATTTCATTTTAGGATTTTCTTATTAATATACTTTAAACAAATTACTTATTACAATATAAAAAAGTATATAGCAGAAATCAAACACCACTGTTACTAACAAGATTGACTACAGAGTTAGATTTATGTAACAAATTACATAATTGCACATAGAGCATACCACTAACTCTTTCAATCTCTCACTTTCACTTTGGGTCAATTATGGAATTTTAATCTCATTCCTCCAATCAGTTTAGAACCGATCGAGCAAGTTCCTTAGTGAATGAATCATGTGTCTAGACATCTTATGAGCCTAGATTCGTTCACGATATTTATTCATGGCATTGTTTACATAAAACAAGGTCGTGAGATTTTCAACATTTGGAATCACCCTTAGCCAAGTTATAAATTTGTGCGCAATTATATTTATACCACTTTCATTATGGCGAATTTCAAGGGATGTACTTAGTCTTTCAGTTGAATCAGACACCACTTCTTGTTTAAAACATTTCTAACTCGAAGCCCCTTATTTAAGGTTGAACATGAATTTTGATTTGACACGCTATATTCAATATTACTTATGAAGTTTGAGTTTGAACACTCTTTCATAACGAGTTCGTTGCTTTCATAAACAATTCTATAGTATTTTGTAAATATTTAGGAATACTCTTAACAACAATTTAACGATATCAAATCGAATTTGGTACTCAGTCAACGCATCGGATACATAAGCGAAATACGATATTGTAGAATCATAGTAGGTATGATAGTTCATATTATCGATATATAAGGAATCCATCTCATATTCTCCGTATTAAACATTTCATTATGGTTTCTATGTATATCCTTTGGGATATTCCCAACATCCTTTTACACGAGTCATGAAAGATTTCATTTTCAAATCCTACATCGACCTCCAAACTAAAAAGATTTAGCATGACTGCATCTTTAGCAATTAAAGTATGTTGTCTTGCTTGTAATTTAGAAATATCTTAGTACCCATAATATTCTTTCTTACAAACACACGCATCCTGTAACACTCCTACCTCTATATCCATACTATCCAAGACTATTAACAAGTAATACTGTCAGATAATACGGAGAATGATGCGATATGAGGTACACACATGAATACTCTTTTGGACCAACACCAGTACATGTCTCATATATCAATAATACTTACCACAGATGTACATGTTTCCGGTACAAAGCAATAAACATGTGTGCCTACTAAACGAACAATACACAATCACTGATGATATTAATAACAGAGAACACAAAGTCAGAACACAGTAGATAAAATATAATATATACCAACATATAATACATAGTTCAGTAGGCTACAAAATGATAGTCACAAGCATAATACACCATACATCACTAAATACTACATAAATACAACTCGAGGCTATAAAATAAATAGAGAATGTATTATCCTATTGCTTCTACTCGCATTCCCAAAAGCCCATATCTAGATGTATCTTACCTACACCTGAAATCTCTTGGACTGACCCGAGTATTATTAATAACACACGGGTCAAACTATGTCTGATTATAACATCAAGTGATATTATGACAATAATATTATCCGGTATAAAATGAAAATATCATAAAAGTCAAGATATAACGTGAGATATCATATCAAATGATCTAAATAATAACCATCATCATACAAATCACCAGGATAAGTCAACCACTATCTAATCCATAATTAGTAACAAAGGCTATCTCCAAAATAATGAATCATCAGAAAAGTAAGGATATAACGGGGACTAACTACACATTAGACACAAGATCTCTAGTATAGCCAAACTCATTATGGAATATAAATAGTATACGTCAATCTACCATACATACTAGAACCAAACGGGGGACTGACATCACATTTTCTTGCTCCAAAAGCCATACATGTGTCCATTTGATATAACTACTACAGTCATCAGTTACCATTACCTCTCCCCCTCGGTATCATGACAATAATACACCAATGTTCTCGACCATGCAATAACTCTTCGATCACAACCCAATATGTGTCCGTATGGTAACTGACTAATGGTCTACGTGACATATGGGCAACTACACATAACTGCTAATAATATAAGGGTGTAACGGATTTGGGACTCGACCTCGCAATTAGGCCCCTGGGGTGGATACTAGCCAATCTAGCACATTCCTGAGACATAAAAGGGTGTTGGACAAAAAGTGGTCAGATACATAGTACTCATATCCAATAGCCATCACACATTTGACCCATATGTCGGTGAGTGGCTCTACATATCGATCAACATATGACTATAGTATACTCATCGCAGCAAGTATCATCACACACAAGAGTAATCCTCATTTAGGTGGCATTTACTTACAATGAATAATAAAACAAATAACATAATAGCGTCCCACATCACCGCATGTTATTCGAATAATTATTTAATGCTTATAAACTACACTTCATCCACACTTGATATCTCTATATAACAGATCCGATGAATAATCGAAAAAGTGTTATCAAAAATTTCGTACCAAACGGTATCACAAATCCATATATTCAAATTTCTTGTCGTACAGAAGTGAAAATCACATATATAATAATAAATAGAATTATATATATAATGTATATACGTGTATATATATATAATTTATGGAGTTATAATAGTTATAAGAAATATAAATATATTATTGGAAATTATTGTAGTTTATGAAATGAAAGATTTATGTATATACATATACACACTAATTTAAGATGATACACACATATATTTAAAAAAATTACCGTACATAATAAATTTGCTTTCAAATAGTTCGTAATATAATATAAAATGAATATTAATTATCATTTATTAAACACAGATGAATAATATAAAATATATAAAAATAGTGTTTTAGAAAAAACAAAATATACAGGTTTAGTCGACTGAAACATTACCTCAATTGACTGATCCAAGTCGACTAAAACCATAAAAGAGTCATTTGAAATGGAGTGTTGCTTTCAAGATGGAATTTTTTTTACTAATTTAGTTGACTAAAACCTATGCTAAGTCGACTGATCCCCTACCTTAGTCGATTGAATTACTGAAAGTCGGAAATGACTTTCGTGACTTGTACACTTTGATTCTTCTAATTCTTCTAGGCGTCACACTCTCGTTTGCGTTATTCTCTCATTCTTCTACTACACTATAATCATGTGTAAACAATTATAACAATGAAGCACAATTATCATATATGAAGGTGTAATTACTGTAATGATCCGTATTTTTAACAATTGGATATTTGAATAATTTATTTGAATATTGAATTTTTAATTAATTGACGGTCCTAAAAATATGATTTTCATATATGATCGAATAAGGACGAAACCACTTCCATTGAGTTTGAATCGATGTTGCATATTAAAATGGATATAAGGATCGCTATATTTGAAGATTGGATGATCCATTGGCTGAAACGGTCTTGAAAAGCATGAAATTATTATCCCAGAGTGTTGTCTTGGATAGTGATGAAATTTATACCATACGGACCGAAAAAATAAGGTGGTGCGCGCAAACGAGTTTTGTTGCGATCGGACATACCGTTTGATCGTGCGAGCTCAAAACGCATGACCATCTTATTTGAGAATTTAAATAAAATGAATATAATATTAATAAAATAATCACCTTTTCCAATAAACCCTCCTTTCTCATTTTAGAATTAGTGTTGCACTGTCCAAACTTAAGAAAATGGTTTCCTCCCTATTCTCATTTTAAAAATCAAAATCGGCCGATATACCCCACGACAAATTGCGAGACCACCTCCATTGAACTCGCATTGGAAAGATATTCGACCCATTGACTTTATAGAGTGCAGTAGTAACTTTGGAGATGACTGTATATTGTTGTGGATCTAGGGTTAAGGGTCGAGACCGATTTAGGGAATATGGGCCAAAATGGATAGCGCGGTTGAGTTCCCCTCGGCGAAGTGCATTTTCTCCCTAAATTTGGAGCCCTTCGATCTACCAGTAAAAAATGCGACACTAGGAGGAAGGTCGTGTGTGCCCAGGTCACAAATGACGAGAGGCTGTCGAGCTTGGGGTTTTGGACATCGTTGCGAAGTTCTTGGGAAATGGAACATATCGATGAAGTCGGAATGACATTTCGTTAAAGGATAAAGAGGGAATCGAAGAGAGAGAGAGTGTGTGTGTCGAATAGTGGGTTCATTGATACAAGCATGTACATGGTGCATGGCTAGGAAGAGGAAGATGGGTTAATCTCTAATCTAAGTAATTAAGGAATTTATTACAAATTAAGTGAATTAACTATTTAAATAGTCCACAAACATAATATAATCCATATCTTTTGCATATGAGGTCCGTTTTGGATGTGGTTTCTTATCTTGCGCTCGTGATGGAGAGATCTACATTCTAGCATTTGTTTCGATAGATTTTAATGAGATGAGTGATATTGTCTCTCACTATTCTATGATTGGTTGTATAGTATTAGATTAACTCTCAAGAATGATTTTTGGTTTTAAAATATGATTTTCCTATACTTATATACCTACTAGATTTTATAAAAGAAAATAAAATTATTTTAAATGATTTATAAAGAATATCATATATTTTCCATCGACATGTCATAGTTAGGGAATTATTAGGTTTGAGCTATTTTTGACATTTATCCCCCATTGTTTGCTTGCATGTATTGTATTGGGTTATTATAGATATACGTAGACTATTATGGATGTTTATATGATTATTGGATGTATGTATGTTAGTTTGGTTGTTTGTTTGAAAACACCGATTTATTGGCGATCCAACGTTATGGAGTATTCCACATATTAGTGTTTCGTCCCATTCATCAGAAACCAAAACGAACGAGATAAGCTGTAGAAGCGTACTGAAATGCATGCCGAAGGATTTGAGGATGGAAAACGATAGATTTAGATGGGTTTCGGACTTCAGAACGGACGCCAGACATTTTCATTTTGTTAGTACTTATCAATTTTTGGCTAAGTGTAGGATCAGGGTGTTAATATTGACCACTTGGAGTGGTCGATACCCATCAATATTAATGATGGTCGATTTGGTCGACCTTTGACATGGATGGCGAGGAGGCTTCGAGGAGCAAGATACGATGGTTAGTTTGTGCGGATGACTCCGTATCTTGATGGTATTGCTCTACGACTAGGGATTTTGACAATTATGATGATGTAATGTTTCGACATGACAGTTTCAGGACTTCAGATGATAGCTTATTGGTGCGTGGTGTTGGGTTCTGAGGTTGACACTTTTAGGACTTCGGATGGTAGCTTGTTTGTGCATGGAGTTAAGTTCAAAGGTTGGATGCTTGATGTCGATAGGAGACGCGATAGTTTTCCACATGGGCGGGTTCTTGGAGGTGACCCGTGGATAAAATGTAGAAAGATTATATCGTGGAAATGGGAGAAGAAGTGTAGAGCTTGGATATGCGTGCTAAGGGATCATTGATACTCGATGTGTTTTTCGTTATACTCAGAGCAGATGTATTTGTCGGGACGCCCAAGAGTATGTTGATTTAGTACCTCAGATCAGTTGATCAGATCCGTATACCCTAGATAGGTAGAAAGGGTCTAGTACCAGCTTTAGGCTAAAGAAAGTACAATTGAATATCGGGATTTACCCATTGATCCTTGGCAGTAGAAAGGTTATACGAGTTATCATATATCCAAGGCACATTAGGTGATAGTTTGTATTATTTGATGGATGCTATGTTTGTTATGGTTGCTTCACTAGCCAACTGTCACCTTAGGAATGTCATATGAGGTAGGTATTTGGCATAGGGATACCTTTACACCCCGACTGTTTAATTAGTATGGAGTAGGTATTGTGGATGGTGATACTTTTTCACCCCGACAATTTACCAAGTATGGAGTGAACTTCATGACATTTATAGAGTAGAATATTATCGATGTTATGTGCTAACTCTTTGGTTGTAGGGGTAGGTTAGGTATGATTCGTATACCGTACGTTCCACATACTATATCAACATTTATAGTATCTTGAGATTGTTTATCACTTACACCAAACTGTTGTCTGACCCAAAGTTTTATGCTTTACTTTTTACCATCTCGGGTGCTCTTAAATGAGTAGACTAGATAACAGGTGTAAATAGCACTTGGAGTTGTGCAGATGGACTAGTAGGAGGTAACACTTTCTCATACTTATATTTTGAGCTTATTATTGTTTATTCCACTATGTGACACCATGGAGCCTTGACAGTGTTGATTTATTATTATTGGAGACAGTATGTCAGTTGAGTTTATTTATCATTTGCATAAATTCTATCATTGTTCTGTATAATTGTTTGAGCCTGTTTACTCTTATTCCACAGTTTATGTAGTTATTACCGTCTTGACTGTTTTATATCTATGTTGGCTATTATATTTTATCTTACATGATGTGAGATATACAACTGGTTATTTGATTATTTGATGTTTCCTTTTTCTTCTTTTCCATTCCGTTCTCTTCAGTTTCCTCTTCTTTACTTATTTTCTTCCCATTGACAACTGTTCTACATCATAGGTGTAGGGCAGCCGTCACATTTGGTATCAGAGTTTAGCTTACGCGATTAACTTGAACTAATACCGTGAACTAATAGAGTAGGGTAGGAGTTGTCAGCTTAGACTGGATCGAGAGTGTACTTATATACGAGAGAATATGTATTTTTTTATTTTGGTTTTCAAAGTATATAGTAGTATATAAGTTGTATTGCACAAATGAGCAATATTTATGTAGTTTTCTCTATGAGAGACAAATCATTCTTATTATGTATTAAGAGTGATCTAACATACGAGAAATACTGCTATTGACTCCATCTTCGGAGTTGAGGAATGGACAGAATCGAGGACCACTAACCTCAATTTATTGAACATGTTCGCAGAGATGGTGTGAATCATTTTTTGGAATGCCCAAGTTTCTCCAAATGATTATGGTGCTCAAGTGCAGACACCTAGAATCGGCTTTGTCGAGCTGTATAAAGACTTTATGAGTCTAAGAGGCAGACCATTCCTTGAAATGGAGTCGGCTATTGAGGTGCAAGACGGGGTGATATCTGCGAAAGGATCTTCGATGACTTGGAGTTAGATGATGTAATGAGGTAGAAGTTAACCTCTAAATGACTCTAGAGGTAAACAATGAATTGGTGGAGTGCCCTTATAGCTTTGATTCTCGAGGATCATTTTACTTGGAAATAGTTAACAGTTTACATCGAAGAAAGTTTATCTCGACTTTTTAAAATTCAGTGTTGTTTAAGAAGTCAGTTTAAGGCTGTGCAGTTAAAGCGCTCGGCAGATTCAAAGCGGTGGAGGTGCAAAAAGTCATAGTAGGGATAAAGCAAGGATATAGCAGGATATAGCGGATAGCTCTAAAATAGCATATATAACTCGTACTTAATGTTTGTACAAATATATAAATGGTAATTAAATGAAAAATTATCATTCAATTGAATCATAATTAATACATAAATGATTTTAAACAAAAAATGTGTGCGAATATACTTTAAATAAACGTAAAACTATTATATAACTTAATTGAATTTAGTAGAATATTAGAGTATTTTCATTTCTGAATATATATTAAAAATTAAATCAAATAAATTAGTTTCATAATTTTTATAATGTATAAATGCATTTTTTTATTTATTTTATTAAAGAAGATATAGCGGAAATAACAAAATATAGCGGGAATAACGGGATATAGCGGAAATAGAGGGGATTAAGGCGGAAATGCTATATTTTGGGGCTATATGGAAAAATCATAGCGGTAGAAATCCGCTATGAGATATTGCAGGGTTATAGCGGGGCATTAACTACACAGGTTTAAGGTAAGGCGATATGTCTATGTCGAGTATACGACTAAATTTGATGTTCTATCAAAGTACGGTCTTTCTCCCATTGATACTTCACACAGATTGAATGGAGAATTTATCATTGGGTTAAGCGATCATCTTGGGAAGTGATTGACTCGACATATTGATGAGAGCTTAGAGAAGTTGATCAATAAGGCTTTATGATGTGAGAGCCCGGACCCAGTGTGAAGGATTGTCCCGAATAGTTAACTAGGGGAAAATAATGAAAGCATATGCACTGAATTCCATTCTGACTTCGTCGATTACTCCATCGATGAAAGAGAAGGGAAAGGGAAAGGGGCATCACCACCCAGGTTACGATATCCATTTATGGCATTTCCATTTGTGTTTTATTCAACTCGAGGTTTCATATTCCTTCGTACCTAGGATATATAGATAGATTGGGATTGAGACTCGGAATTGTTGACCAACCTTTAGATTTTGATGAATCTTTTCGGGGGCTCGACCAGACTATACATATGTAATAATTTACATTTTGTCATCGAAAATTAATACCATGGATGGCTACAGCATCGTAGCGCTTAGTTTTGAGCTTCAAAATGGGGAATGTTACCAAATGTTTGTCTAGACCTAGCCTTATCGAGTCACGGATGTTTATTTGTTTGTTATTGATTGTTTTGGGTTTAATTGGGTTTGACATTATAGTCTGGAAATCGACTGGCTGAAGGGGTATGGAATAATGGTAGATTGTGAGAGGCTATTGGTGACAATTTAGGCTATGGGGGGACGGTAGCGATTGGCTACCTACAGGAGGATAGGGCTACTGTCAACTTTCTATATTTGCTTTAGACTCCATATGTTGATTGTCATCTGTGCCTGCAGCTAGAGAGTGTTCGAACACATTCGATGACGTGATCGGATTACCACCATATGGAGATTGAGTTCCATATCGATCTGGTTAGACGTACTTGACCAATAGTTTTTCCTTCAAAGCATATGACAATCAAAGAGCAAAGGAGACTAAAGGTGAAAGCCGGTAACCCATTGAGACGAGTGTTCATTCATAGAGCATATTTGAGTGGGATGCAACTATAGTGTTTTCCACTAGGGCGAATGGCTCTTTGAGATTGTGTGTTGGTTGTCATGAGCTAAGTGAGATGATGAACAAGTATGCACTCCCACTTATTGATGAATTGTTCATTCAGCTCTAGAACACAAGGTATTCTCTTAGTTAGACTTTACGATGAGGTTTTATCCACTTGAGTAACTAGAGAGGGTGTGTCGATCACAACGTTTCGCACACTATTTTGATTTTTATCGGTTGGTTATGCCGCTCGGGTTGACCAACACATCAGCATGTCATTTTGATTTCTTGAATTGTGTTTCAAAAGCTCACTTGAGTAGGTCCATGCTTGCGCTTGTTGACGGTACTTTCATTGTTTGCAACCAAATTGTCACAAACACCCAAGAATAGATTTATGTAGAGAAGTAAATGAAGAAAGTAAAATGAAAACAGAGGAATGAAATAGACTAACAAGCAAAATAAAGAAATAATCAAGAACATAAGGATTTATAGTGGTTCGACGTTATATGCCTACGTCCACTTTGAAGATTCTCTTTATTAATTCATAAATTGTTTTATTATAGTAGAAGACAGAAAGAAATTAGAAGAAAAATTGATTATAATAAAGATTAACGTAACCAACATCGCAAAGATCCTTAGAATAACCCCCTAGGCCAGTATTTATAGGTGAATGTGACCACCAATCTCTTTGAAACTTCGGCTATAGGACCTCATCTATATAGGCCCACCATAGGGGGTCGCTAAGACCAAATCCTAATGAATAGGGGTCAGTACCGGTCCCTTCATTGGTCGATTCTGTGGCAGCAATCCCTATGGTGGCTTCCTCGTACTTAGACATGTTGGCTCTTCAAATATCATGTTAATTGGATTGGTGGAACTCATGCAACTGCATGGATCTTCGATTCGATTCCATTTTCCAAACCCTCCAAATGGATTATGCCGATCCCTCATCCTTTAGCCATTGTGATATACGATCCTAGGGTACGATCCCTAGGGTCCATATATCTTGCTGTCCAAATTCCATTTGCTTTGAACTGTGGGATCTCAAGATATTGATTGCTAAATGCTCTTGCTTTGTAACATGCGCCAATCCCTCCTTGATTTACTCAGATATGCCGACCCATTACTAACTATCAACCTTTGCCGAGCCCTCTTTTGCTTTGTCGATCCCTAGTTTACGAGTTGAAACATAGCTTTTCAAACCAATGAACTATATCGATCCATGCACGAACACCTATGCCGAACCCTCCATTGTCGACCCCTCGTCTAACTAACCATGCCAATCCATACACCTTCATTCATACCAATCCTTGGAGTCCCACCATGTCATGTCGATCCGTGGAGTTTCACTGTGTCATGCCGATCCCTCTGATGCTACTGAGCTATACCTATCCCTTGCTTGTCCAAGCTAATTTCCATATTTCCAACATCTTGCATCACCTATTTACCAAATCTGTTCAATCTTAGCTTCATATAACCATCTGAACTCCATTTTCGATTCCTACAGTAATTGCTCCATGGTTATCCTTCTTGATAACGGTCAAACCTTCATGATCACTATCATCATTTATTTTTAACTCATTCATTTTTCGTCATCATTTTTTTCCTTTTTTGTTTTTTATCATCTATAGGGATCGGCATTCAACATGCCAATACATTGTTGAAGCTGCGCAAATAGGGATCGGCAAGTTTCTATGCCGATCCCTTTTCCCTTATGACTCGTTCAACATTCTCGTTACCGAACCCTCTTTCAATCATATAAATACGATCCTTTCTCTTTTTCCTTCTTCACTTTTTATTCTATTTACCTTAGCATAAAAAACTCACGAACCCAAGCTCTTCACTAGCACTCCAATCTTCGACCCTTTACAGATCCATCCACTTTCCCAAACCTTGATTCCATTCTCCCCATCAACTCATTTTGCCTAGCCTTTCAATTCTACACACAGCTAGATACTCACTTCCATTCTATCTCGAACATTCATATCCCATATAGTTAAGGTATGGCAACACTTCCCTTTAATCATGCGATAGGATTCTTAACCCTGAATTGTTAACGAGTGTTTAAGGTAGTGATGGTGAATGATCTTGGTGAGGTGAATGATAGTTGGAATGGAGGTTTGGTTGGTTGAATTGGATGTAGAAATAGGAAAGGAAGAAGGGAGATGAGGGTTTGATGAATGAAGTTGCTGGAGAAGGAGTTAGGAGTAGAGAAAGGCAAGGTTCGGTTTACGATGAGATGACAGTGGAAGGGATCGACGAGTGAAGGTTTGGTTGTTAGTTATTTTTATTGAGGAGATGATGAAATGAAGGAAGGTTGAGGAAAGGGTTTGGAAATGAAAGGTTTGGAGAGGGATCGGTATAGGGTGGTGGTATAGGATAGGGATCGGTACAGAAAGTTTTTGAAGGAGGGATCAGTGTCTATTGTCAAGTGGAGGGATCGGTAGGTAGCTCTTAGGAAAATGATTGACACTTAACACTAGGTATCAGCATATGTCGTATAAAATCAACCCATTCGAACAATCAGTGCTAGTTTTCCTTACTAACCTTGAACACAAGATGGCAATGAACAATATAATATCCATACTTGCATTGTTGAACTTGAAATTGATCAACCAAACTTGTGGAAATTTCAATATTGGACTAAGTGATAAACTTGTTAATGAACTTAAGTAAGAGACTTCATAATTTGATGTGCCAATAGTAGATCCTCAAGCTTTCATTGTCGATCAATTTTCTTGCCAATTGTGATGGTCAGCGATGACGGTCTCTCTGGATAAAACTCCTAGGTCTTGTCTTTTTATTTCGTTTTTATGATTTCAAATTGTTTATGTGTATTACATACTGCACTGCATTGCACTACACTAGTTCATACCTAGCATGGGGGGAACATGTTATTTTTCTAAGCATGATTATTTATTGAGTATAGCAGATATAGATCCCAGACGCTCGTTGTGTTTAGTTGGTATGTACTGATTCGATGACATGACACATTGGTTCTGAAGCGAAGTCAAGTTCAACAACTGTATCCGACAGGCCTTTCCAAGCCACCATGAAGAGCAAACAAAAGTTTCTAATCCAAAAGCCGATCTTTTATATGATATCCTAGTCCTTCCAAAAGAGGACATAATCCCTACTCCTGACGCTGTAGAGGGTGCTATTCTTATCGATAATCTAGTGGATTCACCGACCCCTCGAATTAGCGAAGCTTCTTTACGTCGTTTATGCTCTATCGATGGAATTCTGTTTGGGGACGTCTTGGTTCCTTCAAGACAAGATTGACCTCACTTGCCCCCAGCAGGGTATACATCTTACAATAAGTTTACATGTTGGGCTGGATGCGTACTGCCCTTCATTTCATTTGTCCGAGAGATGTTGAGATATCTTGGGATTCCCCCTACACAACTTCATCTCAACAGTTATGCCGTTATTCATGGAGCCTTCTTGTTGTTCATGAACATTCTATTTCGTCCGCCTACTTCTGAAGACATAAGATTTATCTATAACTTAAAACGATGATCGAGAATCCCTTCTTATGTCTTTCTTGAACCATTACCAAATTACTAAGTTCTAACGGGCGCTAGGAACAAACTCTCACTATTTAAGCATGAATGGTTCTACGTACGATGCCCTCCAGGATTTATGTAACACCCCTAAAAGTTAATAACATTATTTAAGAGATTTAATTAGATAAATTAAGTAAATCTTAGAGTGATAAAGAGATTGAGATTTGAAAAAAAATTCGAGGTCGAGCTTAAAGATATAAATGGGCTTATAAATGGTTTTAATTGTTAATTAACAAGGAAATAATAAACGCAAGGGTATTTAGGGTAATTATGAACCTTAATCCCATTACTCTTTTATATCCCGTTTCCTTTATGCTACACATTCATTTCATTTTAAAAAAACGTAAATCAAAAAGGAAAACAAAGCCAGCTATTACTAGAGGAAGAAAAAGGGGAAAATCAATCAAAAGCCAAGGAGTAAATGCGAGGAAGATTAGTCTCAATCAAATCTCAAAGTCCTTATCCTAATCAATGTGAATAATAAACTAAATCATCTCTATTTTGTTTTTATGATCATTTGATTTTCGGGTTTAAGATTAAATCCATTATAATGATGGTTTGATGATGATATGCTTGGATTTTATAACATGTTTGACTTAAACAAGATTGTTTGAATATAGTTTTAAGGGTAAAACCGATTATAATGAATTTCGAATGCCATGAAGAAATTGTATGTTATGTAAAACATGATTTTGGAGACAGGTTTTAATTTTTATTATTTACGAAGCTATGGAAAATTTATTATGAATTTTCAAAGGTAAATATGTATAATTGGGTCTAGAAATTAATTTCGATTATTTTACGAAGAATTTGGATCTAGAATTTTTATTATGTTAGATAACATATTGGAAGTGAATTTCTGTAATTTTTAGGGATCTTTCCTAAGTAATTTACCATGGAAATTAAACTATTTTAGAAGAAGGATTTAAATGTTTTAATTGTTTTGCGAATGGAAGGGCTTAATTGTGAAAATTTATCTTGTTTAGATCTAATATTTTGCGGCAGTTATTTTGGTAAAGGATTTGAAAAGTTTATGGCAACCAATTAAATGTTTACAAATAGGCAGGTTAGTTATAAAGTAATTACTTTCAATAGCATTAATCATCTTTTACCCAGAAAAATAGGTTCCGCCTCTTTCAGAAACCTCCTTTCGACCTCATGCTTTCCTTCCGACCCATTCGAAACCTACTAAACTGAAACCAATACACAAGGTATCAGAATGATGGTACGTAGTGGATTGGAGAAAGGCAGAAGGTATGGTGTCAAAACCCTTGCTTTTGATGGGGTTGAAACCTTTGTTTTATTTTCAAAAGAAATGCATTTGTTTGTTTTACTATATGCTTTCAAAGGAGTTGAAACCTATGCCTTCGAAGGGGTCTTTTTAAATTGCTTTAGGAGGGGTTTTGCCACTTGTTTAAATTGTAGCTTCTGAAGGAGTTACTTAGTTTTAAAACCAATGTTTTGAAAAGGGTGGTTTCGAAAAAGTCAAAACCCTTCTACCGTTCCTATGCCTTTTGAAGAGATTGAAGTCATTAATGCTTTCGAAAGGTAGCTTTGTTTTATACTTGTACTAAGCCACCTCCTAAAGCTTTCGAAAGGATTCAAGGGTTTTGAAGGCAATGGCTTCGAAAGGGGTTTCGAAGCTATCCTTCAAATATTTTACTTAAATGTTTTGAGCTTTCGAAAGGATGGTGCCGAAGCTATCTTTTTTTCCCCAATATCTTATTAATGGTTTCGAAAGGGTACTTTCGCTTGTATTCACTTAGACCTAATAAGAGTTATTTTAAATTAAACCTAAGGGTCTCGAAAAGGGTACTTTCAAATGATTTCGAAACTATGCTTCTACAATTGAATGATATTACTTCAGTACATTCGAAAGGCTTTGAAAGAAAGTTTTAAAAGTGTTTCGAAAGGCAGGTTTCCCAGTGTTTTGAAAAGGAGATTTGAATGCTTTCGAAAGGAAGTTTTCTAATGGTTTCGAAAGTAAAGATTAAAGCTTTCGAATGCTTAAGTTTTCAAAATAAAGAACCCAATCTCAACTTTTAAAGGTAAAAACCATGACATTATAAAAGAGCTTTTGAGTGCTTTTAAATTGGAGTTTTTGAAGAAGATTTCCTTGATAGGGTAATAGGTTAAATGTATTGAACATGTTTTATATGTAAATAACTTCAAGGATATTAAACCACAGATGTTGATGATTATTATATTAATATGTTTGCTTCTTTTAATTTACATATTTACTTTAATATGGACCTATAACTTAATTTGGGGAAATAGGGTAGAATAATCAGCTTGGTTGACCCAATAGTGAATGTAAATTGAGTTAACTCCTAAATAAGTAGAATTGCATCTAGGAGGTCAGGAAGACCAGAATATAGGATGCCCAAACACTGATTAAAGATGTTGTCAGATAGACCGGTTCATAGTAAACCCATGAAAACTATGTATAGGAAAAGTTATTGGCAGGGGACAATAGGTTTAGAGTAAACCAATGAAAACTATGATTAGAAAGAGTTATTGGCAAGTGCCAATAGGTTGGTCGTGAACCCATGAAAACTATATCCTGATTAAGTTATTGACAGATGTCAATAGGTTCCTAGTCAACCCATGAAACCCAGGATAAGAGAGAAGTTATTGAAGATACCAATAGGTTCGGGAAGAACCTATGAAACAATGAAGTTATTGGCAGGGGCCAATAGGTTCTTAGTGATCCAAAAAAACTATGAAATCAGACGGGGAGTCTATAAGTATTAAGAACGTTATTAGTCAGCCCATGAAAACTATTAGGTTAATAGTGATCCTAGAAACTATAGTTAAGACATGTAGTCAAAAAAATAAATGAGGATGGGTAATTCAGAATTGATTTACTTGTTTGCATATCATCATGTTATTTTGAATTGCTATGTTTTAACCATTGTGGATGCAGGAGCACAATATATGGTTTTATAAAGTTTTCAATAAAATACTAGTAAGGAGAAAACCCGTTTTCAACGTGGTCTCACTAGATATCTAAATGGTTTGAGATGTTAGATTATTATTCATACTAAGCTTTATGTCTGATTCAAATTTTATGTTTTCCCCTTAAACTCTCAAGTGCTCAATTAATTTTGAGTTGTTTGAGAGTTGAGGTTTTTAGGTTCCTCTTTGGACGAATAAGCTTCCGAAGACGTGCATGAGGCATACTAGCTATTTAGAGTTCTTTTCTATTTTGATTCCGCCGTGTTTTATTGTAAAGGCAAAGTTGTTTACTCTGATCATCCAAGGGGGCATCTTCATATGTCGCTTTTGGCTTATGTGGTAATGATTATATTTTCTCTGTATATGGTTAATGAATGTGGGATTATGTAATGAATTTGAAATGCTTTGAAATGGAATAAGAAAGTTGTTTACTGATTCTAATTTTTTTCCATATCCACGTGTTTCTGTTATATCAATGTATCTAACATTACCATATTTGGTAGTCAAGGATTAATAATTATGGATGGCTGCAGCATCCGTTAGTTTTGGCCTCTAAGTAAGGTATGTTACAAGTTGGTATCAGTGCATAGGTTTATGTAACTTAAAATAAATTTGAACCTAAAAGATTTTTCAAAACATAATCAAATGAATTAGAAAATAAGATCTGGGTTTGGGATAACGCTACAGTAACATACATGTATTTGATATATATATATATATATATATATATATATATATATATATATATATAGGTATATATATAGGTATATATTCCCCTCTCTCTTAGATCGTTCTTTTGTATCTTAAAAAACTCGTATGCAAATTTACGAGAAAGAAGATATTGAGTATTTAACCAGCTAATTTTCTATCGGCTTAGAAAATAGTTGATCAAATTAAAAAATATAACCGCAAGCGCACGACGTATAATTTTTGTACATGGCGAATACGGATCTATTCGCAAGGAATTGTATTGATTTTCAAATTTCTATTCAATCAAATTAAACTAATATTTTAAGTTGTGTTAAGCTAAAAAAATGTAAAAACTAACAAAAGTTAAAATGGATTAAAATATGAGAGTTTGAAGGCAATTTAGAGGCAAATCCCTTCGCATGATCACATACATCAACAAAATGAAATTGTGATCTCTCTTTTGGTCATTAGTGAATTTAGTTGATATGTTTATCATAATATGACCTATTTGTGCTATTAATTAGCCCAATATAAACCATCAAACTTTAACATACCCACTAAGCCACTTGTTAACTCTCATGAAAATGTTAACGAACTTGAAAATATAACATATTCTAAGCATGATCTATTCACTATTGATTAGTAATATAGACCATTAAATTTTGGTTTTAAAATTCACTTATTACCGTAATCATATGTATATAAAAAGGTAATTTGTAATTTTGTTTGTTTAAGCACAGCCTGTTCGGTGTCAACAACATAGGCTATCAAATTCAAAGCTAAAACAGTAAAGTTAAACCACATTAAATATTGCCATTAAGCACAAATAGATTAGCAAAATGTTGAATCTACATGACTAAAAGAGCTTCATACCCCTAAATTGAAAGGGCATAGCTTCTTATATTTGTTATCATTTCAACAAATGTAGAGTTCAATATGAAACGAAAAACAAGAGGAAAATGCAAGCAAAATAAGAAGATAACTAATTAAAATAAAATAAAATCTAATCTACTCGCATAAATAAAAAGATCTACACTACTAACATGGAAAGAAAGAGAGCATGTAAATAGAAAAGAGCATGAATTAACACTGCATAAAAGAAAATTACATGAAAGAAAATGGCTAAGTAGCCATGAAAAAGAAAAGAGGTTTTTTTGTTTGTTTTTGAGCCTAAAACTAAACTAACTAAAGCGGAGGCTAAGAGCTTAATTACATGAACATATGAGGTATTTATACAAGCCTAAAACCCTAATACATATTTTTGGGGACTACCTAAAATACCCTCTTTGGAAATATAACCTCCAATTAATCATTAGCATGACCATAATCCTCCATTTAAATGTGCATATAGCTTTAATCATATGCATTAGCTCTTAATAGAGAATCATGGTAAGTGGGTAGGTGAGGTCCTCCATGATGCATGAGATGATTTATTTCCATCTTCATTTGTTTCATTCTCTTGTGCATGCATGAATACATGAAGCCTCTTGTAATTGCCATCCAATTTTCCTACAAATAAAAATAAAACGTGAAAATAAATATTCTCAAAATTAATATATGCACAAAAATGACCATTTTGCCCCTATACGAAGATGAATAAATGATAATTTGAAAATAATTTGAAAATAATTTGAATTTTGGTTAAAACATGTTAAAACACCCTATATGCTCATTTATTGAATTAAATTAGATTAAATATGGAAGTAAAAATATACACATTTACAAGCACATCGTTGAGGCAGGAAACAGAAGAGGAAATCTTGGTGGAGGAAGCACCACAACCAACGAAAATGCTCGACCCACCAGGAGGAACCCGGGTCGACAGGCTAATGCTAACCAAAATGTAGATGCCAATATGGGTGTTGGAAATCCACTAGCGGATATGAGGATGATGTATCAATTCTTCGTCAATCTGATGCAAGCAGGAGCTGCTGTTGGAGTTGCTGGGAAGTTGGAGGAGCTAATCCTATGGATCTAGTTGGGAATAATTATGCTCAACTAAACAGAGACTATACCTATCTTGGTGAACAGAGGATGCCATAAAAGTTGAGGATTGGCTTTGCATTGTGAGTGGATCTTCGCTGATTTGGGTTTGGATGATGAGTAGAAGAGAAGACTGGCCTCTAGGCAGTTGCAAGGAGTAGCCCTTCACTGGTGGAATAGTGTTACTACTGGAGTTCCGGAGGAAGAGTTGAGTTGATTAGATTTTAGAGAAAGATTTGAACAGAGGTTTTCGCCTGAAGTTGCTAAGTCAGCACTATTGAGAAAGTTTATGGATATGGTGTAGGAAGAGATGTCGGTAATCGAGTATGCTACTAAGTTTGATGAATTGTCTCGATAAGGGAATGCTACTATAGACACCGACATCAGGAGAAATGAGAGGTTCATTCGAGGATTGAGGCATGAGATTGCTAGGGTAACCCTGCCAAATCTCCGTGATCCTTGTAATGTAGTAGTGGAGATGGAAATCCGACATAAGGAGATGCTTGCTATTTGTGCTAGAGAAAAGCCGGTTGAAACCCTGGCCCTTTGGAAAAGAAGAGGAAGTTCTTTAAGAAGAAGGGAGCCCGGAAGGAGGAGGTTGCTAAGAAGGCAAAAGCTGATTTCGTTTGCTTCAAGTGTGACAAGCAAGGTCATTGTCGTCATGAGTGCCGGTCAAGCAAGGGAAAAAAGGCTACAAAAAAGAAAGGTATGAAGTGCTTCAACTGTGACCAAGTCGAGCATTATAAAAATCAATGTCTAGAACCAGTCAGGGCGATTAAGGGAAAGGTTTTTACTGCTCGACCATCATCTGCTTGGCCAACTACAGCTGAAAAAGGGAAGACTGTAATGGAAGGTACGCTTTTGATTCAGAGTATACCAGTTAGGGTACTATTTGATACCGGTGCGTCACATTCATTTATATCTCAGAATTTGGTAGATAGATTATGCTTAAAACCCACATACCCTATTACTTCCATAAAGGTTGCAAATTTGAGAGGAGGGTTTGCAACTCTATGGATGAGATGTGACCAGTTAGAACTTGATTTGTTAGGTCATAAGTTTGCATGCAGTCTGTATATTTTTGATTTCTTATATTTTGGAATCATTTTGGATATGGATTGGTTGGGTAAGTATGAGGCTAGTATATTTTTCCAGGGTACGAAGATATCACTAAGACACCCTGATAGTTATAATCGAATCATACTCTCCGTGAAGAATTCTGACTAGAGTAGTTGTGCTTTGTTAAGTGGTACGGAATTGGGAGAAGAGTTAAGTCATGTTCGAGTAGCAAGAGAATTTGTAGATGTCTTTGATTCGGATACAAGATTACCACCAAAATGAGCTGTTGAGTTTCAGATAGATCTTGTGCTAGGAGCTAAACCTGTAAGTAAACCACCTAGCAGGATGACCCCGATAAGATGAAGGAATTGAAGGTGCAGCTAGTGGATTAGAAGGAAGGAATTTTATTACACCAAGCAGTTTGCCCTAGGGAGTGGTCGTGGTGTTCTTGAAGAAACCAGATGGGTCGTTGAGGATCTGTATCGACTATCGTAAGTTGAACCAGAGGACGATTAAGAATAAGTATCCTTGGCTGAGAATTGATGATCTATTTGATCAGCTGTGTGGAGCTAGAGTGTTTTCCCAATTGGATTTGGCAAGAGGTTTCCATCAGTTAAGAGTGGCAAAGGACAGTGTTCCTTTGATAGCATTTCGAACTAGGCATGGTTCATATAAATGGTTAATAATTCCATTCGGGTTAACGAATGCACCTGCTTTCTTCGTGGGTTTGATGATTCGAGTTTTTCGAGAGTATTTGGGTAGGTTCATGTTGGTGTTTATAGATGACATTTTAGTATATTCTAGTGATGAAAGAGAGCATGAAGATCATCTTAGAGTAGTGCTTGAGATGCTGAGGTAATATCATCTAAAAACGAAGTTTTACAAGTGCCCTTTTTGAAAGAAAGAGGTTAAGTTTCTTGGTCACGTGGTTTCTAAGAAGGGCTTATCAGTCGATCTAGATAAGATTGAAGCTGTTAATAATTTGAAGAGACTGAAAACGATGACTGAGATTAGAAGTTTACTTAGACTAGCTGGCTATTACCGAAGATTCATCAAGGATTTCTCGTGGATAGCAGCATCTTTGACTAAGTTAACCGGAAGGATGTGAAGTTTGTCTTGTTCGACAAGTGTGAGGAATCATTCCTTAAGTTAAAGCATTTTTTGATCAACGCACTTGCATTAGTAGTTACAGACGAAAACCAAGGGTTGGTGCTGTATACCGATGCATGCAGAATTGGATTAGGAGCTTGTTGATGGAGAAGGGTAAAGTGATTGCCTACGCTTTACGACAGCTTAGACCATATGAAGTGCGATATCCAACTCATGATTTAGAGTTGGCTGCGGTGATATTTGCATTGAAGATTTAGAGACATTACCTCTTAGGGGAGAGGTTTGAGCTATACATGGTTCATAAGTTCTTAAGATATTTATTCTCTCAAAAGGAATGAAATATGAGACAACAAAGGTGGTTGGGTTTTTATCAGCTTATGATTTTGGAATAGAGTATACTCTTGGGAAAGGAAATAAAGTAGACGATGCTCTTAGCAGAAGACATCAGAATGTGGTGTTAGCTATATTGGCAGAGAGGAAGGATTTAAAAGTTTTGACTACTTGTTGTGTGCAGTTAAAATTGACTATTAGTTCTAGTCAGAGTACTACCATGTTTTCCTGTTTAGAAGTTCGACCAGTGTTGATCGAAAGGACTACTTCTAAATAGAAAGAGGATCCAGTATTAGCTGAGAGGATTAGAAGGCTTGAGGTTAAAACCGAGATCGATGATCTAAAGGATTTTAGTCTTGACTAGAGAGGATGGTCGCGAAAGAAGGGATATTATGTGTTCCGAACGTTGAGGACTTAAGGAAAAAAGTTCTTGAGGAATGTCATTGGTCCAAGTTTATGATTCATCCCAAAGGGACTGAGATGTATCCGGGATGAAGAAGAGCTTCTATTGGGAAGGTATGAAGAGGGATGTTGGATTGTGGGTTAGGCAATGTGAAAACTGTCAACAAGTGAAGGCCGAACATCAGAAGCCGAGTGGGTTTCTTCAGCCTTTGTAGATTCTGGTTTGGAAATGTGATTCGATATCCATGGATTTTATTGACGGATTGCCAAGGTCAAATAGAGAAAATGAAAATATATGGTCTATAGTGGATAGGTTGACCAAGAGTGCCCATTTCATTCCAGTTAAGTCAACCAGAAGGGCACCGGTTTTAGTTAAGTTGTTTATGAAGAAAATAGTTAGACTACATGGAATTCCTAGTAGTATAGTCAGTGATAGAGATGCTTTGTTTACTAGTGAATTCTGGTGCAGAAGGTGTTAGGTACCAAGCTTAAGATGAGTACTACATATCACCCTCAGATGAATGGGTAGACAGAGAGAGTCAATAAGGTATTCAAGGATTTATTGAGAGCTTGTGTATTGGACTTTTGTGGATTATGGAAAGATCACCTACATTTGGTTGAGTTTTCCTATAATAATTGTTATCGGACTAATATATATATGGCGGCTTTTGATGCTTTTTATGGAAGACCATGCAAATCACCAGCATGTTGGTTGGAGACTAGAGACGGATTAGTCTTGGGCCTAGGTCTGGCTAGAGAGGCAACAGAGAAGATTGAGTTAATTTGAGAAAGGATGAATGAAGCTTGGTCCAGACAAAAGAGTTACACAGATAAGACCTAGAATTCTCAATTGGAGATAGGGTTTTCATTTAAGTATCACCATTGAAGGGTGTGGTATGATTTGGAAAGACAGGTAAACTGACAGCGAGATATGTTGGTCCTTTCCAAGTTATAAAGAGGATCGGGAAGCTCGCATACATAGTAGAGTTGCCGAGCAGTATGGCAGGTGTCCATAATGTGTTTCATGTCTCATCTTCACAAGTATGCGCACGATCCAAATATTACTATTCCTCCAACAGGGCTGAAAGAGTTGATAGTAGAGCCGAATTTGACTTTTGTTAGACAACCGGTTCGGGTTATAGCAAGAGATGAGAAAAGATTGAGGAAAAAGACAGTCAAATTGGTGAAAGTTTAGTAGAGCGACAACAAAGAGGACTATACTTTTGAGGCAGAAGACAGGATTAGAGATATTTATCCTTATCTTCTTTGTGGGTATGTCTATATTAGATTTATATACATAGTTTCTAGTGAGGTAGGCTAGTATGGTTGTTGGAAGTGGTTACAAATGATTGCTATATTTAATATTTATTCCTCACTGAATTTCCAGGATGAATTCTTTAAGGAGGGAAGCCTGTAACATCCTTAATTTTTAAGAACGTTATTCAGGAGATTTAATTAGATAAATTAAATAGAATAATGTAAATCTTAGAGTGATCATGGGATTGAGATTTGAAAATAAATTAGAGGCCAAGCTTAATGATATAAATGGGTTTATAAATGGTTTTAATTTTTAATTAACAAAGAAATAATTAACACAAGGGCATTTAGGGTAACTACGCACCTTAATCCCATTACCTTTATGTATCCCGTTTCCTTTATGCTACACGTTCATTTTTCATTTCACAAAAAAGTAAATCAAAAAGGAAAACAAAACCAGCCATTACTAGAGAAAGAAAAAGGGGAAAATCAATCAAACGCCAAGGAATAAATGCAAGGAAGTTAATCTCAATCAAATCTCATAGTCCTCATCCTAATCAAGGTAAATAATAATCTAAATCATATCTATTTTGTTTTTATGATCATTTGATTTCTCAGGTTTAAGATTAAATCCATTATAATGACGATTTTGATGTTGATATGCTTGGATTTTATAACATGTTTGATTTAAACAAGATTGTTTGAATATAGTTTTATACAGTTTTAATGGTAAAACCGATTATAATGAATTTCAAATGTCATGAGGAAATTATATATTATTTAAAACATGATTTTGGAGATGGGTTTTAATTTTTATAATTTTCTAAGCTACGAAAAATTTATTATGAATTTTCAAAGGTAAATATGTATAATTGGGTTTAGAAATTAATTTCGATTATTTTATGAAGAATTTGGGTCTGCAATTTTTATATGTTAGATAACGTATTGAAAGTGAATTTCTTAATTTTTTGGGATCTTTTCCAAGTAATTTACTATGGAAATTAAATTATTTTAGAAGAAGGATTTGAATATTTTTATTATTTCGCTAATGGAAGGGCTTAATTGTGAAAATTTATCTTTGTTTAGATCTGAAATTATGTAGCAGTTATTTTGCTAAAGGATTTGAAAATTTTATGGCAACCAATTAAATGTTTGCAAATAGGTAGGTTAGTCATAAAGTAATTACTTTAAATAGCATTAATTCAGCCTTTATACAGAAAAGTATGTTCCGCCTTTTTCAAAAATCTCCTTTCGACCTCATGCTTTCGCTTTTACCCAGTCGAAACTTACTAAATCGAAACCAATACAAGGTATTAGAATAATGGTATGTAGTGGATTGGAGAAAGGCGAAAGACATGGTGTCGAAACCCTTGCTTTCGATGGAGTCGAAACCTTTGTTTTATTTTCAAAAGAAATGTGCTTTCTTGTTTTACTATATGCATTCAAATGAGTCGAAACTTATGCCTTCAAAGGGGTCTTTTTAAATTACTTTAGAAAGGGGTCTCGTGTTTAAATTGTAGCTTCCAAAAGAGTTACTTGGTTTTAAAACCAATGCTTTCGAAAAGGGTGGGTTTGACCAAGTCGAAACCCTTCTGTCGTTCCTATGTCTTTCAAGGGGATCGATTTCATCAATGGTTTCTAAAGGTAGCTTTGTTTTACACTTGTACTAAGCCATTTCCTAAAGCTCTTGAAAGGATTCAAGGGTTTTAACGGCAATGGCTTCGAAAGGGTTTCGAAGCTATCGCTTTCGAAGCCATCCTTTAAATATTTTACTTAAATGTTTTGAGCTTTCGAAATGATGGTGCCGAAGCTAGGGCTGTCAAAATGGGTTGCAACCTGTTTACCCAACCCAATTACCCATAAAATAAGTGGGTTGGGTCAAACCCATTAAAATGAATTGGTTTATTGGGCTAAACCATTTAACCTAGATAATTAAATGGATTAGGTGGGTCTGACCCGTTTATACGTTGATTACCCGTTTACTAGAGAAAATTAACGTTCTCGTTTCTCACGCAAAAAAACTAGGTTCCTCACTTTCTCAAATTCACTCATCTTCTCCCTGACGGGGCACGATTCGACGTTTAGCTTCTAAAACTGATTCACTTGCACAAGGCGGGAACCGCAGTCATTTTGGGCACCGGATGAGGATCCCGACCTGCACCAAGCAAATCAGAGGTGACCGCAATTTAAAACCCTAAATTAATCGGGTTAAATCTAACGTTCTCTCTCCAATTACTGTTTATTATTGAACTTTTGTGTGTTTGTGTTAGCGAATATGAAAAATGTTTGCGAATCAGCATAACTAAACATCCAAAATAATCTACATTATATAAGAGCACAATAAACGGGTATGTTCTTTATTGATGTTGTATTGGAAAATAAATTGAATATGGACTTGGAGGTTTCAGTTTACATGGTAACAAAATACAGATATTACGAGATAGAAGTATCACACTATTTGTAATTCATGCAAGCATTACTGAAGCTACTAAATTTTATTCATGCAAGACCTGTTGAAATTCATATCAGCATTTCAAATACTTCATTTGGTTAATGCATGATCTGTTGAATTTTTGCTCCAATTTATCTCACTGTTGCTCGAACATCAAAAGTGAGCTTCAGCAAACCATGTACATTAGTTAAAATGAAAACATACATTATAGGCTTAAACATACAATCAGTGGAAGATTCATGCTGTTTTGCTTAAGTGTCTTTTCAGCTATACCCCAATTGTTTTTTTCTTTTTTAGCTTTTGAGCCTTTAGTTTTGATCTGATTTACCATAATGTTCAATTCAGGATTATCAAGGATGTCTTATTTTGCTACTTTGAACTGAAAAGGTGCCTCCTCATCTCTAGCCTTCCAAGTAGCTATGATTCTTATTTTTAGTTGTACATTCTGTTCAAGGGTAATACCTTATTTGTTGTTGTACTTAACCGAAAACAAAACATCAATACTTGCTGCAGGTCAGAACAAAAACAAGACTAGCTTCAGTGACATATTTGTATTTGATGATATAATAAGATTTCACGTAAGTATGACTTTTAAATACATCCGCTATTTGTTGAAGATGGTCTTCTAAATGATTTATTTATTATTTATTACATTCATCTTGTACTTGTATCATCGACACTAAAATAAATAAATAAAATGTAAGTTAAAAGAAAGGATCTCAAATGATACTTTACTTCCATTAAAACGCTTGCATCAATTGGTTCAAAGTCCAGTATTTTTGTCAATTGTTGTGGTTAGAATGGAGCACATAATTCACCAAGATATATAACATATGTACCTAATGTGGCCCCTGCCTCTATGTTAGATTTTCTCATAGTTTGCATCATCATTTATTTATTTATACCTAGTTATCGCGCGAACCTATATTTATATGATAGGAAAGTCTGTGTTCCAGCAATTGTAAAAGTCTGGTTTTAGTAAGCGGATGCTTTTCCAAAACAAACAGAGGACATAGATTACAATATCAGTTTTAATTACATTTTGTCTGGTTATACTTTGTTCACTATATGGGAATTTAACAGGTTTTATAGCAGAGGAAAAAATAAATAGATTTTGGTCAAATATTTGATAATTTTCCAAACCTGCTGTACAACAACAAATAATTTTGCTTGTTCAGTATGTAAAATGGAATAAAAAAGGGTCCTTATGTTATAGTATTAATATTAATTTATTTCTAGTATTCAATAACTTGAGTTTGTGTTTGCACAGTAGTCTTCAAACAATTCATAACCAAAATGACTATAGAACAAGCTACCAAATGGGTATCAACTTAACATCAATTAAGAACTATATGCTTAAGTGACAAATCCAACAGTAGTAAGATTTAAATGCAATTTTTTACTTATGTAAAATTATATAACAACGAAGTTCTGTTATGTTTAGACATTTAGATGTTGAGACATAGAATAGGTAATATGCCTTGGCCATTCTGCTTAGACATACAAGTTGAAGCACAATCCATATGTTTACTTCAGGTGACAAGTTGTTTCGCTTTGAGTGGTAACAACATAATTTAAAAGAGTATATATATTTAAGTATCAATATCTTTCATTTTACCCTATATACAGTTTTGTTGGGTTTTCCACACATACTTAACAACAAAAGGAGTAAAAGTTAAGAAGAAGTATGCAAATATATATACTGAATTCTAGTTAAACTTGTATTATTAATGGTAAAATCGTTACCTTGCCATAGTTCTTGAAGTTTGTCTTAAGGATGTATTCAACATTTGCAGGATCACATGTAAAAATCTGCCTATTAAAGGGAGCGAGCAGCCTGAACGTCTTATACATTCGGCATAAATCGGTATTGAAGTCGTGCAGTTGCCTGAAGTAAAGAAGCTGATGAAATACTGTTCCTTCTACTGGTGGGCATTGTCTTTTCTTTTTGCTGCTTCTCAGTGTATAGAAATAAAATGCTACTGTAGCTAACAGAGACATTGCAGAGATATTCCAATTACATTGATGGTATGATAGCCCCACACGCACATTCTTCATGTTTTGATGTTGGTATGGACGTTTAAATTTTAGCAGAAGTGTTGTTTTCTTAAAGAAAATGCCAATTGAAATTTATCTGCTGTAGATGTATGTTTGGGTTATCGTTATTCTTAAAGAAAAACTGAATTGATGAGAATGATTGTGCATATTTTTATGTAATTTTATTCAAGTTGGGTTAAACGGGTTGGGTTCGGTTGACCCGTTAAATTAGCTGGTTTGGGTTGGGTTTACCCATTTAATAAATGGGTCTAATGGGTTGGGTCTAATTTTTTTAAATGGGTTGGGTTGATTTTTAAACCAACCCATTTATACCCAACCCAACACATTTGACACCCCTAGCCGAAGCCTTATGTTTTTCTGCAAACTTTTTTTAATGGTTTCGAAGGTCTTATATTCATTCAAACCCAATAATAATTGTTTTAAAGTAAACCTAATGGTTTCGAAAAGGGTACTTTAAAATGGTTCCGAAGATATGCTTCTATAATTGAATGGTATTACTTTAATACATTCACAAGGTTCGAACGAAAGGTTTTAAAGTGTTTCGAAAGGCAGGTGCCTAGTGTTTTTGAAAAGGAGATTTGAATGCTTTCGAAAGGAAGTTTTCCAATTATTTCGAAAGTAAAGATTAAAATATTTAAAAGCCTTAGTTTTCAAAACAAAGAACCCAATCTCAAATTTTAAAGGTAAAACCTATGGCATTATAAAAGGGCGTTTAAATGCTTTTAAATTGGAGTGTTTGAAGAAGCTTTCCTTGATAGGATAATAAGTTAAAGGGATTAACCATGTTTTATATGTAAATAGCTTCAAGGATATTAAACCATATAAGTTGGTAATCATTATATTAATATATGTTTGCTTCAACAAGTTTACATATTCACTTTAATATGGAACCATAACTGTAATTTGGGGAAATATAGATAGAATAACCAGCTAAGTTGACCTAGTAGTGAATATAAATTGAGTTAACTCATGAATGAGTAGAAATGCATCCAGGAGGTCAGAAAGACTAGAATACAGGATGCACAAACACTAATTAAAGAGGTTGTCAAATAGACATGTTCACAGTAAACCCATAAACTATGTATAGGAAAAGTTATTGGCAGGGGTCAATAGGTTTAGAGTAAAACCATGAAAACTATGATTACAAAGAGTTATTGGCAAGGGCCAATAGGTTTATAGTGAACCCATGAAAACTATATTCGGATTAAGTTATTGAATATGTTAATAGGTTCCTAGTAAACCCATGAAAACCAAGATAAGAGGGAAGTAATTAGAGATACCAATAGATTCAGGGAGAAGCTATGAAACAATGAACTTATTGGCAGGGGCCAATAGATTTTTATCGATCCCATGAAAACTATGAAACCGGACAGGGAGTCCATAAATATTGAAAAGGTTATTAGTCAGGCCATGAAAACTGTTAGGTTAATAGTGATCCTAGAAACTATAACTAAGATAGATAGTCAAAAAAATGAACGGGGATGGGTAATCCAGGATTGATTTACTTGTTTGCATATCATCATAATATATTGAATTTCCATGTGTTAACCATTATGGATGTAGAAGCATAGTATATGGTTTTATAAAGTTTTCGATAAGATACTAGTAAGGGGAAAACTCGTTCCGCTAAGCGGTGTGGCCTCACTTGATATCTAAATGGTTTGAGATGATAAATTATTAATCATACCAGGCCTTATGTTTGACTCTAAGTTTATGTTTTCCTCTTAAACACTCGGGTGCTCAATTAATTTTAAGTTGTTTGTGACTTGAGGTTTTCAGGTACCGCTTTAGACGAATAAGCTTCCGAAGAGGTGTAGGAGTCATACTAGCTATTTAGAGTTCTTTTCTATTTTGATTCCACTGTGTTTTGTTGTAAAGGAGAAGTTGTTTACTCTGATCATCCAAGAGCGCATCTTCATACGTCACTCTTGGCGTATGTGGTAATAATTATATTTTCTCCGTATATGGCTAACGAATGTGGGATTATGTAATGAATTTGAAATGCTTTGAAATGGAATGAGATATATGTTTTTTGATTTTAAATTTTTTCCATATCCATATGTTTCTATTATATCAATGTTGTAATCAATGGGTGACTGCAGGATCCGTAGCCATTAGTTTTGGGCCTTCAAGTATGGGATGTTACAATTTGCAAGACGATGGCTAGAAGGACGTAAGTATTGATTTCACTTTTCTCTAAAGTTCACCGATCCAAGTAATAACTTTTCCTTTGAATCCACTAATATCCAAAGTCCTTTCAGGTGTTCGCCCACGTTCTAAGGGCGCTGATTTTTCTAGAGCCGTCGCTGCTATCCGCGCTACTCCCGTTGAGGATAGGGACATCAAATTTCTCATAACCGATGAACTGCTATCCTTGTTTGGGCTATTAGACGATGGCTATATTATTGGATATCCCAGAAGTACGACATTATAAAGGAATGTTGCAGAAAAAGAGGGATTCTGTCAAACCCATCATGCCCCATGCCGAGGGGACTCGGGATGATACCCAGGAGGGTAAGATTAAGGACTCTCAAGCCGAGAAGTCAGAAGATGTCGACGCAGGCCTCGAAAAAGCGCCAATGGTTGAACGTTCGCAAATCAGACAATTCCAAACACCTACGAAGAGAAAGAAGAGGTTGGCGTACACGCTACATAGAAGAAAAACTACCTTCGATCCAAAGTTTGTTATTACTCGAATTAAAGAGGAATCGTCCCCTCAACAATTAGAAAGCTCGTTAAAGGGATTTTCTAATCTTCTAATTTCGAATGGCATCGTGACCTATGACTTTTCAAACATTAACATTGAAGGACTTAACTCTCCCACAGGCGAAGGTATTCGACCTTTTGACAATGGAGATAAAACGCCAATGAGAAAAGCTACCGTTACCGGTCTGTTAGGGGAACACTAGAACACTCACAACCACACGCACTTCTCTATACACCTTTTGTTGATCTCCCATGCGATAATTACTAGTACACTCCCACTGGTCTTTACAGGTGCAATATCTCAATCAAGAGCCTTTGATCGCCTCATAAGTTCTTCAAAATACCATCGATCAAGCCGGGATTCAGAGTCTACTCGACGCAGGGAGAAGGACGAGGGACGAGACAAGAATATCATTCAAGGGAACCTTCTTCCTATTCCAAACGCAAATTCCAATCCCAATCCCAAACATCTCAACAGGGCGAACACTTTGACTTTCCTGCCCAAAGTATAGATCAGCCTTCCTATCGTGGTCCTCGAATCGCCGCATCTCACGAGTCACATTTCTCTTTTCAAGCTCCAGACAATCTTGTGAGCGTCGATAAAGAAAACATCCTCTGTCTACCTTTGAACTGCCTTTGTCGGCCATTGCTCCTGAAATTTCCACAGTAGAGAAGTTGGCCGAGCTCAAGGCTACTTTTCCATAAATTTGCTTTGATGGTCTCAAATTCCTTCCTTCTATTCACATTATCCCAAGGCATGCCAAGAAAAGTTTTCTTGCATGCGTGAATGACGTATTTTTGCAGCATGAATCGTTTATACACTTGGAAGAGAAAGCCTTTGAAGTTTCTATTGAGCGACAACACGAGATACACCACCTTAAATTGGAAGCTATACACAACAAGAATATAATCAAGCACATGTGAAGCGGAGAAGAACACCAAGGAAATGGTAGAGCCAATAAGCCGTTTAGAAGCTACTCACAAAAAGGAACTCGATGCGGCATTCCATCGTAGCGGGGCACTCGCTTTTGAAAAGAATTCCTTGTATAGGGGGAAGGACGCTCTTGCTCGCTGTGTCAAGGAACTTGAAGAACATTTGAAAAAGAAAGGGAGGAAAAATTGAAGCTAAAAAAGAATCGCAAAAATACCGCGAGGAAGTTGTTGAGGCAAGGAGCTTAAAGTCTAAACTCGACAAGAAATTCACCAGAATCGAAGCTCATAAATAAGAAGCTCAAGAAGGGGGCCGAAGAGAGATGACCGAACAAGTTTACTTCCAAGTGGAAGCTGCCATGGAGTCCGGAAGAAATGAGATTAAGGACTTATTCGAACCGCTGATTATTGAATACAATGCCAAAGTATTAATCCATTGCGACTTAAGCTTTCTCTGTGAGGGTCACCTAGAATCACTCGCTGAAGCTTGGAAGCACATCGTTGAGATGAAGAAGAATGAGCTGGGTAAAGCCGATCTCTACGAGGAAGAATTAGTGAGGGAAATTCTCCGCAGGAACAAGCCTTCAGATCTAGCCATCGCAAAAATTTGATTTTTAAGGCTTCTGCACCTACTAAAGGAGGAAAGAATATTACCGAGTCTTCAGGGACTGATCGTAAAGGTCCCTCTTCATCCTAAGTAGCTGGAACATCAACTTCTCTTGATAAGGAGCAAGATCTCAGTAATGATCTAGACAGACCTGGCTTTGAACCCATGATGTTATCTCCCATTTTAGATGGAGGCACCCAAGAAAAGATGGAGAGTCAACCTGATGCTGACATTCTGCTTTACTCCTTAGTATACGAAAAGTTTTCGTTCTTTACACGCATTGGCTTTGAGCTAATCTCCCTGTTTTGTCGAATTTTGTAGGTCGGGTCCCATTCAAACTCCCATAAGTGGTGTTGTTGCAGAACAACACGAGGAAATAGCTGCAGACCCGGCTGCTTCTAATGTTCCGAGACCTGATGCTCAAGTCAATCGGTGTCCTCGATGAAGATAAGACCGAGGGTCCTCTCTCGGCTGATGAATCTGACGATGTGATAATTCTCGTTGCCTTGAAACACACTAATAAGTCTAGCATGAAGGAGCAGATAAAAAAGGAGGAATTATTGCAAAGAAAGGTTAAAATTGAACCCGTTGAGGTGGACGTTGATGATCTCCATCTTGTGCCATTGCAAATTATTCCACCGAGTGGGTCGATCCCTGATGAACTTCCTCCTATCTTCTTAAGCTCTTCGGCCAAAGACGGCAAATGGTCTTGAAAGAGAAGCACAAGAGGCTACTCCTGTGAAATCCAAAAGTGAAAGAAAGTCAAAGAAGTAGTTACTTCTCCAGCTCAATGTACATAGTTTGCATAATCTTCTCTTTCACTAGTTGAAGTTGCACGAGTATGAATACCGATCTTTTGAAATAAATTTACCTGAAGTTTCGGCACCTATTTTGCAAATAAAAGCTTTCGTTTTCTGCTATGCTTTATGTGAATTATTATTTTAGTAGTTGAAAGATTACTTCCCATTCAATGTACTTATAATTCGTTGCTTGAGAATTATGTTATACAATCCACCATCTCCATCCCGAGGCCTACATGTGGTCGTGGCCTCGAATCGTATCAAACACCAGGCTCAGGCCTTAGTGTTATGCTGTCGGATTCAACGGTTTTTTAAATAACCGTTCTCCTGCCCCCGACATTGATTTAGCGAGGCCATAAGTCAGACGGTTGAATTCCATCCTTAGCGAGTTTATACTCCTTCCGTCGATTTCAGGCCGGGATTTATAGAATAGTGAACAGTCGAAATCCACTCATCTATCCTTTCATTTTTAAGCTCCAGTTCACACTCTAGGGACTTAGAGTTATTTTGTGAAATAGATAATAGTCGAAATCCACTCATCTATTCATTCATGTTTATAATCCAGTACACACTCTAGGGACTTAGAGTTACTTTACGGAATAGAGAATTGTCGAAATCATCTCATCTATTCATTCATGTTTATGCTCCAGTCCACATTCTGGGGACTTATAGTTATTTGGCGGAATAGAGAACAGTTGAAATCCACTCATCCACTCATTCATGTATATACTCCAGTCCACACTCTGGGGACTTAGAATTATTTTGCAAAATAGAGAACAGTCGAAATCCACTCATCTATTCATTCATGTTTATACTCCAATCCATACTCTAGGGACTTAGATTATTTGTGGGCAGTCAATCTCTGCCAGATTTATGTTCATACTCCAATCTGCACTCTGGGGACTTAGAGTTGTTTTGTGGGTAGTTGGTATCCGCTCGATTTATGTTTATACTCTAGTCCATACTCCGAGGACTTTGAGTTGTCTCAGAGAGTAGTCAGGTTGCACTCTTTTTTGGTTAATTAATTTTCCCCTTAGAATTTAGGGTCTTGATTTAGCGAGCGATCGGTCGAATCTCGGTTGCATGGATTTTTGTTTCAGTTCCACAGTCCTGCCTGAAATTAGTAAACGAACAAGTTGACTGAGCTCATCCTCTTTGAACCCAGTGAGAGTTAACCCGATTGATCGATTCCAAACTCTGTGAGCCTGTTCATACACATTAACATCAATCAGTTTTTCTATGTAATATCATGCAATGCAATAGCAAACATAAATATGGAGGAAGCTCGAAACTTTATTCATTAATTGGAAGGGAATAACATATACTGTCTTATTACATATTCGCAAAATCAAAGTGTTAAAGCAAATTCTAAAAATAAATACTACAGAAATGTAAAGTAAATAAGCTAAGTGAAATAGCGTCGTAGATGTTCGCTATTCCATACTCTTGGAAGTGTAATGCTATCAACAGTCGCTAGCTTGATAGTTCCTTCTCCAAGCCTCTGTTCAATGGCTTTCCCAAATTGGATTCATGGGTGATGGGGTAGGGAAAACCAGTTTCAGGATGAGATCGCCAATTTCAAAGGTTCTCAGACAAACTCTAGTGTTGTAATACTGGGCAACTCAATGTCAGTGTGCGGCTGCCCTCAGATCAGCTTCCTTGCACTTCTCATCTGTAAAGTCCAAAGATTCCAAGAGGAGACCTTGATTTGTTTTGGGATCGTAATAAGTCACTTAATGAGAAGGCACTTTGAGCACGACAAGAATAACAGGTTTTGAATCATAAGCGAGGGCGAATGGAGTATGGCCAGTCATGGACTCGTGAGTGGTTTTGTACGCCCAAAGTGATATAGGGAGTTCATCCACGCACTTGCCTCTGCCTTCTCCAAACACATCTTTAGAATTGACTTGATGATTTTATTTATAGCTTTAGCCTGTCCATTTGTCTAAGGGTGAGCGACCGCTGCAAATCTCTTTTCAATGTGGTATCTTTGACAGAAGTCTTTAAACTCGGTACTATCGAATTTAGTCCTATTATCTGTTACAATTGTCCATGGAAGATAAAAGTGGCATATGAGACGATAAATTCGATAACTTTCTTGGTTGTGATTGTAGCTAAAGGATCCACCGTGGCCCATTTGGTAAAGTAATTAACTGCTACAATAGCATACTTCACTCCACCTTTAGAGATTGGTAATGAATCGATAATATCTATACCCCATACGGCGAACGACTATAAGATGATCATTTGTGTGATTTTTGTTGGTGAAGCTTTTAGGACTTTTGCATACATCTTGCATTTATCACATCATCTTACATAATCAGCCGCGTCATGGTTTACAGTTAGCCAATAATACCCATATCGAAGTATCTTTTTTTCCAGAGTTTGCCACCCAATGTGATCGCCACATTCTCCTTTATGAACTTCTTTCAAAACATGTTTTATCTCATCATAAGCGATACACTGGAGTAGAGGGACTGAGAAACCTCTCTTATACATGACTCCTTCTTGTATAAAATATCATGAAGTTTTGTAAGGGAACTGTCACTTTTCATTTCTTTTATCAGGCGAGACTCCATGCAGTAAATAGTCTTTAATCGGATTCATCCACGATTTCCTTTCAGAGTCCTCCTCCAGTACTTGTTTGATTTCCGTCATGTTTTTTACTTGGGGTATCTAATACTTCGACCGGTATCATACCCATCTACTATGCATCGTCAGTACTAGCAAACTTTGCTACCAAATTAGCCTCTCTATTTTGATCGCGTGGAATATGTGAAATGTCATAGTATTCAAATTCTGTAAAAAACCCTTGAACTCGGGTAAGATAAGAGGAAAGTTGTTGTCCCTTAGCCTGGTTGTCTCCTCTAAATTGATACACCACCAATTTCAAACCATAAAAGATTACAAGAGATTTAACTCTAAGTTCTTTAGCGAGTTTAAATACAGCAATTAGAGCTTCATACTCAGCCTCGTTGTTTATTGCTGGGAAATCAAGATTCAAAGCATAGCAAATCGACCGATTTTCAGGAATTACAAGCACAATCCTAGCTCTAGAACAATGATCATTAGATGCTGCATCAGCATATAACTTCCATCGCATAGTAGGGATTTCACTTCCTTCTGGAAGATTATCCTGCACAGTAAACACTACTATGAAGTCTGCCAAAGTATGTCCCTGTATAGCTTTTCGAGGGAGATAAGTAATGTTGAATTGGCTGAACCCAATTTTCCATTTGAGTAACCTCCTAGATGTCTTAGGTCGTTGTAGGACCTGTCGTAGCGGCTGATCGGTGTAAATATTGGTCGGATGTGCCTAAAAGTACGGACGAAGCTTCCATGATGTAATTAGCAAGCAGTACACCGGTTTCTCTATTTTTGGATAATTCATTTCTGCTCCTGTCAATCCTTTACTGGCGCAATACATCGGCCTCTGGATCCGATTCTCCTCATGAACCAAGGCGGCACTTATAGCGTGTGCTGATACAGCTAAATGAATGAACAATTTCTCATGATCTACCGGCTTTGACAAGATAGGGGATCTCTCCAATTGATTTACCAGAGCTTGGAATGTGTTTTACAATCCTGCGTCCATTCAAAATTTCTTTTTTCCTTTTGAATCAGATCGAAGAAAGTAATGAATCTGTCGTTTTCTTTGGAGATAAATTGACTTAAAGCGGTAAACTTTAGACTCTACACTTGTTTAATGTTTCTTGGCGCCTGAATATCATGGATAGCCTGAATCTTCTCTGGATTAGCTTCTATTCCACGAGCATTGACAACAAAACCCAAGAACTTTCCTGATGCAACATTGAACGGACATTTCAAAGGATTGATTTTCATCTTGTAATATGAGAGGATGTCAAACATTTCTGCCAAGTCTCTGATGTGGTCGCTTGACCATCGTGACTCCACGAGCATACCATCCACATACACTTCCATTATCTTTCCAATCCGATCCTTAAACATCCTGTTAACCAAACACTGCTAGGTTGCTCCAGCATTCTTTAATTCAAACGGCATTACTATGTAATAATACAACCCAACATATGTAATAAAATTGGTGTACTCCTGATCGAGAATGAGCATCGGGATTTGGTTATACCCGAATACACTTCCATAAACGACAACAATTCGTGTCCTACCGTTAAATATACTAGCTGGTTAATTCTTGGAAGGGGAAAACCTTTTTTGGGCATGCTTTGCTCGGATCTGAATAATCAATGCACGTTCTCTATTTTCCATTCGCCTTCTTCACAAGTACGGGATTAGACACCCATTCAGAATAGAAGGCGTCGTGGATAAACCCATTGGCTTTAAGTTTATCCACCTCCTCTTTAAGTGCCGCAGATCTCTCCTGATCCATGCCTCATCTTTTTTGCTTCACTGGAACATACTTCGAATATATATTTAATGCATGGCCCGCAATGGCGGACGAGATTCCACACATGTCAGAGTGATCCAAGCGACATCTAGATTGGCTTGGAGAAAACCAACAAATTCTTTCATCATTGGGGTTGAGTTGTGACCCAATCTTCAAGACTCATAATGGATCATCGTGGCTGACCATGATATCAATCGTTAGCTCAGCAAGTGCAGCGTTGGTCTCGTTGGGCTCTTCTTCATCATCTATCGGATCTATATCTCTATAGAACCGACTGTGGCGCCCGAGCCAAGGCCCAAGTGCTGTTTGTCAATCTTTAGTGGTTTGGATGCGGATAGCTTTGTCCATACCTTTTCCCTTCTCCTTACGCTGAGCTTCCCTCAACTCAGCAACATAACAGGCACGTCCAGTTGCCTAATTGCCATGAACAACTCCTACACCATTATCTGTCAGAAACTTCAGATTTAAACACCATGGGGCATGAGCTGCCCGGAATCAGCCAACGCTTGTCGGCCCAGAAAAACATTGTACGGAGAGTCAACATCCAAAACAATAATGGTAAGATTCGCACGCTCCTTCTTTCAGATTCTTCCAGTTCGACAGGTAATTTCGCGCATTCTACAGCCTCAGTTGCAACTCCATTAAAACCATAAATACGAGCTTTAGATGTGTCTTTAGCCTCCATTTTCATCTGATCATATGCCTTTTTGAAGATTATATTCACTGAACTTCCACAATCAATCAAAATCCTTCATACCAATGCAGGACCAATCATAGCTGAAATGGCCATTGGGTCAATTATGGGAGCCTATACTTTGCATCCCTGTTTCTAAAAATAATATGATCTGCCATGGGGCACTATTATTTTGCCAAAGTTCCATTTTTCGTATTTGAACAACATTCAAAATTTGCATACCTATCGCACTACATAATGCTCCATCACTTTCCAACTCCTATCCGTAAGGTGCAGTCCTCCCACTATCGTATTAATCACCAGTCTTCACCGGTCCATGCAGGCTCCTCAGCCTCACGCGGAGCTTGTCCTCGATTGGGGTCTGATGTCCCCCGTCCACCATCCTACGGAGTTTTCACAGACTGTTGCAACTTCTTTTCTCGAATCATTTTTTCTATAATATCCTGGAGATGCCTACATTCATTCTCTTTATGCCCATGACATTTGTGAAAACAATAATATTTCATGGTCTGCTTCTGTCCCTTTGATGACTCTTTTGGTTGCAGCTTCCTGTACTGCATGGTATTGCAAGTAGATAGATAAATTTTCTCTAGGGACGTGTTTAGCAGCATGTAATTTTCATATACCGAAATCCTGTGTTTCAGTCTCCCAAAATCCCTCTTCTACTCTTGATTACTGTCTCTGACTTTCTTTTGTTGATTCAGCTTATTCTGAACATTCACCTAAAATTTCTGAAACTGCCATCAGACTGTTTTTTGCGATATTACTATTTATCGCTTCTCCATTCAGTCCTACGACTTCCTTTTTCCTAGAGGAATTGGCCTCCCCCTTCCTCAAAATTAAGCTGCCTTTGAACAGAAGTGCTCTAACGTGGCAGGTGATTTTCTAACCAATCAGTCGCCAAACTCAAATTCCGGATCGATCCCTTCATCACAGCCATGAGTATAGCACGATCATTCGAGTTACTAACCTCCATGGCGACAGTATGAAACCTCTCTGAGTAATCTTTCAACGATTACCCTAGAGCCTAGATCATACTGGAAAGGGACATCACATCTTTAGAACGAACCTCATGCATTCGAAATTGCTCTACAAACTTCGTTGCCAACTGATCAAATCTTGAATGATCACGGAGGTAGTCTCATGAACCACATCATTGCTATCCTAGAATGGGTTATGGGAAAGCATCTGCATTTGGTTATGTCGTTAGCTCGCACAGAACCCATAAGCTATTTGTATCTCATGATCTGCTGCTTGGGGTCGATTTTTCCCTAGTAGGTAGGCGTTGATGGCATGTTGAATTTTCTTAGGATTAACATATAGAATGTTGTTAGTAAACAGGGTATGGCTTCTCAAGATTCCCCAGTCATAATTAGTCAAGCCTTTGTTCTCTCTCACCAACTATCTAACCATTGCTGATAAGTCCGACGTCTGGATGGGTGGTGTCAAGCGGTGGTCATGCTCCACCTCACGTGAACGGTCCAGTCAATGTCTATAGGTCGTTTCATGCCTTCTTGGTTCGCCATCGACTTGATGTGCACCTTGAATATTTATCTCATAACCATTTTGGCGGGGTACCTGGTCAACATTCGATCAAACTCTAGTATCCAAGCTTTCAGGGAGAACTCCAGCACGATTCCCTAAGTGTAGTGGGGGAATCCCTCCTCTAGAGGAGGGATTGGCACCAATCGGTCTTAGCAGACCATATTGGTCTTCAAGCGGCGATCCAATGTTTTTGTGTGACCTCCTTTAAGCCTACGATGCCTAAGTCTCTCGTATTCATCCAATGAGCTTGAACTTTCCAATGCCGGGTAAGGTGTGGGATCCCTTCTCGCCTTCACACATTGTTGTTGGGTAATATGATACATCAGGCTAATATTGGTCTGAATCTGCTCATTTAATTATCATCGGCTTTCCATCAAATCCCTTATTAGATTATGAAATTTAGCTCGCATTATAGAATCAGCAGGGTTCTAAACTTCAATCGGATCGGCATTCAAATTTGCAGGTTGGTTGCGTGGGCCTCCTTTTAGAATGCTAGCTGTCTCATTTCCATCAACATTCTGAGAAGTAGATCTTGTATGTCTCACCATTGTCAATCTTCTTGTTTAGATTTTTGTAAATCTGAGTAGTGTAAGTAACTTGATAAAGATTGCTATGGATCTCCTTCGGGGTATTTGCCCAATCCAATAGCAATAAAGGGGATCTTAATAGGCTAAGAATCAATTTCTTAGTAAAAGCACCAAATTTTGGCAACCAAATTGGTCACAAACACCCAAGAATATATATATGTATAGAAATAAATGGATAAAATAAAATGAAAACAAAGGAATAGAATAGACTAAAAGGCAAATCAACGTAATAATCAAGAACACATGAATTTACAGTGGTTCGACGTTGTATGCCTACGTCCACTTTGAAGATTCTCTTTATTGATTCACAAATGGTTTAATTACAGCAGAAAACAACAAGAAATTAGAAGAAAACTTGATTACAATAAAGACTAATTTAACCAGCGGCGTAAAGATCCTTAGAATGACCATCTGGGCTAGTATTTATAGGTGAAGGTGACCACCTGTTATCCCGCTTTTTGGCAAAGCCGTGATACCAAAGGATTGGTCAAAAATAGAAGACAGTTCACCTCAGAGATCGGTCGTACTTCACTTTACTATGGATATCGATGAATTTTGTCCGAGTCCGGAACGGGCCACAATTGATAGGACACGACAAGAAAGACCATAGAAGCCAGCGTTTCAAATTTCAAGTCAATCCGAGGTCGTATGCTCAAGTTATGATGGATTCAAGTTAAGAGGGTGCACATTGCTCGGTTCGAACCCATCATGTTCGAACCCATCATACTCGAACCCATCATGTTCGAACCCATCGTATTCGAACCCATCATGTTCGAACCCATCGTATTCGAACCCATCATTTTCGAACCCATAAGAAGAAGAGACTTTCAAACCCGTCAGCCAACATCTTCCTTCGGATCCATCTATCACCTTCGAATCCATCTATCACCTTCGAATCCATCTATCACCTTCGACTCCATCCATCACCTTCGACTCCATCCATCACCTTCGACTCCATCCATCAACTTCGACTCCATCCATCACCTTCGACTCCATCCATCACCTTCGACTCCATCCATCACCTTCGACTCCATCACCTTCGACTCCATCAGCTTCGACTCCATCAAGTAAACCCCCACCTAGCTTCGTATCCATTCAACCGAAGCCTCCCTATATCCTTGCTTCGAATCGATGTCCTTGGTTCGACTCCATCGTGCATGCTCCACTTCGAATCCATCTAAAGTACTCCCTACTTCGACTCCATCGGCCTCGCATCCAGCGGCTTCGAATCCATCCACACAGCACACCACGTCACTGCCTTCGCATACAAAAGCATGTATTCGAACCATATGGAGTCGAACCATATGGATTCGAACCCATGGATTCGAACCGCATGGATTCGAACCATATGGATTCGAACCATATGGATTCGAACCATATGGATTCGAATGAGTCAACAAGTGGAGTCGAAGCAAACAGCATGACGAACGCCCAATTTCGAACCGATCATAACTCCCAATCTACTGATCCAAATCCCATGAAATTTTCACAGAAGTTTGTCTACATGATGAAGAACGTCCACGCCAAGTTTCATCGCAATTGGGCAATTTTTTTGATCGATTCGAAGTTCACTTCGAATCGATCCCAAACTGGGCACGCATTCCAAGAACGCGGGCCTGTGGGCCCCCAGTCACGTGCCAAGTAGCCTCTCCAGGTTTTAGGCGGGATTTTGACCTTCCACACCTATAAATAGAGCCCCTGGTCATTCAGAAAGGGGGGGGGGAGATTCAGAAGAGAGAGAGCAAGCCCAGACTCTGCTGAATTCAATCCTATTCATCACTATTGTTGTTGAGTTCAGATTTCAAAGCTATAATCCATTGTAATCGATTAAGATTATCAAGTTCAAAGATTTAACCCATTGTAATTGATTAAGATCATCAAGAGAAGCAATAAAGAGAAAACCTTCAAAGTGGACGTAGGCACGAACGCCGAACCACTATAAATCCTGTGTTTGTGATTGTTGTCTGTGAATTATTGTGATTTATTGCTTAAATCTGAGTTCTGTGTTGATTATAACTGATCTGTGTTGATAAGCGGGTGCTTTCACGGTATTGGGTGTTTGTGACCAATTTTGACGCAAACATTTTGGTGCTTTCACTGAGAAACTGATTCAGGAAGAAGTTGAATTTGAAAATCCAGGAGTTCAGATCTAGAAATTATGACAAGACAATCGAGTAGAAGGCCAAGGCCTGAGAGAAGTGAACCACAAGGAAGTCAAGAGGCCTCCTCAGGAGGGAATCAAGCATCAATCTACATCACTAGGGACGAAATGGAGACAATGATGAAGAGACAGGAGGAGTTGATTCAGAGCTTATTCCAACAAATTGGACAACTTGGAACACAGAATAGAGAAACTGATGGAGTTCAGAACGGAGCAGGACCATCAGGAATAGCACCTGGATCAGGAGGCGCACACTTGGAGCACGAAGATCCAGTCCCGGAGGGAGAGAGAGGAGTACCCACGCAACCTGGAGGCAACAGAGGAATGAACGCTCAGTCAAGGGGCCAGATTCCAGAATTCCCTCGTGAACTCGGGGGGCAGGTTGAAAGTAATGAACGAAGATTGCATCTCGGTGACAACGACAGATTGGCGGAGATGGTTAGAAGAGCTATGAGAGGCGGTTTGGTAAACAAGGATTTGGAGGATGTTAATAGGAGTCCTTTCACTTCGGCGATTAGACAAGCTAGAAACCCACCGGATTTCAAGTTACCATCGTTGGACACGTATGACGGGAGAACGGACCCCACGGTTCATCTAACAAAGTATATGAGGCATATGGAAGTGCTGGGGGCATCAGAGGAGGTTATGGCCCGGTGCTTTCCATTATACTTGACGGATATTGCAGCATTATGGTTTAGGCAATTAGAGAATGGATCCATCGGAACGTGGAATGGTTTAATTGAGAGATTTATGAGGCAATTCAGGGTTCACATTACGAGACCCAAGAATGTGATGACTTTGGCAACCCTAAAGCAAAAAGCCGGAGAGACCTTGAGGAGTTATCTAGCACGATTCAATGCAGCAGCGGCGTCAGTGGACCGAGCGGATCCGTCCATGGTGGTAATGGCAGCTGTGTCCGGAGTAGCTGACGGCACAGAATTCAAGAATTCATTGACTAAAGATCCACCCGTGGATCTAGAGGAATTCTACAACGAGGCAGAAAAGTTTTTACGTTTAGAGGATGCGAATACAGAAAGAGAAGAAGGAGAGGGAATAGAAGTTTATATGCTTAAAGACAAAAAGCCTATCGAAAAGGACTCAGATAAGGATAAAGGAAAACGAAGGACTGAGGATTATGATGACAGGTCAAAACGGCAGCGGAGAGAGCCGCGATTCACTACTTACACCGAACTGACTGAGAGTTTGGAACGCATTTATCAGGATACCAAGGAGCAGATTCCGTATCGCAGACCAATGCGGAGGGATCCAACCTCAAGCGAATGAAAATCAGATAAGTTTTGCGTATTTCATGAATTAAACGGTCATAACACTAATGATTGTAGGCATCTGAAGGACGAGGTGGAAGGACACATCAGGAACGGCATGCTCCTTCAGTATGTGAGGAGGCGAGCTTCAGCGGAGGAGCCAGAGCGGCCACCGTCTACATCAACCAGGGGCAACCCTTAACCAGGACGTCGTTTGGTTATCAATTAGTTAAAATAACGATGAACAAGTCGCAAGCGCCCACTAACGCAATCGAATCATTTACACATGTACGAGATCGCGAACGTTCTCCAGGCATGCTCTGAGTGATCATTGAATGTTTCGTAGTGGGAACTTACACTTTGACATCTTTGCTTTGTTTTTATTTCATGTTGATTTGGACATTTGAACTTGGTTTGTTTGGACATTTCTGTTTTTAAAAACTCATCCGTTGAATAGATATTTGATTCTGATAACTCTGAAATGGCTAGGCTACTAGCACATGTACGGGGTCACGAACGGTCCTTAGGCATGCTCTGAGATAGTGATATACCTAAACAAATGATCCAGGGACCCACGCGAACGTGAACCTGGTATCAACAGTATCAAGCCCCCCCGGGCACACTGATTCGCCTTCAATAGGCACACAAACAATCCAGTAACTCACCCGAACGTGACCCTGGCATCCAAAACATCAAGCCCTCCCGGGCACGCTTTCTCGCCTCGAACGGCACCCGACCGCGAACGGTCACAAATCGCCTCGAACGGCACCCGACTTCGAACAGTCACAAACTCGCCTCAAACGGCACACGATCGCGAACGGTCACAACTCGCCTCGAACGGCACAACTCACTTTACCTCAAATGACTCGATCGCGAACGGTCGTCATTTGAGGTCCGCCACCTGATCGCTGACTATTACACCTTACCTCAAATGGCTCGATCGCGAACGGTCGTCATTTGAGGACCACCACTTGACCGCGCACTGTCGCACTTTACCTCGAATGACTCGATCCCGAACGGTCGTCATTTGAAGTTGAGCGCTTGACCTTGAACGGTCGCATTTCACCACAGATTACTCGATCCCAAACGATCGACACATGGATTTAAGCATCTGACCGGGCACTGTCGCACCTTACCTCGAATGACTCGATCGCGAACGGTCGTCATTCGAAATTAGGCGCTTGACCTTGAACGGTCACATTTCACCACAGATGACTCGATCCCGAACGATCGACGCATGGATTTACGCGCTTGACCGCGCAGGGTCGCACTTTCCCTCGAATGACTCGATCACGAACGATCGTCATTTGAAGTTAGGCGCTTGACCATGAACGGCCGCGCTTCATCCCGAATAATTCGATCACGAACGATCGTCATTTGAGGACATATAAAACTATCAAGTTCTTTTCAGGTTGATAATAGGATACGAACATCCAAATCAAGGAATTGCAAAACACACCTTCCTACCGCAAGGCATGTTTTGGGGGGCAAAATGTTAACCCGCTTTTTGGCAAAGCCGTGATACCAAAGGATTGGTCAAAAATAGAAGACAGTTCACCTCAGAGATCGGTCGTACTTCACTTTACTATGGATATCGATGAATTTTGTCCGAGTCCGGAACGGGCCACAATTGATAGGACACGACAAGAAAGACCATAGAAGCCAGCGTTTCAAATTTCAAGTCAATCCGAGGTCGTATGCTCAAGTTATGATGGATTCAAGTTAAGAGGGTGCACATTGCTCGGTTCGAACCCATCATGTTCGAACCCATCATACTCGAACCCATCATGTTCGAACCCATCGTATTCGAACCCATCATGTTCGAACCCATCGTATTCGAACCCATCATTTTCGAACCCATAAGAAGAAGAGACTTTCGAACCCGTCAGCCAACATCTTCCTTCGAATCCATCTATCACCTTCGAATCCATCTATCACCTTCGAATCCATCCATCACCTTCGACTCCATCCATCACCTTCGACTCCATCCATCACCTTCGACTCCATCCATCACCTTCGACTCCATCACCTTCGACTCCATCGGCTTCGACTCCATCAAGTAAACCCCCACCTAGCTTCGTATCCATTCAACCGAAGCCTCCCTATATCCTTGCTTCGAATCGATGTCCTTGGTTCGACTCCATCGTGCATGCTCCACTTCGAATCCATCTAAAGTACTCCCTACTTCGACTCCATCGGCCTCGCATCCAGCGGCTTCGAATCCATCCACACAGCACACCACGTCACTGCCTTCGCATACAAAAGCATGTATTCGAACCATATGGAGTCGAACCATATGGATTCGAACCCATGGATTCGAACCGCATGGATTCAAACCGTATGGATTCGAACCATATGGATTCGAACCATATGGATTCCAATGAGTCAACAAGTGGAGTCGAAGCAAACAGCATGACGAACGTCCAATTTCGAACCGATCATAACTCCCAATCTACTGATCCAAATCCCATGAAATTTTCACAGAAGTTTGTCTACATGATGAAGAACGTCCACGCCAAGTTTCATCGCAATTGGGCAATTTTTTTGATCGATTCGAAGTTCACTTCGAATCGATCCCAAACTGGGCACGCATTCCAAGAACGCGGGCCTGTGGGCCCCCAGTCACGTGCCAAGTAGCCTTTCCAGGTTTTAGGCGGGATTTTGACCTTCCACACCTATAAATAGAGCCCCTGGTCATTCAGAAAAGGGGGGGGGAGATTCAGAAGAGAGAGAGCAAGCCCAGACTCTGCTGAATTCAATCCTATTCATCACTATTGTTGTTGAGTTCAGATTTCAAAGCTATAATCCATTGTAATCGATTAAGATTATCAAGTTCAAAGATTTAACCCGTTGTAATTGATTAAGATCATCAAGAGAAGCAATAAAGAGAAAACCTTCAAAGTGGACGTAGGCATGAACGCCGAACCACTATAAATCCTGTGTTTGTGATTGTTGTCTGTGAATTATTGTGATTTATTGCTTAAATCTGAGTTCTGTGTTGATTATAACTGATCTGTGTTGATAAGCGGGTGCTTTCACGGTATTGGGTGTTTGTGACCAATTTTGGCGCAAACACCACCAATCTCTTTGAAACTCAGCTATATGACCATCTTATCCATATGGGCCTATTACATGGGTCTCTAAGCCCAAATCCTAATGAATAGGATCGGTACCGATCCCTTCATTGGCCGATTTTGGGGCAGCGATCCCTATGATGGCTTCCTCGTACTTAGGTATGTTGGCTCTTCCAATATCACGTTGATTGGATTAGTGGAGCTCATGAAACTAATGGATATTTGATTCGATTCCATTACAATTTACCTTTTACCAATCCCTTTGAATGGATTATGCCAATCCCCTATCCTTTAGTCATTTTGACATACGATCCCTAGGGTACGATCCATAGGGTCCATATACCCTGCTCTCCAAATTCCATTTGCTTTGGACCGTGGGATCTCAAGATATTGATTGTTGAATGCTCTTGCTTTGTAACATGCGCCGATACCCCCTTGGTTTCTCAGATATGCCGACCCATTACTAACTATCAACCTTGGCCGAGCCCTCTTATGCTTTGTCGATCCCTAGCTTACGAGTTGAAACATAGCTTTTCAAACCAATAAACTCTATCGCTCCATGCACCAACACCTATGCCAAACCCTCCATTGCTTCTCCCATGCCGACCCCTCGTCTAACTAACGATGCCAATCCATACACCTTCATTCATACCAATCACTGGAGTCCCACCATGTAATGCCGATCCATGGAGTTTCATCATGTCATGTCGTTCCCTCTGATGCTACTGAGCTATACCTATCCCTTGCTCGTCCAAGCTAATTTCCATATTTCCAACATCTTGCATCACCTGTTTACCAACTCTATTCAATCTTGACTTCATATAACCATCTGAACTCCACTTTCGAGTCCTACATTAATTGCTCTATGGTTATCCTTCTTGATAACGTAGAATCTATCTTGCACAATCAGTTCAATATAGGCAGGTCAGGATACCGATTAACATTCATCTACCCATGGACGAATGAGAAGCACAAGACACGATTGATTATGTTGTAGGTGTTGAGAAGACACTGATTGATGATGAGATTTTGGAGTATTGCTTTAGAAGGAGGGAAGTGAGATGCTTAGGTCATGTTGTTTCAGAGTCGGACAACATTGTAGACCCTATAGAGGTTACGACAGTCCAGAATTTGAACAGACCTGAGGTGCAGCACCGTCAATCGATTTGACGAAAGAGTATCAACCTTTTATTTAAGATGTAAGATGTGGACACACATCGGTAAGTCTAAGAGAGGGGCTGATGGGTGCACCAATATTACTCATTTCGAGCGGGAATGAGGGGTTAATAGTGCAAACATGCTTATGGTACTTGATTAGGTGCTATATTCATGCAGTATGGACTCGACTGAGAAGGTTAGCTCCATAAGGACGAGATATCCTTTGTTTTCAATATCGATGGGTCGATGGATGAGGCGCCGTGAGAATGCTCTCATTCGAGATCGAGTATACAATTCTATGATAATAAAATGTACTATGGTGCAAGGTAGGCATTTTATTGGAAAGGATTAAGAAGGACATCGGACATTCATTACGAGATGAATGAAATTTCAACTAATAAATGCTAAATAGAAGAAGCCAAGTGGTTGTTACAACCACTTGAAATTCCTAAGTAGAAATGAGAATAGATATTAATGGACTCCATCTATGGAACGCCTAGGACTGGAAAAGATTATGATAATATTTAAGTCAGAGTCAATAGATTGACAATGAATGCTAAATTTATATTCCTCATGTCCAGTAGAATGGCATCCGAATAAGTCGAGTTATATCTTGGGTGGATAGATTATTGCTAGGAGCATTGTAAATGGCCCAGAACCATTGTTCGATGGTGGGTTTTAGGAGAACTTACAAGTGGCATTTGGATATTTGGCACCGAATCGATTTTATGATATCGAGAATGAACCATGGACTTTGAGACTTCATAGGCTTATTTGCACCGATAGGTGAGATACGAATCAGTTTAGAAGGAGGGCAGTGAAGTTGTAAAGGTTTGATAGAGTGAAACTGAAGACGATGGGATATGAGAGACCCAGAAGAGCATGAGGACCGCTTATCTAGAGCTCTTCGGGAGGTGTGATTTCATTTTGATCGTCGGCTTTCATATTAGGTACACATTCGATGTTTTATATTAGATATTTCGTATTCCGCATGATAGGATAGGCATGAATGTTACTTTTTGATGATAGGTGTTATGTATGCATATTTGATTGGGTGTTAGCATTTGATATGATAGCCTCTGTGTGGTTGTTGGGCATGCAGGATAACTATGGTTTAATATAGCATATTTATTTGAGATGATTTCCATATATGATCTAGTATATTTAAAGATATGAAATGTATACATATGTATTGGGATTTTTCCTAAGCCTAACCGCGTAAAGGAGGTACTGCCAAAATTTCTGTGACATAAGCCAAAATTGAGGGAAAAGGCAAGGTATAGGGTATTAGATATTGCCGATAGTTGAGAGATTCGGTAACGTTCGAGATTTTGTTGACTTGCTTTCGATTAGTGAATTGGCGCTTTTGTTTTTCCACTGTCTATTTCTTTGGAGATATATGCATAACTTAGATGTTTGGTTTGGCCATATTGATTTCTGATTTGATAGTGATCGTACTTAGGGATGAGAATGATGGCTCTAGCTAATTCCAAGTCTATTCCCTTTGTTGTGATCACTTTCAATGGTGTTATCGGGAGTTTATAAGTTTCGATTTCTCTTGTATCATTGTTATGTGTGGGTGTTGGGTTGTGTTACTTCGTCCTTGGGATTTCGAGGACGAAATCCTTTTAAGGAGGGGAGAATGAAACGACCTGTATTTTTAATGATTGGATATTTAAATAATTTATCTAAATATTGAATTGTTAATTAATTGATGGTTCTAAAAAGGTGATTTTTCGTATACGATCAAATCATGACTTTAGACCACTTCCGTTGAGTTCATATCGAAGTTGCAAATTAAAGTGAGCATAAATATCACTATATTAAGAGATTGGACGATCCGATGACTGAAACTGTGTTGAAAAACATGAAAATATGATCCTAGAGTGTTGTCTTGGATAGTGATGAAATTTATACTGTCGGAACTTGAAAAATGAAGTGATGCACGTGGACGAGTTTCATTGCGACCGGACATTGCGTTTGATCGTATGAGCTCGAAACGCAAGATCATTTATTTGAGAATTTAAATAAAATGAATATAATATTAATAAAACAATCACCTTATCTGCTAAACCTCCTATCCCATTTTAGATTTACTTTTGCATTACCCAAACTTAAGAAAATGAACATCTCCCTATTCTTCAAAAATCCAAATCAACCGACATTCTCCACGATACCTCGTATGGACATTATAGGGTTCAATGGCGACTTTGCAGATGACCGTACATTGCTGTGGACCTAGGGTTTTGAGTCGAGGCCAATTAAGGGATTATGGGCAAAAATGGATAGCGCGATTGAGTTCCTATCGACTTATTGCATTTTCTCCCAAAATTTGGAGCTCTTCGATCAACCAATACAAAATGTTACACTACGGGGGTAGGCCGAGTGTGCCCAGGTCATGAATGAAGAGAGGCATTCGAGCTCTGGCTTTGGGACACCGTTCCGAAGTTCTTGTGAAGGGGAACGTATTGGCGAATACGACATGACATTTTGTTAAGAGATGAAGAGGGAATCGAGGAGAGAGAGTGTTGAACTAGTGGGTTCATTGATACAGGCATGTATAAGGTGCATGGTTAGGAAGAGGAAGATAGGTTAATCTCTAATCTAGGTAATGGAGGAATTTAATTACAAATTAAGCAAATTAACTATTTAAATAATCCGCAAACTTACATAATTCATACCTTTTTCATACAAGGTCTATCTTAGATGTGGTTTCTTGCATCGCGCTCGTGATGGAGGGATCTACATTTTGGCACTTTTTGGGCAGATTTTGATGACGTAAGTGATATTGTCTCTCACCATACTACAATTGGTTGTATAGTATTAGTTTGACTCACGGGAATGATTTTTGGTTTTAAAATATGATTTTTCTATACTTATGTACCTACTAGATTTTTATAAAAGGAAATAAAATTATTTTAAAATGATTTATAAAAAGTATCATATATTTTCCATCGAAGTTTCATAGTTAGGGAATTATTAGATTTTAGCTATTTTTGACATTTATCCCTGTTGGTTGCTTGGATGTATTCTATTGGGTTATTATAGACACCCTGACTGTTTATTGAGTATGGAGTACCATTTATGACATTTATAGAGTGGCATATTATCGATGCTATGTGCTAACTCTTTGGTTGTAGGGATAGGTCGGGTATGATTTGTATACCCTCTGTTGCATATACTACATCGACTTTTATAGTATCTTGATATTGTTTATCGCTCACACTAGACTATTTTCTATCTTGAGGTTTTATGCTTTACTTCTTATTATCTCGAATGCTCTTAAATGAGTGGACTAGATAACAAGTGTAAATAGCACCTGGAGCTGTGCAGGTGGACTAGGGGTGGCAACGTATTCTCTTACTTATATTTTCTGCTTATTATTGTTTATTCTGCTTTGTGACACCGTGGAGGCTTTGACGGTGTTTACTTATTATTATTAGAAACAGTTTATCAGTTGAGTTTGTTTATCATTTGCATAAACTCTATCACCATTCTGTGTAAAAATTTGAGCCTGCTTACTCTGATTCTATGGTTCATGTGGTTATTACTGTCTCCACTGTTTTATATCTATATTGACTGTTATATTTTATCTGATGTGATGTGAGATATACGAAAGGTTATGTGATTATTTGTAGTTCCTTTTCTTCTTTTCTATTATCTTCTCCTCTATTTCCTCTACTTTACTTCCTTTCTTTTCATGACAACAATCCTACATCATAGGTGCAGGGCGGTCGTCACAATCACTGTACTTCCAATGTGTACTTTATCATTGTCTTATGATCACTGAATTAACTCAAACATAGTTGTGAGTAGGAGAACTCACCTTGAATTGAAGATAACTCTAACTTCTACTCCTTCCTTGATTATGTATTCTTTCCCTCTCTACAAGAATTCTTCAGTCCAACTTAGTTGATCATCCTGCCTCGCTTGATTGGTTGGTGTAGATGATTGTTAAGAAGCTAGTATATGATTGTATGTACTATTGGGATTTATGTGAATTTATTTCAAATTTTTAGGACGATGGATTTTAGGTGGGAAGTTCAAATTTCATATCTATCTTTTGAATGAGGTGTTGGGTTATATTTATAGAAATGGGTGAAACTGCTAGATTTGGAAAACTCCAATACCCATTCACATGAAACAATTTTATTTATTTTTGAATTTGGCTTTATCTAGTTGGGCTTGTTTAATTTATTCACATTTATTTTCTTATCTTATTTAATCAAAAATAATATTAGCACATCCTAAGACTTCATCATTTACATGAAACAATATTTGGTTTGGGCTTATGTATTAATGGGCTTTTGTTCGTTAGTACCTTAGACATTAGTTTTGATGATAACAACCATATGATGTTATATAAAATATAGATACTTATTTTTTTATCAAGTTATAAATAGTATATAGTGTAGGATATTAGACATGTATTAATGGAGAAGACTGTATAGTATCAAGTGAAGATTTAAGAGGCTGATATAGAGATTCAAGAGTTAGAGATTGAAACCTATGAGTATTGAAGAAATACATATTTCCCAAATAAATTATAAAGTTATAGACTTTTTGTTAAAATCTTTATAGCACTTCTTTGATCTCTCTCTCTATTTTTTCTTTTCAAATGATATTCAGTTTCAGATATCTTAAATTCAAAAATAATTTTTAAAGAAAATTCTTGCTTTCAAAATAATATTTCAAATAGCCTTCAAATTATTTCTACTTTTTGATTTGATTGTACCCTAAGAAATTAAGTTTTTAAAGTGTTTTAGGATATACTTCTAATATTATAATTTGTTATAATTTTAGTTTTAAAGTTTTCCAAATATTTATAAGTATGTTTTAATATCTGTTATAATTTTGATTTTAAATATATTCACTTATACTTTATTATCATTTATATGTAAAATCCTTTATATATGGATTTGTGTTCTATCTTTCCCTTGACATCCCCTTCTACTAAGGTTCCCCTTCCTAAACCTGTTTTAAAATGGGTGCCTAAAACTAGAGTTCCCTCTTCTCTGGATTCTCCCCCAAACATAGTTCCTCCTAAAATTCCTGAAGTGAAAACTACTTCTACTGAAACTATGATTGAAGATGATTCTTCCTCTGATGAAGTTGATGTCTACCGGGATGATGTCGAGAAGGTATAGACTCACACAGAACAGAAATGAGGTATAATCCAGATTTTAATCACCATTATATGTATGTTGGTGAAGGAGGTAAGAGTTGGACACTATATTATCAAGTTGAGGGGGATAGGATTTCTTTGTCATCTACTGGTTATGAAGGATATCATAATTTGCTATATCTATTTTGGATGCTACTTAGGATACGAAATATTTGTATTCTTCCCTTTTGAGGTCTTTTGATCCTAAGCTTGGCTTGGTATTCTCTGATACTCTTGGCCCTGCCTCTATTGGCAATGTCAGCTCAGATCCGGAGGACTTATAGTCCTGCATTAATGGTTTAGAAAAGTTAGTCTAAATCTTGTTTTTTATTGCATATATCTTAGCTATTTGGAGCATGTTCCAAACACCTATTCTCAATTATGCAGGCAATAAATGTGGACGGTACACTTTAAATACCGGCTTAGATTTGCTAAAATAAATCCATTATATACTTAAAATACTATAAAAATAATTTTATAAAGGTTTCTTATGTTATGATATAACTAAAATATGTGTAAACTATGTTTAAATGATTTTACAAAGTATCAAAATATTTCGCAAACTTCAATATTTTTAAAATAATTTTTATAAAGCGTTTTTCAAAATTACGAAGAGCATGTTGACATATCCTCATAGAATATGTTGACATATGGACTAAAATTTTCGAAATTCAAATTTTGAATGGAAGTGTCTTTTCGTCATATCTCTTCGCAAATGGACGTAACTGTTGTTTCTCAATAAATAGTGGGTAAACCAATGAATTTAGGTTAACTACTTTCTCATTTTCTCTCCTCTTTCACTCTCTTTTATTCCAAAAGAAATTCTATTCAAATCTTCTCAAATTCAATCAGAATCAAATTCAACTCCCCGATTTAATTCCCTATTGACTACTCTTTGATCTCTCTCATCTCTCTCGCTCAAACAATATCAAAGTGTTATTCAAGAGGTTATTGGAACATTTGTATTGACTTCTCTATTTGAAAATAAATATGTACAAGGAGTTGTATAGGACTGGATGTAGAGTTACTCCGAACCAGTATGAAGTCCTGGTTTGTTCTTTTCCTTTTACTTTTACTACATTAATTTTTATCCGTGTTTGAATATGTGATTATTAATTGCATTGTTCAAACTATAATCTTAATTCAATTAAAAAGATTCACAAAAATTAGATAATACTATTCACCCCCTTCTAGTGCTAGATTATCCTTAAGATCCATCTTCCGCTAAATAATATATGGTGTTAGAGCATTGGTTTTCAAAAGTGTTCGTAATTTTAATTTTTGAAATTTTTTAATTGCTAATAACAATGTTAGTAGCACTGTTAATCCACTTGTCAGTAATTCCTTTATGGATGGAAATTCTATTATTAGACCCCCCACTTTTTAATGGCAGTAATTACACATATTAGTCATGTAGGATGAAATTTATTTATAGTCAATAGGTCTAGATATTTGGAACATCACATAAAATGAGTACATTGAGCCCAAGTCTAATTTTTCAGCTTGGACTGCTGACCAAAAGGCACTTGCATAAAGTAACTATAAAGCCATGAATGTTTTGTTTTTTTATTGGATAGAAATGAATTTAATAGAGTATCTATCCGTAAATCTGCATTTGAAATGTGGAGAACATTGCAAGTTACACATGAAAGCACTTGTAGAGTCAAATAGACTAAAACTTCTATGTTAACTAATCTGTTTCAATTATTTAAAATGAGTCCAAATGATTCCATTTATGATATGTATAGTAGATTTCATAATATATAGTCCATTCACTAATTTCGCTTGGTAAATGTTTTTCTAAAGAGGATTAATTTAGAAAAATCCTCAATTCGCTTATTCCCGAATTGGACCAAAAGACACTTGTGATTGAAGAGGCTAATGACATTAGCGCTTTGAAAATTGAAGAGTTAATTAGTAATTTAATGCGGTTTCAAGCACAATGTAGGGCAGGAGAGAAAGCAAGGCAATAAAGAAGAAATCCATCGCTTTCAATGCCACAACAGATGATCTGGGTTCAAACAACGATGACGATGAGGAAATCCCTTTATGATAAGAAATTTCAAAAAATTTCTAAAGTACAGAAAGATGAATAATCTCAGGAGATATAATAATAAATATCACCAAAGTTGAAATGGAAGTAGATATGGTGTTAGATGTTTTAACTCCGATGAACCTAGCCATATAAAAAGAGACTGTCCACATCCCAAGAAACCAAAAAAACGCACCAAATACTAATTCGTCTAGAAAACGAAGAAGGGCTTATGTTGCAACACTAGACGATTCAGACACTTCCTCAAGCGATAACAAACCAAATACAGAGAATGCTAATGTGTGCTTCATAACATTAATTAATGTGAAATCTGGAGAAACAAAAAAAATAGAGGGCAAGAGAAGCACTTTGATGCCATTCGGTGGATGATTCCTTCTCTTATCTAAGATGAACCAACTAACAATCCTAAAAACGCCTTCAACAAAGATGATGGATATTGGAATGCTATCAAAGGGGATCCAATTTTCAGACCTGATGCATGGGTAGAAGTTCCTAGGGAAGTCTAAAGATTGATTGGTTTGGATTTAAATAAGTATGTATATTAATATATTACAGTATTGATTTGTGTAGATTGGATTGACTTTGTGTGTATTAACTAAATTTGATTTGTTGAATTATATGATTGATTGGTTTGAATGACTTGTTTTATCTCATTTATCAAATGTATTAATTAATTAATGTGATCAATACAAGTCATTTATGCTATAGCTCTTATATTACTATCATTGCATTTTCTAATTGCTTACATATCTCAGTATTATATATGTATTATGTAGTACCTTAGTTAGGGGAAGTTTTTTTAGTTAGATTTTTGTTGATGACAAAGAGGGAGAAATATATAAAATCTAGGCATATATCAAAGGGGAGTTTTGTAACTCTCGGGGAGTCAAAACATATTTTATATACATGGTTGTCAATATAAAAAAGGGAGAGATTGTAGTAGCTTAGGCATTGGTGTTGATGACGACAACCACATGGCATTATATAAAATATAGATACATTATATAAAATATAGGTGCTAATGTTTTTATCAAGTTATATATATTATATAGTGCAGGATTTTAGATAAGTATTAATTAAGAAGACTGTACAGTATCAAGTGAAGGTTCAACAGGCTGATATAGAGATTCAAGAGTTAAAGATTGAAGGCTCACGAGTATTGAACTCGAGATTTCCCAAATAAGTTATAGAGTCATGGAATTTCTTTTAAACCCTGATAGCACTTCTTTGATCTCTCTCTATTTTTCCTTTTCAAATGATTTTCAATTTCAAATATCTTAAAATCCAAAAATAGTATTTAAAGTGAATTCTTGTTTTCAAAATAACCTTTAAATTATTTTTATTTTTGATTTAATTATACCTTGAGAAATTAAGTTTTTAAAGTGTTTTAAAATATAATTTGAATATTATACTTTGTTATAATTTTAGTTATAAAGCTTTCAAAATATTTATAAGTAGATTATAATATTTGTTATAACTTTGATTTCAAATATATTCACTTATACTTTATTATTTATATTTAAAATCCTTTATATACTTAGAATATTTTATAAAGTTTTTTAAGTTTTGATATAATTAAAATATGTATGTATTATGTTTAAATGATTTTACAAAGTATCAAATTATTTCATAAACCTCAATATTTTTAAAATAATATTTATAAAGTGTTTTTCAAAATTATAAAGGGTATGTAGACATATCCTTAAAGATTATGTCGACATATGGACCAAATTTTTCGAAATTCAAATTTTGAATGGATGTGCCTTTTCGTCGTATCTCTCGAAAAATTGACGCAACTGTTGTTTCTCTATAAATCGGGGGTAAACTAATGAAATTTGTTTAACTACTTTCTCATATTTTCTATCCTCATTCACTCTCTTGTTTTCTAAAAAAAAATTCTACTCAAATTCTTCCTAAATACAATCAGAATCAAATTCAACTCCATTGATTTGATTCTCTATTGACTATTCTCTGACCTCTCTCACTCAAACAAGATCAAAGAGTTATTCAAGAGGTTATAGGATCATTTGTATTCAAATGACTTGTGTCTGTAAAACTCTATCAAATCATACTCGTATATTGGTAGGTGTGATTATATCCTATGTAAATCAATTTGGTGTGCTTGGTGACACGAAAATTCAAGTGGGTGTGCTTGTGGCTCATGTAAATCAAGTGAGTTTATCCACAACTTAAAAAGTCTGGAGGGTGTGTCTTGTTGCCGTGAAATTTAACTTTTCTATTTGTAAAGAAATCTCTACACGGAATTGTACGAGATGATGTAGGGTAACTCCGAACAAGTATAAAATCATAGTGTGTTCTTTCCTTTCTAATTTTATTGCATTTATATTTATCTATGTTTGAATCAGTGATTGTTAATTATATTGTTTAAACTATATTCTTAAATGAATTATAAAAGATTCACAAAAATTAGAAAACACTATTCACACTCCCTCCATTGTTAAATTAGCCTTAAGATCCATCTTCCACTAAATAACATAAACAGGTATAGTAGGCATTCTGAATCACCGAGGCGGTTCGACATAAAGGATGTCATCGGTGAAAGGGTTATGACTCCAAAAGATTCCCCAGTCGTCATTGGTGAGGCCTTGGCTTTCACGGATCATCTGATGGATCATTGTTGGGATGTTTGGCATCTGGACATTCTGGGCTTGCCGGGCCAAGGTATGGTCGGATTCCACAATGCGATGATGGGTCGGGCGCGGCTACCTCGCCTCCTTGGTTCTAGGTCCTTGGGGACATAAGGCTTAGGAGTATAATCACGCTGGTGATGGTTCAGATCTGTTTGGTTTCGAGTGTCAGCTTCCAACTCGATGGCAGCGGCAGTAGTGCGGTTGTTGGTAGTGTGATAGGGAGCCGTTCCTCCTTGGGAGGAGGGTTCGGTCTGGTGGCTAGTTAACGGACCAACTCTCGCTTGTCCAAGATTTAAAGTGCGTTGATGTTCGGTAGCCTGTGTATAGCTTCCACCCAGTCGTGGGTGCATGGATTTGTGATTGTAATCAGAGGAAGCTAAACTTTCTGTGGATGAGTGGGAAGCCTTGTCCCTTCTGGATCTCCTTCGTCTTTCATGGTTCGGCTGATCTTTAACTCCAAATTGGCACGGAGCTACTGGGTAAACTGTCAGCGGCTTTGGGTTAGCTCTTGCATCATTTGCTAGAACTCCTCCCTGGTGACATAGCCTTGTCGATTCAAAGATCCAACATCATTCTGGTTTGCAAAGGGAGTTGTGTGGGATTCTGCCTATCCCATCCTTTTGGATCTTCGGCGGTTGAGGTAGTCCTAGTAGCGACCATGGTGAATAGCAAAGTTCTCTCCTAGACTTGGTGCAAATCTGAATAGGATGGATGAACTTCTAGGCTTGAGACCTGGATCTTCTCCTTGGATGCTTGCAATCCGATATCGGCAGTAGATCCAATGAGTAAGAGAAAAACTGGGTTTTCTCAGTGAAAGCACCAAAGTGTTTATATCAAAATTGGGCACAACACCCTTTGAATGTGTTTGAAGAGATAAAATAAAGAAAGTAAATGTAAAATGAGGCATATCTAATAAACATACCAATTGGTAGATAAGAAAAAGTACAGAAACATGCAAATTTAGAGTTGTTTGGCTTATTGCTTACATCCACTATGAAATGATTGATGTTTATTGAATTTGACTTGTTGATTATAGAAGATTATAACAGTACAACTGAAGTACAATAGTGATTTCGAAAGAGTTTCAGCAAAGAGAAGCTAAAAGTCATTTTTTTGTAGGTCCAGGGTCATTATTTATAGGTGTAGGCTGCAAATATCTCGCTCTGATCTCAAAGACTTCTTTTTTCACGTGGGTGGGCCCACGTGATCAATCTTCGGACATTTGGACTCGACCCATAGTGGATACGCGTGGAATTCATATCAACCAAGAAATGATTTTTTTGGACTGAGATCGATCAAGCACATTCTTGAGGTCGTACGCAAGCTTCTATGAAAATTTGATGGCATTTGGAGTTGTAGATTGTGAGATATGATCGATGCAATTTTAGATCTATAGTGTACTGTCGAATTCGCATCGCTCTCGTTCTTGTCGCTTCATTCGTATCCATACCATTCGTATCAATCAGGGTGACATGGAGAGATATCCCAGGATCGATCCACTTTCCATGTTGAGTGGCTACTTCTTCCACTTTTCCATGCTTTGTTTGTATCGATCTGGGCACTTCCTCTTCCTATCGATGACCTACAGTTCACTTCATATCGATATTTTTGCTTGTTTCCTTCGTACCGATGAACAATGCCGCTTCGTGTCGATGGCTTTCACTTCGTTTTGCATCGATATGTACTCATTCCTTTTGTATCAATGTTCATACGCTTCGTATTGATGGGAGGTGCCGATTTACTATTGATGGAGGATGATGATTTCGCATCAATCTATGGTTGATTGATACGAAGTATTCTTGGCAGTGGACCGATACAAACTGGGCTCATGTGTTACTACTGATGGATAAGAAGTAGGTTAGCTTGAACGGATATGAAGGGGATCTGGTCTGATGGACACGAAGAGGGTTAGTTTGGATGGATACGAATGTGGTTGATTCCCTTGAACTTGATCGATCTTTATCCTGAGCATATGAACTCTGATTTACTTGAAATTTGGAGCATTGACTTTCATAGCTTTGCTAAGAGGCGGGATAACAACTACAGCCAACATCAAATCATGTGCCACATATCTGATCTCATGCAGTCTGACCCGTCTAGAAGCATAGACAATCACTTTACCTCTTTGCATCAGCACCACTTCTAATCCTGTTCCATACGCATTGGTATAAACTACCAAATCCTAATTCTCTGGAACTAGCAAAACTGATGCATGGGTCAATAAGTTTTTTAAACTCTAGAATGCTTCCTTACACTTATCAGTCCACATATACTTTATGTCCTTTCTCATTAGCTTGTTCATCAGTGTCGCTATTCACAAAAAATCTTTAATAAGCCTCCGATAATAACCAACCAACCCAAGGAAATTCTATATCTCCATCACTATCTTGGGTCTCTTCCAACTATTCATCCTTCAATCTTAGTCGGATCTACTAACAACAATTCCTCTGAGACTACATGACCAAGAAACTTCACTTCCTTCTTTCAAAAATGAGACTTCAAAAACATCGCCTTTAGCTAATGTTGCCTCAGTGTCTCAAGCAACAATCTAGGATGAACTTCATGCTCTCTTTCATTCTTCGAACATATCAAGAATCATCTCTTAAAAAACTCGATTCATCAAATTCACAAAGAAAGCTGGTGCATTAGTTAGTCCGAATGGAATAACTAACCATTCGTACGATTAATATCTGGTCCTAAACTCCGTCAAAGGTATACTATCCTCTGTTACTCTAAGCCAATGGAAACCCGTCGCCAAATCCAACCACGAGAATACTTTGGCTCCACTCAACTGTTCAAATAAATTGCAATCCTCGGCAATGGATATCGATTCTTTATCATCTTCTCATTCAACTTACGATAATCGATATATAGCCTTAACGATCCATCCAGCTTCTTAGCAAACACTATGGTTGCTCCCCAAGGCGAACTACTCGGCCTGATAAAATTCTTGCCTTCTAAATCCACCTACTGCACCTTCAACTCCCTCATCTTTGTAGGGGTCATCTTACTCGGCGGCCTACTCAGTGGTTCTACTCCTAGAACCAAATCTATCCGAAACTCAATGGCTTGTTTCGGTGGCAATCCTACTACGGGCTCAAAAACATCTGCGAATTGTCTAACCATGAAAACTCAACTAAACTCACCATTTAATTCCATAACACCCAACAAAGCATTCACTTCGCCACTAGAACCGTCTACGGTATATACTATCCGATCACTACAATTAGAGTGTCTAAGCAATATTTTCCTCTCTTGGAAAAATAGCCTAGCATCGTACTCACTTAACCAATCCATCCCAATAATAATCTCGAACCCCACAAAATCAAACACATGCAAACTACAGACAAAAGTATGACCTAACAGATTAAACTAACTAGTCACATCTCAACCCTAGAGTTGCATACTCTACGATTGGATTCACAACCCGTAAGGAAGTAACTAAATATGTGGGTTTTGGGTTAAGCTTATCTATCAAACATCTAGTTATAAAAGAATGCGATGCACGGGTATATTTTGAGAACCCTAACAGACATATCATGAATCTAAAGCATACCTCTTGAAACTGCTTTTCCTTTCTCTTGAGCTGTTGGCTTCGAAGTAGCAGACTCCAATGCATATACTTTGTCCTTTCT